>OX243819.1:28777151-28894651 GCA_945859605.1 Lumbricus rubellus | reverse complement strand
TGGTGGTGGTGGTGGTGGTGGTTGGTGGTGGTGGTGGTGGTGGTTGGTGGTGGTGGTGGTGGTGGTGGTGGTGGTTGGTGGTGGTGGTGGTGGTGGTGGTGGTGGTGGTGGTGGTGGTGGTGGTGGTGGTGGTGGTGGTGGTGGTGGTGGTGGTGGTGGTGGTGGTGGTGGTGGTGGTGGTGGTGGTGGTGGTGGTGGTGTGTACAATGGAGACGCTGCTACTGCTGCATTGGAGCAACAGTCGCAGAGAAGTGCATGGCTGCTGCTGTGGACGCCGACGACGACGAATAGGAAAGACGATTTATGCGATTTGTGAAAGCCATTTCGTCGACTGCTATCACGACATGGAGTTTGCGATGCATGACATCCAGGGCACAACACAAACACACACCCAGAGAGACAGAGACAGACAGACAGAGAGACAGACAGACAGACAAACAGACAGACAGACAGTCTGTCTCTCTCTGACAGACAGACAGAGACATAAACAGAGACAGAGACATAGACAGGGACAGAAAGAGAGACAGACAGAGACAGAGAGACATATAAAACAGACACACACACACAAGCAATCGAGTATTTGTTTAAATTCCTGGTTTATACATGTAAGTGCTTTTCTGCGCAACACCGTGAATGCATTTGTTTGGTTATGAAAGCACTGACCACACTGTGCCTTGCATGCAAGCTAGACCTCAGTGACTTCCTGAATAAGAATTCCTTTGAAAAGATTTGATTTCAACGGATTTATATAGCGGGAGATTTACATAGCGCATTTTACCCGGTACCTAAACAAACAAATAAATAAACACAATTACGTTTCGAACGCTGCCATAATATTATACAAAACCTCGCATTACATGATGACATCAAAAGAAGGCCATATACGTTTATGTGAAACTTAAATATAGGCTACTTTTGCAATACTTTATTGAATTGGTTCGAACAACACCGTGCACAAGCCGTTGTGGCCAGACGGACGGTGAGGAAATGCCGTTTAGAAACAAGTCCTATGCAGGCGCACAAGGTAGACTGCATTGCGCTTGTCTTGCAGTCAAATTTATAACTATATCCTAAGATGTGAATAATAATAATAATAATAATAATAATAATAATAATAATAATAATAATAATAATAATAATAATAATAATAACTTTTGTTCTTCCTGATCTTGACATGGATGGCCACTCTAGAGTTTAAATTTCTTATTAATATCTGACACCTGAGGGATTATAGATACCTCGGGTAAAAAAAATAATAATAATAAAAATAATAAAAAATATAAAAAACAAAAACCAAAAAACCAAAATAATAATAATAATAATAATATTTTTAAAAATAATAATAATAAGAACAACAACAACAACAACAACAACAACAATGACGATTTCTATGGCACCGTAACACAGCCATCCAGTTACTAATTATTCTAAGTTGCTTTGTTCACACTGCTCATGAAGACCCCCAATCCTCGTGTCAACCAATAATATTACAGGAACATTGTCGACGAAAATCGTCGATTTCAATCATGCAAATGAAGTCGTCTGCTGGAAAAGACGCAGCCAATCAAGACGATGAATCTATCCACCCCAGCGTCGACCCGGATCGTCTTTTCCAGCGAACCGTGACATTGGCCCCCATTCCGCTGCCTGGAAAATCTCCATATTAACCACTTAGAAACATCCATCTGCGCATCGCCTCACCCGGCGCAAAATAAATATGCCGCCCGTAAAGGGCAACGGCCTTAATTAGTAGTAATTACAAGGCACGGTCGCCATCTTAAATTAGCGAAACGAAATCGTTTTCGTCGCTCGGTGTCGCCACCGTCGCATGCATTCAAAATAAAAACATCGACTACGATTCTAGAATAATTCATCGACTATTATACCACCACGGCGCTGCAGAGCTAATGCGTCGATTTAGCGAAGTGCATGTGGTTATATGGAAATGAGACAGGACTGCAGGATTGATGATGACCGCAAGAGCGAGGGATAATTCACCGGATACGAAGGACAAGGATTGTCAGGATTTCCGGTTAAGACGCTTCGGAATTCATTCCGAGTGGAGCATATATAGTCTTAGCGAGGATTAACGAGAATTTAGCTGATCAGAGTTTATTGCTGTCAGCGTATTTTCTCTCCGCCGCGAGTATATTTAATTGAGTCGACAACGAGAGTGGCTTCGTATCTTATTCCTAAACAGGACAGGAGAGTATAAACTGGGCATAAACGGAACTGCAGGCTATGAGGTCAACATGTCTCCGATACATTCAGGACAGGAATGCATAAGAGAACGGAGATAATATTATTAGGGAAAGCATTCATGCAAACATGGATTGGAGTAGCCTAAATAACTGGCACCTAGACCTATAGCGTGGAGAACATGCAGGCCGCAAGATTTGTAGGCCTATAAGTTGAAGGCTTCATTATTATAGATATATACAGGGTGGGCCAAAAAAAGTGAGAACACCTTGTAGAATACGAGTTATTTACAAATATAATTCAATTAATTTTTTTCTTTTCATGTATTTTTGTTTGCCAAGTATTTAGCTAATCAGAAATCATGTTCAATGTGTCCTCCTTGCTTCTCAACGAGTTTTTCTAAGCGTCAACGCCGCTCGTTTATGCCACTGCACGTCAATAAAACGCTGCGCCAGATTTCTCCATTTTTCGATTATTGCCAACTTGAGCTGCTCAACTATGGTAAATTTTCGCCGAAGGTAGACTTTTTCTTGCAAAGCACCCCATATGGCATAATCCACTGTGTTTAAATCACAACTGTTCGGTGGCCACATGTCTGGCTCGATGAAGTTAACATTCTCCTGACGAAGAAAGTTGATTGTATTTCTGGCTGTGTGAAATGGAGCTCCGTCGTGCTGCAATGTCCAGTTATGGCGATCACATATCGCTTGAATTACAGGCAGCAAACCTTGTCTCAGAACATGTCCACAATAGTATTCACTGTTTACTTTGGTGCCTGGTTCAACGAACACAAAATTAGTTTTCCCCATTCGAGACACGCCAACTGATAGGCCTACCATGATATCGCGCGGCTGAAATGGTCAAGTTCTCGTATGCGTCAACTTTCCTGAACTTATATTTTGTTTGTTTCAACGGAATAAACAGGTCATTTTGAGAATTAACCGGAGTGGCAACGGTGAATGTCTTTTCGTCTGTAAACCAGATGCTTCGTACACTTCTCTCATTAGGAAACCGCTCAAGTATAGCTGCCGACTGCGTTGCAAGCGTTTCAAAGTGACATTTTCATTGAGCTTCTTCCGATCACACGCTTGTACGTTTTGAGTTGTAATTTTTGCTTAACAACACGTTGAAATAAAGACATCATATAGCTAAATAGGTAACTAAGTGAATGAGTAAACAATTTAAGCTATTTATGGATACACTGAAACAAGTTTTGATGCAATTATACTACTTTTTACGCGATGTTCTCACTTTTTTTGGCCCACCCTGTAGATGGATGAATGGATGGATGGATTGGCTGCCAAGATTGATAGATGATATAGGTAGGTATAGAGGTAGGTATATACATGTAGGTATGCAGGCAGACAGGCAGGCAGGTAGATAGGTATAGGTATAGGTAAGTAGGTAGGTAGGTAGGTAAGTAGGTAGGTAGGTAGATGGATAGATGGATGCATGATCTCTTTTCTTGTCCGCCATTTGCCACGCATGCAGTCCTGAATGTTGTCCTCGTGCAACCAGTGCTTAAAGTGTGGAAACATAAGTGCCCCTTACCTTTCCAAAAGAAGTGCCTGCACGCTCCTTACCTTTCCAGGTTGTGCTGGCCAATAAGTGACAGGACGGCATTCAGATTTTAAAATAAGTGCATGGACGCCGTCCATGACCGTCCAGCCACACTTTAAGGAAGTTTAAGCCCTGCGTGCAACTTGATGCAAGTTTATAGTCCGAATTTTATTATGTCTAATTCGTGGATGAAATGTCTATCTGTTGCAGTCTTGATATATGGCTTTTCTTTGCTTCTCTGGTTTTACTGCAACATCCTCAAGTTTATAATTATGCCACATTAATATATTATATCTGATTTTGAGACATTTTAATTGTTAAGATGAGGATTTGTCACATAAAATGTCTAGTTTCCAGTTCAATTGACTTCCACTGATGTGAGTCCATCCTCTTCGGCAGTGATGAAGGGTGGAATTAAATGGACAGTGGGATAGGCTTATGGTGGAACAAACTCGTGCAGGATTGACGGAGGAGGGTAAGATAAACAGATAAACAGAAGGATCGATGATGGAAGCTGGGATGGACTTAGGGATTGACCCCCGCAGGTGGAGTAGTGCCATTACGGACAACGCAGCTTTGACAAAATCGGATCCAGAAAAGACGAGTCATGCCCAGCAGACGTTAATTTCTCTAAGACGCGTCTCGTAAACAGGCGCCATCTTCAGAAGAAATCACTCGCCATGCACGCACACACAGGCATACACGTCCGCCCGAAATCCGAAAGATTTACCCGGTCTCTCTGACCCCGTCACCTAAACCGGTTTCAGCCGGACACTGATGGGCTATTCGCGGCCGCCATTAACGGTTGCGAATAATCTGGCGATGTTTATTTTCCGCGTAATTTGCGTTCGCGCGTTCAGCTATATACTCTGGCAGACGGCTTTCTTACGCCGGACGCCTTTAGTCTGTCAGATTAAGTGGCCATCGAAAGAACTATCCCATGTTTCGGGTCCAAAGGCGATAATTATTATTCAGCTCTTAAATGATGATACGCCGTTTTATGGACGAGCGACCATAGCAGCCATTTTACGATGATGAGGAGTAAATATGTTATGATGACGCACCAGTGTATAATATTATGACGACATCTAGCGGTGAGCGATAAATAAGAATTTTCTGGCGACTCGATGCATACGTTCGTGCTTGGGGAAAATCTGAGTGGACGCGATTTCATGCGCATGCGCCGACGGTAATCTGCTTAGGCGCTGTCAATGGCCGGGAAATGACTTCCTGAAATGCATTTGTGGCGGGAAGTACACGTTGTCTAAGATGGCAGCCGTTGTGGCCATCTAGCGACCGCGGTTGCTAATTACCTTGAATGGGCAACCGATGGAAGAAGAGAATCATTAGTAAATTGCTTCCATTCGGTGGATACTCAAGTCATTATGCGTCCATGAATTCTTACTAAACACAAAGTAAATCCACTGTTACGCTTTTAGTATATACAGACATGCGTGGAGGCCAGGGAATATCTCTACACACGCATTTTATGTGTGCAGTAGCCTATAGATATTATATCTGCAGCAACCTGTAAGTCGTTATACATGTATATATAATATATATATACAATATAAGATTATACACATATTATAGCGCAGCTGTTGTATTAAATCTGAAGAGAGGAGAGAAGAGGAGAGCAGAAGAGGGTGGAGGAGATAAGAGGAGAGGATGGGAGAGGAGAGGACAGGAGAGGCCCGAGAGGGCAGGATGAGGGGGATGGGAAAGCAGAACAGAGGACAGCAGAACAGAGGACAGCAGAACAGAGGACAGGAGAGGAGAGGAAAGGAGAGAAGAGAAGAGGAGAGAAGAGGCATTTAACAAAGATCGGCCAACACATCACATTTAATTTTGCTGACGTTTACAGTCTGTTTATCTTGCATGAATTCTGTAGCTTTGGTGGATTTATTCGCAATACGGTAAGGCCTATAACCATACATACTGTTCCATAAAATGAATCGTTTCTGCGTGCATAGTGCATACATTCTTAAACATATATATATATATATAGTTATATACATATATAAATTATATACAGGGTGGGCCAATAGGAATGCAACAACTTTGACGCCTTATAACTTGAACAATTTTTATCCGAACATCGTGATCAATATACTAAATTGAAGGTAATTATTCATTTATACTACAGTGTCACATCTTGTGCTGGTATACGGCACCGTGTAAATAAAAATTTTGGTGCGGCGCACACCTTTCATTTTTGAATGTAATTAATGAACATCATGACGCTGCTCACGGAAGAGAATAGAATATTAATCAGAATCTTAAGAGTAGAAAAATAAAACAATGCACATCAGATGTTGACAGAATTCCCTTCTAGAAAATGCAATAAATATGTTCTACATCGATTGATTAAACAAATTGATGCCACGGGAACGTCTAACAGCCGCAACTGTGGTCGCAAACGTTCTCCCGCCGGCGCATCGTTCACGTCATACGGTTGCCTATCTGAACGCTAACGTACCAGAGTTTATTGAACCGGAGAACTGGCCACCGAAGTGACCGAACAATCCGGATTTAAACCCGGTTGACTATTCGGTCTGAGGTTGTCTTCAGCAACTAGTCTATCGTGAACCGATACGTGACGTTGAACATTTGAAAAAAATGATTGTCTACTGCTGGGCTGAAATAACCCGAGCACTGGTGACCTCAGCCATTGATCAGTGGTCGTCTCGTGTCCATGCTGCCATTAAAGCACGTGGTGGACATATTGAATATTTGACTTATGATAAATTCACTCAAGATATGAATTGTTATTAATTCTTAGAACTATAGTGATTGTTTAGAATTGAGTCATTGACATTATTCAGTTTAAGACTTTTGTTTTTTTCTTGCAGTTTCATGGCAAAAAAGGGACATCAAAAATTAATACCATTATCTCAAAAAGTCGTACTAGTATCTCTTAGATAGTTTGCAGAATGATAAAATGGATAATTATGTTCACTCGGATATATAGGCTAAGACGCTCAGATAAAAATTGTTCAAGTTATAAGGCGTCAAAGTTGTTGCATTCCTATTGGCCCACCCTGTATATATACATACATATATATACATATATATATATACATCATTACATGTGTATATATATCGTTGCGTGTGTGATGTCATGCACATCGACAACGAAGCAACAGGCGATGATTCGGGCGAGGGTGAGCGAGTATATATGGTCAATGATGCGTGAACGAGGCAACAGGCGACTCTTATCTTCACGCTTGATGGACCCCAGTGTCAGTCAGCGTGATGATGCTAAATGCAAGGACGATGTCATTTCTTCTTCTTCTCCTCCTCCTCCTCCTCCTCCTCCTCCTCCTCCTCCTCCTCCTCCTCCTCCTCTGTACCTCAAATGCATTTCACTATCTCTCTCGTATACCTCCTATGACCAACTTCTATGCACTGTATACTCGTCATTTCTTTTCGCATCCATCATGCAGCATCCCCAAACAGTCTTGCATGGAAACATGCTTCCCATCACCTACATGTATATGCATATAATTACATATATGTATATAATTATATATATACAGGGTGGGCCAAAAAAAGTGAGAACATCGCGTAAAAAGTAGTATAATTGCATCAAAACTTGTTTCACTGTATCCAAAATAGCTTAAATTGTTTGCTCATTCACTTACTTACCTAATTAGCTATATGATGTCTTTATTTCGACGCATTTTAAAGCAAAATTTACAACTCTAAACGTACAAGCGTGTAATCGGGCAGAAGCTCAATGAAAATGTCACTTTGAAACGCTTGCAACGCAGTCGGCAGCTACTTGGGCGGTTTCCTAATGAGATAAGTGTACGATCGAAGCATCTGGTTTACAGACGAAAAGACATTCACCGATGCCACTCCAGTTAACTGTTTATTCCGTTGAAACAAAGAAAAATGTAAGTTCAGGAAAGTCGACTCATACGAGAACGTGACCATTTCAGCCGCGCGGTATCTTTTATATCAGTTGGTGTGTCTTGAATGGGTAAAACTAATATTGTGTTCGTTGAACCAGGCGCCAAAGTAAACAGTGAATACTATTGTGGACATGTTCTGAGACAAGGCGATATGTGATTGCCATAAGTGGACATTACAGCAGCAAGATGGAGCTCCATCTCATACAGCGAAAAATACAATCAACTTTCTTTGGCAGGAGAATGTTAACTTCATCGAGCCAGACATGTGGCCATCGAACAGTTGTGATTTAAACACAGTAGACTATGCCATATGGGGTGCTTTGCAAGAAAAAGTCTACCTTCGGCGAAAATTTACCACAGTTGAGCAGCTCAAGTTGGCAATAATCGAACTTCGAAGAATGAAGAAATCTGGGACAGCGTTTTATTGACATGCAGTAGCATAAACGAGTGGCGTCGACGCTTAGAAAAACTCGTTGAGAAGCAAGGAGGACACATTGAACATGATTTTTGATTAGCTAAATACTTGGCAAACAAAAATATATGAAAACAATATAATTAATTGAATTATATTTGTAAATAACTCGTATTCTACTAGGTGTTCTCACTTTTTTTGGCCCACCCTGTATATATACATAAAATTACATATAATGTAGCCCAGCATTCCAGAGACATCATTGAGAAAGGCAGCAGGAACACAACAACTGCAACAACAACAACAACAACAACTGGGCTGGGAGCGCTTCTGAGTAGTTTCTTGAAGGGGCGCTATATAAATGCTCAGAATGAATGAATGAATGAATGAATGAATGAATGAATGAATGAATGAATGAATGAATGAATGAATGAATGAATGAATGAATGAACAACGATATCATCATCTTCAACTATACGACGTCAATAAGTATTGGTTCCTCACTTTGATGGGCTAGTTCAATTGTAGCCTATAATTATAACTATGTCATTATGTTGCGACAAATCGATTAGTTTAGAGCAGAATCGATTATTTCACATTGAACAAAGATCTAACATTACACATGCACGTGACCTGCGATTCATAACAAGCCATGGAGTATTACATTACATATAATATAGTATTTAAATTACATAGAGTATTTACATTACATAGAGTATTTACATATAATATAGTATTTACATTACATAGAGTATATATTTACATTATAGAGCTGAGGTTGGAGCACACTCTGAATGCATTCGGTTTATTATATATTATATATATATATTATATATATTTTATATATATATATATTATATCGGTGATCGATCGACCAATAGAACGGAAATTGGATGAATCCGATTCACAATTTCCTGCCCTCCTCTCCTCCTCCTCCTCCTCCTCCTCCTCCTACTCCTCCTCCTCCTCCTCCTCCTCCTCCTCCTCCTTTTCCTCATCGTCGTCGTCGTCATCGTCCTCCTCTTCGTTGTTTGTTGACCTGCTGCATTGTCATTGTCTCTTCTCACCCCTCACCTCTCTCCCCCAACACACTGTAGGCACCCCACCTCTGTCTTCACACCCTTACCCCTGTCTTCACACCCTTACCCCTATGATCCGCGCTCCAGGTCTGATCCTTTGACCGTTTAACGTGATGGACGAGGTGTTGATGGTAATGGAGGCGAGGGGTATACGTACGATGGGAGACGACACTTGTGCCCTAGTTGACATCGACGGCTAACGAAATCGAACAGCGATGTCCTCTCCCCCTCTGTCTGTCTGTGTCTGTCTGTGTCTGTCCGTCTCCGTTTCTATCTTTGACTTTGTCTCTGTCCGTGTCTCTGTCTCTGTTTCTGTTTCTGTCTCTGTCTATGTATATGTCTATGTCTATGTCTATGTCAGTTTCTCTGCCTGTGTCTGTGTCTGTCATTGTCTATGTCTCTGTCTGTGTCTGTGTCTGTCTCTCTGCCTCTGTTTCTGTTTCTGTCTCTGTCTATGTCTACGTCTCTGTCACTTTCTCTGTTTGTGTCTGTGTCTGTCTGTTTCTCTCTTCCCCTCTTCCCTAGTCCTTTCCATCCACCCCCACCCCCCCCCCCCCCACTGCATGCTTCCCTCCCATTTCGCCGACATTCCTTTCCTCTTTTCCAGATCTTCTTCGTTCAGGCTAAGTGGTCTCTCGCGTGCAACGGTCTTTAAGAGGATTGGACATTAAATATAACAGTTGCTTCGACCACATGTATTTCTGCGCAATACGACAAGTGAGTGGGTGAAACTAAAAACCCTTATGACCTAAATGTCACCGATCGATGTAGCTGCGGCACACCACCCCCACTCCACCCCACCCCACTCCACTCTACCCCACTCCACTCCACTCTACCCACCCCACCCCATACCGGCGAATGGGACAATTGGACAACAGGCTGACGATCCCTTCCACTGAATGTTTTTTTCCTAATTCTTTGACTACTTGACCTTTGAATCTCACTGCTCCTTCTACTTTAAGGTCTCTAATGAAAGCAAAGATTGATTATGCAAAAATAGGATTTAAGAATTATAGGGTATAAGGCTATAAGCCCAAAGTAGGCTAATGTAGGGAAAGATAAGACTCGATGATGTATGATCTTGATAAAAGGTCGGATTAGATAAGAATAAGTTTTCGTGAACTATTTGAAGTAAGATAAGAACAATTATGGCATTTTAATAAGATCTGGTGAGCTTATAAATGTAAACATTAGACAATTAAGAACACAAATAATTAATTAGAGTACATCTCGCTGTAATTGTGAGAAAAGTTTTTTGATAGGAATTTCAAACGACTTCTCATTTCGTTATGGATATGTTGAGAAGTCGGGAGCTTCGATTCCAGGCAAATATGATGTCGTGTTGACAGTTTACACTGAGGCTGCAAGGGTCCATGCTTTTCTTTGCAGTCATATATTTACTCCGCAATATTAGTTCCAATTAAGCTACATATATGCCTCGAATTGTAATTTAAAATCAGTTACCAACGTCTCTTATTTATTGATACGGTGAAATTTTTTCTGTTTATGCTATTCAACCTATAAAGGAATCATCATGAGATATGAGCTTGCACTTTAAATGTTTGCTTCGAAATACAAACCCCAAGACAAGACAACAGGAACGCAGCAAAAGAAGATTCCTCACTAGTCGCGATGGCTCTACACAGTCTACAGTGAACCGGGATTCGAACTGTTGACTTCTTGGACCTTTCGGCGCCATCCCATCACACGGCAACCACACCCCTCCACTCCTTATGAGACTGGCATTATCTTTCCCCATTCAGATCGTCCGCCGTGCATTATCACCATGGCAGCGAAGACACCCTGGACTGTAGATTGTGTCAATGGCCAATGACGGGGCGCACGAAGGGTCGCAGAGGTCAACGGGTCACGGGGTCACGCGTACATTGAAAACTGACAGATATCTGGAGTCAGGTCGATGCCATAAACTCCTCTCTTCCTATATGTCCGACATGCCATATAAACGGCGCTCGTACCCCTCCATTCCAAGACTTTCTCTCCCATGCACAATCCCATAAACGACGGCAAACGAGCGTCAAATAACTGCCAATAAGGAACAATTTACTTCGCCAAATTTCCTTCCCGTCGTCACAATGGCCACCAATCACAGAAAATCTCCGGGCGATATAACCCCCGGAGGTCGCCCCCCGTGTCCAATGGCAACAAAAGCCATTAAAATATGAGAGCGCGGCGGAGTCGGTGTTAAACCGAACGATTGACACTGTAATGATATAATATACA
Organism: Lumbricus rubellus; assembly: GCA_945859605.1. Taxonomy (NCBI): domain Eukaryota; kingdom Metazoa; phylum Annelida; class Clitellata; order Crassiclitellata; family Lumbricidae; genus Lumbricus; species Lumbricus rubellus. Next base: position 28,883,243 of record OX243819.1, on the reverse strand, counting down.
CGCGAATCCGTTCGCGTCGGTCATTACCGGATCAGTCCCGATATTAGTCGGACCATAGAAGGTTATCGGCGCTCAGCCGATGCCCGACCAGAACTCTTCGGGCGTGCCACCTAATTGGATTTAAAGCGCTTCTCGTCGTCGGTCTGAAGAAAGCGGCTGAAGAAAGCGGCTGTCTTGAGATCTATTGCGCTCTGACCGACCGGAAGTGGTTATAGGAAGAACGGAAGCAGGAACCGGAAGTCTGATGCGAGCCTTTGGTTGTTGTGGAATTCGATCGAATGACGTCGCGTGTGTGCGCGTTTGTTGTGTCCTGTGATGTGTGGCCTTTTGCCTTCTGAAACTGTTGAGCTCACACACACACACACACACACACACAGTGAATTGCTATTCTACATACTTTGCATATACAATATTATACAAATACAGTAGTTGCTTTCAGTCATAGACTCACTGTATACAAAATACACAAAATAATGGTTGACTGTCACAACGGTTACTTAAGTATACATTTAAATGCTGATTTATTCTTCCATGCTCATTTTAGTACACCGCAGTATAGGCCCATACACGGACTGCTTTCTGGGTAGTGTATTGTCCCTCGAAAAAACCAGCTCTCAATTAGTTTCTGCGAATTAACTGCTTGATTGCATGTTCTCTGTTCTGCCTTGTGCAGACAGACAGACAGACAGACATACAGACAGATAGACAGACAGACAGACAGACAGAGGGGAGAGAGACAGAAACGGAGAGACAGAAACAGACAGGCAGAGACAGACAGAGACAGAGAGGAGACAGAAAAAAAGAAAGAGGCAGAGACAAACAGACAGAGGGATAGAAACAAACAGAAAAAGATATAAATAAAGTACCTATAAATATAGGCCTACGAACTGAGAGCGCAAAGGTGATACGAGTCATCAGTATATATATATATATATATATATACCGTCATGGCAGCTGTCCTAGAAAACATCAAGTTTACCATGAATATTGTAAAACATAATTACAGACTAACTGCATGAGCCATGGTTGGCCCTTGGATTCCCAATTAAGATCTTTTTGCCATCTATGGACTGAACTGTGGATACTGCTGCAACGTGTAGTGAAGTTGAATGGAGTATGGAGTGGTGTATGGAAGAAGTGAAGTGGATTTAAGTGGTGTGGTAGAGTAGAAGTGGAATTTAATGGAGTAGAAGTGGAGTGTATATAGTGGCATAGAAGTGGAGTGGAGTAGAAGTGGAATGGAGTATGGAGTGGAGTGGAGTGGTATGGAGGAGAATGTAGTGGTCTGGAGGAGAATGTAGTGGTATGGAGGGGAATGTAGTGGTATGGAGAGGAGTGACGAGTGAGGTACTGTGAGTAGAAATGAAGTGGAATGAAGTAGAAGTGGAGTGTTATGGAGTGGAGTGGAAATGGAGTGGATTGGAAATGGAGTGGAGTAGAAGTGGAATGGAGTATGGAGTGGAGTGTAGTTGTATGGAGGGGAATGTAGTGGTATGGAGTGAAGTGGTATGGAGGAGAGTGACGAGTGAGTAGAAATGAAGTGGAATGAAGTAGAAGTCGAGTGTTATGGAGTGGAGTGGAAATGGAGTGGATTGGAAATGGAGTGGAGTAGTGGAGTAGAAGTGGAATGGAGTATGCAGTGGAGTGTAGTTGTATGAAGGGGAATATAGTGGTATGGAGGGGAATGTAGTAGTATGGAGTGGAATGACGAGTGACTATATAGAAATGAAGTGGAATGAAGTAGAAGTGGAGTGTTATGGAGTGTTATGGAGTGGAGTGTTGAGAAGTGGAAATGGAGTTGAAGTGGTGTGGAGTGGAAATGTAGAGGAGTGGTTGGGTCTCGTGGAGAGCAGCAGATGAAAAGGCGGCGCAACAGTTACCATCGACGACCAAGAATCATCATTGTCAATAAACAGCCGACGCCGACGTCGACGCCGACGATGTCCGTGTAGCACTTGACTCCGATTCCCGTCTCCACGACCATTCTCCTCCCACTACCTTCCTTCCCAGTTCCCTTTCCTCCTCTTCCATCTCTCCCTCTTTCTTCTCTCTCCCGTCTCTCCCTCTTCCTTCTCCTCCATCCCTCCTCCCACCCCGCCTCCTCCTCCCATCCGCCTTCGCGGCAGATGGGCCGCCGTCACCCGGGTGTTCGCTCCGCCGTATCCTCCTCCTCCTCCTCCTCCTCCTCCGCCCAGTTGCCCTTCGGGGAGTCGGGCATTAGCGGACGACGCTAGCAGAGCGCCTGTCCAGCGAACCGTGGCACCAGCGAGCGACGCAGTCATGCGTTCCGAATGGGAAGATGGCCAGCACCAACGCAGCCTCCGCCTCTGCCTCTGCCTCAGCAACCGCCGCCGGCCACTCCTCTTCTGTCCCCCACCCCACGATCGTCGACCGGATCCAGGACTCCCTCTGCTGCCCCCACCGACGCTTTATGCGCGGAGGTCGCGCAGAGATTTCCCGCCGTACGTTTCTTCCGGCTGCGTAGGATTAGCGGTAATTTCACACGGACTTACAGAGTAGGAAGAATCATGTCGCAAGTATTCCGCTAATCCCACTGAGACGATGGACCAGATCTCTAGCGAAATGGAAAAGCATTGTTTCGCTAATTTTGTTTATTAAAATTTCTCAGATCGAGTAATGGGTCGGGTGGGGTGGATACGAGGAGGCCACGGTGGTGTTGTGCTGTTGGGACAAAACACTCTCTCGTTAAAATTGATAAAGTTACCGCTTCTATTGAGTTCATTGTTCACTGTTCAGCGCTGCGGTAATTTATTTTTACGCAGTTTTTTTATATTAATGTTGATGCGAGATTACGAGACTCATATAAATTCCCGCACTGCTGTAGTCAAATCCATTTAGACCTAGTCAGAGAAACAAAACTATCGCACTGAATAGCCTCTATATTCCCACGACAATTGAATGAACTCTTCACCCATTGTTAATTGATAAAATTGCAATTGAATAAGGGAATAGACTATAGGCCCTACATGTAAATGCATAACAATACAGTTCAATGCAATTTTCTTCTTGTCACTGCCGGATGATTATGTCAGCTTACAACTGTTCTTCGATGAACGCTGTTGTCGTTGTTTCATGATCATCTCCTCCAGCAGGTCTGTATTGTAATCGTGCAATTCGGAACTTCTACAGCGCCTACAAAAGCTATAAGTCGCGGAAACCAGCTTATTCACAAATCACAAGTCTATAAATATAATTACTTGAGATGTTTGCAGTTACGTTGTTTGAGTTGCATTTCACAGCATTTCAGGAGTTTATATCTGGTGTTTATTTATCAAGTCACTAGTTCTTTTATTTTGAAGTTCATTTAATTATAGTTCCAAGATTGTGGCCGAATTGAAGAAGCCGACAATTAACTGAATCGACTGATTAAGGGGCTTGGAGAAGTGTCGTGACCCCTCACCTTCGTGGTATACCAGCAACAATAACCACAACAACAACAACAACAACAGCAACCCAAAGGACATAGTGTAAAAATGAAATAATGCTTATATATAGGCTACTAACACACGATGTAAGAACTATAAGGTTGTTTTAATATTTCCATGTGAAATTTGAAAATAGATTAGATCGCGACGATGATCTAATCATGCTGATGATCTAATCATGATGATGATGATGATGATGATGATGATGATGATGATGATGATGATGATGATGATGATGATGATGATGATGATGATGATGATGATGATGATGATGATGATGATGATGATGATGATGATGATGATGATGATGATGATGATGATGATGATGATGATGATGAAGATGATGATGATGATGATGATGATGATGATGATGATGATGTGTAAATTAATCGGTTCAGTGTAAGAGGAAGCTTGTAAAGATGGGCTATTGAGCATTACAGTCTAACTTGCAGTGGTTCTCTAACATATATAAAATGCGTATTTTAAACCACTGTAATGCTTTGCTATGTTATGTTGTTAGAACGCTTGTCGGCTTGATCAAAATAGAGGTGGGAAACCCGAAGCAAAATCCTGACCGCGGTCTTGCTGTTTTGGAAAGTCTTTTAATGCAGACGCCTTTGTCTAAGTATGACGTCGATTCTTTTGTCTGGACATTCTTCTTCCTGTCGATGATGATTGTGTTTATTGGCATCAATGAATAAAATGGATGTCGTTTGCTGCATTAGTTTCTGACGTGACTAGACATCATCGACGTGGTTCGCTGCTGCTGCGCGCAAAGCAGACCTCATGCAGCAATCGATCTGATCTGATTTGTTTACATTACCAGACATAATTATTACGAAGACGTGCAACGTAATCATTGCATGCGTCTCTGCAGCGTGGGAATAAATTTCACGCTAGTACAAACATTTTTGCGTCACCCGATTCCTTCTCCACCTCCTCCTTCTCCTTCTCTTCCTCCTCTTCCTCCTCTTCCTCCTCCTCCTCCTCGGGACCGACGGGCAGAGGGAGGGCCGGCGCGTGTCTACCAGACCGACTCCGGTTCTTGACGCTTGGCCTGGGATGACGACGAAGTGATTCATCCATCCATCGTTGACTGCAGTGGACTCTGCAGAGTGAGATGTTAATACAGACACCACTACCACCATCACCACCACCACTACCACCACTACTACCACTGCAACCATCACCACAAACACCAGCAGCAGCAGTTCCAGCCTCTCGCCAGTCTTAGCCTCCTGCCCAGCATCGTCATAGTCATCCGTGGTGGAGATCGTATTGCTCTATTTGACTTCGGGGTCGTCGCGTTAAGACCACAAAGTGGCGGCGCCTGGCGACTTTGTTTGCTCAGACGGTCTCAGCTATCCGTAGTCTTTGGCAGTGGCGGTGGCGGTGGTGGTGGTGGCGGTCGAAGCGCCACCGTTCCCTGCACGAACCAATGGCAGTGGCGGTGGTGGTCGCCTCGCAGCGGAAAGTGGCTTCCTCCTCCGACGCCTCCGCCACCGCCACCATGCGTGCCTTCGGTCAGTCTAAACGCTCGAAGAAATCCATAAAATTATAAAACAGTGTGGAGGAATTTCCGAAACAAAGACGCATAATAGCTACTCGAAAGTCGATGAGTGAATGTCGTACGTGAGACTAAAATAATTTAAAATCAGATGTGATTTAGATGATGCAGTCTTCGTGTACAGTCTTTCAAGTGTTTGAAATCGCCGAGATTTAAACTGAATTGGAGAGGTTGAGAATGGAAACAAGAAAGAAAGCGAGGAAGAAAAGAAAAAGGTGCATGAAGAAATGAAACAAGAATGGGTTACAGCAAAGAACATTGCGGAGTTGGCAAATACTTTCGGTTTGTAATTAAAGTTTTGTCGCCTCTGAAAATAAATAATTCTTGGTTTGCGGATAAGATGAATCGATGTTGCAGGGACTCGTTCGAAAGCTGCTTACTTGTTCGCATATACACTCATGGTAAGATATTTTTGTGGCTATAATATAATACAGTTTTACTATAATATAGTGACGTCTATAAGCATTGTTTAGCAGTTTGTCAACGTCACTTAAAAATAATGTCATTGTCGTTGAGTGTATACACATTATTGTTTGCGTCACTAATTACAGACGCATTTTTCGTGACATTAAACCTATATTTTGAAACTGTTGCAAATGCGAACTTAAACAATACAAGATAATTTATCATTATAGGTAGCAACACGACGTCACTATTACAGCTTACGTCGGTTAAATGTGACGTTATGTTAATTGGAAACGATATTGTCTTCCTCATGTCATCAAAACCTGTCGTCAAAACTAGTGACGTCACCAAACTGTTAAATGCTGACGTCATTAGACAGTGGACACGTCATAAAGATAATAATTTCATAATTTGGTTTCACAAAATTGGAAGTTGATGTTAGAACAAATTTCGACTCAATATTGTCATTCAACGTCTGAGGATAAAGTTTATGTTGCTACAGTGTAAGGAAGGCTTCTGAAACGATATTATATCAAAAGATCTTTTTAAAACCAGAGAAAACATCAAGTAATTCAAAACAAGAATGAAAGCTGAGTTATTTCGCATGTTTTACTCCGAAAGATATACATACTGATTCTTTTGCAGCCTCTTTTGATGATAATTTTTGTTCAGAGGTGTAATTATTTTAGCGTTGTAGAGTCCCGAAATGCCGTATGCATGTTGTATATATTAAGTCTTAATCATTTCGGCATAACTGCTGTATCGGGAATCGCAAGTGTCGGTTAGGGTGAGGATAGGCGTCGTGTGGGTCGGTTAGGATTAGTGTCCTGGTTGGTGTCGTCGACTCGTCATTATAAGATACTGTCCAAAGCAGGGCCGGATTTACATGTAAGCCAACTAAGCAACTGCTTAGGGCCTCCGGAATCTAGGGGGCCTCCAAAAGTGAGCTAAAGAAAAAATTCGTTGGCTTATAAATTGTAACTTATTAATATTGACAATTTGTACAGGATAGAAAATATAAATAACACAAGACATTCAATTTTGATTCAATTATAACAATTTTAGGCCTATATACTTTTAGTTAATTGGATGTTAGCCATGTGGCCCCCTAATGTCCTTCAACTTTTAAAAAGTGGCCCTCGTGTCCTGCAACTTAGAAAAAGTGGCCTTGAAGCAGGGCCGGATTAAGGCACGTTCAACATGTTCGGTCGAACAGGGGCCCCACACTTTAGGGGCCCACATACATGCGAAAAAATCTGTTTTTGAGAGAAAAAATGGTATATTCTGATGAAATTTCGGCCAAACGACAAAGGTCGTCAGATATTTAGATTGATTGACAGCGCATTTATATCAAGTCAACCAAACTGCTAAAAAATCATCAGCTGATTTGGACGAGAAAATCGGTATATTCTGAGGAAAATTTTCGACCAAACGACTTAAAAAAGGTCGTCAGATTTTTCGATTGAAAATTCAAATATTTTTCGAACAGGGCCCCCACATTTCTTAATCCGGCCCTGCCCTGAAGTCAAAAAAGGTTGGGAACTACCGCGTTAGAGACTAACAGATCAAACATGGATTCTTGCATGGCACAATATGCCTTAGGAATATACCCGGTACTTAGATCTAGCAATATGCATTTTGTCTGTTTCTATCCTTAAGTGGGCCTCATAATTGAAATTGCTTAGGGCCTCACTCTGCTCAAATCCGGCCCTGGTCCAAAGATACCGCATATAATTATGCGTCGGTCCTCAATACTGCAATTACGCCATCGTTTTCTGTGTTTGTAAACACCCAAAGATTTGTCAATTGCTTATAATTATTAACGCCATTATCTTTTCGTTGCATTTTGTAAGAAACCATGCATGACCAGCAGTCGTATTTTCGATAAATTTGTCGGTTGAAAGCAACATTACAGCGTAAGCTTACAGTCAGATTAAATCGTTTTTATAAATGAGAAAAGAAAAGTAATGGAGATCCTGAACGACACTTCTGTCCCCGATACTGTAGTTATGCCAGTAAAACCTTTTATTGATTTTACGAATATTTTATAAGCTATTTCTAATCAGCTTATTTAATAGAACCGATATTCACATTAGACTTTTAAACTGTTATTCATTTTTTTATTAAACCTGTTATAGTAAATGTTGGATGATTTTGTCTTAACCAGAGAAGTTGCATGCAGCGATGAAGAACTCGGCTGGAGCTGATAATTACACCATCTCTGTCGCGAGGGACACACGCCACTATAGGTATAGACTCTTGGAAAGCCTCTTCCACGAGAAGGTTCTTAGCAACAATAGCGTTTTTGCCGCTTTCAGATGACAGTACTACAGTAGACAATAGACATGGCATGCAAATTATAGGTGAAATCGCATAGGCATGCAGTGTTTAATATTAATTTAAACATGTGTATAATTATGCTGGTTTTGAATTCTACAATCCACATCTTGTAAAGTGATACCTAAATTACATTGCTCTGATTTAAATAAGAATCTGGAGGGCTCTTGCTGAGAGAGAAGCGCTCTCCAAGTAGTCATTTATGCAATGCAATACAATAAATAGTTTGCCTATTGAGAACTATTCACACTATATGGCATGTGACCGTTTCTTTAACTTAACGGTTCTCCACACAATAGGAAGTCAAACTCATTGTTCTTAAAAGACAATATTTCCGGACATTAGACTCTTTGAAAGATCTATCGCGTTTTTGCGCTTCAGAAATAATTTCTCTAGAAACTATGGCTTCCTTCTGACGTCAGAAGCTTTAATGAATGAGCGAATGATGAATTAATTACAATAAGCTAATTAAGCTGTAAGCATAGACGCTTAGATCAATATTCATCCATCTGGCAAGTGGCCAAGTCTGCCACACGCGGTATTGGAAACTCCGATCGATCAATAGTGATTATAAATCTCAGCCCGCATTGCTGCAATGCATGGCATGAACAAGTAGATGATAATTATATCAGAGGCCATGCAGACCTGACTAAAAATATCGTCATTTTATTCCACTTAAGTATTATGGAATCCTCTTTTAAGAGTAATTGGCTCATGGTCTACAGTTTAATTTCGTTTTGAAAAAAATTAATTGCTTTACATAAAGTGCTTGTCAGCATACATGTACACGAAACCTGACGCTAGATATGTGCTGTTGCCTCTTATCATTTTGAAGATGAGCTTAGTGATCTTTGATAACGTTACTGAGCATTATACATGCTCATTAAAATGATCATTTTGGTTCGTTAAGCTTGAAATTTTCAAGCTTAACGAACTAATAGAACAAAGACAATGTCATGTAAGCATGGTTGTTTATATTATGGTATAGTCTATGAAGATTATCTATTGCCTCTTTTTGCCAAACGTCGCTACTTTGAAATACATGAACCTTATAGCTACAGCTACGTCACACTGAGTAGGGAAGGAACGGTATTCGGCATGGATGGAATAACCATGGGAGGGGCAATGGGGGCATGCAACCCACAGGTTGAGAGGAGAGATGGCTTGAGAATCTGGAATGAAAGTTGCTGGTCATGCAAGAGTTAGTCGTCTTTTTGGCTGGATGCACTATTGATATCTGTTTTATTTGCATTCAATTAACACTTGCAGTCTTGCATAAGAACCAACCAAATAGCCAAAAAGGTTATGCTCATGATCTTCTGAATGGCTTCTATGTAAACAGTAAAGGGTTGCTGTATGCAGTACGTGATTTTGTAGATTGGTTATCATTCGTGGGCATAGAGATTAGACTTAGAATACATTTAATTTATTTCATGTACAAAATTGGTGTTTGTTTGTGTTGCTACTATGTTAAATGTTTCTCATTCTTGTGTCAGCATCATATTATATAAATTATGTGTGTCATAAATGCATGAGTTCCATGCCGCCCAATCCCTCATGCCGCCCAATCCCTCATGCTGTTAATCTTACATGTAGTTTGTGTATAAATGTGAGCAATGCAGTGCAGTACACTCAAGAGAGTCGTATTATTATACAGTCCGAGAAGCGATGTTTCATCCAACGGTTATAAAGCACCGCGTATCGGAAGCATAATGCTATAAATAGACTGTTCAAAACATTTTCAGCACAATCGGACTTTGATTCGCAGCCAGACATTAAAGTCATGAGAAGTCTAAAATTTGCATTGAATGAAAGGGTTGATGAAAAGTGTTCATGTTACAACACTTCAACCATGTTACAAGTTCTTCCAGTTTTGTCACATTCATGGTTCCGTGTTCAAACGTATCGAAGACTTTCACTATGCGATTTAAGCTTGGACATGCGCATCAGTGAAAGCGCTTCATCGTTGTTCACGGCTGAAAAAACACAGCCACAAGACTTAGTGTTGTCCAGGATGAAAAGTGAAGGAATCTAAGAGAGCTGAAGTTGATTTTAAAATAAACATGCTTCCAATTTAAACCAGGATAATGAATTCAGCTGAATCGTTCAGTTTTATTAAATTAAAACATTTCCTCATTCAAAACAGGTTCCTGTATAATATTAAATGTCACTGGTGCAATCCTGTCAAGCGCAACTGTAGGGTTACCATTTGTCTTTTGTCTGTTTGTCTGTATCTGTCTGTATGTCTATCTGTCTGTTTGTCTGGATGTCTGTCTTGTTTGTTCGATCTGTGGATACATCGAGATGCAAGGAGAAAAGAAAGATTAAACGAACAATTGAGCAAAGGAATGAGGGAACAAGGGAAGGAAGCTCTGAACGATTTAGGATAATGGATGAAATGAACAGAGGAGGAACAGATCAGAAAGATGGAAATAGCAGATGATGGAAAGTGAGTCAGAAACCAACCGAGTGAAAGAAAGAATAAATAAAAAAGTAGACGAGTTGCTAAATTTGTCTACATACTCAAAAAATTGTTTATCATGTTGTTAGCGCATCTTACGAACAGATCGTGAGGCATATCATTGACTTGACGCAGCGCTCGTGAACAAGCTGGTGCCCTGCATGAGATTAGCTTTCGAGAGTGATTTTAAGAAGAAGTTTGGAGTTCACGATTACGATTGAAGTGTGAGCGGCCAGCCCTGTTGCATTCAGGTGTGATATGCATGTGGATTTTTTGCTTATGTGTACCCAGTTGTGTTACGGTGTCACCTGAACATGTTGTAATTTTGCATTAATGTGTATTTTCAGTAAATTGTTAATTAATATGCATAACGTGTATCACAAGCAATAAACAATGTATAGCAATACAATTTGATGATTAACATGTTCACTGTTGTACAGTTTTTTTAGCTTTTGTAACTTAGCATCATTGTTTAGTTTAACTGGTTGCGTATACAGGATAAGTGGCTAACAAGCTAAATAACTGTTTGTCTAATGTTGTTGCGTATATAGGCCTGCGTATAATAGTTTGATTAGCCTATAGGCCTAACATTGCAATCACGAGATAATTAATTTACACTTTATCCTAGGTTCTGCATGGATGTCACGTGACTTTGACTATAGTTTCACATCGTCTATTCATGTTTCGCTTTGCCAACGACAACTCTAAAGATGATTTCCCTTGCCTTTCTGACTTGCATCAAGTTGCATGCTAACTATTATAGATCTGAAGATGATTATCTTACGCAGGATTTGCTAGATTAAATGAACAACAGCTACGTGGAGCAATCTACCTATGTTAGTAGCCTAATAGTATTATGTGTACCTTTCAAAAAGTCATTGCGCAAATATTCTGCCAGAGTCCGAGTTTCTTTGATTGCTTTCGTGTTTTTTCTCGTTTTAGTCGCATTTGTTTGCGTCAAATATTTAAGTGTCCAATCTCACTTGATATTGAATGACATTAACTTTAAGCGGAAGTTGTACCAGGCCCTATATATATACACGGTGAACGGAAAAAACCCGAACCTCTACAATAAATAAAGAAATTAACACCAAACATATAAAAATATTATTAAGAATAGAACTATTTTATCCCCAACTATAAACCTAACTAGTTTTAATAATTATTCGCTATTCCAGCTAAAACTTGAAGTCATCTGAAATGTTTCAAGAAGCGTATAGCGACTGAACTAACGGAGGTCAACAAGCAGGCATGGCTTGAGCGATCAAGGCAGTTGTTCATGCGCTATCCTGCAAACTTGATACATTTCAAATAACCTAGACCCGTGGACTATAAAATCTGGTCTGTGATGCAAGAAAAAGTTTACAAGAACAGGTACTGTGATGTCGGAGAACTGCGTCAGCGTATGATAGGCACGGGGCGAATCTGATCAAGTTGTAATTGATTCAGCAACTATATATTCAGTGCCGACACTGCCGAGCGCGTCTATGTGCGTGTTTTGAGATCGAAGGAGGATATTTTGAATATACATTATAACTAACAAATGATAGTTAGGCTATCTGATTTTTGTCCTTCAAGCTGAATTTTCTTCAAATTTTATTAAAATACACGAATTATTACACAAATTATCGTAGCAATAGGAGAGATTCGGGTTTTTTCCGTTCACCGTGTATAATATCCTTGCTTGGAATTATATCTTATACTGTCTCATGTTTGTCATTTGGTTTTAATCTACAGTTAAAGATTATCTGTTCAGCTATTATAGCATTCTCTAAATCGAATTGTTGTTTATTGAATATTGATTCTAATTAAGTTTCTCCTATTGTTGTAATTCGCTTCGATGCCAATTATTACTCAGATAGATTACCACCTTTTGTTGCAAATGATGGAAAATAATCGTGCTGTTTTTCCGTCATCAATTAGGCGGCTTTAGGCCTACATCAAAATCGATTGATTGATTGAAAAAATGATTGATTGATTAATTGATTGATTGATTGATTGATTGATTGATTGATTGATTGGTTGATTGATTTATAGCACGTATAGTATACGATTGATTTGATTTGATAAGTCAAACTGTTTTTTGACGCTTAGTTTTAGTTCTTATTTCTGCAGTTTGACGCTTTGAATGCGTTAAATTTTATCGACAAACATGTTTCAACGTTTGAGATTACGAGTAGACCATTGTAAAGTGTAATTTCAGTGTAATTAAAAGCGTTTGTATCTATAGATCTCTTCGTTTGAGTGAGTCAGAGTGACTGACTGAGAGACTGAGTGAGTGAGTGAGTTCAGCTAGTAGCGAGTGAGTGATTGACTGACTGTAGTGACTGACTGACTGACTGACTGACTGACTGACTGACTGACTGACTGACTGGCTGGCTGGCTGACTGACTGACTGACTGACTGACTGGCTGGCTGACTGACTGACTGACTGGCTGACTGACTGATTGACTGACTGACTGGCTGGCTGGCTGGCTGGCTGACTGACTGACTGGCTGGCTGGCTGACTGACTGACTGACTGACTGACTGACTCATTGACTCATTGACTCATTGACTCACTCGCTCTTATTGATTCACTGTTTGAATTCTAAAAACCAAACAAGCACCAGGTCCTATAGTAAACCTCTCTCTCCCATAGCAAGAAGCACATACAATATTCTCCCCCAGCCCAATATGCTCTTTGCTATTATATCCAATTCATACACAGAGACTTCATATATTCATATTATACCATGAGAATATATATATATATTATATATATATAGCTTATCTTTAAATTGCTTGACCGCACCGCCCAAGAGCACACATGCACAATGGAATATGTATATATATATATATATATATATGTGTGTGTAATACTGTGTAATGTATATATGTATATAAATGTATATTTGTGTGTATATATATATATATATATATATATATATACATGAGAAAGAAGGCATTGCATTGATACGAATGGCTGAGCGTTGCAGGCAGCAGCATCGGCCGCTCACTGTGTGGTGGCGCCACATTCGCCGATGTCTTCCGCTGCAGTGATTCCTCTTTCTTCTCCTTCGTCGTCGTCGTCGTTCGATTGCCTCATGCAATATATAATCTCCGAAACGTTTCATATCGAATCGACTTCAATCTGCAATATTCTATAATGGCCTCATCCTCAACAAACACGCACGCACACGCACGCACACGCATATGCACACGGACAGAGAGGGAGGGAGAGAGGGAGAGGGTGAGAGGCCGACACAGACAGACAGAGCAGGCAAGCGGCAACTGACGTTCAGCTGCTGCAACCATTGCATCCATTCACGGAGGAGCTACGAGGTTATGAGATCATCGGGGGTGGATGGACCGGATGGAAGGAAGGGCGGATGTGCAGGAGGGAGGAGGGAGGGATGGAGGGAGGGAGGGAGAGAGGGAGGGATGGAGGGAGGGAGGGAGAGAGGGAGGGATGGAAGGAGGGAGGCCAACTAAAGCGCGATTGCCTGTAATATCGGCAGCCATTGATCGATTGGTTTAGTGACCGGATGCTACTGCTGCTGCTGCTGCTGCCTGTTCTGTCTGTCTGTCTCTCTTTATCTCTGTGTATCTGTGTCTCTCTGGCTTTGTGTCTTTCTGCATGTCTTTCTCGGTCTCTGTCTCTCTCTGTCTCTGTATCTCTCTGTATCTCTCTCTTTCTCTCTGTGTGTGTCTCTCTCTCTTCCTCCACTCTCTTCTTTCTCCTCCTCCTCCTCCTCCTCCTCCTCCTCCTCCTCCTCCTCCTCCTCCTCATGTTCCTTCTTCTCCTTTCCCATTCTGTACTCTCCATCTTTCTCATTTGCTTATCCTCTTCTATAATTCTCCTTTCACTCTACCTATATTCTCCACTCTTCCTCATCTTCCTTCTTCTTCTGCACTTCGTCCTGCCCTCTTCCTTCACTACCTCCTCCTCCTCCTCCTCACGTATCTCTTACACAATCTCATCCCGTTCGGATCTTCTCCTCCTCCTCCTCCTCTTCCTCCTCCTCCTCCTCCTCCTCCTCTGCCCGGTCTTCTCCTTATCCGATTGCCTTCTATGCTCAATGCGGATGTGTCTCTTCAATGGACCTATACATGTGTAGCCCGTGCATGGTCCAACTAAAATGCCCTACTCCTCCCATACACGACCAAATCCATATGGGAAGCTGACTTCATGCGCGTCCTATCCCAGCTCTTCCTGACCCTCTGCGGCGCCATTCGGGTCTTTTGCAGTGTGGCTTGGTCGGTCTTTCGGTCTTTCGGTCGGTCAGTTCGATATGCTGCATGCTCCATCGCTTCTATGCGGTTCTAGCACTTTCCTCTCTGCCTTCTCCTCGCTCTGGTCTCTCTGTAAACCGGACTAGGACTTCCACTTATTGTAGCATGACATATTTGTATCGAACTATATCCATCAAGGGTAAAAAAGCTGATTATCCTTTAAAAAATGAACCATTTTCTGTTATTGCGATATTGGTCTACTTCAAAATTTTCTCAATTGCAGAGTCACTGATTACAACATTCTACAGTTCAAAAGTGTATTCTTAAGATTGAGCAGATAAAGATGAATGAATTCACGTACATGTATATATACAGAAAAATACACCCTTAAGGTTTTTTGCCCATCATGTATACATAGGCTTACAGTTAATCACAGGAGCAGCTGTCATAAATAATAATTAGTTTACATCGATATCTGAAGTAAAACGCTTCTCCAACAGTATGGGAATTGTGGAAAAATAAATGGGGGACTATAGACCATTATCCACTTGGAATTTGGATTTGAAAAACAGACTTTACTATGGGCCTCTAAGAAAGACTGGGGCTGAAACCCCCACTCCCCGGCAATTCTCACCTTGCATGTTTCATTCCAGTCTCTCATCTTCCTCCTCCTCCTCCTCCTCCTCCTCCTCCTTCTTCTCCTCCTTCGCATCCTCATCCTCCTCCACGCGTGTGTGCGTGTGCGTGCGTGTATGTGACTTAATCGATGAAGCGGAATTTGTTAGTAATTGAGTGGGAAATATCTGAGAGGACGGAGAGCGAAAGACTAACACAAGCAAATAGAGCGGCAGCGTGGAAATGGAGGAAATGCGTGGAAAGGAAGTGGAAGAAAAATAAAGGAAATGGAAAAGGTTATAGACAAACGGAAGAGGAGGTGCTAGAAAGAGGAAGACAGGATGAGGAGGAGGCGATTCGAAGAGGAATGAGAGGGTGGATGAAAGGAGGAGGAGGAGAAAAAGAAGACGAGAAGAGGAGTAGGAAAGAAAGACAATGGAGAAAGAGGAAGAAAGGGAAAAGTCGTTGAGGATAGACTGACCAATCGGATTTTCAGTTATTCAGATTCAGACAGACATCCTCCTCTTCCCCTTCTCCTCTTTCTCCTCCTCATCTTCGTCCTCTTCCTCCTCCACCTCTTTATCCTCCTCCTCCTACTACTCCACTTCGTCTTCTTCCTCCTCCACCTCTTTCTCCTCTACCTCTTTATCCTCCTCCTCCTACTACTCCACTTCGTCTTCTTCCTCCTCCACCTCTTTCTCCTCTACCTCTTTATCCTCCTCCTCCTCCTCTTCCCCTTCTCCTCTTTCTCCTCCTCATCTTCGTCCTCTTCCTCCTCCACCTCTTTATCCTCCTCCTCCTACTACTCCACTTCGTCTTCTTCCTCCTCCACCTCTTTCTCCTCCACCTCTTTATCCTCCTCCTCCTACTACTCCACTTCGTCTTCTTCCTCCTCCACCTCTTTCTCCTCTACCTCTTTATCCTCCTCCTCCTACTCCTCCACTTCGTCTTCTTCCTCCTCCACCTCTTTCTCCTCTACCTCTTTATCCTCCTCCTCCTACTACTCCACTTCGTCTTCTTCCTCCTCCACCTCTTTCTCCTCTACCTCTTTATCCTCCTCCTCCTACTCCTCCACTTCGTCTTCTTCCTCCTCCACCTCTTTCTCCTCTACCTCTTTATCCTCCTCCTCCTACTCCTCCACTTCGTCTTCTTCCTCCTCCACCTCTTTCTCCTCTACCTCTTTATCCTCCTCCTCCTACTACTCCACTTCGTCTTCTTCCTCCTCCACCTCTTTCTCCTCTACCTCTTTATCCTCCTCCTCCTACTACTCCACTTCGTCTTCTTCCTCCTCCACCTCTTTCTCCTCTACCTCTTTATCC
Organism: Lumbricus rubellus; assembly: GCA_945859605.1. Taxonomy (NCBI): domain Eukaryota; kingdom Metazoa; phylum Annelida; class Clitellata; order Crassiclitellata; family Lumbricidae; genus Lumbricus; species Lumbricus rubellus. The sequence continues at coordinate 28,866,880 of OX243819.1, read as the reverse complement.
TCCTCCTCCTACTCCTCCACTTCGTCTTCTTCCTCCTCCACCTCTTTCTCCTCTACCTCTTTATCCTCCTCCTCCTACTCCTCCACTTCGTCTTCTTCCTCCTCCACCTCTTTCTCCTCTACCTCTTTATCCTCCTCCTCCTACTCCTCCACTTCGTCTTCTTCCTCCTCCACCTCTTTCTCCTCTTCTTCGTCCTCTTCCTTCTTCTTTTTATCCTCCATCTCCTCCTATTCCTCTTCCATTCTTTCTAGATCTGCTCCTACGACCTACATCTCTTCTCTCTCCAAAAAATCTATTTCTACTCTTGGGGTATAGGCCTATACTCACTCTTGAAGCGCTGCTGAATGTTCATTGATGCGAGCGGCGCTACAAAAATCAAATTGCATGACATTGCATTCTCCTTCTGCAACATCCTTAGTACCCACCTGAATGCGGGCCTGGTACTTTCGCGGCAGTTAGGCCCATTTGATTTCCTACTCAACTTACTCATCTCCCCTTCCTCTACTTCCTCCACCACGCGCTCCTTCTTTAGCCTACTTATTTTCGTCTTTGCATTTTTTACATAGGCCCCTATACATCTCTAGCGGTCTAGCCTCATCTTCTCCCGTTACATTACTTCCTCTCCTTTTCCGAAAGTATTTCGTTTTCTCGCAAAACTTTCTCCTTTTCCTGTCATTTTCTCCTACATCTTGTCATGCTGGGCCTTCTCTCCTTCCTTAGTTCCCTGAGTTTACATTGCTTCCCTTCAATCGGTTCCTCTTCGAACTGCTCCTTCTTCCCACGCATCCAACCATCCATCCATTTATTCATCTCTCCATCCATCCATCTATCCATTCCAACCATCTATCTATCCATCCATGCATGCACTCATCCACGCATCTCTACACTCGTATATCTATTCATCCATCTCTCCACCCATTCATCTATCAATTCATCTTTCCATCTTTCCACCCTGTCATCCATCCATCCATTTCCATCGCTTTCCTCTGTGCTACTTAATCGTCGATTGGTCGCAGTTCTGTGTTGCGTACATCTCGGCGACTGAGGAAGGTGAGGACTCTGAGGAGGAGGAGAATGAGGAAAATATTGAAAGAATGAAGAGAAAGATGAGAAGAATGAGAAGAAGAGGAAGAAGGAGGAGGAGGAGAAGGATAAAAATATGAAGAGAATGAAGAGAAGGAGGAGAAGGAGGAGAAGGAGAAGTACTATAGGAGGATGCAAGGAGGAGGATGAAGAGCAGGAGAAGGAGAACGAGGAGGAAAGGAAGAGGAGGAGGAGGAAGACAAAGAGCAGAAGGAGGAAGAGGAGAAAGAGGAGGAGAAGAAGAAGAAGGAGAAAAAGGAGAAGAAGGAGAATATGAGGAGAATGAGGAGAATAAGGAGAAAGAGGACGAGGAGAAGGAGAAAAAGAAGGAGGAGAATATGAAGAGGATGAAGAGAATGAAGAGAAGGAGGAGAAGGAGAAGGAGAAGTAGGAGGGTGCGAAAGAGGAGGATGAAGAGCAGGAGAAAGAGAAGGAGGAGGAAAAGGAGGAGGAGGAGGAGAAGTAGGAGGAGGAGGAGGAGGAGAAGGAGGAGAAGGAGGAGGAGGAGGAGGAGAACGAGGAGGAGGAGGAGGAGCGTGTCTAAAGGAGACGAACTGCGATCATCGAGTGACATAATTCGATCAGTCGAGATGGCTAAACACCTTTGTCGCCACTTCAAAGACCTCCTAATTGCGTGACTCATTACGCAGACCACAGACACATACAGACAGACAGACAGACAGTCAGTCAGACAGAGACAGACATACAGACAGACCCAAGAGAAGGCAGAGATCCGCCTAGGGCATCAGGACGACGTTTCCACAAGACATTCGCCACCCTCCCTACCCCCTCATACCCTTGTCCTCTCCTTTGCTCCCTCCCTCTTTCTTATCCCTTCCCTCCGCCTCCATCTGTTCCCCTTTCAACAAGTCCTTCAGCCCCTCTCTCGCTAATCGACCGCTAACAGGCGGCTCTCTCTTCTGCCGCCACATAAATGGACGACGTTCTGCAGCGCAGATGGTCCATGTAATGTAATGACGCAATTTATGTAGCGCCTACTTATATTCAACGCAGAGTGCCGCCCTGAGTCTGTGCAACCTTTCTTCGCTTGGCCTTGGTCGGTTAGAAACGGAGCCAGTTAAGTATTGGTCCTCATAGGCCTAGGCCTATACACTAGGCCTAAACACTAGGCCTATGCACTAAGTCTAAACACTAGGCCTACACTAATATAGCATCCAACTCAGGTTTATACGCAGGAACGGTTAAGGCCTTATTTATTGGGGTGTTATGGGTGTTTGAACACCCCCAACTCCCGAAAAAATTATTGCAATAATGTGAAAATTAAATAATGCATTTTGTGCATTTCTTACTCAGTGTAGGGCCTATAAGAACTAGATAGGGATTTAATTTTCAAAATCTTTTTTTCTATGTGAAAATTTTACAATAGATTAGATCACTAGGATAATTATTCTAATGAATTTTTCTAATCTAATCTAGTAGGCTTCCATAATTACAGTCAGCTGATTCGGCTGCTTGGTCGAGATCGAGAAACACCACTCGAAACAAAATCCTGGCAACGTCCTTGGAAACGGTGTAAAGTAACAGAAAAAAACTCAACTAAAATGAGTAGCCTACAGTAAATTAACACAAAGTAAGGTAGGCCTATTAATAATATTTTGGTTAATAATTATTGTACTCCAATCGAAACCACTTGACGAGAAACTGACGCCAACTGATGCAGAAAGGTTTCAAGTTAATCCGTGCTGCTACTCGAGTCTAGCTAATAGCACGGAGAAACACATGACTTGCTGTGCATAATCCGAAGTCTGTCAGTTTCATTCCGTGGGGGGGAAAAAAAGAGATACACAACCAAAGAAAAAATTGACGGGAAAAGTTGGTAATCGGATGTTTAGGCTAATCTAAAGATCGAGACAGATGATGCTAGAAGCACTAGAACTCCAGAGCACCAGAGCTCTATATGCCTAACCTGTTAATTTAACGAAATTATTGAGTAGTGACATGTGCCGCAGCACCGAGACCACCAAAAAGCCTCAAGAGTAAAATTCAACGAGGAATGCTGGGCCATGGAAAGGTACGCCTGCAAGTGAAGGTTGATTGTCTATTCCCTAGGTGGCGCATCATGCAAATGTCTACTGTAACTAGGGTCTACTCAGTTGCACAATATTTCGGTAGATGGTGAATGCGATAGCTTCGATATCTGGCCAAGTCGATCGATAAGGATCTATGGTCTGAGCACTTGTTACGGCGCCCCTTCAACATTTCTAGTTAGGCTACTGCGTCCATTCAACATGCATTCTATCCAGAGGCACCCCCGGACAGTGCGGACACTGATTCAGAGTTTTACGCCGAAGCGCATGAGCAATTGCGAGTGAAGGACTTGCTCATGGCCCATACGTGGCGGCTTGAGGTGGGTTCGGAGTTCGAACCCGCATCCTTCCAACTTCAAGGCACCGAACATCGCCCTATATACCACCGCGCTCCACAAATTATGGTCCAGGCTGATTGATTGATCGGTTGCGGTCTGTCAACCGGATTGTCATATAAACGAAATTACTTTTTTAAAATTATTACACACAGAACGAAATATCTTCTACATTTCTACAACACATTGTCTATTAATATAAGAACAACAGTTACTGACAACATGAAAGTGAAAATGAGCGACGGACTGGAAATATTAAAAATGATGTCATAATGTCAAGCGTGTGAATCTATAGCCTATTATGTACTCTATTACACTGGCGCTGGAAGTTTAGTTTACAAATTAAATGGCGGCTTTCAATTTGGTAGAATATTCCAGTTCTGAGTCGAGCGGCGAAGAAACTGCTCTATCCGCAAATTCGTTAAGACAGTCTGTTGAATTTTGTCTTAAAAATGATAGAAAGCGAAAGTCGTCCACAAGTTTGTCTAACTCCGCGTCCCCGAAACAACTGCAGATGGACGAAGCTAACCAGTTAGTAACTCAATAGGACCTAATAATAACGTGCATTAATTATTTTGGCCTCGACCAGAACTGTTACAGCTAGGTGAGGGAAGCCGTCTAACTAGCCATAATAGTCTTTTGCTCAAAACAGAATACTGGGCATGCAAGGTTGAGAATGCTATCTGGATGGTGGAAGACTTGACCTCAGCGGATAAGCTGAAATAATTGATTAAGCTTACATGAGATTGTTTGTGTTGTTGATAACAGTGTGTAAAAATTATTAGCTTTGGGGTGCTCACTTCGGAAATCGATCGGAATCTGGGTAGATGTTAACGACGTCTCGGTAGCCGATATGCAGCAAGTAAACTCACAAAGCGCTGATAATAATTATTGTTTGTGGTAAAATTAGAGTTAAAAGCATCAATATGCAAAGTTGGGTTTATTTATGAATGGCTATTTATGAATTTCTTGGGAATAATTTTTTAGATTTATGTATTTAAATGCAATCGTTTAAAAATAATGTTTTGCAGGAGTAGCCGACTTCCTCACCCTGTTGCATTAATGGGGATGTTCAAATCATCGGATGACTGTGGGCCAGCGGACGATTCTTCGCACCATATGGGCCGAGTTCGATCGTTTGCTCATGAGCGAGGAAATTGGGCAAGTTTTGTGAGCATTCCATGTAAGATACTAATGAAGACACGGTTTATGGGATTTGAAAATAAGTAATTATACTGTTACAATGAAACCTCTTATACAGTATTCATTGTTAAGAAATAAAAATCTTATATTACGTGAATATGGACTTGAATCTAACTTTTAGTTGAAGTCAATAACACGACCCATTGCGACAGAAACTTGTTGTATTGCAATGTTTGTGATGGTTAAAAAAGGATATGATTATGTGTCTAATCAATGTCTCCTATTGACATTAATTAATTATCAGAGGCATAACTTCGAGGTTGTAGCTATTTTGACTGAGGCACACGCGTGTCAACAGCATTTTAAATATTTGGCTAATTTTGATGGGATGCATGTCTTAATTGTAAATTGTTTCATTCACATGAGCTCTGGAATTCATATTTTAGATGTAGAGGTGAAATGCTGATTTGAAACTCACCTGTACAAGTGTACATAGTCAGTTGTGGCAAGTTGCAAAGTAGCAAAGTTCAACTATTCAAGCTATTTACAGCAACTCATTTATAACCGTTACCAGTGGTTTTGTTGTAGTCCTTACAGGTAGCACTATTTAAAATCACGAGGCAATACCAATAATTATGGACCTGTTGTCCTGTATCATATAATTTTGATGCTCTGCTCTTAGAATGAGTTTTATTGGTAAACTAGTTGGGCTAATCATTTTACTTAACACTTTTTGCCATTTCTTACAATTTCTATTTCATTAAATTTATTTGAATGATTATATTTTTTTATTTAAGTTGCCGACTCGGATGAGATGCTCGAAATTGTTCAGACTTTAATCGATCATCTGAAACCTTCTGTTGAATTCCATCCAGTCTCCGACTTTCACGTCAGCGTCTCAAAGACATTTGTCGTTCTGCATCACTGGATAGAACCACTTGTTCAAGATCTCAAGAAGAATCTCTCAGAATGCAAGAGGTACAGGGTGTATAATACATGTAGATTTTTATATGGCAGCTTTAAGGAGTTAACAATAATGCTTAAAAGGTGGATATCAAAGACATCTAAATGGGTGCAATTTAATGTGAGTTAAATATGTGTATTGTGTCTGTGTTTTTGCTTACTTGTTATGCCATTCCATGTAACTAAAACACATGGCGGTTTTGTATTGCATATACACTGTTCCTGCAGTTTCCTTATATCAGAAGATACTTAGAATGTACACGGTGATTCATAAAAAAACCGTTACCCTACATAAGTCAACATAATTCATGTTGATGACCATCAATTTAATGAAATTTCAGAATAATGACCCTTGATGCTGTACTACTATGTATGATGCTTTTTGCAAAAGATATGTTCTATGTTGAAACTAACCTACCTCTGCAAATTTTGATGTTCTGTGCATTAGCATTCTTCAAAGTCCTATCAAGTTCATTCCTTGATTTCTGATTCAAACCAAGCTTTTTCTACACAACAATTATTTTGAGTCAAACTGACTTTTAGACTTACCGGTAGTATTGCTATACTTTAAACTTAAAAGAATGTTACGCTGATATCATGTAGGTCTACAGATTGTGCTTGAAGGCTGTAAAAGTTTAAACATGTTAAGATATGTTGAGTCTTTCAAATCCAGTGCTGAAGTTTTGGTTTTGAAATACCAGTTAGAGCTGTATATAAATCTTTTGTTTTCTGTAGGGGAACAATTAGACTGTGTTCACTAGAGCTGTACTGCAATGAGGAACAGACAAGGTATTTTCACACCTGTTTTGAAATGAAAAATCTGTTATTTTATGAATGTATAACTGAATTCTTGTATAATGAATTGCATATAAGACTTTTTTTCTTTTTTCTGCTGTTATTATTCAAGCTTAGCAGGGGTTATCTTTATATCAGCAACTTTAAATGCTGCGAGTCAGTGATGTAGCCTTTGAGTCCTTTTGGACTAATTATTAATGGTTTTCTTCAGATTTGAACTTGATTCGCAACTGCCATGAATTAGACTTAGTGGCATTTACAGTTTTAGCCAGTCCACCACAAATGCACCTTTTGAACACCACTGGACTCGGACTCGCTTCTGCTTAGATGGACTCAGTATACATGGACTCGAATACATCGCTGCTGTGAGTTCAAATAGCTACCATACTTTTTATTAATGGAATCGTAAGTTTATTATTACCTGCTAGTAAATTGTTTTGTTGTTAAGATTTTGAATGCCTTCCAATGTTTTGTGTACAGTTGAACAGGGTGCATTGCTTGTTTACTCAGAACATTCCTCGGTGTGGCTGTTCTCATTGGTGAAGCTCTGTTGGAGTCGTATGTTCAAGCGATCGACAAATCATTGAAAGAATTTCGTCTGCCAGAATATTACAAGGTCGGCCGCCTACATAGAAAATTGGATGCATTAGAAATTATAGCAAACGAAATTCTGTTTTACTACCCTTATTAATTAAGTGAAAACTTTTAGACTTTTGCTAGAAATAATCTTGCTTTTAACCCTTTACCCGTTTGCCCCGAGAATATCAGCTCAAAACACGGGCTTAATGGGAAAAATGAACGGTTAAAGGGATGGAGTAGCTTTTTTGTCTTTCGCTTTATTGTTGTATATTCATTATTTTCATTATTGTTTATGTAATATATTGTCTTCTGTGGTGCCATTTGCATATATATGTCTAGAAAGCGTTATCAGTAATCGAAATTATTATTTGCTGGAGAAGCCAATCGAAATACAATAGGTCGATTTATGCATGTAGGTCGTATGAGTACAGCTAAAACATTCCTTTGCAACATACAGTTTTAAGCTTTCTACGATGGTTGATTTTCTGAGAATTCACTTGTACATCCTATTGATTAGTTGATCATCACTTCATTGTTGTGGTAGGATGATTACGGTACTATTTGATTGCATTTTTACCTTTGAAATAATTGTTTTTCAAGGAACCAAAGTTTCATGTTAGTCTTGCATGGGCACTTGGTGATGTTCGACAGCAACTCAAGTCGTCATTGCCTTCACTTCAGGTAGGTCCATTGAATCAGCATTTCTCAGTAATTTTTAAGCAGACTTGTGTGAAAAATGAAGAATCACAATGAACAAATTGCTACATAAAGATTTCTTCAATTCTCTTAAAATGTTCCTGAAAACGACAATTTGAAAATATATTCAGTTCAGTTTTATAATGTTATGTTTTTGTATCTTGTCCCACAAATTTTGACAGAACTTTGTGGATGGTATATCTTTTCTATACATATAAATTATCAATTTGTTTTACTTTTTATGCAATTGCTAAAAATTGGAGTAGATAGCTAACTGTGAACATTTTCTCAGAAGTTATATTGTTGTAGCGAATAAACGCTCCTTAACAAACGAATCAATTAACTAATAACCTGTGTAATTATTAATACTAAGTAACAGTTAAGCTAGACAATTAATTGGCGTATTTAATAGATAATTAATAAATTGAATTGTGGCATTAGCGAATATAACAGTAGAAATCACAAACACAAATGTGCTACAAAAATCAGTCAACGCTTGAGGAGGCACGAAAACAGCGTTTCGCGCAGCAGACGATCGTCAACACTGTGAGCAGCCGAAGAGTCACGTGGTCTGATTCGGGCATGAGATTCTGAAAAGAATGGCAGACATTTTGCGATTTGTCAACCAAGAACGTTAATTCAGAATGCGCCGATGACATTTATTTGAGTGTGAAAAACGGGACTTATTGTACGTTTATTCCACTGCTGATCTGTAAATCCTAGGGAACGTAGTACCTGGGTTAGATAGAAATGTTCGAAGTTTAAGTCGGACTGTAATAGCGAACAAAGTCAATTTTCGCTCGGCATCGATCTTGGGATCGAGAAGACATTGCGAGAACCAGTTGCGATTGGAGTTTCGAAGTAACGAGAAGAAGTGGTGATTCGACAACGAAGCAGAAGTGAAGAAGACGTGTGAGTAGCCAGTGCTCACAGAAGAACGAAGACGACGCGGTGGTGAAACGGCGACCGAGGGCAGCCAGGGAGAAGCGACCTTTCTTCCCATCTTTCCTTCCAATCCAGTTTCCCTGTGTCAAGAACAAGGACCTCATCATCTACTCAAGAAGGGAACTCTTGAGGAAGCTAAGCACCTTATAATATTTTAGTAGATAAATACGCCACAATAGGTAGTTAGGGTATTGAATATTATTTACTGTTGAATGTTGATATTTATAATATACATCAAAAATGAAATACAGCTTGTTCTTGTTGTAGGTCAATTCTAGTAATCATTCTTGATCACCCATTACGAATCCCTGAGTTTATAAAGCGTCTAGGGTAAGACCTGGTATGCGACAGTATGGGGACTCAGATTCCGGGATTTTAGTCAGCTTAAAAACTGATCTAATTGAACATTAATGAAACTAGAAACAGCATAGAACAATATTGCTAGTATATTGATTTTTTGGATGTAAAGCTGAACTGATAGAGACTTGCATTTTAGAACTGTAGAGTGTATTTTAAAGAGTCCACAGCGACTGAGATATTGAATTGATTTCTGTGTTCAGAAATTATATAGCGCATTTTTTGCCTATATTTTGCTACTTGCTAATTTGAAGTAAGCCAGTAAGTGATGTCCTCCAATGATTTTGAAACCTGGGCGAAGGTAGACGAAGATTTGGATTCGGCCGGAGATGAACTTCGAGATTTATTTGAAGAAAGACAAGACATAGCATTGGAGAGAAAATCTGAAGAAGAAATTAAACTAGCAGATAGGAGGATGAGGAAAATTAAGTTACTTGCTAAGACAGCTGAGTTAAGACAAGCGGAAGCTGTTGACAGAAGGCTTCAGGCGGAAGCAGATGCAAGAAAAGCAGTGGCCGATACCAAGAAAGCTGAGCTAGCAGCTGATGCAAAGAAGGCGGAAGTGGAAATGAGACGGATTGAAGCTGAAGCCGAGGAAAGGAGAGCCCAAGCAGCAATGCTTGCTAGAAAGGCCGAAGTTGAGTTAGATGCAATTAGGAGTGCACAATTGGAAGCAAGAGAAAATCGCTTAGCAGCAGAAGCAAAGCATACTCGTGAGGTTGCAGACTTACAGAAACAGATCTATAAGTTGCAGTTTCAACTTAAGAAAATTGAGACACAATTTGAAATGTATGAGGTTGAATCCAGAAGTAGAAATGGTGTCAGAATGGACCGTGAAGGGAACCATGGTGGAAATGTAAACAGAGGATTCAGTAGAGAGCGTGACCACGCAACAGAATATAGGGGACCCTGTTTTATTTGTGGGGGGTCAACTCACAAGGCACTTTCCTGCCCCCGTAAGAATAAAGAAGCTGTTAAACACACTACAGCAGCAATGCGGATATTTGGAAATCGAGCATATAGAGATATGCAAGATACGGAATTGATGAGAGTAAATGATGGTAGTGAAAGGGAGCAACACAGTGAAGAAGATGAAGATTCTGAGACACTACCAACGCACATAGCTGCAGGTGTGATGGTTACCAGCAACAACGATGGACACATAGATCTCAAGGATGGTAGTGAACCCAAAGTAAAACTGAATGGAAAAAGTGTTGAGTGTTTGTATGACACTGGGACAACGTGTTGCATTGTGAAACGTTCCTTGATTGATGACGAAGCATTAACAGGAGAAGAAACACGTTGTATGCTTATTGATGGAACCATTAAGTATTTTCCACTGGCCAGAGTAAATTTGGAAAGTGAATATTTCAGTGGAGAGGTACAAGCCATGGTTATGGAAAATCCAGCGAAGCCAGTGATAATTGGAATGGTCGAAGGTTTAGAGTACCAGGTTAAATTTGGAAAACAAGAGAATAAGGAACAACATAGGGTAGATGGCAAGACGGTTAAAGCATTACCCATGCAAACAGCTGCAAGTGCTTTGGTGACTGGAACTAATGTCGGATGCATGAATCTAGAAATTGCTGAAGTGAAAAGCAAGAGCATACTGAGGAACAGATCTAAATCTAAAGAGAGATCATTACATGACAAAAGGTCAGTGAAATTCACTGATGGTGTAACAGTGGATGGGATGAGAGAAGCAACGACAGCAGCAGTTGTTAAAACCAGAGCTGAGGTTAAAAAGGATGGTAAATACAGACCATTCAAAGTTGCGGAAAGGCCGTATTTAAATGAAACTGCTAAAGGAATGCAGAGACGGCATGAAACAGTAAATAAGAAACAGTGGGATAAAACCAGAGACTGGAATTACACAGATAACAGGAAGTCAGCTTTTAGTAAAACGACGAAAAAGAATTACAGAAGTGAACCATTGAGATTGGTGGAGACGAATAATAAATATTTAATCACAGGTGGAAGAAGTGAGTTAAATAAGAGTCGTGTAGATCAGAATAAATGGCAGAACGGAAGAGTAGACTGGAGAAATAGGGAGAATAGAAATAAGTCTAATGAGACACAGTCAAGAAGATCCAATGAGTGGATGAATAGGGGATACAAAGAGAATCCAAATGTGGATAGGAGAAATATAAAGTGGAACAGGAGTCAGAAGAGTGACACAAGTAAGTGTGATTGGAGAAACTACAGACATGACAGGAGAGAGTCTAGTAGTAATTTTGGAGTTAGGTGTGACAGACCTAGTGATCTCAATTGGAGATATAGAAGTAATAGAGACGAGGTTGGAAGTAGTGGAAACCATTGGAACAGTAGAACATGGTACAGAGGAGAACGAAGTGTTGATTCTGTAAGAAGACAGAATGAGAATTGTAGAGGATACAATGATGTGAATTGGAAGAAAAATCGGTTACGGAATGACAGAGAATGGTCATATCCTAACAATAATGTGGATAAATGGAGAAGTAGCAGAGACTACAGTGGAGAAGTTGAAACACAAGAAGATGTTGAGTTGAAAACTTATGGAGATGATGCAGATGCATTGAGTTTTGGAGAGAAGCACACAGGTGAACTGGAAACACAAAATGGCATTACGTTGAGTTTATACGAGAAGGTGAACAGAGATAGTAAGTCAGATATGGACAGGCTGGACTGTCATTACGTGAGAAGGAGAACTGCAAATAGAAGCTGACAGTAGCTTGTGGAGAGTATTTAATTAAGGAAGTAATGTACATAAGTATTAATGTGAGATTAAGTTGAGTTGCTAGTTAAAGCAGTTTTATGAGTTGTAGTGATTGATAAGGTGAATCATAGGATCAAGTGAGATAGTGGTATAATTGTTGAAGTTGTGTAGTAGTTAAGAATTAAGTTGAGATTAATTAGAATACAGTGTCTGAGTGTGATGTTGAGTCACTTAGATAAATAAGGAGACAGTTGAGTAACTGGAAAATAGTTAAGATAAGAAGAAGTACTTTGTACAGTGAGTAAAGTACGAGGAATAACAAGATGTTAGTGAAATGACGAAGATCATTCAATGTGAAATATAAGATGGATGAATGCCATATGTTGAGATGGTGGCATACATAATAAGTAGAATAGTAAGTTAATAATAGGAATGAGTTAAAAGTGTTGAGGCAATGTGAAGCATACCTTCGGATTAGTGAATAGTGCTTCGAGTTACAACAGACTAATCAGGAAAATTCTGCATGGAACAGAAAACCTTGAAAGTTATGTGGATGACATATTAGCCCACAATGAAGGATGGCAGGATCACTTGGAAACACTGGAGATATTTTTTGAAAGGGTTAGGGAAGCCAACCTAACATTGAAACCAAAGAAATGCTCATTAGGGTACGGAAAAATAGATTTCTTGGGTCACACGTTGAATAATGATGACATCAGTCCAAAAGAAGAGTCTGTGGACAAGATCATTGATATGCCTAGACCAAAGACGAAAAAACAAGTGAGGAGTTTCATCGGAGCAGTGAATTACTATAGAAAATTCATTCCACACTGTGCAGAAATAATGGCACCACTAAGTGATTTGACAAAGAAGTTGTCACCTGGAAATGTCGAATGGAATGAGAAATTGGAGAACAGTTTTATGCAGTTGAAAGAAGAACTGGCAAAGGCACCAATTCTGAGATTACCGAACTTAGAGAAGGAGTTCATATTGCAAACGGACGCAAGTGAAAAGGGATCGGATGCGTAATAATGCAGGAATATGAGGGGGTGAATCATCCCATAGCATATGCGAGCAGGAAGTTACTTGAGCGAGAGACGAGATATTCGGTGGAAGAAAGAGAATGCTTAGCCATAATGTGGGGCGTAAGTAGGTTCGACAGATATTTATGCGGCAAGCAGTTTGTGATTGAGACAGACCATTGCGGATTGCAATATATGAAAGAGGGTAGAATGAAAAATGCGAGAGTTATGAGATGGAGTCTAGCCTTGCAAAATTATTCGTTTACTATTAGGTACATCAAGGGGTCCAACAATGTAATTTCAGATTACTTGAGCAGGGGACTAGAGTGATATATAGTGAACCTTTGATGAATGATAAGTTGTATATAAATAGGTGTAGAACAGTAATTTTGTTGTGTTATGTAAGGTAAAGGAAGATAGTTTATAGATTAGTTTGTTAAGTATGTGAGTAAGTTAAAGCCTGTGAACAGACTTTTGAAGGGGGGCATTTGTAGCGAATAAACGCTCCTTAACAAACGAATCAATTAACTAATAACCTGTGTAATTATTAATACTAAGTAACAGTTAAGCTAGACAATTAATTGGCGTATTTAATAGATAATTAATAAATTGAATTGTGGCATTAGCGAATATAACAGTAGAAATCACAAACACAAATGCGCTACAAAAATCAGTCAACGCTTGAGGAGGCACGAAAACAGCGTTTCGCGCAGCAGACGATCGTCAACACTGTGAGCAGCCGAAGAGTCACGTGGTCTGATTCGGGCATGAGATTCTGAAAAGAATGGCAGACATTTTGCGATTTGTCAACCAAGAACGTTAATTCAGAATGCGCCGATGACATTTATTTGAGTGTGAAAAACGGGACTTATTGTACGTTTATTCCACTGCTGATCTGTAAATCCTAGGGAACGTAGTACCTGGGTTAGATAGAAATGTTCGAAGTTTAAGTCGGACTGTAATAGCGAACAAAGTCAATTTTCGCTCGGCATCGATCTTGGGATCGAGAAGACATTGCGAGAACCAGTTGCGATTGGAGTTTCGAAGTAACGAGAAGAAGTGGTGATTCGACAACGAAGCAGAAGTGAAGAAGACGTGTGAGTAGCCAGTGCTCACAGAAGAACGAAGACGACGCGGTGGTGAAACGGCGACCGAGGGCAGCCAGGGAGAAGCGACCTTTCTTCCCATCTTTCCTTCCAATCCAGTTTCCCTGTGTCAAGAACAAGGACCTCATCATCTACTCAAGAAGGGAACTCTTGAGGAAGCTAAGCACCTTATAATATTTTAGTAGATAAATACGCCACAATAGGTAGTTAGGGTATTGAATATTATTTACTGTTGAATGTTGATATTTATAATATACATCAAAAATGAAATACAGCTTGTTCTTGTTGTAGGTCAATTCTAGTAATCATTCTTGATCACCCATTACGAATCCCTGAGTTTATAAAGCGTCTAGGGTAAGACCTGGTATGCGACAATTGTCTACATGTTTGAGTTGTGCAAAGGATATGTATTTACAATTTTTTTATAAATTCTTATATGGTGCACACTGCAAAGGATATGGATTTTTAAAAAAATTTATATATTTATTTCTAGTGCATCTATAGGGTATGAATTTATTAAATTTTTGTGTATATTTTTATGGTGCACATTTTAAATGTTGAACATGAATTTTTGAGTGGTTGAAGTCGCTATGTTTTAGGATCTTTTGGATAGGATGTTTTCAGAATCGGACAACATTGCCAACATGAAAGTGAGCCACTTACGGTTAAAAGCTGGAAACAAAACATTTCTGTTAGAACTACCTCTTCAAACGAAATCAACTGTTAGCTGATAATAAACTGAGTCGTTAAATAAATTAAATAATGCTTTTTGCAGAGTACATTTTGCATTTTAAAATGTGTTTATTGTGAGAAATGCCAGTGTTTGATGGAAATGGAAATAATATGCAAATAAAATATTGGAAAGAAGTACAAGGACAAATTAGCATTATTTAAATTACTATTGCTATTACACATTTTAGTAAATGAACCAGAGCTTCGATTATAACATCAGGTAATTTGACTTTAAAGGACTTGCTCAAGGTCCATTCTCGGCACAGTTTGAGCTCAAACCCATATTCTTTGTATTATAAGTTAAGCAATCTAACAAATCAGGTACTGTGTGCCTCAAAGTGTTAGCAAAATACTGTTGTTTTCATCAATTAATGAATTACAGTTTAACAGTTACTTCAATCACCATGGTGGTGCTAGAGTCAAATTGTGTATTCAGCATGTGGAATTGTGGATAAAATATTAGCAGCTTCAGTTAAGCTAATATTTAGATAGTTAGGTACACACTGGGCAGTGCATATATTGAATGTTGACTGTCCGTTGTATTGATTTATGGTGCCAATACAGGCCATCAATTTTGGATCAATAATGAGCATAATTGGAATGTAGGATGTTGCGCCCTACACAGTGAATGTTTGCACGTTGTGTGAATGATTCTTTGATGCCAGAACCATTCTTTTGACGAGTGCTACCTGTACATTCTGCTTCATCAATAGAAGTTGAAATTGTCGGTTGTAATTAATAAACTTTAGAGTTAGTTAGTTATTACAAGTTTGCAGGTTGGATATGGATTTTACTCGTGAGTGCCACATGCCAGTGCATGGAGTCATGGAACTTGCCAGGAATATTGTGGGGAATTGCAAGCTAAAGTCAGTCTATGGTTGCTGCAAGACCATGCAGGAAGGATGGGAGGAAGATAGAAAGTTGTTATGTTTGGTGCAGAATAGATGCTCTTGTCCTACACAGAAAACTTATTCTTTTGTGCTGGAAGAGATCTGTCAGTCTCCGCTGCAGCAGTTTTTTCTTCAGAAATTGACCTTTTAGGAAGACTGCTTTTTGTGCAGCCATTATGTATAAGTGCAGACAATTTTTGGGAAATACCGAAGGAGCTTAATTATATCATGATGGTCGGTCGAGGACTCTAGGTACACCAACAATGGTATTGTATCCTATTCTTCTAGCAGAAAATGTCAATAGATGTGCATATATGCAAAAATGCATGTAGGCCTATTTCATGGCAGTTGCGAATCCAAATTCAAATTTGAAGAAAATCACTCTCAAGTTGGACTGAGTGATAAGAGTACAAAAGGACTCAAGTGCTACATCACTGACTCACAGCATTTAACGTTGCTGATATAAAGATAACCCCCACAAAGCTTGAATAATAACAGCAGAAAAAAAGAAAAAGTCTTATATGCAATTCTTTCAAAACAGGTGTGAAGATACCTTGTTTGTTCCTCATTGCAGACAATTTTTGGGAAATACCGAAGGAGCTTAATTATATCATGATGGTCGGTCTAGGACTCTAGGTATAACCGAAGGAGCTTAATTATATCATGATGGTCGGTCTAGGACTCTAGGTATACCAACAATGGTATTGTATCCTATTCTTCTAGCAGAAAATGTCAATAGATGTGCATATATGCAAAAATGCATGTAGGCCTATAAAGTCCTGGTTACCCAATAGCACAAAGTTGACACTGTTGAAACCGGGTGTAGGACATTATCCCCCCTGGACATTATCCCCCCGGACACTATCCCCCCGGACATTATCCCCCCCGGACACTATCCACCCCGATTTTTCGTAGGACATTATCCCCCCCGGACAAAATCCCCCCTTCATGTACAAATCCTAGAATAGTGCCGTAACCGATAAGACTTCGAAAGTTCTTAATGCCATTTAACTAGTAACTACATCTGACCTTTCCATTCAAAATTAAATTCAATACAGTAGAGAAATGAACGAATGGGAGTCGTCTACATTAAGTAGCCCTACGAAGGTTTGTTAACGTCATTGACGTAGGTCCAATTAATGTCAGTAGGCAAAGAATTCGATTTGAAATAAACGAATGAGAATTGTGTGTAGGACCTATTTGTTTAGTGTCTACAAGAAAGGTTTGTTAACGTCAGTTAGGCTACGTCTAAGCTTCGTAGTCTTATTAGCGTCGTGTCACAGTAGATGAATGAACGATATACGATATACATATCAAACCTGCAATTAACTTGCCATCTTTTTACAAAGATAAACTAATGTGTGATGTATAGATATTAACGTAACAAAGGTCTATTAGGTAATGATATAATAGACTGGGGGGGTAATGTCCTACCCCGGGGGGGATAGTGTCCGGGGGGATAATGTCCGGGGGGATAATGTCCAGGGGGGATAATGTCCGTTCCCCGTTGAAACCCTAGCCATCTGAATGGTTTAATTAAGCCTACACTCCTAAAAGTTTCGAGACTAGTGTGGAATATACGAGCAACATTGCCAACTTGATTCTGCGAAAGTGTTATTGATTCAATTTTTGTATACGTGCCGAGTTGCTAGTAAATTCTTATGACTGCACTGCAACCTTTTCTCTGTTCTGGATAGTTCCGCAGTGATCGAAAGTCCTCTGGCTTCATGCCAAGCATTGCCAGCGTTGAAGATTATCTAGTATTTACCGACTGTACTAGACAGACAAGCAGGTATGCGATACATCGGTTGTCGGCATGTCATACATAGTCTGATGTATCGCCGCCGTTGAAAATTGCACTAAGGGCTCTTAAAATTTCAGAATAGGCCTACCCTCTGCAGGGGCCCTGGCGTTGTACGTTTACTGACGGCTTAGGACAATGAATTTGGTTCACGTGGTATACGCGTGTAGTGCAAATTGATACGAAACCTTTAACAATGCGTTCAAAACAAACATGTTAATAATGGAAAACAGAGGAAATACAACGGTCTCGGTTCATTGAACTTTGTAGCTAGACTGCTAGAGTGGCAGCCATATTATGGGTGTGAGTGTTAGCGACTTCATTTCTTAGCCTCGGAATATGTAGGCTAGGGGTGGCTGCAGTCTTTTCCCTCGATGTCTCATCTTCCCACTGATATGGTGCACGGTCGGTGTATTAAAGCTGAGTTTGCAACAAAATTATTCATGAAACAACGGCTTAACTCCTGTGCATGTACGTGTAAGTCGATCTATTTCATATTGCTTGCAAACGAAAACTTGTCTGTCGAAATTCCATCATACAGTAAGGTGCCAGCACGTACACCTATAGCTACGCCATGCGGTAGGCCTATAGCTGCACAAAAGAATGCTATATCATCAATTGGCAGTAGGCTACGTGTATGAATGTATATGACCAATAGACGCTAGATCTCTAGGCCTACAGAACCTGGGCGAAAACAGGAGCTGAGGCTGATGCGAGGAATGAATCTACACAACTCTACAGTAGGCCTATAATGCATTAGCAGGAACCTACAATGCTGGGTCTCGATCGTAGACAGTAGGCCTATTTAGACAAAATGTCAGTTATATTCGTGACTGCATGGTTGTGCCAAGCTGGTCACCGACCATAGGCGCAACCACCCTATGGGACCCACGGGACGCGTCCCCCCCAACTTTTGAGTGGTCCCCTAACTCTATTAGTGTGGTCCCCCCCAACTTTTAGGACGTGATTCATTATGGTCCCCTCCAACTTTTAGGACGGGATTGCGCCTATGTCACCGACACGTGATGTTGGCTACAGGCTTAGGCCTACATGGCGTAGCTTAAATTCCCGTAATCCAGATCTGTTTCTTAGTAATGAACTAGTCTATATTGGGAATATTTAAGTAGGCGTGCAATATCCAGAAAATTGAAAGTGCTTTCACTTTGCTACAGTGTTAGCCTGCCATTCCATTTATCTCTAATATTACACTAGTCTGTACGATAGGCCTACTGCGCTAGATCCTGATATGCCTACACTGTACTCTGACCTACACTGTACTTGGGCCTACAGATCGTGGTAGGATAGAGAGGATTGGTACAGACGGGGAAATTCCTGGTCTGTATTTCTACGCAGACTTCTTTTAGCCTATAATTATGGGTCAAACACCGGCTAAAGTACACACGTGCATCCGCTATATGTGGCACGCTAAGGTCATCGTGAGAGGACAACAGGGTGGATGAGCGAGAGGAGAAAGCCTTTACGCCCACGTCGGTCAACGCGGCCATTAATTTTAGACATCGTGAATCCACCCGCAACACCAAAGAAGAGAGATGCAACTGGAAGTGACAGTTCCACGCTGCCACTCTGACTCATTCACTTCCTGGTGTGAAGTCATAAACAATCAAGACAGGACGTTCCTGAAATATGGGCCTGAATGAAATATAATATTAGGCCTACAAATAGCCTAAACGTGAATGTCCGCGGTTATCTACAGGCCTATGCAAGCCTATATGAACATTAATTTTTATAGCGCCTTAATATAACCTCACAAAGGTAAACGACATCGAAATTGCTAATTTTTCAATTTGACTGATTGAGAACATTGAGGTAGACCTGGGACTAATATCGATATTAGTCCCAGGGTAGACCTACACCTAGAAACGTTAGGCTAACCTATGCATATCTACATCGAACGCAACCCCTGCAGGCTCCCAGAATTCGTTCAGTGCACGGTTTAGCCTATCCCAAGAAACGAAACCAATGTTGCAGCGGTTTGCGTGCATCTGTCTAGCCATAACGCATCACTGCAATCCCTCCCAACAACCCCCTCCCCCCCCAATGCATCACTGCAATCGATTGCAATCCTCCCCCCCCCCACTAATTTTAATATTACGTAACTAGTCTTCCTCGATCGGCACCGACCTAAAAATAGCTCATCTGGGCAAGCCATCTAAAAATAGTAACCGGCGCCGGATGTGTGCGCTGGGCGGCGGTGTGCTATAGGTGTGCGTGTTGACAGTCACGTAGACCAACAGACGCGTCCTAGCAATGACGTCGTTATTAATGATCTCCTCACGTAGTAGCATCGTCCTCATATAAAGACCGTCACCTCGAAGCATTTCGCGAGCAATTGCTTTATGTAAGCGTTGTCCGTGCTTCTTGTCCTTAAAGGCATCAGTCGGACAGTTTTTCGGAATAGAATTATTCTACCTTCGTGAGCCTATTTTGAAAAGGTTAGTTTTGCAATCGCCTCAGTTATTACTATAATCGTGTGGCTGAAGTAATTTCGTCTGCTTGCGTCTTGCTTCTGGTTTCATCTTCGTGTTTTTTTAAATAATTGGACATATTGAAAACTCATAGCTTCTGCAAAGGTTTTATTAAATGGACAAAAGTCACAAAACTGATTTCGAATAGGCCTAATGTTTTTTTTATATTGCAGCTGTAAGCTTACATGTTCACGATTAGCTTTGTTTGCATTTTGACCAGGAAGTTGTGTTGACATTGGCGAATGTCCTTTAACCAAAGATATTAGAGTCGTAGACTAAGATGTGACACCTCCTATCTCCGCTGTATATTTGGTCTGGGTGGTGGTCAAAGCACACAAACCGTGGCGCCACGTTGTGACGGGGTTGATGGCTCCTAGCAACCGCCCTAGTAACCATAGACGCCATGGGCAAAATGGATAAATATATACGACAACGATTGGACAATTGCAGCCTCCGTAAACTAACATAACTATTTAAACTGCACATTAAATATGATGAGTAATAATAACTGTTATATACTAATGTATTTTATTAGAAGGTTTATGTTTAAAACGTGCGACTTTTACAGGCATCTGGACAATGCAATTTCGTTCTATTTATAGCGCTAAAAACCCATCACAAGGTAGGTGAGGTGACCATTAAGGTACAATGTGATACATTATGTGGCGCATCTTAGTCTACGACTCTAATATCTTTGCTTTAACGGTGTCACTTGATGTGGCGGTGCTTTGCCAACTATATGGAAATTGATACATTTATTTGTATGCATTTCAATGAGTAGCAGATTGACACATAGGCCTACTGATGATACCAGTTGAGTTATTTTGATGGGCACATCACCACCCATCAATCGTTTACCCGTATACAAAGATAAATTATTGTGATTAGCTATAATTGTCTAAGATACACAATATTCATAAGTTATTCTACCTTAGAATTTAGAAAGCAGCTATAGCTGTCAACAGACTATAGTTAGGTTCCATAAGATACGTTTGGCTTACCATGGTTTGAAGAATCACAATATTGTCATACCTTAACTTCAAAGTGAATATAGCCTTGTTAAATGGCTTGTGTGAATCTCCATCCTTCTAGTGGAGGTGGAAACGGTCCCAGGGGTGGGAGGGGGGGGGGTGGAGGCGAAGAACCACTAAGTGGACTGCAATTGTGACCCAGAGCCTTGGATAGTTCATAGGGATGATGCTTTAATTAAAACCCACTCATTTGGATGTTTACAGTACCATGAAAATATAGTACCGTACTTGGAAGTTTCCTCTATTTATGCTGTTGGATTTAAACCTGTCTTAGGATTATAGGCTTATACTTTGTTTACAGATGCATAAATGTTTCAAATTGGGATTATTTACAAATACTGACCAGTATGACTTGGGTTCTGCATCACTATTTCGTACTTTAAGTGAACGAGTATAAATATGGTAAATTTAGTCAAGGAATGTGGTGGCTTAAATTTGTGACAAGCCATATTGATTTTGGACCAGTATAGGAAGTTAATTCAAGATATTGTTATTGTCTCTCTGGCTCTTCAAAAATGTACAAGCACGATAAGGACTTTACCAAGCTGTAATATTAAACTGGAGCTTGCTGCTTTGATGACAAACATAATTTGAGATATCACAAATTACAACGATCATCATTAAAGCAGCAATACGGTAATTGGCATATTTGCTTTCAGTTAAACTATCGTTAAACAGATGTCAACAAATGACAGAATTAAATATCTGTGTATTTAGTTTTTTACAGGTTTAACCTTCCCCCCTCCTGATAAAAATAATTTACAAATTTGTTTACAACCAGTTCTGTGTGTTTTATGACCTTGTCCTGTTCTGTTGTCCACTGGAAAACCCTCAAAAATGGAAAGCCCTTCAAAAAATTTCCTGGTTACATCCTGAATACTTTCAAGAAATTCTGTTGCTTGTTGTGGTAATTTTTGCTGTATTAGCTGATGCATCAAATACTGAGTATTTGAATATTACATGTTGACCTTATTTTTGTGACAATGTGTGACAGATTTGAGAAGATGGCGGTGTCAAAGCCAAGTCAGAGTTTGTTTGGAATGAATGTTCTCAAAAAGAGAGTTGAGGTATTTATTGTTTCTTTTTTGGTTTGTTGAAAGTAATTTATGCAGTATAGAGCGCTCAGCCCAAATGAACTGCTGTTTCAATCTGAGAGCAATAAACTTGGATGGCAAAGCAACAAATGTAATGGAGAATGAAGAAAATCTTATAGGATATTTTACTTTACAATAACTACTGTGATTTAGCTTGGATTGTCAAACTCTTGATCCATTATATATTTCAATATTTGCCCCATTACTTGACAACTGTTTAAGCACTGTATGAGCTGCTATGGTGTCATGCAAGATAATTATCTGGAAGAGAAACTGGCCTAGTGTGATTTTGGGCAGAAATTAATTCTCTCTGCTCCACAACATCTACTCTTCTCAACATAATGAATCTTAATGATGGCATTCCTGGAGGAATATTACATGTTCTGACTTTTGTTATGTATGGATGTATATTAATACTAGCTGGGGTACCCGGCATTTCCCGGAAAATTTCAATTTTGCATATCCACCTTGCCCAGCCCTGCGGATTGTAGTGTCCGACCCCAGCCCCACACCTCTGTGGTAACAGGCATTTCCTGGGAAAGTTCCGTTTTCACCTCACCCTGGCCCGGGATCTTGCCTCCACCCACCCAACCCCACCCTCTGCCCAGGGTAACCAGTTTTTGCCTGGGAAATTTTGGTTCACCTGGCAAATTTTGGTTAGCTCCAGCACCACCCCGCCTCCCGCTGGGTGGGGTAGGGTAGTGCTAGTGACAATGTCTAGCTGCAAGGTTTCAGGTGAATATCTGTGAAACTGTGGCAGAGGTCTAGGTGAAATGAAATTTCGGTTTTTTGCTCCACTCTGGCTCCATGTTGAGTGGGATTGGGCAACCCAGCCTGGTGGCCCTCTGTCTGACAGGAAGGTTTAAGGTCAATTGGTGCAAAACTATAGTGTGTGGGTGTTGCTTGGGAAATTTGAGGTTTTTACTCCAATCCAAATTTAGGCTTTTCACCCCTCCAAACCCTGGCCCCAGTCTGGAAGTGTGGGGCGGGTTGTCCTGGTCGGCCTGTGTCTAGGTGCAATGTTTCAGATGAATAGTTGGGAAAGTGTGGCCAATATGTGGAAATGGGGAACAGATCAGTGAAATTTGGGTTTTTGCCCAACCCTGCCCCAAGATGAGGGGGATTGGCCAACCCCTCCACCGGGTGGTCCTTGTGTCTAGGCGCAAGGTTTCAGGTCAATATAACTGTGAAACTTTGGGCATGCATTTGGGACAAGCATTCAAACTCACACACATCCTCCTTTACATATATAAATAGATCTGTATCATACAACAGAGAAGCTGTGGGCTGTCTAAAAGAGACCATAATTATATGAGCTTGTTGTTTTGACCATATAACTTAAGTTCCTGATTTGTTGTCGTCTGGCTGCCTGGCTATATCAATTATTATCTGACCAAGGGTCTGCTGTTGTCTAGACTGCAGAAAAATATCTCCATTATAATTTTTTTTAAAGTTTGCTAATGCTATAGCAGGAAACTTACTGATTTGATTAATTGCACAGCCTCTTCTCATCGTGGTTTTTAAATGTATATTTGTTGTGTATGCATGCACTTGGGTACTTCTAAAAAATGGATTATATATGGCAGATTATCTGGTAGACTTAAGATTTGGTTTTTTAATTTTGATCTGACTTGCACTTGGTCAAAATTTCTAAACAGATATAAAAACATACGTTTGCTGCACCACAAAGTCGAGTATATTGAGAAAAGTTAATTTCTTTTGTCGGTGTGCAACAAAGTTTATTTTCAGGAACGGACTTGAGCCTGAAAATTAGGGTCAGAAGTTGAAACAATAGCTTCAAATGCAGAGTGCTAGTACTATGACCTGTACAATTTGAATACTATATCTCATCTTTTCTTATGACAGCATTGGTCATTTAGATGAAGGATAATCACACGAGGTGACAAGACATTGCTGCCCTACATATATATATATATATATATATATATATATATATATATATATATATATTAGGGTGTCCCACCAAAACTTTTTCTTGAAATTCTTAGGTCTCACCAGTCATAAAGTTTCCTATGGAGATGATAATATTTGTGGAATTTTTTGGAATTTTTAAAATAACTTTTAGGGGTCCCCCTAGGAGCCCCAAATTTTAAATATAGGGTACAATGATATTCGTGTGCAAATATTTCAATATATGAGGTAACGTCATTCAAACCACATATATTGAAGTGCTTTTGCACAAAATACGATTTGTCCTACAATTTAATTGCTCAAAAATTGTATGCTGTATTATTCTCAGACTGGTTTTTTGCAGTTAGGCCCCCTACTTTACTGAAATTTGACAAAATTGATATAATTATGCACTGACTTTCATATAATTATTATTATTATTATTATTAGAGTTTGAAATATTATCTAACCATTATTGACTACTATGATAACCCAACCAGTTATTAAAAAGATAGTCTACTTTGAGATGGCACATTGGTACACTGTACCACAGTACCAAAGGTGAAATAGTCACACGTTTGGTCCAATCAGTAGTTCACTACATGTGAAGAAGTGACTCAAGTGAGTCATGGTTGGAATTTGGGAAGTCCTTTCGGTTGTTTTTCAACAGCTTGCAATAAGAACTGTTTTTCATTTGTTGCAGCATTAAATGTCTGTATAATTATGCGATTTCCCAGATGGTCAAGTAGCAGCAGGACTCCCTAGAAGCTGTCGTCAATGCCGGTAGTCTGGAAATAGCTTTAAGAGCTCTGGTAAAGTTTGGAAGAAATTTGACCAAGCGAGATCCGAGTTCGGGGTCATGTGGAGTATGAGATTTGCTTTCTTTAGAGGTGCTAAGAGATCGGAAAACAATGCAAGAGTTGCATGCTCTGAACTGTAGAAGTACCAATAATGGCATTGCTTTGCTTTAAGTGCAGCAATACTGAGTCTGAGACCAGGATAATCGTATATTTATCGATAATCTGACTAACAGAGGATGTTAAATGAAGCATCAGCTTCGGGCCGTTATATTAATACTCAATTAAAATGTAGTTACTGTTATATGGAAACGAGACTGTCATCTGTTTAACAGATAATAATTCGCATGTATTAAAACATTTTAACCATTTTTGCGGTATCAGTGTAGGCCTGCATCCAATCCTGGCGTACTGTCCGATCTGCAGCTGATGCTTCATTTAATTACATCCTCGGATCTCGCTTGGTCAAATTTCTTCCAAACTTTACCAAATTCCGACCATGACTCACTTGAGTCACTTCTTCACATGTAGTGAACTACTGATTGGACCAAACGTGTGACTATTTCACATTTGGTACTGTGGTACTGTGTACCAATGTGCCATCTCAAAGTAAACTATGATCTTAATAACTGGTTGGATTATCATAGTAGTCAATAATGGTTAGATAATATTCCAAACTCTAATATTATTATGAAAGTCAGTGCATATATCAATTTTGTCAAATTTCAGTAAAGTGACTGCAAAAACCAGTCTGAGAACAATACAGCATACAATTTTTGAGCAATTAAATTGTAGGACAAATCGTATTTTATGCAAAAGCATTAAAATATATGTGGTTTGAATGACGTTGCCTCATATATTGAAATATTTGCACACGAATATCATTGTACCCTATACTTAAAATTTGGGGCTCCTAGGGGACCCCTAAAAATTATTTCAAAAATTCCAAAAAATTACACAAATATTATCATCTCCATAGGAAACTTTATGACTGGTGAGACCTAAGAATTTCAAGAAAAATGTTTTGATGGGACACCCTAATATATATGTTGTCTGTGCTATGTATAGATTTGTATTGTATATGCATATAAATGCATATATGAGATAGGTCATTTAGATGAAGGATAATCACATGAGGTGACAAGACATTGCTGCCCTACATATATATATATTTATATTTTTTATATATGTTGTCTGTGCTATGTATAGATTTGTATTGTATATGCGTATAAATGCATATGTGAGATATTGTAAGTGTGCACTGTATAGAACAATTACCGGTACATGCATATATTATTAAATGACATAAATAAAAATGTTATAAATAAATATATAATATTATAAATATATAATATATAATATTATAACTAAATAAATATTATAAATAAAACATATTTTAAAGTAGCACAATAAGCATGCACATGTGAAATAGAATATACGATGAATAGATGTGCCAACCAGTATTTTTGAGTTGCAAAAATCTCGACTTGTTGAACCAGGTGTGTGTGTACAGACAGTTGAACCATGAGCTGCTTTCGTCTTCTGCATAGTTGACTGATTGGTGCGATAGCATAATCAGGACTTTGAGGTTCACTGAGATTGATTGAACCATGGTTATCTAAGCCAGACAATATTCAACAGTAGCTGTTGGCCTTTGGCTCTTTTGTCTAGTGCTCCAGGTATAGGCATATTCAGATTATTTATAGATAATTATTTAACTGCCCTGCCACCAAAAGCCTAAGGGATCCGAGGAATTTGAACAAACTGTACATGTATTGAAATGATGCAGCTAAACACACTCTTGTCACACTTAGTGAATTGTGTTTGTGTGCAATTCTATATGCATCTGCCATTGCTTTATGAATACGTTTGCAAATTGCAAATGAAACAAGATGAGATCCTCAGGTGAGCCAGTAGGCAACTCCAAGTATACATGTACATAAGGTGTCTCAATAAGTCAATATCACCATGGGAAAGACTTTACTTTCAGTGCTGTAGCATTTAAGTCCATATTGCAGGATTTGTGTTTCATACTAAGCGCAACTCTCCTACTCTATAATAGGTGTCTGTGCATGAAATATTGTACACTGTAAGGAACATCATATAAAGGTTTACTTTTGTTCATGCATGAGCAGTTTCACTTTGGCCCTCTGCTGAAGAGCATGATTACCTAATGTGTACTTAATATTTGCCTGCCAAGCCCTTCAATCCAACATTTATTACCTGCACGCCGTGCACGGTGGTGTATAATCCTTTATGAGTCATTAAGTCACTACATGGTGCTATAACGAAACTGACCTAATATTTCCATGTAGTCTATGGATGTAGAAACTTTACATTTTGTTGTAATTGCCACAATAACTTGAACTAGCACTCTTTGTATGTCACTTTGGACAGAGGAAGATATCAGCAAAGAATATAATCCTGTCAATCCTGGGATAATGGGATGACTTGAAGCTAAGACGTTAATTAATGTCTGTGGCTCTTGACAGCCGCAGGGCTTAGTTGCAAGTTGATTGAAATAAAATGTCCTGGATTCAGGTATGAGAATAGCCGTGCAGTTGACCACTGCACATAGCCACTGGCTGACCTCGGCGTCATACTGCAGTAGAAGGCTAGCGTAGCAGGCGGTAGCAGCAGCAGCACTGAACAGACTGCACCCTCCGATAATTATGCAAGAGACCATCAGTCTGTACTCTAGTCCATCTCTGTACTCTGGCATCTGCTTATCTGTCGTATTGACCACTGAAGAATTAAAGCGTTATGTAATTCCATTTCATTATTCCGTTAATTTCATTGGTCGTCAAGTAATTTTAATCCAAAAATGTGATACCTGTGATCCTGGAAACATGGGATTCCATGTTTGTTAATACCTGGATTACAGTGTTAAAAAGTCCCATGATTCCATGATTACATTCCATAGTTAGTGGCAGAGTTAGTTTTTAAAATCATTGCTGATTACCTCTATAAGTTATCTGTTTGGCAAGCACGTTTCTGTATAGACACGCCTACGGAAAGTCACGTGTGTCTGGTTTCTCCGTAAACTGCCGATATCAAACCTTCGCCTTTAAACACTTTGTATTGAGTTGGCATAATTAGCCTTTCAGAAGCCCACATTAAGATGGTACGTTATGTAAGTTGGTGCAAGAGTATTAAAGTTAATTATGTTTTCCCAGAATATATATTAGTAAGTAATGGGTGGTGTAGTAGTAACTCAATTAAGTCATTATAACAAGGAAAATTCTAATATAATATTTAGAACCTGGAATAATTTTTGGTGATGGACAAAAACTATAGAATGCCAAATGGCTTCAGTTTCTCAGACATGGCCATTTTCATTTATTAATTTTTTTCCTCTTTCCACTCTTTTCCACTCTGCCCCCTGCTGCTATAGTTTTCCTTTATTAACATTTTTGGCTAACTTGTTCACCCTTACCCGACCACACTTTTGCTCAAATGTTTTAAATTTGAAGTTGACAATGCACGCCAGTCAATTAACTAACTATCCATTGTTCTTTTTCTTCAGCTGGTTCCATTGGTTGGCATCATGGGTTTTGCCTGTGTTACAGCCACGGCATATGTGGGCTATATGATCTACCAGAAATCTGACGTGAAGTAAATTGACACTTGATATGTTTTGCATACAATTTTTACATTTACAAGCTTACATAGATGCATTACTCTGTGGGAATTGTGACTAAATAAATTAGCTGTCATACTTCGGTTAGCAAGGTGTGCTAGACTTTAACACTGGTATTGAACATTGAATTTTTACTGACATCTTGAACAATGCTGCTTCAACTGGTTATCTATTATAAGCATTTAAGAATAGAGCTGTTTATGTTGTCAACGTAATGTAATGTAAGTGTCTAAATACTGTTACACCAGCACTATATATCAAATCGTGTCTGAAAGAGCCGTTGGTTGTTGGTTGGC
Organism: Lumbricus rubellus; assembly: GCA_945859605.1. Taxonomy (NCBI): domain Eukaryota; kingdom Metazoa; phylum Annelida; class Clitellata; order Crassiclitellata; family Lumbricidae; genus Lumbricus; species Lumbricus rubellus. The sequence continues at coordinate 28,838,435 of OX243819.1, read as the reverse complement.
TAAGGTGTGAGGTCAGAATCAAGAGACAAGTGAAACTGAGGAGATGTCGTAGTGCTACGAAGGAAGTCGTTGGTTATGGATGATGCAGGAGCGGAACCAACATAGGATATCTTGGAAAGGTCAATTTTCAAAGGATATCTTGGAAAGGTCAATTTTCAAAGGATATCCTGGAAAGGTCAATTTTCAAAGAATATCTTGGGAAGGTCAATTTTCAAGGGATATCTTGGAAAGGTCAATTTTCAAAGGATATCTTAGGTCAATTTTCAAAGGATATCTTAGAAAGGTCAATTTTTAAAGGATATCTTGGAAAGGTCAATTTTCAAAGGATATCTTGGAAAGGTCAATTTTCAAAGGATATCCTGGAGAGGTCAATTTTCAAAGGATATCTTGGAAAGTCCATTTTCAAAAGATATCTTGGAAAGGTCAATTTTCAAAGGATATCTTGGAAAGGTCAATTTTCAAAGGATATCTTGGAGAGGTCAATTTTCAAAGGATATCTTGGAAAGGTCAATTTTAAAAGGATATCTTGGAAGGGGCAATTTTCAAAGGATGTCTTGGAAAGATCAATTTTCAATTTTAAGTGGTTGCTACATTGCTCAGTCATGCCTGCCACATAGTTCAAGGTGCTGCATGTCTAAACATGAGCATGCTTAAGTGAAAATGTCTAGAAAATGTGTGTAATATCAAGTCAGTGTTTACAACCCCTAGAACAGTCAGTAAGAGCAATTGAGCATGCATGGTGTTTTATGAATGCAATTAAACTGCCCGCCTTTAGATCTGGTGATGTAATCTTTTAATTGTATTCAGTTACAGACTGAACAGAAATGATACACGGCCACCATGGGAGAAAGTTGATCCAGAAAAACCTCAGAAGGTATTGAACACATTGAAACTCTCAAAAAGAAAACATTGAGAAACACTTCCCAATGTTAATTACCTTTCTTATGCTTGAAAATTAAAATTATCTAGTGACAGTGCCTTAATCCATCTTCCTCCAACCTTTATCCCCTCTTTTAAATCCTCTACTGCCTCTCTAAGTATTTCTACATAGAAGGACTCGTTAGGCAGTAGTGGATTTAGCATGATAAAAGAGCTTATTAATTATTAAAAAAGAAGCAAGTTTTAGATTTTCATGGTAAAAAATTTAAAAATTCTGAAGGCTGCCATGAGCTGCATAAAAAGACTTCATGGTCCGCATGTTTGAGACCACTGGACTACACTGAGACATACGAATTTTTGCACAGCATGATTCTTTGCAACACATTCAGATACATAGTAGCAAAGTCCAGTGTAGCAATATTTACTCCCAGATACTGCAGTAGGAAAGTTTTGGGTATACAAATTTTTTAAACCAAAAATGAGACATAAATCATGTGTGAATTCCTGTTTGTCTTTAGCTGGTGACGCTGAACCAGAAGTATCAGAAGATCCCAGAGCTCGAGGCTCTGCGAAAGGAGATTGGAAGCTACAAGTACTAATGAGACGCAGCTTGCTCTAATAAAGCAGGTGTCTCCATGCTTCAGTATCTGCGAGCATTGTTGTGAACAATTTGTGATAACATTCAAAAGACAATTGCAGTTTTAGTTCTAGCAGACGTTAATTAGATCCAGATTGTTAGTTTCGTAAAACTTTTCGTGAAATGTGTTGTGCAAGACTGTCTTCGTTGGAATGCAGCTTCAAGAAATTTTGTTTAAGCATTGCTAAACCGTGCATGTTTTGTTTTGACCAATCCAACTGGTGCAATACATACTAATATATTGTTTCTGGATTCCATTTATCATATTGTTGTAACTATTCACTGCACCGTAGCCCAGCATTTCCCAGTGTTTCACGGAACCATGGGGTTCCAAGACAAGGGGAAAGACGAGAACTCGGTGAAAAATTGGATAAAAGTGTTTTTTGTATTGTTTTTTACTATAGAAATTACACTAAAAGGCAAACACAAGGGTTTTGTGGGAATGTTCATTTTGGTTTGGTTAGGTCAGGGTTCTACAAACCTTTCAGATCAAAAAGATCAGGAAGCACTGATCTTACCTGTATGTACGATACATGTAGCACATGTTTGGCTGCTTCAAATTATTACGTAAATGCAACTGGCAATGTTGAGTTCAATACTGATTAATATGTGAAAAAGTAATGCATACATTTACAACATCTAAAGAAGGGTAATTATTGAAAACGCATTATACTGTGTTAATGTCTAGCCTGTATGTAAATTGTATTTTAAAATTTACAGAGCGCCTCGTACAATAATATTCAGAATCGCTCTAAATGTGACGGCCTCAAGAAATAAGAAGTCTTCAAGCAACAGAGGGATGAGGGTCAGACCCTGACTAAAATATTACTGTGGATTGAGGGGTAGATAATTCCACATAAAGGGCCCACAATGTCAGAGGCATGTAGCTTGGTCATGACAGGCCTTGTCTTGAGAACTAGATGAAGTTAGTTGGAGAGGGAGAAAATCATGGGCGGAGTTTATCAGGGGCTAGGGGGAGCTAAGCCCCCCAAGAAGGCCCAGATTCAGCTTTTTACCATGAAAATGATATCTTTTTCGGGCTTAGCCCCCCTAAGAAGGCATTAGCCCCTCCAAGAACGGAAACCAAACTCCGCCCATGGAGGGAATGGCAGAATCAGGACATCAGTCAGGTAGAAATGTGGGAACATTATAGAGATGAACAATGAGCCTGGTTGCCAAATCCATAACCAGCTGAAAGGTAGATAAATGCTCCTTGGGAAGCCCACCGAATAGTGAATTGCAGTAGTCGATGCGACAGCAACCGAAAGCATGGACAATATTTACGTTGACTGTGTAAGTAGCGTTACAGCCAAACCAATTTTTAATCATTTTATTTGGCTAATTCATATATTGCATAACTGTAACCCGAAAAGTTGAGGTCAATTACCAATTAATATTATAACAAACACAATGACACATGCATATACAATGTCTTTTCTATACCTGCAATGTTTAAAGCTTGTTAGTTGTTTTTATATTTTCGAACCTTGTTAAACGTGTGTTGTAGTTTCAAGCTTGCTAGATTGTTTTATAATTATAGCATTGCTATAACTTTCGATCACTGCATGATGCTTGACCAATTTGATCTCCAGAGAACTGTTCTGCATTGCCATTCACACACGAACATATTACAGTCTTGCTATTTATAATACATGATTGCATACATGTGCCCAAAAGCAAAGAATCGAATAGTATTATGTACACTGTCGATTTTTTCTCAGATACTGATCTTTCGATGTTGTGGTGGTGGGATGCATTGTGAACAGCTTATTTTAAAGAGAAGTTGGTGCATGTGTTTATGATTTTGATAGTCTTGACATATCGGAAGAAAATAAGTATGACAAGGTTGTTTGTCCACGTATTTTGTATCATAATATCCAGGTACTTTATGTGAAGGTGCATTCAAACTGCAGTTAATTATAAACGTTAAACATGAATCCACTTAAAATCAGCCAATTACCAATGTTGTGGGGCGCTATTTATGTTCGTAGCCTTAAATTTCAGCCGACGGGTTGCAGGTTCAAATCCACCCCAAGCCGCCGCGTGGGGACTTTGAGCAAGTCCTTCACTCGCAATTGCTCGGGCACTTCCGCGTGAAACTCCGATGCAGTGTATGCGCTGGCTGTAGTCAAGACTCAAGAGCACCTCTGAGCTTGAAGGGGCGCTATAGAAATGAAAGTCGTGGGTGTCCGCAGGGGCCGCATTCGCCTTCCCTCTGGATTATGGGCCTATTCTGACAAAACACCACATATCAAGTTGTCTTGGATGACCCAGCATTTCATTTTTGGTCTTGCTTGGCATTTTCCTGTATGCCAGTTGCATCTGCTGCATTAAAGAACCAACCATCCACCATATTGCAGCCTCCGTTAAATTTTCAAATATCTAGTCGGTGACATGAAAACAATGGTCTGAAAATTCTCCAAGTATAAACATGAAGTTGGGAGCAACAGCGTCATCAAATGTCGCCATCTTTTCACACCTGTGGGAGCAAGTTGGTTCCAATTGATCATAAACGAGGGTGAATAACAATCTAATAAAACATTATTTTATCAAAAAGACTACAGAGATGAGGAACACAGGTAGTACCTATCCACTACCAATACATATCTTTTTCATTCTCTGACAACCGTCCTAAGCTGGCCACCAGCTGAGAAATTTGGGCCAAATATCGTGACTATCTGAGCTGAAATGAGTTCTAGAAACTTACCCTATCTGCTTTAGTGTATAAATTTGATGATTGTGTAATAGTTTTAAACTAGGAATAACCTTGTTAGATCTAAAAAATAGTAGTTAACTTGACAATTTAACAATGAGGTACATTGGTAGTGCCTTAGTACACACTTGCTGTTAAAGTATTGAGAGACAATTTGATCTATAGACAGGAAAATAACTGCAGTGGGTAAATTAACAACTGTGATCCATGTCGATAAGAAAGGGCATAATAATAAATTGCCTAATACAAGTACATAGAAGTGTCGAGTTAAAAACTGCAAAAAACAAAGTTATGGGATTACATTTTTAATTACGATCTTCAATTAAATTGATAGAATATCAAAAAGTTACATCCTACTATTGTCATGTCCTAGATTTAACACCATTCTTTTAGTTCCTTGATTGACTGGCAACCAAATTTTAAATAAAGAACTAGTAGAGCACATGCTAAAAAATTCCAGGTACTATAGTTGGTGAATTAATCACAAGCTGTAAGACTTTGACAGTCTGTCGAGATTCATTTTAAGTATTGCCAGAACAGCTTTTCGTGCAGCTTTAACGTTTCCCTGTTCATAGAAACTAATTTTACTATTGTTCAGTGACGTTGGTGAAATTTCTGACAGGAACAAGTCTGGATCTTTTGCATCCACCAGTACCCGAAGCAGGGCCGTCTTATGGTCATTGTAGGCCCTAGGCACCTTTGCATATTAGTCTATATTCGTAGTCCCCTAGGGCCTATCCAACTCAACTCTGTATTAATTCAAATTGCAACACATTTACATTATTTCTTAAAATTATGCTGAACCATGTTTTGTGAACGCATATAGCTTTGATTTTAAATCTCAATCTACTTTTTGTGATATTAGCATATTGAGCGAGGGTATCACGAAAAGGATTATTCCCCCTGAAAGCTATCCGGGGGATGAATTAATCTATCCCCCTGGATGGAATTAACCGGTCTAGACTATCCGGGGGGATAAACAATTCTATTCCATTTTTTGAAAAATGCTTATAATTAAAAAATTTATACTCTAATCAAAATCTAAAGTGACTCTAATTGTTTTAAGTGACCTAAGCAATGCTCATAAAAACGCAACTCGAATTTATTTAGTGTCTCCGAGTGAAGACAGCCAAAGAAAGGAGGGTCGGTCAGATGTGTGTCGATGCGCTGACTGTAAAGAAAGAACACGATTGAAATCTAATGCCAGTGGACACCAAAATAACATGCCGGTGTCATGAAAAGGATTATCCCCCCTAAAAGCTATCCGGGGGATGAATTAATCTATCCCCCCGGATGGAATTAACCGGTCTAGACTATCCGGGGGGATAAACCATTCTATCCCATTTTTTGAAAAATGCGTATAATTAAAAAATTTATACTCTAATCAAAATTTAAAGTCTCTCTAATTGTTTTAAGTGACCTAAGCAATGCTCAGAAAAAGGCAACTCGAAATTATTTAGTGTCTCCGAGTGTTTTTAAGTGTTTTAAATGTTTTAAGTGCTATAAAACCAAAGCAAAACAAATTATCTAGTAGGAATAAACATACCTGTTAGTGTCATTGTTCAAAACAAAGCAGATGAAAATTAATTTGCAAAAATAAATGCAAGCGGAAGTGTTATTTTTGACTTTTCCTCATTTTGGGGGATACTATTAATATGGGGGATACTCTATTTCGTGACACCGGCTCGGACGTCGCCCGGATAAACAAGGCCCGCGACTTCAACTGAGCAATCGGGGTTGGGTCGAAAAATCAGCTACCGAAAGAACAAAATTGAAGACTGCAAGGAATGTGATATCAGTAGGGACGTGGAATGTGAGGACGCTGTGGGAGGCAGGAAAGATGCAGCTTCTGCAGGAGGAGATGAGTAGATACAGATGTGATATCTTAGGAATTTCGGAGATGAGATGGACGATGGCAGGAAAGTTGGAAGGAGGAAAAATCTTATGGTCAGGAGATGATACCAGACACGAAGCAGGTGTCGGATTCCTATTGAGCAATAGGCTAGGGCGCGAGACGCCCTATTGGGCTACAAACCGGTCAGCGACAGAATAATGGTAGCGAGATTTGGATCTCAACCATTCAATATGACGGTCATACAAGCATACGCACCAACATCGGCCAGTACAGAGGAAGATATCGAGGAGTTTTACAGAGGTGTAACAGCGGCGATCGAAGAGGTGGACAAACAAGACATACTCATACTGGTGGGTGACTGGAACGCAAAGATTGGATCAGAAAATGCTGGTTGGGAGAAGGTCATGGGCAAATTTGGTTATGGGAGTAGAAATGAACGAGGCGAAAGGCTATTGGAATTCGCAACCGATAACGAACTAATGATATGCAATACGAGATTCCAGCAGAAGGATTGTCGGAAGTGGACATGGCGTTCGAGCGATGGGAGGACTAAAAACATTATAGATCTGGTAATGATCAGCGCAAGATGGACTACCTCGGTACAACAATGTCGAACGTACCAGGGCGCAGACGTGGGTTCGGACCATAGCCTGGTGATAGCGAATGTCAGGATCAAACTCAAAAGGCAGCGCAGAGAAAAGCGGAAGGAGCAAAGGGACATGTCGAGATTGGCCGAGGATGGCATAAAAGCAGCATACCAGGAGGCACTAAGAGCGAAACTGGAAGAACATAATGAAACAGAGGACATGGAGGAGGGAGCGAAAAGGCTGACCAGGGCGATGGTGGAAGCGATAGAACAGGTACTACCAAAACAAGAAAAGATAAACAAAAAATGGATTACGCCAGGAACAATGAGGCTAGTGGAAGAAAAGAGGGAACTAAAGAAGAGGCGAGACAACACAGACGAGAGCGAAAAATCATACCGAGTTAAGTGCAATGAGGTGAGAAAGGCAGCAAGAGCGGACAAAGCAAAGTGGCTCGAATGGCAATGCAGCGAGGTGGAAAAGTATCATGGGGAATGTAGGACAAGAGAAATGTATAAGATGATAAAGAACATCAACAGTAAATGGATGCCGAAACTTATGGCAGTAAAGAACGAAGACGGGAAGGTACTCATGAATAGGACAGATATTATACAGATATGGACAACATACTGCAGCGACTTATACAGTGAACAGCTAGATCCGGACATCGCAAGAGAGGTAATATCAGAATTAAAGGAAATGACTCCTCCAGCGGAGGACATCGAATACGCTGGGAACGACATAATGGAAGAAGAAGTGGAAAGAGCCATACAGCGGCTAAAAAACAACAAAAGTCCAGGAGATGACGGAGTTACTGGGGAGATGATAAAAAGCGGAGGCGATATCGTAACAAAAGAACTGCACAAAATCATCAACATGGCATGGAAAGAAGGGCGCACACCAAGCGATTGGAAAAAATCAATACTAGTAATCTTACACAAGAAGGGCAATGCACTAGAATGCAGTAACTACAGAACGATTGCGTTAATAAGTCACTTGGGAAAGGTATTGATGGGAATACTGACAGAGAGACTAAGAGGGAGTACGGAGGAATACATGGCAGATGAACAGGCAGGGTTCAGAAAAGACAGAAGTACAGTGCAGCAAATACTAGCACTGAGATTGATAGGGGAAAAAGCGAGGAGAAAAGACATCAAAATATATAACTGTTTTATCGACTTCAGCAAAGCTTTTGATAGCATAGACCAGAGTACAACATGGGCGGCTATCGAATCATTCGGGGTGGATAAGAAGCTGACACGTCTGCTAAGGGAAATAAATGGAAACGCAACAGCGGCAGTACGGATTGGGAATGAAAAGGGGGAATGGTTTAAGACAAGTAGAGGTACAAGACAAGGAGATCCAATAGGCCTATCCCCAAGCTCCTTCATTATACTATTGGAAAGGGAAAGAGTACTGGATAAGATAAGAGACAAAGAGAATGGGGTGGTAATAAGTGGCACAAGGATCAATAACCTATGTTTCGCAGACGATATCGACTTGATCGATAGCGACGAGGAACGGCTAGAAACAACAGCACAAGCTTTGAACGAGGAAGGAAAGAGGTATGGGCTGTCCATAAACTTCGGGAAAACGAAAACGCTAGTATTCGGAGAAAAGGAGTGTAGAAAGAAGTTCTTCATCGATGGAAACCAGTTGGAGAACGTGGAAAAGTTTACATAGGCCTATCTTGGGAGCAATACGACATATGATCTAGACAACAGAAAGGAGGTATGGGCAAGGATAGCAAAAGCCACAGCAACGTTAAAAGCCATGGACAAGATCTGGAGGAGCAAGGCGATAAGACTGGAAACTAAGATGAAAGTACTACAGACATGTGTCTTCAGTGGTGTGCTTTATGGATGCGAGTCTTGGGTGGTGACAAAGGAGATAGAGCGGAGGATGTTGGCATTCGAAAGAAAGTGCTACCGAAAGATTCTGAGAATAGGCTGGACACAAAAAGTTACAAATGTCGAACTATACAAACGAATACGCCTGAAGGAGAATATTATGCAGAAGCTGATCAGGAGAAAGATGGGGTTATTTGGGCATATATGCAGAATGGGTGACGACAGGAAAATAAAACTACTGGTTTTCGGCAGAATGGAGGGAACAAATCGGAGAGGAAGACCGCACAGAGAATGGTTGGACGACATCATCGGGTGGGGAAGAGCATCACTCCAGGAGCTGAATCACATGGCGATGGACAGGGAACAGTGGAGATTTTTGGTGAAAATGGCAGTGGACACCTACGGGCGTTGAGCCCATGGTGCCTGATGATGATGATGATGAGTGTTTTTAAGTGTTTTAAATGTTTTAAGTGCTATAAAACCAAAGCAAAACAAATTATCTAGTAGGAATAAACATACCTGTTAGTGTCATTGTTCAAAACAAAGCAGATGAAAATTAATTTGCAAAAAAAATGCACGCGAAAGTGTTTTTTTTTTACTTTTCCTCATTTGGGGGGATACTATTAATAAGGGGGATACCATTCTCCGTGGCTGGCCCTGCGACCTGGAATGAACTCCCTGTTATCCTTCGTCAAATACCTATTAGCCTTTCTACTTCTACTTCATTTCTTTCTCTTCTCAAAACTGTCTTATTCGACCGGGGTTGGACTGGGAGCGCTCCTGAGTAGTAACCTTGAAGGAGCGCTATATCAAATTCTCAGTAAATAAATAAATAAATAAATACTCTATTTCGTGACACAGGCGTCAATTTTATTCATAGACGATATAAGCGCATGCTATGTCCACTCAATATACGTCGATGACGTGACCAACAGACGCGTCCTAGCAATGACGTCGCTGTTAATGATCTCGTCTTCACGTAGTATCGTCCTCGTATAAAGACCGTCACCTCGAAGCATTTCGCGAGCAATTGCTTTATGTAAGCGTTGTCCGTGCTTCTTGTCCTTAAAGGCATCAGTCGGACAATTTTTCGGAATAGAATTCTACCTTCGTGAGCTTATTTTGAAAAGGTTAGTTTTGCAAACGCTTTAGTTATTACTAATCTTGTGGCTGAGGTGATTTTCGTCTGCTTGCGTCTTGCTTCTGGTTTCATCTTCGTGTTTTTAAATATTTTGAGAGATTGAAAACTCACAGTTTAGCTTTTGCGAGGTTTTTTTAAATGGACAAAGTCACAAAACTAATTTCGAATAGGGCCAAATTGCTTTTTTATTGCCGTTGTAGGCCGACATGTTTGAGATTAACTTTGCTTGCATCGTGACCAGGAAGTTGTGTTGACATTGGCGAATGTCCTTTAGGCTAACGGTATCACTTTAGGTGGCGCAGCTTTGTGGGCGAAAATTTGCCAACTGCCAGTATATGGAAATTGATAAATTTGTTGATTTGAATTTAAATAAATAGCAGATTGACACCGTACGTACTGATGACACTAGTTGAGTTATTTTGATGGGCACATAACCCTTCAGTCGTTTAGGTCTATATAAATAGCGATAAATTATAGTGATAGACTATAATTGTCTAAGGTACACAATAATATTCATAAGTTATTGTACAGTTAGAAAGCAGCTATAACTGCCAACTACAGTTAAGTTCCATAAGATACGTTTGGCTTACCATATGGTTTGAAGAATCACAATAAATAAATATTGTTATGCCTCAAAGTGAATTGCGTTGTTAAATGGCTTACATGAGCCTCCATCCTTCTAGTGAAGGTGGAAACGGTGTTTGGGAGGTGGAGGGGAGAACCACTAAGTGGACTGCTTGTGACCCAGAGCCCTAGATAGTTTATAAGGATGATGCTTTAATTAAAACCGACACGTGACATTTGAATGTTTACTGTACCATGAAAATATGGTACCATAACTTGGAAGTTTCCTCTATTTATGCTGTTTTATTTAAAACTGTCTTAGGGTTATAGGCTTATACTTTGTTTACATATGCATAAATGTTTCAAATTGGGATTATTTACAAATACTGACCAGTATAACTTGGGTTCTGCATCACTATTTCGTACATTAAGTGAACGAGTATGAATATGGTAAATTTAGTCAAGGAATGTAGTGGCTTAAATTTGTCACAAGCCTTTATTGATTAGTGGACCAGTATGGGAAGTTAATTCAAGCTATTGTTAGTGTCTCTATATAGCACTTCAAAAACGTACAAGCAAGACAAGAACTTTACCAAGCTGTAATATTAAACTGGAACTTGCTGCTTTAATGACAAATGTAATTTGAGATATCACAAATTTACAATGGTCATCATTAAAGCAGCAAGATGGTAATTGGCATATCTGCTTTCAGAGTTTCAGTTAAACTAACGCGTTAAACAGATGTCAACATATGACAGAACTGGCTTGATTAAATATTTGTGTATATAGTTTTTTACGGTTTTAACCTCTCCTCCTCCTGATAAAAATAATTTACACATTTGTTTATACCAATTCTGTGTGTTTTATGACCTTGTCTTGTTCTGTTGTCCACTGGAAAACCCTCAGAAATGGGAAGCCCTTCAAAACATTTCCTGGTTACACCCTTGAATATTTTCAAGAAATTGTGGTGCTTGTTCGTGGTAATTTTTGCTGTATTAGCAGATGTATCAAATATTGAGTATTTGAATATTACCTGTTGACCTTATTTTTGTGACAATGTGTGACAGGTTTGAGAAGATGGCGTCAAAGCCAAGTCAGAGTGTGTTTGGATTGAATATTCTCAAAAAGAAATTTGAGGTATTTATTGCTTTTGTTTTGTTTTGGCGATTTAAGTAATTTATGCAGAGAGGGCTCACCACAAATAAACTGCCGTTTGAATCTGAGAACAATGAACATGGATGGCAAAATTTTGGCAAAGCAGCAAATGTAATGGAGAATGAAGAAAATCTTAGGATTATTTTACTTTACAACACTGTGATTTAGCTTTGATTGTCAAACTTTTGATCCATTATATTTCAATATTTGCCCCATAACTTGACAACTGTTTAAGCCTTTAAGCACTGTATGAGCTATGGCGTCATGAAGGATTATTTTCTGGAAGAGAAACTGGTCTAGTGTAATTTTGGGCAGAAATAATTCTCTCTGCTCAACAACGTCTACTCACTGTTGCCCTCTTCTCAGCATAATGAATTAATGATGGCATTTCCTTGAGGAATTTTACATATTATGACGTTTGTTATGCATGGGTAGTTAATAGTTATTAATACTAGCTGGAATACCCGGCATTGCCGAGGAAATTTTTGTTTTGCATATCCACTCCACCGACCCCTGCGGATTGTGGTGCCCGCCCTGCCCCCACCCCTCTGTGGTAACAGGCATTGGCTGGGAAATTTCCGTTTTCACCTCACCATGGCCCATCATCTTGCCTCCACCCACCCAACCCACCCTCTGCCCAGGGTAACCAATGTTTCCAATGTTTGCCTGGAAAATTTTAGTTCACCTGGCAATTTTTTTTTAGCTCCAGTGTTGTACAAGAACAAAGTAAAAGTAACGCGTTACTGTACTTAAGTAAAAGTTTGAATACTTTCACATGTAACGAAGTATCAATATACTGAAATACTTTTACTTTCAACGAAGTAAAATGTTACCCATATTTCAGTACTTTTACTTCGTTACAATGTGACACTCGCTACAATGTTCATTACTTCAAAGCGCTAATTAAGAGTCTAAGATTTCGTTACGCTAAGTTAAAACAGTCCATTCGAATTTGCATGCCTAAAAATAGATATTCGCTGGGTGGTGAACGCTCGATGCACTGCCATTGCTACAATAGAACGACTCCAGCTGTGCATTGTGCTTACAATAAATCAGAAGTATATATATATATATAGGCCTAGGCTACGTAATAGACTCAACAATAACTATTTAGAGAATTTAGTAATTTAGGGGGTTAAAAATGGATTGAGTTATAGAAAGACTCGGTACTTTTACTTTTAAACTAGCAGGCAGTAGCCGCAGCACTGAACAGACTGCACCCCCCCCCCCCGATAATTATTACAGCTGCAAGAGACCATCAGTCTGTGCTCTAGTCCATCTCTCTGTACTCTGGCTTCTGCTTATCTGTCGTATTGACCACTGAAGAATTACACCATTAATCAAGTAATTTTAATCCAAAAATGTGATGCCTGTGATCCTGGAAACATGGGATTCCATGTTTGTTAATACCTGGATTACAATGATAAAAGTCCCAAGATTCCATGATTACATTTCATAGTTAGTGGCAGAGTTAGTTTTTAAATAATTGCTGATGACATCTTTAAGTGACCTGTTAAAACTTAAACAGGTAACTTAAACACTTTGTATTGAGTTGGCACATTTAGCCTTTCAGAAGCCCACATTAAGATGGTACGGTATGTAAGCTGGTGTATGTAAGTTGGTGCAAGAGTATTAAAGTTAATTATGTTTTCCCAGAATAGTAAGTAATGGGTGGTGTAGTAGGTTATTAATTAACTCAATTAAGTCATTTTAACAAGGAAAATTCTAATATAATATTTATAACCTGGAATAGTTTTGGTGATGGACAAAAAACTATAGAATGCCAAACGGCTTCAGTTTCTCAGACACGGCCATTTTCATTTATTAATTTTTCTTTTTCTCTTTCCACCAGTGTTATTTTAGTTCCAGCATTAATTTTTATTCCTATTCTTATTCTATTCCATTGTTGTAATTTTTATTCTAGTTTTAGTTCTTCTTTATAAATAAATTTCGTTCTTATTCTAGTTCCACTTCATATTTAGTAATAATTTTTGTTCCAGTTCCAGAAAATTTATATTTCTAGTTCCACTTCCAATTCCACTTCTCATAGTTATGTCTAACAACACGGATGATTACAGTAACACACACAACAGTGTCTTGAGTGTTTTGACCTATTTATAAGATTAGTAAATTGCGGACAATGTGAATGTGACTGTTAACAAATGTGTTCTTTATTAAATGCTGGCAAATGCACTGCGCTTTACATACAGCATTCAATAGGAAGTTTAACAGCACTGAAATTTTAAAACTATTAATTTTTTTAAAGTTTCTATTTCTATTCCGTTCTCGTTCCAGAAAAATATTGAATTTTTTATTCCTATTCTATTCTCGTTCCAGAATTATTTTTTATTCCAGTTTTCGTTCCATGGAACGATATTAAAATAATTATTATTCTTATTTTATTCTCAGGAACTAAAATAACACTGCTTTCCACTCTTTTACACTCTGCCCCCCTGCTGCTATAGTTTTTCTTCATTAATATTTTTGGACTTCTCTGACGCTAACTTGTTCACCCTTACCCCACCACACTTTTGCTCAAATGTCTTATATTTGAAGTTGACAATGCATGCCAGTCAATTACGGTAACTAACTATCCATTGTTCTTTTCTTCAGCTGATTCCATTGGTTGGCATCATGGGTGTTGCCGTTGTTGCAGCCACGGCATATGTGGGCTATGCCATCTACCGGAAATCTGATGTGAAGTAAACTGACACTTGATATGTTTCGCGTACAATTTTTTTAACCTTTACAAGCTTAAATAGATATGCATTACTCTGTGGGAGTTGTGACTAAATACACCGTGGTTAAAAAAACTAAGCCAAATTGTTTTTCGTATATCTCTAATTCCTGATAACGTATCACGCTAAAATTTTCCAAATATTTAGAGAAGTGGACCAAAAATATGATTCCAAAATTTCAAGAGATAAAATTGAACAGATAAAAAGATATGAATCTTTCAACTTCATATGCCAAAATTGCAGTTTACAAGCAATTTTCTGCCAGATTCAGTAAAAAGTAGTTATGTGTTTCTTATTTCTCCAATGCCTGATAATTAATCATACCAAAATTTTCCAGATATTTAGAGGATTGAACCAAGAATAGGATTCCAAAATATCATGTCATGAATTTGAACGGATAGAAAGATATGAATATTTAAACTTCATCTCCAGAAATGTCTGTTTTCAGCAAGTCTGTTATGGTGTTCGTTGCTGTTTCGATGCTTGATAGTTCCCAATTTTGGTCTTCAGGGATCCTGGAGTAAAATTAACGGAGTATATTATCGCAATATTCTGCTGTCACAACATTTTCCACCTGTTATCAGAAATCAATAGCCCCAGAAAGATGTTTTCTTTTCAACAGAACAGCGCCAGCCCACAGAGCCATCAAAATGCTGACAAGAGAGACGCCAGACTTCATTTCTCCCACATTATGGCCCAGATTTGAATCCTGTCGACTATAAAGTGTAGAGCGTGATGCAAGACCGAGTCTACCAGACAACAATCCATGATATATATATATATATATATATATATATATCTACCGTCTTCTCAAGACCTTTCTTTTTGACCAGGCCTGGGTTGGGAGCGCCTCTGAGTAGAGATCTTGAAGAGGCGCTATATAAATTTATGTGATTGATTGATTAATTGATATAAACGATCTGAAGCAACCAACGCTTGTTGGAAGCGTGGGAAGGCCTGGACCAGAGGATAATTGATGATACTGTTGCGTAATGCATGGCGCCAGCGCTTCCATGCAGGCTTGCGTGCATGCAGGAGGAGGACATTTTGAGCATCTTAATTAATTAAATACCGGTAATAAAACCATACTGTTGGAATCATATTGTTAGTTCAATTATCTACATGTCTGGAAAATTTTAGAATGATTAATCATCAGGCATTAGAGATATAAGAAAACATTTTATTGAATCTGACAGAACATTGCTTGTAAACTGAAATTTCGACATATGAAGTTTAAATATTCATATCTTTTTATCCGTTCAACTTTGTCTCATGAAATTTTGGATTCATATTCTTTGTCCACTTCTCTAAATTTTTGGAAAATTTTAGCTTGATATGTCATCAGGTATTAGAGATATATGCAAAACAATTTGGCTTAGTTTTTTTGAACCACGGTGTAGAGTAGCTGTCATACTTCAGTTTGCAAGGTGTGCTGGACTTTAACACTGGTACCGGTATTTAACCTAGAATTTTTACTGACAGCTTGAACAATGCTGCTTCAACTGGTTATCTGTTATAAGCATTTAAGAATAGAGCTGTTTATGTTGTCAACGTAATGTAATGTAAGCGACTAAGCGTCTATATACTGTTGCACCAGCACTATGTATCAAGTCGTGTCTGAAAGAGCCAGGCTGTTGTTTGGCTAAGGTGTGAAGTCAGAATCCAGAGACAAGTGAAACTGAGATGTTACGAAGGAAGTCGTTGGTGATGGATAATGCAGGAGCGGAACCAACATAGAATATCTTGGAAAGGTCAATTTTCAATTTAAAGTGGTTGCTACATTGATCAGTCATGCCTGCC
The DNA here is from genome assembly GCA_945859605.1 of Lumbricus rubellus. Taxonomy (NCBI): domain Eukaryota; kingdom Metazoa; phylum Annelida; class Clitellata; order Crassiclitellata; family Lumbricidae; genus Lumbricus; species Lumbricus rubellus. The sequence continues at coordinate 28,822,519 of OX243819.1, read as the reverse complement.
ACACTGTTCAAGGTGCTGCGTGTCTAAACATGAGCATGCTTAAGTGAAAATGTGTAGAATCAAGTCAGTGTTTACAACCACTAGAACAGTCAGTATGATCAATTGAGCATGGTGTTTTATGAATGCAATTAAGCTGCCAGCATTTAGATCTGGTGATGTAATCTTTTGATTGTATTCAGTTTCAGACTGAACAGAAATGATACACGGCCACCATGGGAGAAAGTTGATCCAGAAAAACCTCAGAAGGTATTGAACACGTTGAATCTCTCAAAGAGAAAACATTGAGAAGCACTTCCCAATAATTACCTTTCTTATGCTTGAAAATTAAAATTATCTAGTGGCAGTGCCTTAATCCATCTTCCTCCAACCTTTATCCCCTCTTTTAAATCCTCTACACTGTCTACAGCCTCTCTAAGTATTTCTACATAGAAGAACTCGTTAGGCAGTAGTGGATTTAGCATGATAAAAGAGCTTATTAATTATTTAAAAAGGAAGCAAGTTTTAGATTTTCATGGTAAAAAATTAAAAAATTCTGAAGGCTGCCATGAGCTGCATAAAAAGCCTTCATGGTCCGCATGTTTGAGACCACTGGACTACACTGAGACATACGAATTTTTGCACAGCATGATTCTTTGCAACACATTCAGATACATAGTAGCAAAGTCCAGTGTAGCAATATTTACTCCCAGATACTGCAGTAGGAAAGTTCTGGGTATAAATTTTTTGAAATTAGACATAAATCATGTCTGAATTCCTGTTTGTCTTTAGCTGGTGACGCTGAACCAGAAGTATCGGAAGATCCCAGAGCTCGAGGCTCTGCGAAAGGAGATTGGAAGCTACAAGCGCTAAGGAGACACAGCTTGCTCTAATAAAGCAGGTGTCTCCATGCTTCAGTATCTGTGAGCATTGTTGTGAACAATTTGTGATAACATTAAAAAGACAATTGCAGTTTTAGTTCTAGCAGATGTTAAATAGATCCAGATTGTTAGTTTCGTAAAACTTTTCGTGAAATGTGTTGTGCAAGACTGTCTTCGTTGGAATGCAGCTTCAAGAAATTTTGTTTAAGCATTAGTAAACCGTGCATGTTTTGTTTTGACCAATCCAACTGGTGCAATACATACTAATATATTGTTTCTGGATTCCATTTCTCATATTGTTGTAACTATTCACTGCACCATAGCCCGGCATTTGCAAAAAACAAAGTTATGGGATTACATTTTTAATTACGGTCTTCAATTAAATTTATAGAATATCAAACAGTTACATCCTACTATTGTCATATCCTAACTTTAACACCATTCTTTTAGTTCCTTGATTGACTGGCAACCAAATTCTAAATAAAGAACTAATCGAGCACTTGCTAAAAAATTACAGACTAGTTGGTGAAGTAATCATAAGCTGTAAGACTTTGACAGTCTGTCGAGATTCATTTTAAGTATCGGCAGAACAGCTTTTCTTGAAGCTTTAACGTTGCCCTGTTCGTAGAAACTAATTTTACTATTGTTCAGTGACGTTGGTGAGATTTCTGACAGAGACAAGTCTGGATCTTTTGCATCCACCAGTACCCGACGGATCTGTAACATATTTCAACTAGCTTTCTGTAGCCAAACTGTTAAAATGCCTATCACTGTCATTGAGCAGTGTTAAAGTTTACATGAGAGTGAATCGACAGATGTACCTGCTGGAGATATAACGGCATTTCCTAACAGAACTTATAATTTTTTACAATGAACGCTAAAACCTGGACTGCAAGTTTGTTTGTTTGTTTGTATGTGCACTTGTTATAGCGCCCCTTCAAGCTCTCTGCTCAGAGGCGCTCCCGATGCAGAGCGGACACTGCATCGGAGTTTCACGCCGAAGCGCTGAGCAATTGTGAGTGAAGGACTTGCCAAAGGTCCTTACGCGGGGAGGTGGATTCGAACCTCGGACCTTCCGGCTCCAATGCAACGACGCCACCACTACACCACCGCGCCCCACGAGTTGCAGCACTTGGTAAAGTGTTGCTTGAAAGAAAATGACATGCAATGGAGCTAATATAAGCGGACTGACTGCTGCTACATAAGAAATTCCTTAAGACGCCAAAGCACACAATTTGCAAATCGTAAACTTTAAAATTTTAAGAGGGTCGGAAAGTGGACATGATCAATGTGCTGTGAAAATGGAGACTTTGAAAACGCATTTCACATACTGGAGAGTTTGTAACAGCTATATTACAGATACATAGAGTGGTAAATATTTAATTTTGTCAAATTAAAATTAAAATTTGTATGCACGTTGAGAATTTCACTAGCATAATAATTTCGTGGACTTCCAAGTGAATTATAAACTTATAAACGGAAATTTAATTACAAATAATATTTTAATAAACTAAAGTGCATCATGAAATCAAAAAATTTATATGAAATTTCCTATGAAAGTTTTATTCAAGCAAGTTCTATATGAGTACTTACTTCTTCCATAAGACGTGTGTGAGGACAATAGACCGCCAATTGCCTAGTTAGTTGCTTTGATGCATCAATGCTTAGAAACATCAGGACCACTGCAGATGCTTTACGCTGTTGTGCAAAGTCTTTAAGACTTTCTTCCACACCCGCTCTTTCCAAAAACACCTAAGAATTAAAACATATTTCATTTGCAAGTAACAAAGTAAGAACTTTGCAGCAGATAGCATGCAACAGTGCTTCCCAAAAAACTAAAGGAGAACTTTGGTATCGGTATCATAACAATCACCATATTAAAGAAAGTCACAAGTTTCTCTGCATTTCAAAAGTTTGAAACATGTAAAATTACCGATATACACAAGGGATACTACTGAGGAAAGTAACATTTTCATGGATTTTCAAAATTATTTTAAACAAGTTTGCATGGTTTCATCAATTTTGAGGTCAACACATGAGCTGACCAACTCTTTTGTGACAGATCTATGTTACTGAGGAATAAAAGATAAAAAAATTTAGATGTAATATGTTTAGGTATTCAAAGATTTTAATTGTTTGGCTCAATTGAACTATTACTGGACAAAGTAAACCCAAAACAATGTACCGGTAGCTGCGAAATGGTTATGAGAAATGACGGTCAACCATTCACAGAAAAAGAAGAGTGACAATGGTTCATGTCTGAGATTTTTTCACACCAACAGCCAGCCATGCCATACGAACCTGAAGGCCTTCTTCGATGGTACTGATCGCCACAACAAACTGAGGCGTCTGATCTTTAGAAATGATCTTCAAGTCCTTCCTCAACAGCTCCAGATTCGTTAGACCTGGTTGAAAGTATATTCCATAGTTGCATAAATGTCAACTGTTATGTTTTAGTAAGTTATTGTATTTAAAGTCAAACTCAAGCAAAGAACTATATTCTAGAATCTAGACCAAGATTCTCTCTAACAAATTTTTCCATCACACCTTGAATACATAAATTTATGCTATATTTACACTTACTGCTTCAACCGACGGCACAATGTGCACATGAGTAAAAATATATAGTTATAGCTTTTTCACTGTTGCAACATACAAAATGAAGAAGGCAGCGCTGCACATCAAAATGACAAAAGCCAAACACAAACAAAAGGACACCGCACTTGCCTGATACATCAGTTCGGGCCTTGTGAATGCCGTCGAATATTTTCTGCCTTTCTTTGGCCAAATCCGGTTCCAATTCTTCTAGTTTTCTAACGATAACTTCGTCATCCTCAGTCTTCTTGCCCGCAGTATCCGACATGCATATCGTATCCGCTATGATGGCACCTGCATACAAAAGACCAGTTTAGCATCTCATCAACTTTGTGAAATGACATTTTGTAAGAAAATAGTTGAATGTTCTGTATATAAACAGCAAAGATGATTCTGAAAATACAGGCTGACATCTCTTTAACATTACTTTCAACAACAAATTTGAAGAAGATATTTAAAATTTCAAAATCATAGTTACATTGTGGCTGACTGAATTCCTAAATACATGTGCTACACATTGACAATAAAACGCAAATGACACCACTGCACCCCACTATAACACTACAACATATCAAGCATCTACTTCTGCACAGTTTATGGCAAAAATTTTGGTGATCATAATGAGATATATACTAGAATGTGAACTTACTGTACAGCAATTTCACAAGAGATGATGGTGGTTCAAAGTGATCTCTAAGTAATCTGGCAGCTACTAGCGTAGAACAAGAGCCAACCATCTTAATATCCGCACGAATCCTGTAACATCAAAAAACAGCATTACAACATTAGTTAAAAGGTTTCATATTTCCCAAATAACTATACACATCACAAATGTGAAAAATCACTTAATCAAGCAGCTTTTAATGATTCAGCTGTTTTTGCGCTGAAGAAATCCAAGCATTAAAACCACAAAAAGAGTATAATCATGCACACTTTATTTAATGTTTTAATCAAATTTGTTCCAAAATATTTAATTGATAGTTTCGTCTACCATTATTCACTAAAAGCAAAAAAACAAATGCACAGCAGCCACCTTTTATTAAAGTTCTTTTCCTGTCTGTGATGATCGATAATTTCAACGACGTTCTTTTCAAGTGACTCGTCGTTCTTAGGAAAAACATGGAAATCGACGAGAGAGACGTCAAGTTTTCCTTGACTCTGTAAATCGTGAAGGTTGACGTCACTGCGAAAAGTAAGCGAGCTGTCGTCAATGCCGTGCTGTGAAAGAACTGTTCTCACATCAGTTCTGAGAGGAAGATCTTCTCGTGGTATATTCAGGACAGGAACATGAACCTGATCATTTGATGTATCAACCTACGCATACAAAAAGCAAACATTTCTTCAAAAAATTTATTTAGTCTAGGATGCAGCTTTTAAACAATACACAACTGCAAAAAGAAACTGAAAATATGTCACAAAATTTAGCAACTGTAATTCGTGTACTCTGAGAACAAGCCTAAGCATCACGACAGGTCCCATATATAATCTCTTATGATGTAAAATAAAATACATAATTATAGTCTCTACGCAGATTTCGATATTAATTGACAACCAGAAAACTGATAGCTGATAGGGGAAAGTAGTCAACTTGTCAGAGTACTCAGCCTATAAAACAGACACTATAATTATGTCCTAGCCTTGCCTGCCGCAATTACTGAGTATCGAGTCTATCGACCATGAGTCGCAAGTCTTTCACTCACATTTGCTTAGCGCCATCGGTATTCTGTCGTATGGCTGTGTGTACTTCAGTTTGTTTATATTGTATTGTACAGTAAAGAGTTGCAAAAGCAAATATGTATTATCTAGACAATAAGATAAGGCTACCTTGCTATTAAAATAGGCAAGAGCTATAGCTGAGACTGCCGAATCAAGGTCACATGCTTCATTTCCAATCACCACATGAACTTTCTTGAACTTCTTGAACTGATCGGTAGATGCCTAAAAACACAAAACAAGTTATAAAAATGTAACACAATAAGAAAATGAAGAACACTAATAAATTATCTATGTTCAGCAGAAACCATAACAATGATAACATAGATTCAATTTCCACCACAAGAATGCAACATGCACACTCTTCTTCGTGCCTAAGCTGCTTGGATTGTGCAGACAACAAGGCGTGTGCAACTGTGCATGACTAGACAAAGTGCCATCATCAAAGACTATCATAGATTACGAATTTCTCGAATCAAACACTAAATTAGAGCTACAAATATATGCTGAATAGGGGGGTCAACAGCGCAAGCAGGCAACAAACGCTGACGAAGATCCGAGAAACAAATCTAAATTAAAAATTCCTTTTGAAAGTTCTGCAATAACCAAATTCTCTTGTCAATTGATGTCAAGTAGCAAAATCTACCATTTTAATCCATTATGACCTTTATCCAAACCACAACTTCAACCTTAACAAAATCTAACTATAGTACAAAATCTTTACAGGCATGGAAAAGATCCATATATGCCCACCAATACCATCAACTTATTTCAAGCTGTATGTAAGACACATAAAGTGGCCTCCAAGCCAGAACAAAATTACGCTCAAGAGCAGACCAAAAATATACATATGGAAACTGTCTTGCTGTCTAGGGTCACCACAGTCAATGAATAGCATGCTGGTCATTGGCCTTGCATCAATAACCAGCTAACATTATGACGCACGTGACCGCAAGATGAACTCACCTTCTTTGCGTGAACTAAGAATGCCTTCAGTGAGTCTGTATTTAGATCATGTCTGCAAAAATAAACAGAAATGTGCCTCACTGAACTGACCGTTCTAGATATAAACTCAAGAAGAATATTTGTATAGTCAATGTTATTTTTAGCAGAGACTGAGAATAAAACATGACAAGGTAAAATGAGAGAAAAATAAAGTATTTAATTACGCATATGATCAATTAAATGCTTTATTCAGCACTAATCCTAGCAAATTCAGAGTTATTCAAACCAAAACCAGAGTAACTATATCTTACAATCAATATTACTAAGTGTGATTTCTCTTAAATGTCAACTTCATAATATCTAACAATGAATATTACAAAAAAGGTCCGTATTTTAATAAATAAAAATTTACATATATCCAATAACTAATATCATTATTAAGTCTCTGTTTTCGCTATATCATTATATCTAAGAACCAACAAAACTCAATGAACCAGTGCTAGGTAAAAGCAAAGGACATGTGCAAGGACCTTAGACCACGACCATTTTAGTTATGGGAAGTTCGCAAACACACTCCATGCCAGTATGGGAACTGTAGAAAAATAACTGGGAGGTCATAATTCACGTGGAGCTAGGGTGTGCAATGAAGACTTTACATGGGATCATATGAAAGATCAGGGAGGAGCGTTGAACCCCCATTCAATCCCCCTTCAATTCACACCCTACTCCGCAAATTACAAGACACAAAACCAATTGTGCCATGCAACAAATTTGGCTAACAATAATAAAATAATTCCGAGTTATCCTAATCTACACAGTTGTCAATCTTTGCAGAGGCAAAAAGCAATTGTGCTTATGAAGTTATGATGTATAAATTCTGCAGGAATTGTGGTGAAAGACCATGATGTTAGATACGCATCATGCATTTACCCATCAACTCTTTTGACTTTCTCAGCCGCAGACATGACAATTGTTCTCTTTCTGTGGTCAAAAGACAGACAAATTTCTTAATGATAAGTGTATACTATCTGGAAATATTGAAAGTGAAAATAAATTGGAAAATTTAAACAAAGATATGAAAACTAACCTTAAAAAAACAGAACAACAAGCAGACATAATTTTATTATGAACAAGCTGTTCCCGGCCACGTGTTGGTGTGGCTGAAAAGAAAAGATGTTCACTGTTTCATTGCATCTATGTCAACGAACATAGTATTGTCAACACAAACCTGGGCTTCATGTGCACATCCACAACCAGTCACTATTCCAGTTTTCTATTCATTGTTTTACTAAATTATACAACTCATTTTTAATATTTAATATCATAACACAAGCCAGACCAGAGAAAGTTTCTGGTTAGTTTGTGCCTGAGTGTTCAATTCAATTTATATAAGTTCAGTCCTTATCATTTTATAAACATATTCAGGGTAACCATGTATGAAATGCTAAGTAGACTAACATGTAGTTGACTGATGACTAAAAGTAAATGTAAATATAAACATAAATTTGCTATAACGGCCATATGGCTTTGATCCTGCTCATTTTTGAATTAATTGACCGGGTGAGATCTTTCACCCTGCTACTCATTTGCAGACCATGTGCCAGGTACCTAACAAAAAAGTTATTTATTTCACAAACGGAATTTCAACACTCATGGAACCCAGATAGGACCCATCTTTCCAAAGTCAATAATCTACATTTCGCATCTATAGAGCCCATTTTATATCTCTGGACAACCCTTCTGGCTCAAAGAAGTTCTCATGAATAACAGAATAATAGCTCTCATGCTTGGAGTGATTACTGCAGAGCGTACGCTTACGTCGGGTTGGGCGATAATGTGGTGATGCAGAAATACATTCTATATACATACTCACAGCTGGTTCCCAACGAAAAATCCTAGTAATATAAGCTGCCTGACTTTCATCCGGAGCTACTAAAGTGAAAAATTCTGTTAAGCTGCTATTCTTTCAAACTGTTTAATATAAAGACGTTTTGAGACCAGGTGCTTGAAATCATAGATATGAATATCAAAACCATTAGGTACGCAAACAACACACATACAGCGTTGCCACTCTAAAAAATGAAAAAACCCAAGTTGGAGGGTCGAATAAACCCAAGAAAACCCAAGTTGCCCAAATCTTCGAAAATGTCCACAATTTCCATTCCGAAAATTCTGATGACCTCTTTTTTAGTCATCCGGACCAAAAATTCTTTCAATTTTCCCGTCCGAAAATTCTGACGACCTTTTTTTAAGGACCCAAAAATCTTTCAAATTTTCCAGTCCAAAAATTCTGACCTTTTTTTAGTCATTCGATCCAAATCTCTCAAAAATTTTCCGATTTTCCAAAAAAAACAAGCAAAAAACCCTAGTTTTTTCAAAAAAACCCAAGTTCGGATCGAAAAACCCAAGATTTTTGGTCGAAAAAACCCAAGTAAAAAACCCAAGTTTTCCCCGAAAAAACCCATTTCCCAAGTTGGGATCGAAAAACCCAAGATCTTGTGAAAAAACCCAATGAGTGGCAACGCTGCACACATAGATTATTATTGTTTACTATATCTGGGTTCACAGTACAGGTCGTTGGTCACGGACTCTTCTATCTATCTGGCGGCTCTGATCGTTGGCCTACAGTCATACACCAACGACCTGGCATACGCATTTTCGCCGATCCCAGGTGACTTTAGCAATATGGACTGATATCGCTTGTGTGATTGGTCCAAATCCGGAGCGAGCTCATTAGCGACGCAAAAGGACAATATATCTAGGAGTCAACACAGCAATGATTACCACTGAAAAGGGCAGTAGATGAAAGAGTCAACGTCGCCTTGACGAAAAATACGCTGAAAAAAGGAAATATATTGAAGTTGAAATTGATAAACAGCGACTTTTGAAAGCATGTTTTTGAAAATAAGGCCGCTGAATGTCATGCAATGAATAGTAATTAGGATTATTATTATTGGCAAACTATAGTATCGGCGACTGAATGACGACTCTAACCCTAAAATTAGCCTAAACCTAACACTAACCGAAACCCTAAACCTAACCCTAACCGACCCTCACGACGCCTAACCTGACCCTAACCGACCCTCACGAAGGGTAACCTGACCTAACCGACCCTCACCACGCTTAACCTGACCTAACCGACCCTGACCACGCCAAACCTGATCCTAAACGACGCCACACCTGACCGTAAGCGACATTCGGTCTCGATACTATAGTTTTGCCGAATAATTTACACCAATTGGACGATAGATAACCTAGGTACATTACCTTCCGTATTTTAGACGTTCGTGTGCTGCTTCCATGACATATTTACGATAAACTGACATTTTATTGCCTAAATTACTTCAAAAGTAGGCGTAAACGTGTGTGCCGAACGAAATCAACAATCCCATTAAAGACGGAAGAGAGGCGTGGTCAGTCTATTTTTACATTGACCCATATACAGCAAATTAGGAGGCCAAGTTTTACATGGCTCCGCCTTTTTTGCTAAAGTCACCTGGGATCGGAGAAAATGCCTGGCATACACACAGTATAATATCATGGCAGATTAACGCCATGATATTATAGGCCTATATGTCTCGTTGAACCGATCCAATTAATGTTTCATCCCTCACGTAACTACATCCCTCCACATTATAAATGACAAATACTGTGATCCTACCATTCTTATTAATTTAGTCGTTTGTTAAAAAAAGACACGAGACAATTCAGAAGACACCAATAACAGCAATACGCTCTTGAAATGTTTAAACAGTCTAATTATATCTAATTATCATCCTTGTCATCGTCATCATCCGGCTGCAACTTACTACTCTCTAAATAAACTCCGAGCATGCTCTGAGCAGACAGACCTATAGCAATAGTAGGCGTGTCTCACTTCATAATATTGAGATTTTGTTGATTTTGTTTATATTCTTTATTATTATTATTAAAAGAAAATGGAAACTGTACAGTTCGAGGCACTTAATCTATTGCTTAAGGTAAATATTGTATAATAAAGTATCTAAAGATGAGAAACTCCTTATGCAACGTCGTGACTGGTTTTGCGGCGATATTCGGGGATAAGAAACTCGAATCTTTGTTTGTAAACACAACAAACATTTCAGTTAATAATTATACTTGCGAAGGCAAGTCGACGAATAATTATGTTTGCCAAGTAAAACAGAATCGATTGTGATTTATGACTTAGTGTTTAGTTTTAAAAATGAAGTTGGCATACGTTCGTGTTTAAGTTTGAAACAGACACTCGATTGTTTTCATGAACAGAAATAAATCTCGATATTATAGATTCCTGGTGTAGTAAATTCCTAAATTCAACTCCCCCGCTGCTGCTTTCCACTCATGACTGAAAACTTTGCTCTTTAAGCTGTCTTAGCCTGTGGAGCTTTATCAATGAAATGTTCAGGGCTTAACGACACTGTTTCATACCGAAGATGATTTAGTGTCGGAGGCAGAGAACAACCTCACACTCCACGTTTATATTGCGACCGAGCCACCCGCTGTAAAGATCCGACCGGGAGTTGAACCCGGGCCGCCGTCGCGGCGAGCGGGCTACAACCCACTCGACCACGCAGGATCTTCAGCTTTATCAATGTTTTCAGTGGTTTTTTTATGTATACAGGCACAGTCAAAAGACGTTGTGGTTCGGTTATGCAATGAAGTTCATCTGCAGCAGAATCCTAAACACTGGCCAGAACCGGTTGTTAAGTATGCAAGTCAGGCACTGTCTTCGTCTAACGCAGAATCAAAAATGGTAACCATCTAATTTCTGTAACGGTTGTGTTCATTATCTTTGAGGAAAGTGTATTATTTTAATGTATTTTATAACAATACAAGTAATTTTAATGCATTTTTGACAATTTACAGAAGTTTTAGAACATGATATTGGAATATTGAAATACATTTTCTGAAACTAGTTTATTGTCAAAATTTAATATAATTGTTTACCAAGAGAGCATGTAAGGCCACAGCTTTTATTTGGTTTTTGAAATTTATTTTAATTTGATGTTGAGGAAAGTAAGCAATTCATGGCTTATGAATCACTAGAGGGCCTATTTTTGACAGGACCAAAGCTGTCACACCTGCTGTTGTTACTCTGTTTTAGATGCTTTCTGCTCTTCGTACGTTGGTGAAAAATGCTATTTTCAAAAGTTTATCTTCACCATCTGAAGTTAGCAGCCTCTTTCCAAGTAAGTCAATGATATTTTAAACGATTTATTTGAAAAAAATTGACACTTCCAGGTTATTTTGGGGTAATCAATTTTTAGACCTAAAAACTATCAGGTTCTATCTAGCATATCCACTTGACAGTTCCGATTATCAAAACAATGAAATTTAAATGCTAATATGATAGCAGTGATAATGATAATTATAAATGGTAATGTTTTGATCTAAATCACTCCTTTGGAGATTCTGATCTAAGGTACTCTAATGCCAGGTGACAATTTCTAATCAAGTCACTTTGTTATTTAATTATGTTTTCAAAAGTAGTTGTCTGTTTCATTAAATTTTAAGCTTTTAAGCCAAAATAACTACAGTATATCCATACTTTAAGAAAAACATGGACATTGATTCTATTTAGCTGATAATTCTCTGATTTTCTGTTGCTAGGTGATTTTCACAAGAGTCTGGCAGAGTTGCTCGCAAAGATTTTAAGTGAACGACTTCCTCAGTGGAAGCTTCATGCTGCAAATAATCTTGGTCAGAATTGAAAGTTCTACTATTTACCGTAGTTTTAGTGATCTTAAATATAAGCTGCTTTATCTAAGCTTGTCTTAAAAATACAGCTGCACCTTAGAATATGAACTTCTGGGGTGCCTCATAGTCTTCAAGGAGGACTTCATAAACCCTTGTTTAATGATATCAATTGCTCACACTGTTTAGGTGAGTTTGATGATAGCCTCACTAACAGTGACTTATGCTTCAGTTACTTTTCTCAGTGTACAAAGTGTTCTATTATCATTGGCCTAAAGGTTCCTCATAAATTCTAGCATCATTTTCGCCTAGCAAAGAGCATCTTTGAGAGGTCTGTAAGCTGTGCTGTACAAAGGATCACTTAATTACAAAATAATAAAATTCACTTATTTGGATTTAATGTTTTTGTACAGAGGTAAGCAAGAGGCTTCAGTGCATGGATGAAATCATTTATCCAATCAACTCTGTTAGCTTAGGTTATGTTGATTATCTACACTACGAGAGGAGTTAGTTGTGTTACTGGAAATTGTAAATATACATTACCTGAGTAAACATTTTTTACAGTTTTCCTACCACAACTCGTAGACTTTGACTGGCGTGTTGACATCAAAACTTCTTCTGACAGTCTGTCAAGAATGTCTGTTCCAACGTGCTTTCTTCAGCTTCAGGTAAAAGGACAGGGACTGTATGTGACATATCTCTGTATAGTTTTACTTCTTTAACAGTATGTCTTATCTTTTAAATTTAATTTAGAACTACATAACATAAATACATTATTAGAATGTGTTTATCCTAATCAAGGCCCGATTAAGCAATGTCGGGGCCCTGTTCGGGAATTTTTGTGGGGGCCCTGTTCGGGAATTTTTTGCGGAAAATTTGTCCAATTTTTCGAGAAATCATACCATCTGGTCCGCCAAAAAAGTTGATGACCTTTTTTTAGTCATCTGCCGAAATTTTTGGGAAAATAGTCGTCTGGCCGAAATTTGCTAAAAAAATTTTTTTTACACATTTGTGGGGGCCCCCTACAAGTGTGGGGGGCCCCTGTTCCGCCGAACATGTTGAACATGCCTTAATCCGGCCCTGATCCTAATTTTGATGTAATCTAGAACTGCTAATTACATTTGATTATTGGTAAATCATTTAATGATTTATTTTCACAGGTACAGGAACCAGCCAGCGAAGTTGGAATCATGCCTCCAGTGTCGTGTGTCAACGTAGAGCTTTCGCGAGAAACCCTCGACACTATGCTCGATGGATTGGGAAAAATCCGAGACCAACTGTCGTCCGTTGCTAACAAATGAAAGGACTTCTCGGACTGTGTTGTTACAACTTTGACGGAACTTTCAGTTAAGGTCCTCAGGTCAAGAAACCAATGAAACAGGATTCACATGTCTAACACATGTTAACCAATAATGAATATAAGATATGTAAATAAAAAGAGTGTGTACTATTAAGGCAACAAGTAGTAGCACAGGAACAATATTAAATATGTAATCGGTAATAAAAAATATGATAATTATGTAAGGTAGTAATAAATAAATAAAACCAATATATTGAGGCATAGCCACAAGGTACTTGTGCAAAGTAGTGAACATTCCAATGTTTCAGCTTGGAAGTCAAGATGTAATCATACAGTATCTGTAAAGTACTTTCTAGTAACCATGCTGGTATGCAAGTAGCAGCAGCAGTGAAGTCAGAATGAACAGGTGCTTTCTAAATGTGAAGGATTATGTTTGTGCAATGTGCATACTTGTATACATGTTTAAGTTCGTTTTTAAGTATGTTTAATGTTTAGCCAGTTCTCTGTAAATCTATTGATGTTTATTTGTGCATTGATAGGATAGTTCTGTGTTGTGCCAACCTAAGCACGGCTGGACAGAATGCTGAGCTTGTAATGGATCGTGGTAGCGCTAAAACTCTTATGAAGTTGATCACCTAGTAGAAATTATATTTTTAAAGTTATCTCGATGTTGAATTACTGTCATATTTGTGCAACCCTGAGCAGAGCATGTGTTATGGCATTACTTACCCCCCCCAACCACCCCCATTGGTTGACCATGGGTGACGAATGCACAATGGAGTTCTCATGTAGTAAGCTGATTGCAGGCAAAGATCCTCTTATTTGTATGCCATATTCTAATTGTTCTTGTTTTTGTTTGTACACGTTTATGTATAACGTCATTTGTAACTTACTTACTAACTAAATATTCAAAGACCGCAAGTATGATCTACCTTGGAACTCTATTCATTAATTTTAAAACACAAAACTGCATTAGACATAAATTTGCTTATTGCATGATAATTAAGCGAATACCACTTACATACGACACAACCAAAGCTAAAAATAAGGTAGCTCTAACCTGAAAATAATATTATAACAAAGCATTCAAGTTCTATATTCATTAGTTGTAAGTCTATTTATAACAGCAACAGTTCTGAAGCACTTTCTGCAGCGTTTTTCCAAGTATCACAAAATATATATACCATGTACCGTATATGCAATTGGAGCGTCACCCCCACTCCCATCGTAACTGGAATTTCTCACATATGCAAATAAACATGTCCGTCTGAGTGAAATGAAGTTCAAGTGGCAGAACTAAATACCCGCAGTTCGCCTGCCACCGATTTTTCATCTCTGTACTTTAAAGACACGTCGTCATCGGCAGACAGAATATCCGTCTTCTGTATTCCAAGAAGCGTTTCACTGCTGCTTCCAAACTCCAACTCTCCGTAAAGCCCTCGAAGTTTTGGAGGAACGACGCTGTCGCTGAACGTTCTACTGTTCAGCAGAACCTTAGCAGCAGCAGCATTTGTATGATCTTCAACTAGCACAGGCTGCAATACAAACAGACCAACTGACTAATTTCTGAAGCCAGGAAATTCTACAGAGTATCCTCCAAGCATTAACGTCAACAGACTTCAAGCTCAGACTGACATTCCATGTATTTCACTCAGAATTTTTGTATCAACTGTGATGTGTAATTTGAAATCCATTTGTAGTCAAGCAGTATAAATAATGCAATTCTAACAACGGGACAGACATTGGCACTTGGTGTGGAACCCGAAAGTGTCAAGGAGCTGGAAATGCTGACGCTGGTTCGAAAGATCAGTTTTGTCCTAGTGTTTGAGACACCTATAGATCGAAACTGAACCGTTCTAACAAGAATAGGGCCACACAACTGAATGGACGCATTACACTTTGAAGACAGAAAGATCTTTTGCTCTTTAACTAAGATTTACCAGTGTTGTTGAAAAGGTATGCTACCTTACCTACAAGAGGCGACTAGGGAGAGGATCAACTGGAGAGGATACATCAGGGCTTTCGCCAGAGCTCCAGAAGCTGATGGCACCAGGTGACCTTACCTACTAGAGGTCATATCTTGGGATAACTCTAATATGACTTTCCTGTTCTTTAATTTTGATTACGTCAAGGCATATTCTGTTCTATTTAAGGTAGCATTGGCTGCACTAATGTGAAGTACTTAAAAAGCACTACCTGGTACTTAAGTTATATAGCTTTTTGACCCAAAAAACACAACTTAAAAAGCACTACTTAAGTTATATAGCTTGTTGCCCAATTAAATTCTGTATGGTATAGAGTCGAGCAATTGAATGATCTCATCTTACGAGGACAGTTGTTTACATAACGTACCTTAAACATGAGAGCGATGACGATGTATCCCATATATGCAAGAACAACGCTGAAGCAGAGCATCATAGTGGCATTTGGAAGGCAGTAGTTTTTCGAATATCCTCCATAATTTGGAATATGACCCTGATAAATGAACTCCTAAAATATTCACAAAATATTCCTTAAAGTTTAAATTCCTGTTATTGTCACTAAGAGGTCTGTATTAAACTCTTGCATCACAATGAACTTGACCAATAAGCAATAACTGAAATTTAATTTTAAAAACTTCTATCCATTCACCAAACGGCCGACATAAAAAAACTGCTAATGAAATAAGCTACAGTATGTGCACACTGAAACAAGCTGCATAATATGACAATAAGGAGTGATAATATTGCCCAAAAGTTTAAGTAAAGTACAGTCTACATACACTGTGTCACATTGAAAGCACTTATGAATAGCTCTGCTGTGAGTTCTACATGCTTTACAAATGTTCATATTAGATTAGATTAATTTATTTAATTAGATTATTAGTTTAGATTAGAGTGTGAGGTCGATCAGCACAACAAAGAATGTGTTATATCATAATATTATTATGGAAAATTTGGTAAACGTGTAGTTTAGCGTAATTAATTATTTTCACGGTTATAATGGCACAAAAAGCGTCTTAAAATATTTCTATCAACGTGCTATTGCCAAAGTGATGTATGATTATACTTCGAATATCTTAAAAAGAAGGATTTTTATCGAAGAATTGTAATATTTTGTCGTAAGAAACCGCCGATCCAAGTTGTTGTTCAATTGCGACCCTTTCCGGAAGTGGCGTGCGGCAAGCAAAAATGAATAAGTAAGTAGAAGTCCAGCTTTTTCAATTGCATCGGATGTTTTATGAATCCAACTTCTGTTTCAATAATAACTATTTTTCATCAATCCAGCTCCAATTTCGGCTTGATTATTTTTTTTACCCCAGCTTCTATTTCTCGCCCGTTATTTTCGTCAACCCAGCTTCTCTTTCAGATATAAAAATACCCTCATCCAGCTTCCATTACTTAAGCGTGTTTTTTCATCAATCCGGCTTCTATTTCACATCTAGAAATACCTTCATCCAGCTTCCATTTCTCATTTTGAACCTGAGGACCGAAGTTTTGACGTTCGCATTATTTATAGTCGTATATACGTCGATGGTTCGGGCGCGTATCCCAACTTCCGATCAGATGTTGAGTTCAACGGCGATTCGAACGGCGATTTCGCATGGGAAATGTGACATTTTAAAAGCATATTTTCTGTCAATATTCGTATTCTTACGAAATTTTAAGTGTGCTGTTAGATGAGTTAGACCATTGCAAGTCAATAGGAATAATTTACGGCGCTTTTTGTGTGGTTAAAACCGTGAAAATAATTAATTACGCTAAACTACACGTTTACCAAAAATTTATATAGCACCCCATAAAGATTCTACTCAGAGGCACTGCACTAATCTAATTGATGTTCTAGTCCATATGATCAATCTGTCAGTCAGAAA
This sequence comes from Lumbricus rubellus, assembly GCA_945859605.1. NCBI lineage: Eukaryota > Metazoa > Annelida > Clitellata > Crassiclitellata > Lumbricidae > Lumbricus > Lumbricus rubellus. Next base: position 28,805,562 of record OX243819.1, on the reverse strand, counting down.
CAAACACAACTTGAATAATAGTTGAAATATAAATATGAGGACCACTACAGGACTTGACCGGTTTAGAGAGTCTTGAACTCGGTAGTATGATTCGGAAGAAAAGCGATCCATCTTCGCTCTCGAGACGAGTGTGCTGCACGGTTTCAGGCTCATCCAAAAGCCTCTGACCTGCAAGTAGTTCAAGAGCAAAATATCAGCGGAGGTATCATATTCCGTACTCTTCCATATTACAATCCAAACTAATCAATTGGCAATTACGTCCCATTGCAAGCGACCTAAATATTAGAACATTTCATAAGGGGTTGTCCATATTATTATGTACGCAGGGACGGTAAGTCACCGGGTTTAGGCCATTTGCGTACGGGTGCGTAAATGTCTAATTATGACGTCCATATTATCCTAAGTACTAATAACTCTGTTTTATCATGTTATAGTCACTTGATTACCTTATAATTAAATTCCATCAGATCTAAACAGTAAACCATAACAGTGAACAAATTTTAGCTAGTAAATATGATGATTAACAACACACACAAAACCATCAGCATATTACCACGGTATAAATATGACCACAGTATAAACAGTGATGGGGAAAATACTTTCAAAAAGTATTTTGAGTATAAGTAAAAATACTTGGTCATAAAAGTATTTAAAATACAAGTAAAAATACTTTTTTGCAAAAGTATTTGAAATACAAGTATAAAATACTTGGCTTGGAAAAGTATTTAAAATACAAAGTACAAAATACTCACTGCCAAACTATATAAAAAATAAAGTCATATTAAATTGCGACAAAAATTCTTAACATAGAATTTTGATCAAAGACAAAAATTTTCTGGGTCTGGGTCCAAAGATGCTCGAGTCGGAATCTAAGACACTAGAGATGTGGTCCAAGTTCTAGTCAGATCGTTCGTTGGCATCAAGAGCCACAGAAACACACAACTTACTGGCATATCAAAAAATATTGGTAGCCTACTATGTATGCAGAAAGAATGGTCAATGTAATTTATCCAAACTTAAAATTTGAAAACACTAAATTAGATAAAGTTTTGTTCAGTAGTCTGGCTCAATGGAATGGATAAAAATTCTTCCACTGCTGAACACCGGGGTCAACGTATGTACCTTATAAAGCCTGCTATGTTGAGACATCCTGTCACAATTTTTTCCATCACCAAAACCCTCTATGCTATTTTTTAAAGTAAGTGTTAGAAGTCTGTGGTATGGGAATGGCCTCTATTCCTTGTGATGACAATACAATACACCAGCACGGGTCAACTAAGTGTCATAGGTGTCTTCCTGTATGCTGTAAATCGTCAAGTATGTAGTCTGTGATCCATTAATGGAGTCTGCCACCTGCCAATAGACATGTCTAATGCCAACCTCATTTGTCCTATTCATAAACATCTAGACATAGTTGACATCTAGCCTAAGTCCTAATTCTATCAGCATAGACAAGTTCAATGTGGTGTCAAACATCAAACTGATTTCAAACATAATTATAATGATAATATAGACGTGTGCAGTTGTACATGTGATTGGTAAACTCTTCCCCTACATCAAGTACACCCAGGGTTCTTTTAATACACCTGTAATTAACTTCTCTTGCCTTGTGGTCAGCGGTGCCCAGCCATCCATAACAATGACTAACCACTATCAGCCTGTTTAACTGGCCATTGTGTCTCAAACCAAGGGATCCTTTGTTTTAGTCACAAAGAAGCCTAGTGCATGAGCAATGGAGCATGCAATATTGTATAGCTAATTGCAGCTGGTGAGATTTAAAACTATTTTGAAAAAGTATTTTGACATCATCACAGTTTTAAGTACAAAATACTACCAAAAAAGTATTTTAAGTAAAAGTAAAAATACTTGATCACTAAAGTATTTAAAATACAAGTACAAAATACTTAGATTGTATTTAAAATACTATTTTAAATACTAGTATTTTAAATACTTCCCATCACTGAGTATAAATATAAATATACTGTGATATTACGCAAATCGCAAAATGACAAGTTTAACGGTCCTATATTATATTCTGACCCATAGCTGAAAACTGTGGTCAGAATAACATGCATAGTACCTAGACCTACCCATCTGGTAGTATTTGCTTGCACCCTCTGGTATTAGCTTCGATTCTTCTGCACAAACTACGTAAATCAAATAAATAACAACGACGCAACTTGTACCACAGTTCACGAACCAGCCTGAAACGGTCGCCATCTTTGAGATATCTTAGCGCTACATAAACGATATAAACAAGTAAACAACCATCTCTGTAAACATTAGCGATGAACAGAGATATTCGGGAAGACGCATTTCATGACGTCTACACAATTTCATTTTGTCAATCCATATAAAATCTAAAATTACATTGTCGCATTAATTATCTCATTATGTCTGACAAAAACACATATAAATTTCATGCAGACTAACAATAAGCTTAAATGAGATGGCTGCTGCTGGAAAACAGCCATGCAGATATTTCAGCTTATCCGAATTACGTTGCACTTTTGTAGACTTGTAGGCTAATTGCGCATCTAATTTCTGTCTTTTTTATATCGTCTGAGATTAATTTAAATTGACGGCTTCTCGATTATCATCCGAGCCTTTAAAAAAGAACGCAGCAGAGAAGCAGAGAACCAGCGTCGCATAAGAATTAGGTTCCACGATCGATCGATCAGCAAAGCTGAATGATAAGGCAATGAGAGGGGAGGTCGTCGCAGTCATTAAATGACGATGGGAAGGAAGCCGACGACGACGACGATAAGAGAAAACGATCTAGCCGACAGTGTGGCAACAGTAAATCTGATATAGGTAATTATTTATGCTTTTTCAGTTCCACACTTTTCATTTATGCTACAAGGAGGCTGTAAGCGGGTCTGCGAGGTCGTTGACGCGGTGTCTGATACGGGCTACTAATTAATAGCAGCTATTTGCACCGGCAGTGACCGGCGCGCAAGGCTGACGGTGTGAACGACCGTGTTAGACCGTCCGATGACAGCAAATATCGATGATCAGGTCAAAACCTGATAAAGAATGGAGACATTATTAGCGTCGGTGTCTGCGTGGATTCGATATGCGGTTCTTTTAATGAAACGGGGAAAATCGTTGTCGACTATTTGTTTATGGAAATTAAGGCCGTGCTTGTATGTGCTTGCTTATCGATCTTTGTAAAACGTGCATATTAAGGAAATTACAAGTAGGCTATAGCCTAATTGTGTGGGAACGTAATAAATAATTATAAATTGACAATTAGGCCTAGTTTTTTATTCATGGCTTCCAATTTCATGGCACAGAATTTGGTCTTTTATCTGACAAAGGCTTTGACATTTGAACATATGGCAGTTCCTTGAACTTTGATGCTGAAGAGGATTTGCTTCATAACATATTCTTGCAGTTGTTGAGTAGGCCTATTCAGCTAACATAGGCCTAATTAGATCAAATATGGTTTGCTAGTAATAAACCGAACTGAGTAAACATTCTAAAACACAGAGCTTTTAAATTTTGTAGTTTTAGAGCTTGGACAATGCAGCATGTTTAAATTCCACAATGGCGACTGACATTGACGAAATCCAATCAAACGGACACGTGAAATCATCGCCCCGACACGGCGGCATAGCAAAAGATGGAAACACGTTTTCAGGGTCTTCTCACTCCTCTGCTGTGCTAAACCAGGACTTTTCCACTTCCGTTGTATACATTCCACCAAATTGTTCATCTCCGGCGATTCTGGTCGAAAACTCTGAGGCATCATCGCCAGCAAACAAGTGTACTTATCCGCCACCATCGTCAGCCAATCAGGTGGAGGAGCTGAGGCCGGAAGAAATCCGTTGGATGTATCGTGAATTCGGTTCTAAAAAGTGGATACCGTTCATCGGATATGATTCGCTGAGAATAGAATGCAAGTATCGCGAGATGAGACACTCGCTGAGCAGAAAGATTCTGAACGAGGATTCTATCTGCGACGAGTTGATTTATGTTCGCGATGGATTGTACGAGGTGGATGTTATGAAGATGAAATGTCTGCCAATCTATTGGTCTTCGTCAGGTATGACCTACTGTTTTATGATTTAACATTTAAAATGAATAATTTTAATTATTCATTCCTCCAAATGGTCTGCCAGTTTTTATTTAAGGATATGTGTTTGTGGATGTTCATTATACAATCAGCCAGGGCTGAAACTGGTTTGGAAAAGTTGCCGGGTCTCACTTTGGCGGACGAGCACGTCTTTGGCCCATAAATTTTTCTGACGACGTTTTTCCTATAGTCATTTGCCCAAAATTACCGAAAATTCTACCATTTTTACCTACTTTTGTCACCTGACGGCCTATTTTGCGACCCGGCTGAGACCCGGCAACAGCAGGTCTTGAAAATCGATGCTGGGTCTCAGACCCGGACCGACCCGGCTCACTTTCAGCTCTGCAATCATCTTATCTTAGCTTAGATCAGCGAAATTTCTTTTTAAATGAATTATTTAAATAATATGTATGTTAGAATTGTGACTAAGCATGGAAAATTATTTTTCATTCATGAATTAGAAAGCTATTGCAACTGAAGATTCAGAGTTAGAAAGTGCATTGTATTGTATTGTATTGTATTTATGGTTATTTTTATAGCATCATCAGTATTAAGCTACTTCTAGGATGCCTTACACACTGTCAACATCAGCATTCAGCATTAGAGTTCAACACAAAGTACAGTTTTAACTGTTTTCTAAAGGCACAAAAGCTTTTTGTCTCAGGTAATGATGGTGGAGTACTTCTGTGTAGCAATACCAGAACAAGGATTTGATACAGTATGGAGTCACTGGAGTGGTATTGAGACGATAATGGTCTAACTCAATTTCTAGGTCAGGTCATGATGTAATTCAATTTCTAGGTCAGGTCATGATGTAATTCAATTTTAGGTCAGGTCATGATGTAATTCAATTTTAGGTCAGGTCATGATGTAATTCAATTACTAGGTGAGGTCATGGTGTAATTCAATTTTAGGTCAGGTCATGGTCTAATTCAATTTTAGGTCAGGTCATGGTCTAATTCAATTTTAGGTCAGGTCATGGATGTAAGTCGAGGTCGTTGGTTCATCGATTGCACATGGCAGCCTCTCGATGAAGAATACGCTGAAATAATCGAGACGGAACATTTAAACAAGTTTGGAAGCGCAGCAGCAGCAGCAGCAGCAGCGGTTGATCAGGAGAGTGGAGAGATGAGAGCAGAAATGGATAAAGGTAGCTCTCAGGTTCATTCATCAATAATAAGTTATATGTTCAGAGAGGGGTAAGTTAGTTGAATATTCTTTTCTTTTTTTCTTTTTGTATTATTTGTGCACTATAATTTTATATAATCTTCCAGCACTGATTGCTGACCTCCCATCATTTTATCTGGTTAATCTTGAAGCTGAAAGTAGGGCCCCTGCCTAGCGGGATTCTTTTTTCCCTTCAGGGATACCCTTTGTATTCCAAAAACTGGGAATTTGCATTGAATTGACTATGTTCTGTTATCACATTTGTTGTTTAAGTTTACTGTTAAAAAAAACAGAACTGTATATGATTGATTTGGGAGCAATAAAATTTTTTTTTAAATATGATTTTGTGCAAGTTTTTGTATCTCAGAGTGGGGGATAGATTGGATTTGAAGCAGTAAACAACGGTTTCTCATTGCGATTAGTAAATGTCATTGACATTACCTGTAGTACCTGACATAAATTTGATGACTGTGTTATGCTTTTTTCTACTTGCTGTTTGTGTAGCTTCAACAGTGTGTCTGTACTTATTAAATAATAATAACAATGACAATTTTTAATACACTGTAAAACAGTTACAAGTTACACTTTACATGGGTGACTCACATACAAATAAAAATATTGCATTCTTCTGTTGCCACTAAAGTCCTTCAAGAGAACACCTATTTTTTAATTGGCAGGTGAAATTAGGTGAGTACATGGTAAACAATGGCATTATGTGTTGTTTATAGTTCTTCATCACATTTCTTTCAACACATGTCACATCAAATGGATTACAGACGATAGCGTTTACTTCTACAATCAGAAATCTTATTCCAAGTTCTACAATGCAATCAGCCGAACTCTTAAACTGACGAAACGTAAGACTTCAATCAACTTCGTTTTTCTGTTCCATTTGTAATTTTCATTACTTTGCTTCATTGATAGATTTATTTTCATTAATAGTTTTGTGTCGTGGACCTTCATACAGATTCTTTCGCACTCGAAATTTTTGTTTATTTTGTACATGTGCTTATAATTTCGTCTGATAAAGCCTTTAATTTTTTTCTCAACGGCAGATCACTAAGTCTTGCTTTGTTTAGTGCGTGTTTTCTATTGGCTACTGTGGAAATGGAAGCAAAAGGCAGGTGCCAAATGGCTGCCATGCTACCAAAGAAACCAATGTATCACACTGGCTCAGTTTGTACATTTCGACATGTCTTGTCATGTTTGCCATTTGAAATTTAACCCTTTAACAATCAGCGTGTGCTAACACGTTTATGTAGCTGGTTGTTGAAGGGTTAATTCAAAACTTTGGCAATTCTCCAGTTGTCAAATTGCTGTTGACTTGTCATGTGAGATGAAATACCGCACAGGCCTCAATGTTTTCCTGAATTAGAAAATAAGGATAAATTGTTTTAGCCACCACTCTAGTTATCAATGAGTTTCTCTTCAAGTTTTATATGTCTCCAGGTGGAATAAGAATTCGGAGAGGTTATATGGATGAGGCAAAAATGATCGATAAACCTCCGGATATCACCCACCTGGTGTTTGTCGTCCACGGGGTCGGGCAGAGAATGTACGAAGGCAGCATCCTTAAAACCTGTTCAGAGTATGTACCTTACAGAAGAATAATCTTCGAGATTTCGTCCTTTTTAAATTAGCTTAACACGTATTTCGTGATAATTTCATAATGAAAAAGTGACAAATTTATGTGAGTTTCAAGATGGTAGAGTAAAAAAATATATTTGCCTGAATAATTTATTTAAAGATGTTGTTTCTCTTCTTTTGCTCTCTTCTCGCACTCTCGCCCTTGCTTCATTCTCATTAAGTCGGTTTATTTGGATGAATAATTGCTGAAAGTCAGTAAATATCTCATACATGTTATTTTCAAATGAAAGTCAAGAGATTTAGTTAAAGACATCAGTTTTTGTTTTAATAGATTGGAATAAGAATGTTTCTGTTGCATGACTGAGGAGGTGGTGAGCAGTTTGATTGATTTTAGTTTCAGAGATTCATGCCAAAGGATGATGAAACATTTTCCTGATTTCGAATTGGACAACAAGCGATTAGAGTTTCTGCCGATCGAATGGCGATCTTCGTTGACACTCGATGGAGGTTCAACATTTCATCTTATTCTGATTATACATTTTAGCATGCAGTTATGTATGTGGATTGGTGTCTCCTCGTCTTGGTGGAATTTTTGATCCTTCACATTAACCTTTGCAGGAATTAAGTTTGTAAATGAGCCAGCCGAGTCTTAGCGGGTCTTTTAGACCTTTGTCGGCTGACTCATTGACCTGCACTGATAATAAGTTCATAACAATTTTCTTGTTGAAATTTTTTGTTGTTGTTAATGTCTGTTACTGTTATGTGAATATTGATGTGACTTGCAAGTCAATAAATGAATAAATAATAATATGAGACAAGTAGAGGGCTAGTAAAGTAGTCACGGTGTAAATACTCCCTTACAGTTACCATACAAGGCTGTTAAAGGCAGGACATAAGGGTCTAAATAAATGTCCAGACAAATAGTCACAGGCTTTTGGGCAAGCATATTTTTACAGATACTGCAGCGGAACTGAATTAGAATGTTGCATTGTCAGTTACAGCAAATTTCAATTCTACGAGCGATTGTGAATAACGGACTATTATGTTTGAGAAAAAAACTTTTAGGATAAAAACAGCCACTGATTTAAAATAATATCTCGTATAAGAAACGATTTTTCTTTCATCTTTTTGCTCATGTAAGTTGCTTCTCAGTTAATTTATTTTGTTTTCTGCAGACACAGTCGCATCTATAACTCCAAATAAAGTTCGAGATATTCGAACATTTTTAAACGGCAGCGCAATGGACGTCATGTATTACACAAGCCCATTATACAGATCAGAGGTTGGTGACTATATGTATATATAATATATAATAATTATATATTATTTATATATATATTATGGTAAAATATGTATTTTGATAACTTCTTGTTCTTACAGTTTCATAAGCCATTAATTTTGTTGCTTGACCAAGATATATTGGAGCATCATTTTTTGTGCTATTCTTGGGAGCCTTGTTGACTACTGATTGCCTTGTAGATAGATAAATTGAATATGCTGAGATACCCTTTGGGAGCAATATATCAATTCCTGCTGTATAATTAAGTTATACTGAAACAGGATTATGTCAATGACTTGTAATAAAGTGTAGACTTCATGTTGGATACTGCTATGTTTTAGAATTCATATTCAAGTGATGCATTTTACAAGCAGCTAATGTGCAGTAGACCTAGGACCAAACATAGTCTTAGATTATAAGTAGTTGCCCGACTGTATGCTAACTTGTGATAGCTAGATTAATGTTGGTTGATGATTGTTAATTGCTAACTTGCCATAGTTAGATTGATGTTGGCTGATGATTAGTAGTTAGATTGATGTTGGTTGATGATTAATGTGTGGTAACTTGTGATAGTTAGATTGGTGTTGGCTGATGATTAGTGAGTGCTAACTTGCGATAGTTAGATTGGTGTTGGTTGATAATTAGTGAGTGCTAACTTGCGATAGTTAGATTGATGTTGGTTGATGATTAGTGAGTGCTAACTTGCGATAGTTAGATTGGTGTTGGCTGATGATTAGTGAGTGCTAACTTGCGATAGTTAGATTGGTGTTGGCTGATGATTAGTGAGTGCTAACTTGCGATAGTTAGATTGATGTTGGCTGATGATTAGTGAGTGCTAACTTGCGATAGTTAGATTGATGTTGGTTGATGATTAGTGAGTGCTAACTTGCGATAGTTAGATTGATGTTGGCTGATGATTAGTGAGTGCTAACTTGCGATAGTTAGATTGATGTTGGTTGATGATTAGTGAGTGCTAACTTGCGATAGTTAGATTGGTGTTGGCTGATGATTAGTGAGTGCTAACTTGCGATAGTTAGATTGATGTTGGCTGATGATTGCAATAGTTAGATTGGTGTTGGTTGTTTTTCAGATTGCTTCCTGTCTACAAACTGAGTTAAATCGTTTGTATGACATGTTTCTCAGTCGTCAACCGTATTTTGAAGCAAGCGGGGGAAAGGTTTCCATTGCTGCTCATTCTTTAGGTAAGATAAGATAAGATAAGAATATTCTTAATTTATACAAATTGCTATCCGCATTTTGGTGTACAGTCATGGTATAATAAACAAACGTACATAATTTATATATCCAATCAATTTCAAAATGTTTTCAAATAGCACAAAATCCAAGGTAAAAAATCCAATGAAGTGATGCCTGTCTGGTCAGTTCAGTCATGTACGTATTTATGCTTCAGTTCAATTACACTGGGGCAGTGCTCCTTCGGATATATTCCAGACGATAAGTTTACGATCTGCTTCATCAGTGAAGCCATTTTTAAGTAAATTGCTGTTTGTGTAAATGAGTTGTAATGCAATTAAAAAAATTATGTTTTTATATAAATTGGTTATATTTTTTCACATTTTTGTCAGTTAGCATTGTCAAGCATGTGTGTTGATAAATGTTTTTTGCTTTAATTTATATTTTTGTGAAGTACTGTTGTCTTTGTGTGTTTCTTCCAAAAGGTGCTGTTATTGTATACGACATAGTGACAGGATGGAATCCTAGCCAATTGTACGATAATCCTTCTGTGTCTGAAGTTCCAGTAAGTTCTATTTTGTTAGAATGCGCACTGTACAATAATAGATTGCCTGCATATGTAAAGACGATAACCAGTACTTTAATGTACAATTTAGTGCACCAATAAGTGTACAAAATAAATGTGTTCCCATTGGCAAACTTCCAATCCAGAGGATGTGTTTTGATTCCCCATTATGATGGAAAGATATCTTGTAGAAACGTCTGTGACACTAGAGTTCTATGGTTGAATTTATCAATAAATCTGCAATCAGCATAGATTTATAATCAGTGGACTATGAGGTATCGCGAGTAAATTAATGATTGCAATCTGTAATTTCAAGTCATCTTAATTATCTGCGGATTTGGAGAATTGAATTGCTTAAACTTCACATACACAACCATCTGTTATTTAATTAATCCCTGAAGAATTGATATCAATCTGTTTCAGAGTGAGAATAACTCTGACTCGGAACGTGATAAGCAATTGAGAGCAGAACTGAAGCTCGCAAAACAAAGGTAAAAAGTTTTATCTATAGTTACACAGATCTCAGAATGTATGGTGAAGGTGCGGTATGCACAAGTAAAGCGCAAATGTGCACATTTTTATATAGCGACCTTGCAACCTCTTGCATGTTCACTCCTGCAGTGCATGGATCCGCAAGGTAAGTGGTCCAATTATTTCTTTGTTATCACATAATTATATCGATCTATGTTTCAATTGCAAATTAAAATGTTCTTGATTGAATTGCCAGAAATGTCATCATCCAGTTTCTGAAATTTATTGCACATATCATTATGAAATAAATTATATCTTTTATTTATCTGTTGGTTCTGGAAGCAATACGTAGGCCTAATAAGGAATGAATGACCTTTCCTGTTAATGTGTGTAACTATACTATCTTGACGACTATTAATTGGTAATCATTGTCAAGAACTTGCATCATTGTTTGTCTCTTTGTTAAGAGTCCGTGCTTTAGAATTAGAACTTCAGAACACGATGGATCCAACAACATCGTTAAATACCACTTTAAAATTTAAGGCAAGTATTCTGCTGACCGTCATTTTAACAAAATTTAACTGAACAGCCAGACTATATTCTGTAGTGTTGTTTTCACATGACCAAAAATAAACTTCCAATTGAAAAATATCTAGATGAAAGTGTTAATTAAAACTTATTTTAGTCAGAAGAAATATCTTCTCAACGTGTAAAAACTAAATATTTTAGAAGTACTAAATTCACAGTTGGCACATCAGACTCATCTGAGTGATCTTGCATTTGTGAGTCAGGTTAAGGTTAAGGTTGGTTCAATCTGCAACTACAAGTTCATAACTATTCAATAGAGATGAATACATTGTACTGGGCATTGACATGAACCAGTGCAGTTTTTACAATGCACTGGCTTCACATAATTATTATGTGGGTAATTAAACTTTTGTTTTCGGTCATACTTAGCTATTTCTGGCAAACTGAGATTTGCTTTTAATTTATCATGGAATTTGGCGATGGGTGTTTTTCCACTTCAGATTGATTGCTTTTTTACTCTTGGTTCTCCTCTGGCATTGTTCCTGGCACTGAGAGGCCTTTGTCCGAAGAACAATACATCGCAGAATCAGATCATCTCCAAGCATCTCTGCCAAAGGCTCTTCAATATCTTTCATCCGTCAGATCCAGTTGTAAGCGACTATCTTCCATGATTTTACCATCAATTACTGAGCATTATCATCATCATCAGCAGCAGCATCATTTAAATTGTCATTGTTTTCATCATCATCACTATTATTATTATAAATTGTATACCACTGTTTATTTATTTTAAGTGGTATTGAAGTTACCGTTAAATCACAATTTACTTCCTGTTGTTGGTATTTTATTTTAAATTGCTGTTATTACTTTGGCATTTCTTTAGTGTCGGTAAATAAGCTGGTGTCCATGATGTGGCTTACCGGTATGTGGGGGGTGTTTAGAAATTTTTTGAAGTTTACTTACATTGCTTAAACAGCCTTAAAGGCATTGGATAAGAGAACTGAATGGTAATGTGGAAGTGTGGCTTGGCTGATGAGTTGATATTGCAGATTTTATGTTTTTTCATTGAACAGTTGTTTACTTTATGGTACCAATTGTTTACTTTTTGGTACCAGTTGCTTACTTTTGGTACCAGTTGCTTACTTTTTGGTGCCAGTTGTTTACTTTTTGGTGCCCGCTGTTTACTTTTACATTATGTATAGCCAGTTGTTTACTTTTTGGTGCCGGTTGTTTAATTTTTGGTGCCAGTTGTTTACTTCTTGGTGCCAGTTGTTTACTTTATGGTCCCTCGCAGGCGTACAGGTTGGAGCCGTTACTGCTGAGGCAGTACAGTTCAGTGAAGCCACTTCGGATACACAGACACAGTACATCAACAAAGGATTCTTATGAGACAATGTCAGTTGATCCGTACCTTGCGGTTCCATCATCGTCTCAGCCAACTTCAGTTCGAAACAATGATGACGTTGCGATGGCTTCAGCCACTGCTACTGATGACGATGATGACGATGATGAGGAGGATGGCGGTGATTATGGTGCAAATGGTGGGTAGAAGTACTATGAAAAGCTAAACTTATTCACTCTTTTGTTGTGCAGAGGCCAGTTAACACTGAGCAATGAGCATGGTAAATGCAATATTTTTTGGGTTGTTTCGATTTAACCCTTTATTGACCAGTGTTTGTTGTGTAAATTATCGTTCCAATGTTATTTAACTGTAACTCAAATTCTTAATCTTCATGCACCTAAACTTGCCAACGTTTTCGGTGCTACACAGCCTTATAAACGTATAGGGTGCTATACATAGGCCTACCTTTAAATGTTGATGGCTGCATTAAAATAAATTAAGTTGAAAAGTTTCGTAGGTGTGAGTGTGTGTGCGTGTGTGTGTGTGTGTGTGCGCGCGCGCATGTGTGTGTGTTTTCTATAAGAGCAGAACTATTGTTTTTTGCAAAGGAAAATCAAGTTATGGAGAAGGCGTAGACATTAGGTCAAAAGCAACTGAGGAGAGACTTCAGCCGTGTCAGGATAATGTCACGCTGACGTCAGAAGATGCTAGCCTCAGTGAATCTGACACGAACTCTTCTACTGATGCGAAATTCTTTCCAAGTATGAATCAAATGAATTCTCTAATAATTTAGCTTCATTAAGTCCATGGTGACTATTGTGCAGTGCCATCCGTCATAGGCTATTACTACTCACAGTGGTAACAGAGTTTGGAGGTTGAGAGAAAAACTCAACTCAGGGCCGTAGCAACAACGAGTGTGGCCCCCTCCGAACATTATGTCCGAAATATCTTATGGCCTTTTTTTAGTCATCCGGCCAAAATGTCGGGAAAATTTCATCAATTCGCCGTCCGAAAAAGTTGATGACCTTTTATGGCCAAAATCTCGGGAAAATTTCATATTGGCCGTCCAAAAAATTTGACGACTTGTATTTATTTTAGTCGTTTCATTCATTTTTTGGCACTTTTAGGGGCCCCTTTCTTGCCGGGGGCCCCCTTCGGTCGGAGGGTACGGAGGGCGGTCGCTATGCTTCTGACTCAACTGTTGCAAGAAATTAATGAAGCTTGTTTGTTGCATTGTGTGATTTTAAGCAATTTCTGAAGCAAGGTCATTCCAGAAGGACGACCCTACAACTGAGCAATAATTTTCTATTAGGCCTATGTGCAAGTGTTAGATTTGCAGTTGTTTCAACTGATGTTTAACCTGTTCATGTACACTGCAGTTTTGATACGTTCTGGAAAGGGGCTATATAATTGCTTTGAGACGTATGATTGGTATTTGCCTTGGTCTCAACGATAGATTAGGTATAAGTAATCAAAAAACAGAGCCATATTCTTATCTCATTGAAATTTTTTTGGTGTATCATTTGTAAATGCAGAACTTGAACATCGCCTTGACTACATGCTAAGGGAAGGAAAGATGGAAAGCTCGTACCTATCGACTCTCACGTCACACACGGCATACTGGACCAACCTGGATGTGGCCTTGTTCGTTCTCTCTCAGATGTTTCCAGAATACGGGCCACAATGAAGAATCCACGCGTCCCAAACAGCCTTAGCAGAAGACATTCAGATCAATTTACGTATTGGTTGCAATCGACGATATTGGCAGTGAGACTACAAATGGTCCTAATTTTACAATGTTCTGTGCGGTCTTGAATGTTGTAAGGAGGGCAATAGGTAATACAGTTGAATTGTTATCAATTGTTATTTATCTTTCTTACCAAACCCGCTGATACCTTGCCTCTGAGTCGACTTGTAAACCTGTAAGACACCTAAAGACAGCGGTGTAGCTTTACAAGTTTTGTGCACTTCTTCCCTTTCATTCTGCTGTGTCCTTTCTGTTGATACTCGTACTTTATTCACTAGGAGGAATAAAAAGTATAAAATCTGTAGGGTCGTTGACCATAGCAGATCTCTCATGTGCTTCTTTTACTGTGCTTTTTGTATGCAGTGGCGGATCCAGCACTGTTCACACTTCATGCTATTTTTTTATCGGGGGGACTAATATGCCATGCCACCCCTATTCATATTGCTAATAATTTCAAACCGAATGGGAGCCACGTCCCGTGGCATTTTTTAATGGGGGGCGGTGGCCGGATTGCCCCTCCTCGGGATCCGCCTCTGTTTGTATGTACTTTTTAAAATTATTTTTGTTGAGTGGTGGCCCACTCTCATCCAGCTTGTTTCAACCTTTATTGAAGACAATGTGACTGTCATGTCATACCGTACCTACGGTAGTCCTATTGATCACTGCCTAAACATGTTGGTACTGGGATATGAGTGTTTGTGTTACTAAAAATTGTGTTTGTGAATAGTGTTGTGGGTCTACATATTTATGTTGCATTGTTTTCAAGTAACACTGAGTTCTTGTGTTTGTGATACATGTCAATCTCTTTGTTGAAATCTCATCTATTTAAAAAAGTCACGAGGAGATTGTTATTGTTGTTTCTTGCTTTCAAATGTTATTGTTTTTCTTGCTTTCAAATGTTATTGTTTTTCTTGCTTTCAAATGTTATTGTTTTTCTTGCTTTCAATTGTTATTGTTTTTTCTTGCTTTCAATTGTTGTCAATTGTTTTTTCTTGCTTTCAAGTGTTGTCAATTGTTTTATCTTGTTGTTGATCTAATCTAATCTAATCTCTTCAATAGTTTGCCAAAGACATTATTGCTGTTGATACTTTTAGGTGTTCTTGATCATTTTTTTCCGGAGTTTTCATTTTTGCATCTGAAATTTGTTTGTTTATGTGTTTTACGTGATATGTATGATGCTTGTTATAGAAATCTGTTTCTTATTTAAACTGCTATCAGTTTTAAATCAATTTATTACTGAACCAAAATTGTCTTTTCGACAGGCAATAAGAAAGAAAGAAATTATTTTCAATTTCGGATTGAAGTGAAAGCTCAATACGAATCATTACTATCAGCGTTTTTTGTGTAAAATAAGTGAAATCTATAATTTTTCTCCAGTCGTATTAGATTCAAAGAATTAAATGTGAAATGCATTTTACGTGAAGAACATTTCTTTATGTGATTGCTTGTGTATGTTGTCATTGTTTAGTTTTCCATCTTGAACTTATCTGCATTGTGCTTTCCTTTTTTGGCTGCTTTTCACGGCTGTTTGAGTGTTTTTTGTCAATATGTAAAAAAGCGAAATCCTGTAAATTGTGTTTAATGTCACTGATATCAGCCATTTTAATGGAATAATTATTATTATACTGCCTACTTCCTTTGGTTCCTTTGACTTGTTTCCGTGAGCACTTGAAGACAATTTGATTCCATCACGGGTTTTTATTGTCAGAGTCGAGAGGTGTCTTTGATATGGCGTCATAAAAATTTGTGATTACTTTACAATTTCTGTTACAGGGAGAAGTTGTGTAGGCCTATTTTGTTTGGTCATTAATAAACTTGGTTGTGTGCATTCGCAACACTATAACTTGAAGTGTATGTACTTAATCTTTTACCCGTTTGCCCCGAGAATATCCGCTGAAAACGGGCTTAAAATTTAAAAATGAACTGGTAAAGGGTTAAGGTACAGCCTTTTGAGAACATCACCATGTAGACCTATAAGGACGTACGCCAAGTCTTTTAGCGTGGAAGACATTAAAGTCATAGTAGCAGGCCCTACCAATGATCATGGCCTTGTCATTTGAGAGCCTTGTCATTTGAGAGAGGTAATGATCCCACAATAACATGCCATACAACAGAACTTTTCTAATGCTCTTCTTGCAATAGTTATTGAACTCAGGCATGCAGCAGCAAAAGTAATCGCATTAAACATAATTAAGTGACGTCCGTGAATAAGCTGGTTCCTTCGACTTTTTTGCTTTTGTGGGTGCTACAGAAATTTTGAGTTTACGATTAAATGCAGTTTGCTATAGTACCGGTAACTATAGTCTACAATGGTGCTTTCTGTAATGAAGTTTCACTGTAGGTCGTATGTATACACCGTGAGTCAAAAAAAAGTAAGCCAAATTGTTTTTCATATATCTCTAATGCCTGATAACATATCACGCTAATATTTTCCAAATATTTAGAGAATTGGACCAAGAATATGATTCCAAAATTTCATGAGATAAAATTGAACGGATAAAAAGATATGAATCTGTAAACTTCATATGCCGAAATTGCCGTTTACAAGCAATTTTTTTGTCAGATTCAATAAAAAGTAAGCTAAACTGTTTTTATTATATCTCAAATGTCAGCTAATTAATCATACTAAAACTTTCCAGATATTTAGATAATTGAACCTAGAATAGGATTCCAAAATATCATGTAATAAATTGGAACGGATAGAAAGATATGAATATTTGAACTTCATCTCCGAAATTTCAGTTTTCAGCATATCTGTTATGGTGTTCGCTGCAGTTTTGATGCCTGATAATTCCCAATTTTGGTCTTCAGTGATCCTGGAGTAAAATTTTACGGAATATAAAGTGTGGAGCGTGCATAATGAAAGACCGAGTCTACCAGACAACAATCCATGATATAAACGATCTGAAGCAACGCTTGTTGGAAGTGTGGGATGGCCTGGACCAGAGGATAATCGACAATGCTGTTGCCTAATGGCGCCTGCGCCTCAAGGCTTGCGTGCAAGCTGAAGGATGACATTTTGAGCATCTTATTTAATTAAATAATCAAATCATACTGTTGGGGTCATATTGCTAGTTCAATTATCTACATATCTGGAAAATTTTAGAATGATTGATCATCAGGCATTAGAGATATGAGAAAAAGTTTGACTTACATTTTACTGAATCTGACAGAAAATTGCTTGTAAAAGGCAATTTCGGCATATGAAGTTTCAAGATGCATATCTTTTTATCCGTTCAACTTTATCTCATGAAATTTTAGAATAATATTCTTGGTCCAATTCTCTAAATATTTGGAAAATATTAGCGTGATATGTTATCAGGCATTAGAGATATATGAAAAACAATTTGGCTTACTTTTCTTTGACTCACGGTGCAGATAGGCCTACCCTATTGTTTGGTCTCAATGTAGGGCCTATTGAATTAAGCCCGACAGATGTAATTTTTCATTGCTTATTTGTTGGTTTTATTTGGCGTAATATCTAGTTTTATGAGTGATTTTGCCATCTTGATATTGATATTTTATTATATAAATGTTTTAATGTGCTTGGACACCATGGCTATAGGAGTATTCGAAGCATAGGCTACTACTATGTTTTAGATTTAGTTGCACAGTGTAGGCCTATTTTGTTTGGTCATTAATAAACTTGGTGCACCCTGTAGCGGCTTTGCTTGCTCTTTTTATAAGTTACCCCATCGAGATTGTTGAAGAAGAAGAAGGTGCAGAGGAGGCCATGTTTCATGAATAGCCAAGAAATGCTTTTGTTGTTTCATGGAATTCACTGTTTAATGACGTCTTATAGCAGCTAAAGGTTGTTAACATTATCAACAACTTAATTTTGTTACCAGTTCTCAAAATTTGTTGGGCATTTTTTGCATGTTATTACGGCATGCTATTAAGATTTTGTCAATTCTTTTGGGAGCCATGCAGAGCTACATTTAACTTTTTACCCGTTCATTTTTCCCGTTAAGCCCGTGTTTTCAGCGGAAATTCTCGGGGCAAACGGGTAAAGGGTTAAATATCTAAAGGCCGATCATTGCGTTTTGTGGAGAGTGCCGTCACGTTTCCGTGTTTCACGGTCTTTTAGCTATCAACATAGAGCTGAGCACGGAATATTTTTGCAGTTTTCGCCATATTCCAAATTCTTTTCGACCAGGCCTGAGTTGGGAGCGCTTCTGAGTAGGTAACTTGAAGCGGCGCTATATGAATTCATTAGTTTGATTGATTGATCGATTGATTGATTGATCGATATTTTGCTTGCATGAAAGCAGGTTAACAATATCTAATGATGTTAACATGACTGTGACTCAGATGATTCTTGAACGAGTAATTCTAATTTCTGACCCCCCCCCCCCCTAACACATTTTCATACACTTAGCTGAGGGAAAAAAATAAGAACTAGTGGATATCTACCATCTCTAATTGCCTCTAAATCAGACACTAATAGTGGTGGCAGGTAGAAGTCGAGCCATAAAAGTTGTTACCTGACATCTAGGCGTACCATTTTCCTTGGATCTAAATCACTGCCCTTTCCAGTGGCGTCTATCCCCCCCCAGGAGTGGTTAGACACCCCAAACGCCCACCTTCACTTTCAGAAACTGTGCACATGGGAGATCGTTCTTTCCCCCCTCCATTGGTATACACCAAATGCCTTTTCTATCATAAAGAACAAAGATGCCGACCTTCGCCAGATACCATTTTTATAACTAAATGTAGACGTTGTACCGTGCACTTTTTATGGACCTAAACAACTATTGACGATGCAGAAAGCTTTAGGCTACAATACAAATATATCTCCTAAATTGCTGTAATGATCGCTGGCATCTTAGTAATATATATCTCCATTGTGTCCATTCTAAGCTTGCAAGATGTCTGTAATATTCTCGCTCTGCCGACTGAGTTAAGGTCCTATACTTAATTCCTCTGAACTCGATTTGATTGTCGCATCATGAATTATTTATTATTCTTTATATAGGGGTGGATCGTTTAGTCCTCCACCGGCGGTTTGAGTGGGGACTTCGGTTTCTCCACGGACGACTTCAGAAAAGACTCGAACCGAACTGGTCTTCTTGCTCCACCCTGCAGCGTCTGATCATGAGGTCCTCTCAGCAATTCCAGATCATCGCTCTTTCTTTCGACGTAGGTCCAGTCAGTTTTGTTGTCTGTGCATGTTCTGGCCTGACCCACGGCTGTGTCTCGAGCGAGATGATCATCCAGTCTTGTGGCCGGCAGACTGTCCTGAGGCGTCATAAGCTGGCGGTGGTTATAGTGGTGGTGGCAGTGGTCTGTTGATGCATCGGTTGGCGCCGGATGTTGTTCAGCCTTCGGTGGATCAACCACGTTGGAGTCCTCGCGGATCCACATCCAGATGTCAAACTCGTTGCGCAGGTCGCCGAAGTCCTTCATCAGGTGGCTGCATCCGAGCGGACCCGACGACCAAGACATCGGTCCTCCGTTTGACGACGAGGCTGCTGCTGCTGCTGCAGCTGCTGCTGATGAAGAGTATGAAGATGCTGCTGACGTCGATGCGGTGCGACTCATAGATGCATAAGGAAAGTAGCCGTTCGCTCTGCTGCCTCGCTTGCATTCATCTGTTCAGTCAACCATAACAATCATTTACATCTGATGATCGTGATATTAATGTAATCTTAAAATTTCTAAAGCGTTACTCGATAGCCATGCGCAGGGCACCACCTTGTTCACGAGCGCTGCATCTAGTCGGAGGGTTGTCCAAAAGAGTGGTCCGAAAGAGGTCGCAGTTCGGTTAAAGGTGGCAGATGTGATGTGATCTATACTCTCAGCGAGATAACAAAGCCATGCACAGTTTACTTTAGGGCATACAGGATTAAGGTATAAACTTTATAAAGTAATGGTTGCAGACTTGCAGTTGTTATACAAGGCAAGTTTATTAAGTAAGATAATCATATAGCCTCTATAAGTATGTAAAAGGTAAGGATGGCAATTGACTTTTTAATATGACAAGGCTAGAAAAGGCGAGCTTAGGTCAGATAGCCTATAGAGTATAGATGGAACAAGATAAGCGGCTGACATTAAGGTATAACGCATGAGTAGAAACGGCAGACATAAGTTCACATAAATCAATTAGACATAACGTTGCCAATGGATGACAAAGAAGCGTAGCCTAAAGGCTAACACAGGCGAAAGTAGTTTCGGACTAACATTTTCTACTCAATCAAGAGTCATATGAAACAGACTTATTATGGTCCAAATTATCACAGAATCTTAATGCAATGTATAGCTATAAATTTATCCGGTCAATCTTTTTGATCTTGATTAGCCTACTTAGGCCTACGTCTGTACAATACCTACATCGTCTACGTCGACATATCATACCTGTGCTGCATACTAATGTGGACGCTGACTGATACTGGACGACTCCTGCGGCCATCGAGGACCTCCTCGTCGGTCTTCTAGGCTGGAACACATTCCGACTGCTCGGACCTCGACCGCTGTCGCTGTCAGAGTCAGCCGACGAACAGTTGGACAATCCATCTTCGAGATCGTCGATCGAATGTTCTCGAATGAAGACGACGACCCTCTTCTCGTCTGTTCCTCCGCATCCATCGCCAGTTGCTGCTGCTGCTGAAGCCACAGCATCATCATCCTCATCCTCCAACGTCGCTTTGTCGTCCGCTCCATTGCCCGACATCGGCTGCAAATGATGAATCAGAAATGATATGTACATGTATGTTGAAGCAATGCTTTTTCAGTTGTTTTGTATTGTATTGTATTGCATTGTGCGTTGTATTGTATTGTATTGCATTTATTGTCGTGTTTCAGTTACCCAGGGGATTCAACCTCATATTGTTTTGTATTGCTTTGTATTGTATTGTATTGCATTGCATTGTTTTGCATAGATCTAGTTGTGTTTCAGTTGCATTAGAAACTGGTAGGCCTACTTAACCCCTGTAATTGTATAATAATTGTTCTGTAGGCCTATTGTATTGTTTATGACCATTTAAATGACTAAAAGGACCATGCCTAACATATATTATAAGCACAGTTGTGTTATGACAGTCAGGTCAATTTCGCACGAACAGAATTCGAACCCTGATCAATCTCAATTCAATGCTACCCACACCCACCCACCCACACATCAACCGCATAACTTCCTCTTCGTCATGATCCCCCTCTTTAAGTCTGCTTCTGCATAGGACTACATCTCTCTCTTCATGACTGTTGACAGTGTATGCTTTAATTTCTTGTTCGCTTCAGTGCACACGTGATGCGCATGACTCACCGCGCGTCTGCATCTTCGCAAACAATGTGTCTTGTCTTCATTCATTATCAACGATGCATGCGTAAGAAGCATTCATGACCAGCGGCGGATCTTTGACGAGTTGCTGCTGCAGCGTCCTGCAGTGGCGCGGTCCTTCAGAGTGGATAGAGTGTGGCCAGGTCATCTTTTGTTTATAGCGCGATCATTGTCTCGAAATGATTTTGATCTGAATAATATGATGGAAGATAACAGGCTGCTGCTGTCTAGATGTAGGCCTAAGCAACGTACAGCGGCGTACGATGTAATCGTAATCGTAAACTCCTGATTTCTAAAGCGCCTCTAGAAAGCCAAGCGCGGGGCACCGGCTTATTCAAGAGCGCTGCGTTGTGTCAAAAGAGTTATCCGTAAGAGTAGTCCATGGTGGTCCGGGTCGAGTTTCCATAGGATCAGAGGGGTAGAAACATCTACTAAGGTGGGTGTCGTCTGAACTATAATAGGCTATTTCCTTAATTATCTCGAATACCAAACTAATAGCCTAGTAGCCTGCCTGATCACGTAGCCTATGCCAATTTCTACTCACGCAGGCGTTCATAAAATAATAGGCATATGCCTCGCAAACTCCTTCTGTGCATAGTTTTATCAGAGTTTGACGAAGAAACGCATCTGCAATTATTGCGAGCGAATGACTTGATCAGGGTCCGTATACGCGGTGGCTTGAGGTGGATTCGACCCCGCAACCAAAGAAATCCTGAGCTAGTCTTACGGTTCCAAGGCTCCGAACATACCCCTACACCACCACGCCCCATAAGTAGGCTATATAGATAATTATGATTTGCGTCTGGCAAGGATCCAGCAAGTGCATAATTCTACTTCTTTCAATTGTGTGAACAATCCAAAACCACAGCAATGTCTGATGTGCACAAACATTACCTTGAACAGTTATTAATAGCGACGATAACTGAAGGATGAGATTTCCGCCTAGAGCGCTGGTACGCACTCTATAGGGATGAAGACATGCAGCCAGCGTGCATGCGATCGTATACAGATCATGCAAAAATGATGGGCAGAATGCAGTAATGCTTACTCACGCTTATGTTAATTGATCCACGTGATTTACTTAACAGAGCTTCAAGAAATCCTGGGCTACACTGATTCTGCTATAAAAGTCT
Source organism: Lumbricus rubellus (assembly GCA_945859605.1). NCBI lineage: Eukaryota > Metazoa > Annelida > Clitellata > Crassiclitellata > Lumbricidae > Lumbricus > Lumbricus rubellus. The sequence goes on along the minus strand of OX243819.1, from coordinate 28,783,195 downwards.
GCAGTAACGCACCGCTGTGTAGCTACAGTCTGGACATAGACTTTCGTATACCGGTTGATATAGTGGATAATACACACACGTAATACGTGGACATGTTTTTGTGGGAAAATAGAGAAACATACGGCACATACCCTATTATTTATTAATTTTGAACCCGGTAGTACTTTCATCCCCGTAATACCACACTATGCACCTTTCGTATTTTGACATGGATGCATGAGTTAGATCTCAAATGTATAGTTTTTTTAGATAGAGAGGAGCTACGATATATTTAGTGTCAAAGAGCTGCCTAACTGATTGACTGGCTGCCTGATCGATTGACTTATTGACTGGCCGACTGAATGACTTATTGATTGCCTGGCTGACTGACTGGCTGATTGACTTATTGACTGGCTGACTGATTGACTGAATGACTTATTGATTGACTGGCTGACTGACTGACTGACTGACTGGCTGACTGACTGACTGACTGACTGACTGACTGACTGGTTGACTGACTTCTTAACCGCCTGAGACAGAGCTACGAGGTCTGTAGAGACAAGCGGACTCACTCATCACTTGCATGCCTGTAATAATATTCACGGTCTGCAGTTTTCTCCGACCAACAAAACACATCTCAACGATTGAATGCTGCCGTACATCAAATGCAGATGCTTCAATAATTCATGGCTGTATAAAAGCAGCGAATAATTGATATGACAGCCTGCTGCTGCTGCTGCTGCTGCTGCTGCTGCTGCTGCTGCTGCTGTCGTACACCACCGCATGCATACGTTGCTTGCATCTAGACATCACGATGTAATATCTTCGGTCTGCACAACTAGACAACCGACGGATCTTTCTGTCCTCTTAAAGTTAGATGAGATTTAAAAGCAGAGGGAGAGACAGACGGAAATTGGACTAAACGATTTGGAGACAGAGTCCATAAACACTCCCCCTAAGACTTAGCCTATTATACTTGTAGGCCTATCATCGTGGGTGGACTGAGAGCGGCTCTGAATCGGCTACTTGAAAGGCGCTATTTAAATCCTTGAAATGACTGAACGAATAAGCTGTGGTCTATAGGCTACTAACAATCTGGCTGATTGAAGGATTGGCTACTTACTGACTGACTAGCAGATGGACATGGGTGGCGGTGATGGTGGTGGTGGTGGTGGTAGCGGTGGCGGTGGTGGTGGTGGTGGTGGTGGTGGTGGTGGTGGTGGTGGTGGTGGTGGTGGGGGTGGTGGTGGTGGTGGTGGTGTAAAGAGTGTCGCTGCAGCACTAGTTCAGCATCGTTCAAGCATTTTTGGGCGATGTATCAATTACGAGTTTTACGATTGCTTGGAAAGCGCTATAAAAATTTGGAATCACACTCTCTATAGGATATACTGCGCAGACCTACGCAACGGTCAAAAGCAGACAACTTAGCCTAAGCATAAGCATAAGCACTCTTTTATTTATCCACTACCTATTAGGCCTACTTGAATAGCCAATGTAGGCCTATTGTAAAACTGCAATTTCGCTATCTTAGAACTTGAAGTTAGAAGAGAAGAAGAAGATAGGGAATCAATGAAAAGCTGGTCGTCACAGAAAACAAGAATAGCTAGACTGTTAGTAGGCCTAGATAGGTTTAGATGATAGATCCGTGGAGACATTGGCATTAGCAATAATTTCTGAGTTTTGCCACTGGTCGATCTTTCCAATTGCCAAATTGACGTAGGCAATTATTATTATGCACCCATGCACGGGCAGTTGGGCCATCCTCCTTACCATTGCCAAGGATGGCTCGTGACGATTATTATAGCGCTTGTATAATCATAGGCCTGTGTTGCATGTGTACTTACTTACGGAAATCGGAGAAAAATTATTATCGCGTGACAATAATCTAGCTTGCCTTTAATTGAAATAATTGCTGCGCCAAAGCACGACGCCTTGGTGACAGAATTTAGGCCTCACCACCTTAATTGAGTCCTTGACCACGGAGTTAAGAAGCATATTAAATAATAATAGGAATAAATATGATGATGATGATAACAATTACACTTATAATAATAACTGTCTTCCTGCTTTGAGTAAATTCGCTACATAGGCCTTTGTATATACCCGGTGTATGTGTGCGTGTAGGTGTGTGCGTGTAGGTGTGTGTGTGTGTGTGTGTGTGTGTGTGTGCGCGTGTATATGTAGGCCTAAGTGTGTGTCTGTGTGTGCATTAGACCAAAGCACTTGAATACGGGGCGGACACTGTCTAAGATTTAGATTAGATTAAACGATAACTATCTTCCAAATGTGCACTCATAATTTTTTTAGTTGATTTTTGGAAGGCGTTTATTTTAATGATCTGATAAATAAACAGCGGAATGATGCAGCAGAAAATGATCTGCCATCCTGTTATACTAAACGTTAAGCAGCGTATACAGTTCAGACACTGACTGCAGTTCTGCATTGAAGTCCGACCGAACCTCGGACGTTCTTTTTGGTGACCCAGTTTCTCTATAATTATAGTCTTTTTAATTTGATCGCGAACAGATCAATTTTCTTTGGTCCGTTTTCGTACAGTAAAAACTTAGATCCCTATATATTATATGTAGGCCTATTGCATATATATAATTTATATATATATATCCTACAACAGGACGTAGCATTTCCAATTCCACAACCTCCAGGATTCAGCTTTCGCTTCATTTATTTCACAGCTATAGATAGGCTATAATATAGCTCTATGCCACTAATCTTTAACGTTACAAATGACTCAGATCAGTCGATAATCTCTTTGATCAAAGTCCAGATCTCTAATATAAAAAACAATCGTTCCATAAACCATATATATATACATATATATACTGTCTGCCAGTATCGATTTAGTCATCAGTTTCTGCGATATTCCCTGCATTGGTCTGGGGAAGGGGGTGAGGGGGGGGGGTGAATATATAATGGGTTGGCTCTGGATGCCCCTCCATTTATTCATCCGTATACACGCGTGAATATTGCGCCGGTCCATACGTGCAATAAATACATGAAAACAAGAGAAATCATCGGTAATTTAATTAAATCCCTGATATCGACGCATATTGGTCCGCAGATGCCTTAGTCCCCCTTCCCTTCCCCATTCCCCTTTCCCTCCCCTACCCTCCCCACATCTTCGTCGTCGTCGTCGTTCAGGCCTTCTTCCTGCTTCTTTTCCAGTTTCCATCCCAATGAGACCCGGATGATGCTGGAGTCTCTTTGATCACATCTGGTCTAATCAACGGCGTCACTGAATTAGCGTCTCCCATCTTAAGCCCCCCCCCCCCTCGCCCTCCCACACCACAACCCCCGTGCACATAGATACGACGAACGACGGACCAGGGAATGAAAGGGAGGATGAGCAGGAGGGAGAGAAGGTGGTGGTGGTGGTGGTTGTGGTGGTGGTGGTGGTGATGGTGGTGGTGGTGGTGATGGTGGTGGTAGTGGTGGTGGTGTTGGTAGTGGTGATGTTGGTGGTGGTGTTGGTGGTGGTGGCATTGGTGGTGGTGGTTGTGGTGGTGGTGGCGGAGGTGGTGTTGGTGGTGCTGGTGGTAGTGATGGTGGTGGTGGTGATGGTGGTGATAATGGTGTTGTTAGTGGCGGGGTGATTATGGTGGTGGTGGTGGTGGTGGTGGTGGTGGTAGTGCAAGGTGGTGGTGGTGGCGGTGGTGGCGGCGGTGGTAGTGGTAGTGGTGGTGGCGGTGGTGGTGGTGGTGGTGGTGCGCGGTGGTGGTGGTGGTGATGGTGGTGGTGGTGGTGGGGGTGGGGGGGGGGGGTGGTGCGCGATGGTGGTGATTGTGGTGGTGGTGGTGGTGGTGGTGGTGGTGGTGGTGGTGGTGGTGGTGGTGATGGTGGTGTTGGTGGTGGTGGTGGTGGTGGTAGTGGTGGTGATGGTGGTGGTGGTGGTGGCATTGGTGGTGGTGGTGGTGGTGATGGTGGTGGTGGTGGTGGTGATGGTGGTGGTAGTGGTGGTGTTGGTGGTGGTGGTGGTGGTGGTGATGGTGGTGGTGGTGGTGATGGTGGTGGTAGTGGTGATGGTGGTGGTGGTGGTGGTGGTGGTGGTGGTGATGGTGGTGGTAGTGGTGATGGTGGTGGTGGTGGTGGTGGTGATGGTGGTGGTAGTGGTGATGGTGGTGGTGGTGGTGGTGGTGGTGGTGATGGTGGTGGTAGTGGTGGTGGTGTTGGTAGTGGTGTTGGTGTTGGTAGTGGTGGTGTTGGTGGTGGTGGTGGTGGTGGTGGTGGTGGTGATGGTGGTGGTGGTGGTGGCATTGGTGGTGGTGGTGGTTGTGGTGGTGGTGGAGGTGGTGTTGGTGGTGCTGGTGGTAGTGATGGTGGTGGTGGTGATGGTGGTGGTAGTGGTGATGGTGGTGGTAGTGGTGGTGGTGTTGGTAGTGGTGGTGTTGGTGGTGGTGGTGGTGGTGGTGGTGGCATTGGTGGTGGTGGTGGTGGTGGTGGTGGTGTTGTTAGTGGCGGCGGCGGTGGTGGTGGTGGTGATGATGGTGGTGGTGGTGATGGTGGTGGTGGTGGTGGTGGTGTTGGTGGTGGTGGTGATGGTGGTGGTGATGGTGGTGGTGGTGGTGGTGATGGTGGTGGTGGTGGTGATGGTGGTGGTGGTGGTGGTGGTGGTGGTGGTGGTGTTGGTGGTGGTGGTGATGGTGGTGGTGGTGGTGATGGTGGTGGTGGTGGTGGTGTTGGTGGTGGTGATGGTGGTGGTGGTGGTGGTGGTGGTGGTGGTGGTGGTGGTGGTGGTGGTGGTGGGAAGTGGTGTTCCGTGCAACACGACGCGTAGGCCTAGTCTTCTTCGCCGGAAGCTATGAGCATCAATCTAGTCCGCATATCCGGTGTCGAAGCCGGCGTCTCAGTTCTTGAATCCTGACGGCGACGACTGAAGCGAATAATCGACGACGTCTATCGAAGCGAACGTCGAAGATATATAAAATAGTATACGCAAAATATACACACGTATCTTACGTTCACCGGTCAGGAGATTAGTCCGCGTAGGCCTATAGCACAGTCGCCGACGCCACTAAACAAATGACATCGTCATTGCCCAGCAATAATAATAATAACATCTTTATCAATTATCAAACATGCTCCACATAAACAAAGTTATCTTCCTAGAACTCTCGCAAACTACACGCAACGAGATATTATACTTTCACATGTAATGTGTCCAACAAAAGTAGGCCTATAAGTTCTGTAAGTTTAGATATAAAGCTCTGAAACATATCAGCGCCACGCAGCTTATAAAATGACGCTATATAAATGGCCTATATCAAATCAAGCGCGCAATTATAATCAGGCTGTATGGTCCGCTCCGGTGTCAGGTCAAAAGGGGGGTAAATGCGAGGAGACCGAATGGTGCTATAAGGGGGGAATCGCTGCTGCAGATGGTGTTCTGATGGGGTATAGTTAGTAGCTTAATTGTCTCAAGAGTTTAATCATGCGCTTGCAGGGTATACATTAAAATCAATGACTAATTAGGGGCCTACTCATTTTGCAAGTAGGCATAACCGATATGGAGTTAGCCATATGCTCATATTATTTAGGCTATTAAAGAGACTCTGTGAACATCAAAACGCCAACTAGCTATAAGAGTAAATATCATGATGGCTAATTCACAATAATTATGTTGTAGATGTATAAGAAAAAATTTCTGCAAATGCAAATTAGGCCTACGCCACCTATTAGCAGCCGTGGCGTAGCTTCGTAAACTATTAGATGCCGTGTTGTTACCATATTGAGACTTGACATTTTGCTGTCTGCCTGCAGTCTGGGACGAACCATTATTTCTCAGCTATAGTATAGCAGTTATAGCACAGAAATGCGTGTTTGCATTGCATAATAAACCGCATAGCATGTGTATTCGGTGTGACATACAACTGTTAAGGTTTGAAGAACCGGCATGTATAACAGCCTATACGCTGGGGAATAATGTTCCAGAGATGTAACAGGTATATAGGCTTCAAAGATGGTCTATTTATCAGGTGTTAAAACCAGAATGGCCGATGCTTTGCCGTCTAATAACACGCTCTAATTGGGTTACAGGTGTACTCTTCAAA
>OX243819.1:28759651-28769651 GCA_945859605.1 Lumbricus rubellus | reverse complement strand
TATTTCGCTTCTCCTTTTCTTTCTCCCTTCTCTTACCCCTCTCCTCATTCTCCTTCTCCTCCTTCTTCTTCTCCTTCTCCTCTTCCTCCTCCTCCTCGTAAATATTCCGGATACAGTGTATATTATACATATTTATGTATGTACATGTATGCTCCTTACATATACGTGACCATCCTCATCCAAGAGGAAAAGGAAAGAGAAGGGCAAGTAAGAGGAGGACGAGGTGGAACACAAGGAGGAGGACGACATACATGTAATTTAGATAATTTAAATATTTGTGGCTTATAGTATGTGTGGATTAAAATGTTTTTTTTTATTTTGAAAATCGATTAATATTTACTATTTATTCTTATATTTACAAAAGTGGGTTGGAATTTTCCGGACACAGTGTACAAAACTGTAGGCCTACATATAATTTATAGGTTACCATCAATACTACATGTAGGCCTATATAAATGTATACGTGCAGTGTCGTGCACATGAATATGTGACTTTGCGTCAAATACGAGGAGGCACCGTTGACCGAGTCCTGGTCCGCGGATGATGGTCACGTTGAGCATCCATGAAGAGGCTGCAATGCATCGATGCATGAAAGGAGACACCGATGAAGTGAAAGGATGTTGTGAAGCGTGCAGACATTCAGTGAACCGTGACAATGACGCCGCTGCTGCATCTCAGTATTATACACAAGACAATAATGGGAATGTCATGAAACATACGCGCATCGAACGATGCCTGATCGAAAGTCGACGATTCATAAATAGTAAAACTTATGCACTTATATACAACCATACAATACAATACAATGTATATTTTCATCGACGTATTTGTTGGTTGTATGGGTATTGTGTTAAATGTCTGGCTGTAAGTCACAATTGTTTCGCTGAACCTGGAATGCATGTTTGGTCGTATAATTATTTAATAGCTTACCCAAAGGCTTTGTCATGATACGGAAACCGTTAGCATAGCCTATCGTAGGCTTAGTGAACAAGACAGCAGCGTATTGTGGCCTATAAGAAAATAAGTAAGTAAGTTAGTAAGTAAGTAAGTAAGTATATTACTTATTAACCCAACTGCATTTCCTCATGTTGGTATATATATATATATATATAGGTGCGTATATATATATATATACATAAACTTTTGCAAGATATACACAGGTCTATATATAAACAGACACACGTGTACCCAAACACACACACGCACACATATATATATATATTACATATAAACCCACGTGTAGGTCTATCTAGTTTTCTTCTAAGTTTATATATTCTCGTGCGATTATCTGATACGTGATCGTGTATATATATATATATATATATGTATATATGTATTTATTTGTGTGTGTATAATATATATATATATATATATATATATACACTGTGTCCCAATAAATCGAGACCCCTTTTTATAATGTGAATAAAACAGGTAAATATTCATCGATTGTCAAAATTTCAGAACTGTTTTTATCCTGAGATAATTTGCCTACACTGATTCAAATGTGAAGTTTCTGGCATGAATACTGACGTCACAATTACGTCATCTGCATCAGCGAATTCATATGTTAAGTACCGAACACAACTTTTTCGGTACTTAACATTGGAATTCTCTGATGCAAATGACGTAATTGTGACGTCAATATTCATGCCAGAAACTTCATATATGAATCAATGTAAGATAATTATCTCAGGATAAAAACAGTTTTAAAATTTTGAAAATCGAGTAAGATTTGCCTGTTTTATTCACATTATAAAAAGGGGTCTCGATTTATTGGGACACAGTGTATATGTGTATATACGTCGGCGGATGACGTTTGTCGCAATCAGAATGATCTGATATCTCGTATTAATAACTTACTTACCTACTTATTATGTTTTCCATCGCTCCGGCCCAACGCATCTCCAATCAGTCTATGTATCTGAATTACTATAAGGCTTCTGTAGATATAGGGCCTATAGGCCTATAATACAATCTGACTCTGCATGCGACTTATATAATATATATATATAATTATACATTATAGGCTAGTGAAGTGGGTGGTCAAATGTTCTGGGTTGGATCATATATGCAAAAATATAATCATAATATAATAATATAGGCCAATATAATTAGGTAAAGAAATGGAATTAGATAATTGTGTGCTGCATTGCATTCACATGTTATTAAATATACAATGATAAATATACTTGCTTGGGTAGTAGGCCTACACCAAGCGTGTCCCCGGAAGTTTTGACTTTCGCTCTCACTCAGCCCTCCCCCCGTCCTGACCCAACTCCACCCGCCTCCAACCCGCAAGTATAGGCATTTAGGCAAGTATTATTATGATTATAACCATAACCATTACCACAGTTTTTATTGCTCAAAGTGACAATTGACAAAACATCTTGATATATATGGTACGTACTACGTAGGCCTATATTTGCAACTACTTATGTACATTGTAGGCCTACATATATGCCTTATATGGCCATACAAGCAGGCGCGGATTCAGAGGGGGGCGGAGCCGGCGTACGCCCCTTCTAAACCTGAGCAAATGTTCTCAAACTAAACTGACCTAAAACTAATATAATTGCAATTTGGGAATAGGATGTTTGAAGTAGCTGGACCGGCAGAATGGAGCTCTCTTACCGGAGCTCTCTTACCTACTTACCTGAGTTGCTAGCAGACGTTGCCCACGTGACCAATGACTTTTGCCGTGAAGTCATTCACAAAGTTCATGTACAGACAAAATTTACGTAAATAGAAATTGGTCAAATTAAAAATATGTCGAGTGGTCCGCCGTCAAAACGGCTTAAACAAGAAGTTTTAACATTCGCGAATAAGCCGACTCCCGTTGGTAAGACATAAGCCTATCTTAGGCCTAAATCTCAAAAGATGGCATATGATTATCATTATAATTTTGAAATTCGCCGTGCTGATTACAGCCGCCGAAAGATACTCTGCGCGGGAGGGGGGGGGGGTAAGGGGACTGAGGTCCGGACCGGTGTGAATCCGGGATGGCGGTGGAAGGGGGCCGAGGTTCGGCCCGGTGTGAGTTCGGGCTGGCGGAGAAAGGGGGCTGAGGTTTGGCCCGGTGTGAGTCTGGGCTGGCGGGAGAAGGGTGTTGAGTCCGGATTGGCGGAGGAAGGGGCTAAGATTCACAAGGACAGCAATTTTGAATTTTGCAACAATAGCACGTCGATGCTTATTCTAATAGAATGCACCACAGACCGTGATGTACCCGTAAAACCCCCTACATGTGACATGCCCCTATAGGGTTTTTCTATAATTATAGTAGGCCTACCCATATGACAGTATAGTGAGTATACTTAAAAACTTGTTAGGCTAGGCCCTATATAGGCCTAAACTTTTAACTTTTGTGATTATATTAAAGACTAAGCCCATTTCTTTTACAATAAAATTTTGACATTCTCATACTGGTAGCTAGTGTGCGACTCTGCAAAACGAGTTCTTATTTAAGTTTTCATGATTTTATCGTTCATAAATAGCTGGCAAAAAAGAGCCTTAAAAGGGCTCAAGTTGAGGTCAACAGAGCTAAAAATGCGCTGGCGGCTGGGGCTCCGCCCCAGACCCCGCTGGGGGAGCTTACGACGCTCCCCCAGACCCCCTAGTCGGTATGGGCTTCGTGCCTTCGGCACTCGCAACTTCGCGCCTTCGACGCTTCATAAAAAAATCACAAATGTTCCAGTTGGGCTTAGGGCTTCAGCTCCCCAAACCTGAAATCCTGGCGCCACCACTGTATGTATATTTACGGGATTGGATTGGTAGTATTTACGCCCCCCCCCCTAACCAGAAATCCTGGATCCGCCCCTGACAAGTATAGACCGATATACGCTTACGTATAGGTATAATCATGAGTATGCGTGTATGTGTGCGTGAATGTATGTGTTTATTAATCTGTGTGAGGTGAATGCGCTATATAAGTTGCAGACGACTTCTTACAGGTTTTAATTATGGACAGAGAGATTCCTCGTGAATGTCATGAAGTGCATGGGTTGCTGCAGCAGCAGCAGCAGTTGATGACGTTACTCAAAGTCATCATCTAATTATTTATATAGCGCCTATGTTTGCGTATGAATCGTGTGTTTGCATTCGATGCAGTATTATGGCAACCGTAGTATAGGCCGAATGCAAGTAATGAGAGGCAATAAATTCTGCTCTTAATCAAGCGCTCTATCATTTATTTCTTCCAAGTTGTTTAATTAGCTGAGTCGGGGAAAAACGATCGTATAGCTCGTCTCATCAGCAAAGAAGGAGAAGATGAGGAGGAGGAGAAGAAAGAGGAGGAGGAGGAGAAGGAGGAGAAGGAGGAGGAGGAAGAGAAGGAGGAGTAGGAATAGGAGGAATAGGAGGAGGAGGAGGAGTAGGAGGAGGAAGAAGAGGAGAAGGAGGAGGAGGAAGAAGAAGAGGAGAAAGAGGAGGAGGATGAGGAGAAGGAGGAGGAAGAATAAGAAGAGGAGTAGGAAAAGGAGGGGAAGAGGAGGAAGAAGAGGAGGAGTAGGAGGAGGAGTAGGAGTAGAAGGAGTAGGTGGAGGAGGTGGAAGAAGAAGAAGAGGAGGAGTAGGAGAAGGAAGATGATGATGATGATGATGAAGAAAAAGAAGAAGAGGAGGAGGAGGAGTAGGAGTAGGAGGAGGAGGAGGAGGAGGAGAAAGTTCATGAAGAAAAAGAAGAAGAGGAGGAGAAGGAGGAGAAGGAGAAGGAGGAAGATAATGAAGAAAAAGAAGAAGAGGAGGAGGAGGAGAAAGAGGAGGAAGAGGATGAGGAGGAGGGTGAAGAAGACGAAGAAGAAGAAAAAGAAGAGAAGGAGGAGGAGGAGGAAAAGAAAGAAAAAAAAGAGCAAGAAGAAGAGCAAGAAGAAGATGAAGAGGAAGAAAAAGTCGATTCTCAGCTCTTCATGTCCGCGTAAATATCCAACTGGCTTCGCACGATCATCAGTTCTCTCGGCTTTCTTACTAAGCTCGTTTCCCCTTCCACATCCTCCCTTCCTTCACCTCCTCCTCCTCCTCCTCCTCCTCCCTTTCTGCTTCTTATCAGCCTGTGCCTCTGCTTCTTCTTGCCACTCACGTTCCTCCTCGGCCCCCTCCTTTCTTCTCGGCCCGGCCCTCCTTTCTCCTCGGCCCCCTCCTTTCTCCTCGGCCCCCTCCTTTCTCCTCGGCCCCCTCCTTCTTCCTTGGCCCCCTCCTTTTCTTACGGCTGTTTTCTTCGACCGCATCAACGATGAGACGACTACGACTACTGCGACTTCGTCTATACACAGATAAATCTTTACGCACATCACGCGTTCAACTTGACGCCGAAAGCTGGCGAGAATTAGTTGACCACTGCATCCGGTCAAAATCTCCGCAAATTGGGGTTTCCTTATATATACGCAGTACACACTCTTGACGCTAGTGTATCTTCTTCACACAGGATTCAGCCGTATAGATTTACTCCTTGCTGCTAATTATGTGAACCGTATAAACCGAATTCGCATGCATCATTGCATCTGAATAAAAAAAGTCGTGAAAAGTTGGCAATACGTCACTCGTAGGCTATAGGCTTATCCATGGCATTGACTGATGTAGGCTATAGCTGGCTAAGGGAAAAAATTGCTAAACAGTGGGGGAAAGGTAATAAAAATGCAGTAAGTCTGTATCAAGCTGTGTATTGTATACAGTTGGATACAGTCTGTACCAAACTGTATATGGTGCAGTTTGATTCAACATTTTTGCCAATAGCTGCTGCTGATACAAACTGAAAGATAGCGTTTGCTCTGTATATCAGAAGCAAAGGTCTTTTGCAATTACCTGCATGTACGTGTCAATTATAGTCATGCTGCTTAAATTATTTGCTAATAATAAAGATAATAGATCAGTTGCGACAATTCAGGAAATAGCATGCATTGGTAATTAATCGGACTGCAGCCATTGTGCACAATAGACCCATTGATGAAAGATGTGAAATAATCGCTATAGAGCTGTCTAATTTTTTAAACAATGACTTATACTGCACGGAACGCCACGTAGCCTATACAACTGATATAATTATGACCATGCCCAACAGGGGGCTCCATTAGCCTGCAGTCTCACTAAGGGCGACATTAGCCCCGCAGACACCAGACCCGGACCTCCTTTTGACTGTATACTCTCACGAATAATCCTTTTGACTCAACGCAGCGCTCGTGAATAAGCTGGTGCCCCACGTTTGGCTTTCGAGTGGCGCTTTAGAAGTTTGGAGATTATATACGATTACGATTGTCATGACACGATATCGCACCATTGACTATGAAGTTATCTTGTTTTCTGTATAAGGTCTATCTTTTGTTTGGTCGCTCTGACTCTTACCGCGTACAAATATTATTCTTGCTTCATCTTAATCTCGCCTTTCTTTACCGCATCGTGATATCGTCTCTATAAGTCTCATGGTCTTGGCTTGCCTTATCTCATCTTAGTAACCTTATCGGATATTCTGCTCTTTTTCCGACTTATATTTATTATGCATGACTTATCGAATTTTTAGTTAAACTTCTCTTTACCGTATACATACCGGCACCGTGTGTTTCTCTATACCTTCAGTTACCTTTATCTCGCCTTGCTTTTTTACCGATAAAATTTTCCTTACCCCACTTACATTACGCACTTACATTACCCAATCGTTTCCCCTTATTATCACGTCATTCCTCGTACTGCCTTACCGTCCCACCTGTAGTATGTTGGCAGTAAGCGAGCATTGTCTTTGTAGCCACAAAGAAAGTGACAAGAGCGGAAGAGAAGTAGTTGTCATTTGTCGAAGACGAAGAAGAAACAGCAGCAGCAGCAGCAGCAGCAGCAGCAGCATCAGCAGCAGCAGTGTCCGCATCATAAGCGGAAGAGTTGGATCAATGCTAACGACGCGCCTTTACAATTACCGTACATCGTCGTCGTCGTCGTCGTCGTCGTCGTTGTCGTCGTCGTTGTCGGCGTCGGCGCTGTCGCTGTTTGTCGGCGTCGAATCTTTGTCTTGTAGACTCAATGAACTGACGTGCGTCGTGCATAAAAGACGCCGACGCGTCAAAGCCAAACGATCAGGTTTCATGCAAATGACACATTTAGGCAGCAGCGCAACCCTCCCATACCCTCCCGTCCCAATCCCATCTCATTCCCCATCCCCTCCCGATCCCCATCCCTCCCATACTCTCCCATCCCCTCCCATCCCATTCCCTCCCATACCCTCCCATACCCTCCCAATCCTTCTCCCCTCCCATCCCCACCCATCTCCTCCTATCGTCTCCCATACCCTCCCATCCCATCTCATACCCTCCCATACCTCCCATACCCTCCCATCTCTTCCCATCCCCTCCCATACCCTCCCATACCTCACATACCCTCCCATCAAAATACCCATCTCCTCCCATCCCAATCCCCATCCCCTCCCATCCCTCCTATCGCCTCCCATCCCCTCCTATCGCCTTCCATCCCTCCTATTGCCTCCCATCCCCTCCCATACCCTCCCATCCCCTCCCATACCCTCCCATCCCCACCCATCCCCACCCATCTCCTCCTATCGTCTCCCATACCCTCCCATCCCATCCCATACCCTCCCATACCTCCCATACCCTCCCATCTCTTCCCATCCCCTCCCATCTCTTCCCATCCCCTCCCATCCCTCCCATATACCTCCCATCCCCTTCCATACTCTTTCATCCCTGCCATACCCTCCCACGCCATCCCATACTCTCCAATCCCTCCCATGCCCTCCCATGCCCTCCCATACTCTCCCATCCCTCCCATTCCCATCCCATACCCTCCCATACCCTCCCATCCCAATCCCCTTCCATCCCCACCCATCCCCTCCTATCGCCTCACCTCTCTTTCCATCCCGCACCACATGGATTGTGTAGGATGAAGCTGATGCTGATTGTGTTTGTGCATTGCATGTGGATCTGAACTAGAGTAGTGTGGCCAAATTCATGTCCAATGTCCTATTATAAGTTTCATGGCTGTTCTGCTCTTCGGACTTTGGTTTTGACTTTTGGGCTTTGGTTAGTATATTTTATCCCTCAACGAGTCAATCACTGTCGGACTATTATAACACTGTGTGACTACTCTAGGGTCATAAAACGAAAACCAATGCAAGAGCGGATTGAAATTAGAGTTGGAATTTGTTTATCGCACGAAGAAAATACTACAGATATATACTGAACCGGTAGCAATTAAGTAGGCTGTCTATTCAGTGGCGTAGCTACCATGTGTGCAATGTGTGCAAAGCACACGGGCCCACGACCTCCAGGGGCCTACAGAGAATGCTAAATAAACTTTTTTGTTATTAGTTGAACCAAATTAGTAATTCACATTATTTTGTGACAATCTAGTTTTTGTGAACACAATTACATTATTTCGATCGTTACTTTACTGACGCAGTGTTATAGGCCCTACTGAACTCCATTTAACTTGTGTTTTCGTCTCGAGTAGTGAAAAAAGGTCAAACATAGTTTTAAGTTGAGAACATGAAACGAATCATACCATGCAGCATAAGATTCTTATTTCGCTTAGCCTATTCACTTTCCTATAGTTATGCAAATGGTTTGGGTGTGGCTATGTTATCTAGAATAGGTGTGATAATTATGTCCGTCTATACGGTCTATCTGTCACATTCGTGTGTTTTAATTAAACGGTGCGACGCAGAAATCTATTACTTGCCACAGTCATGCTGCTATATTCCGGTCATTTGCTGCATATGGTAACGGTAGTGACCTGACATCTCCCTCAACTAGGGTGAGAATTGTTAGGGTTTGAGGTGGTAGTTAAGTTCTTGTCACTTTTTCACAACCAAGCTCCAATCCTCATACTATTCTCAACATCTCTCACTCCTGATTGTGGGCTATCACCCCACAATCAGGGAGACACAAAATTGAGCACATGTAGAACTGTAGATCAGGGTCGTAGGGAATCACGCATATTTACCCCTATTTTGCACTTGCAGGAATTATTGCTAAACTTATTTTTAGGTACAATAAAATATATTGATGATTGTGTCTTTTTTGGTGTGCACATTTCAAATCGTCGGCCAGAATTCATAGATGATTGACATTTCTTGATGAACAAAATGCTAGTAAGAAACTCCATGATGTCATGACATCGTTTTAAGTAGGCCTACTTATTAAAAAAAGTGGATAAGTAGATCTATATACATTTATGCCAAGTGATAGATTTTAAATTCACTGAAGTTATAGCACTTTAGTTTATCTGTCTCATTCGTGCTGCATTCGTGTTTATTCTGTGAGTTGTAATACATGTTTTAGGTCTAATAGCAAAACGTCATTGTTTATAGTTTTAGTGATCTTGATTGCACGCAGAGTAAGAATTGCGGAGAGTTGTGAGTTTCTTTGAACGCCATAATGAAGTCCTCATTGTGGGCCCAACTCTACATAAGTCAACGTCTGACCCAAGGGCGGATCTAGGGGAAACAATCCGGCCATGCCCCCGCCCATTTAGAACTGCCCATGTATCGTGCCCTCCCCATCCCCCCATTTGGTTTAAACAAGTTTTCGAACAATGCATAAATAAGGACATTTTGACTGGATGACTAACAAAAAAAGGTCATCAAATTTTTTGGGCAGGCGAAATGGTATACTTTTTCCAAAATTTGATACGAATTTTTTTAACACCCAAGGCCAAGAATTGCCCCCCCGCCCATCCAAAGTTTCGTGTATAACATTCAAAGACACTCTGTACACTGCACATTGTGTTTGACGTTGTATAGCTTAGATCCGCATGCAGCTTTTTTATATCTGATTAACCATTAAAAGTAAAGGAGCATTGCAGCAAGCATGCACTTGTAGCCGACAGTTGAAGACGTCTCTCTGTCGTCACGATGGAATTGCCGGGAGCGCTCTTCCTAACAAACACCTGTAAGAGAAGCTGATTAAATATTAACGCTGTGTGCTTACATCGTGTAAATCAAAGCAGCAGCGCTGTCGACGAACCATACACGCGTACACACGAACCCTGTGTTGGCAACAGACAGCGTGGCCAAT
>OX243819.1:28502151-28754651 GCA_945859605.1 Lumbricus rubellus | reverse complement strand
ATGTAGCCTAGGCCCGGGCCGAATAGCCAGACACGCGACTCTAAACGACATCATAAGCCGAAGTCTCACGCAAGCTGGAATGCCGAACATCAAGGAACCAACCGGTCTCTCACGCACTGATGGAAAAAGACCCGACGGAATGACTTTGATTCCGTGGCGAGGAGGACGCAGCCTCGTGTGGGATGCCACCGTAATAGACACGGTTGCTCCTTCCTACCTCCATGCCTCGGCTGCAACGGCGGGGGCTGCGGCTGAATTGGCGGACACGAGGAAAACTGCCAAGTACGATCACCTGTTGGCCAACCACCACTTTGTCCCAGTGGCCCTGGAGACCCTGGGCCCAATTAACAACAATGGACTTGATTTTATTAAGGACCTTGGAAAACGTCTAACACTAATCTCTGGAGACATTAGAGAGACATCTTACCTTTTTCAACGCCTGTCTGCCACCATCCAACGCTTTAATGCTATTTCTTTCCGAGGCACTTTTGCTCAACCAGACACTACCGAGTGAGCCGTTCCAGAGCAACATTATTTATATCTCCGGATATTGTTTAGCAACAGGTTGTTTTAATTAATAAATGATATTTTAATAATAATAATAATAATAATAATAATAATAATAATAATAATAATAATAATAATAATAATAATAATAATAATAATAATAATGACCCACCAGACGATCATTCTTCAGTTAATAATAGTCCATAAGTCCCTGGGGGAATGAAGTACCTCAGGGCATAATAAAAAATTTTAAAAAATAAAATAAACAAAAAATAATAATAATAATAATAACAATAAAAAAATAATGAAAATAATAATAATAATAATAACGATAACAATAATAACAATAATAATAACAATAATTACAATAATTATAACAATAATAATAACAATAATAACAGCAATAATAATAATAATAACAATAATGCATTCATATAAATACAATACCGACCTTGTATTTCGAGACGCTCTCTGGTGACGTCGGAAGATCCGCAACCATCATCCCTCGACACGACGTCGCATCCATCATGCGTCGTGAATTCCCGATCAGGATACTGCTCGGTTTCCTTCCGCTGTTGCCATCCTTCTCCTCCTCCTCCCTTGCGTTCCGAAAGAGATCGTAGGACGCTCCTCCTCCTCCTCCGTTGCTGCCCTGATGAGACTTCTTCTGCGCCACCGACCTGCTGCTGCACACGACGGAGGATTCTGCGCTGGCTCCCACGCAACCACCACCACCACCACCGCCACCACCAGGGCAGGACGATGACGACATGTTCAACTTAACGAAGGCCTTTCTGCTGCGCTGCTTGTTCGTTCTGACGGTGAAAGCGATGGAGACGAAGATGGCAAGGATGATGACGGCCAGCAGGAAGGACAGCACGAGGGCCAGGTCGTCGCTGGCGAGGATGGAACAGACCCGGTCGATGACTGGCTGCAGCTGCACCAGTCCAGACGTTGGATCGTCCACGAGAATGATTCGCAACCACGTCGTCGTCATCTGCGGCGGGTCTCCACGATCCGACACGATCACCTCAAGCTGGATGGTAGCCTGGTCCTCGAAGTCCTCCAGCTCCCCGGATGCAACATACACTGATCCGGAGTCCATATCGACTGTGAACAACGTCCAGTGATCCCCGTTGTTGTTGTTGTTGTTGTTGTTGTTGTTGTTGTTGTTGTTGTTGTTGTTGCTGCTGCTGCGTCCGAGGCTGAACGAAAGATTCCCGTTCGATCCGTAATCTTTGTCGCTGGCTTGCACTGCTGCCACCTGGTGGCCGAGGGTGGCGCCTTTCCACAGGTGGACGGTGTCGTTGCCGTCCGTCGGAAACTGGACGCTAGGTGGATTGTCGTTTTCGTCGGTAATTAGAATGAGAACGTTGTGTATCGTCGTTGTGCTGTTAGTGTTGCTGTTATCGTTGTTTTTGTTATTGTTGTTATTGTTATTGTTGTTATCATTGTTATTGTTATTGTTGTTATTTTCGTTATTATTATTATTGTTGTTATTGTTCTTGTTGTTATTTTTACTATTTTTATTATTATCATCATCACTATTGTTATCATTATTGTTGTTGTTGTCGTTGCTTGTTGATCTAGGGTTCGACAACGAATGTATGACAACACGAAAGCTGTAGACGTCAATCAATTCTCGGTCCAATATCTCCGTTGTAAAGATGACTCCAGATCGTGGATCGATCGCCAATGATTCGTGTTCTTCATCATCCTCTTCATCATCATCGACTCCAAAGTCCAGAGAGTACGTGACGTTTCTCGGTGCACCGATGCGTGGTGCTTGCTGACCCGTGTCCGGCGATGAGATGCTCCCCACGTAGAACCCTGGCATCTGATTTTCCGGTACAGTGAACTTGAAGGTCACCGCATTCGCTACGGATGGATGAACATCGTAGTTACTGTCTTCCACGTTCAGAAGACCAATGCTGACGGTCACGCTGGTCGATCTTCGCGGCTCTCCCTGGTCTTCTGCCACCACAGTTAGCTCGATCGTGGGGGTCTGCTCGTAGTCCAGTCTTCCGACCACCTGTATAAGTCCCGTGGCCTCGACGATGTGGAACAGCTTCGAGTACTTCTGGTCCACTCCTCTGCTGCCATCGGAAATCCTGTAAACGATCTGAGAGTTATTTCCTGCGTCCATGTCAACAGCGGTGACCTTGAGCACGGAAGTCCCTGGAACGGCGTTTTCCATCAGATCGACGCTGTAGCTGTTCTGAATGAATCTTGGAACATTATCGTTGACATCAGAAACGGTCACGTTGACCGTCAACTCGGACGTCAACCGTGGTTGACCGTTGTCTGTGCACCGGATGACGAGACGGTATCGGTCGACGGCTTCACGGTCCAGTGCCTCTGCGCTGGTGACGAGCATGTACTGCTCGGAGTGCAGTTTCCTCAGCTGGAACGCCCTGGTGTTCGTCAGAAGACAGCTCGTGTTTCCGTTCTGTCCTTTGTCGGCGTCGTGAACTGAGACGTGTGCGACGAAGGAACCTGGATCAGCGTTCTCAACGATCTCCAGCTTTTGAGAAGATCCCCCATCGACCGCCGACGCCGTCCTCGCTGATGCTGCTGACGACGATGACGGTGGTGCCAGGGAGTAGACGCTGATCTCAGGAGGGTTGTCATTAACATCATCGATGCGAACGAGGACGCTTGCCATGGCCGATAGGGACTCCTGTGCGCTGGAGCCACGTCCGCCGTCCCTCGCAATCACGTAGAGATTGAAGGAGGAGCGCGTCTCGTAGTCGAGCGCAGACCGCGTGAACAGCTCGCCAGAGTCGTTTCTTATGTCGAAGACGTGTCCGAACGCGTCCTCTGTCTCCTTCGTCAGCGCGTAGAAGATCTCTCCGTTGGTCCCGACGTCCCTGTCCCTGGCCGTGATCCGGAAGAAGACGCTGTTGACCGGAACGTCCTCGGACACACGGACGCTGTACGAGATCTCGTCGAACTCCGGACTGTTGTCGTTAACATCGGCGACGATTATGTTCACCCGAATCGATCCGGACATTGCCGGAGAGCCCCGATCGACAGCCACCACGGTCAGCTGGTAGGAGGACTGCAGCTCGCGATCGAGGGCGCTCTTGAGGATCAGACGGACCTGACTTCCGCCATCCGGTCTACTACGGACGTTCAGTTCGAAATGATCGGACGGTGTCTCAAGGACGTAGCGCAGAAGACCGTTTGCGCTGCTGTCAAGATCATCGGCCATCGGGATGGAGGGCCCTGCAGCCGCGCCTGGTTCCGCCGTTTCCGGGACCTCGAAGGAGAGGATCGGCTGCGGAAAGGTCGGCGCGTTGTCGTTGATGTCAATGACCTCGACCTTGACCTTGATGATGCGGAAGTAAGGCGTCGGAAGGACGGCCACGTCGAACGTCACCACGCAGTCGTCTGCTCGTGGACATATCCGGTCGCGGTCGATCCTTCCGTTCGTCGTGATCTCTCCGCCGACCTCCGACACGGAGAAGAGGAGACCGAGTCTCTCGAAGGACGGCGGGTGGGTGAGGAAGTTGAAGCGGATGGCCGACAGGACCCCGGTGGGGTAGCGCCGATCCAGTCTGTAGTCCTTGACGATGTTGCCGATGAAGCTGCGCACCGGAAGTTCCTCGACGATGCTGTACTCGAGGACGGTCTCCGTGTCCGCCTGCGACCAGGATGCGGACGATGACGACGAAACCAGTCCGACAAATACGATGAACATCCGAAGAGCTCTCTCTCTCATCGTCAGTCGCCACACCCTGTCCTCCTCCCTACTCGAACGCACAACAACGGTCAACATCTTCACCATCATCAGTCTTCAGAGGGTGTGTCCCTTCCTCGCTGTTTCCTCCACGCTCTGTCCTCCGTATCCCACGACACTTCAAAGACTACAGTTCGCGAAGGTCAATGAAAGCAGGCTGATCGACGTTTCGACTCCAATGTCCGGTACGTTTCCGTGTCTGTTTATCCGTTTGCATCGTCACGCTCTCTCATGCATAAAGGTTATGTCCGCCATGCGCTAAAAATCGTATAAGCTTACGTAGGCGGCTTCTGCAACGAGTACTGTAGGGGTGCACGCATCACAGAGGAAGAGGAGGAGGAGGAGGAAGTGGGGGAGGAGGAGGATGATGAGGAGGAGGAAGAGGAGGATGCAGTGCAGCTGCTGTTCTTAAATCATACCCAAGTCACGACCTATTATATGTTATCGGGCGCTATACTGCAGGAAACACTTCAAACGCCGCGCTTCGCACAGACGTATTATCAGTCGCCGCCGCTGCTCTGTCTCCCTGTCTTATCTGATCCACCCTCCGGACCTACTGATGACTACAGACGAACGGATGAGACGCCGACGCCGACGAATGATGCTAAGGTTGCTGCTGCTGCTGCTGCTGCTGATGCTGCTGGTGCTGATGCTGAGAGAGTCGGGCGCAACGGCATAGATGTAGATGGCGCACTATCGTCGTCATTATTTAATCTCCGCGAAATTCTTTATCGCGGCGCAACACGCGACATGATTACAGAGATCAGCGTGAAAACACACGTGCGGGCATGCGTGCGTGCCCTCATGTAACACGAGCGATCGGCCTCGAGGCAGCGGTAGACACATACATAGACGCACAGACAGGTAGACGCACGCACGCACGCATACAGACAGACGGACAGGCGCACACGCATGGCATGGCCTGCGTCCACAATTGCTTTGGCTCGGGCGACCATCTGATAAGAACACCGCCATTAAGGAACTGTTACGCACCGGAACATCATGTCCTTTAGGGCATACACGCTGAGTCGTAGCCTATCCCTATATATTCACATAATATGCACATAATATAAATATGTAGATATTACGAGGATTTATGTAGCGCTTGATAGGAATAGAAATAATACTTTGTGGGTGTTTTGTTCTTATTCTTGAGCGATTTACTGAAACGTGGGATATCTCATCCATAATTATAGCGACCCCTATTCGTTGACCCTTTAACATGGCAGGCATGCAGTTAGCCTAACTCTGCCACTGTGGTGGTGCCAGTCCCAAGCCCGGGAAGAGTGGGAAGGCTACGCTTATAATCTCGTTATTACGTAACGTCGTTAAATACAGCAACTTACCAGTTGGGATCATGGGAGACAGTTTTCCAGAAACGCAAATTCTTGTCGTATAGGCTACATTGTGTTGAAAGAAGATCTGGAAGACTGGAACCTTGATTAAAAGATCTGGAACCTTGATTAAAAGAAGATCTGGAAACTTGATTAAAAGAAGATCTGGAAACTTGATTAAAAGGAGATCTGGAACCTTGATTAAAAGAAGATCTGGAAACTTGATTAAAAGGAGATCTGGGACCTTGATTAAAAGAAGATCTGGAACCTTGATTAAAAGAAGATCTGGAACCTTGATTAAAAGAAGATCTGGAACCTTGATTAAAAGAAGATCTGGAACCTTGATTAAAAGAAGATCTGGAACCTTGATTAAAAGAAGATCTGGAACCTTGATTAAAAGAATATCTGGAACCTTGATTAAAAGAAGATCTGAAACCTTGATTAAAAGTAGATCTGGAACCTTGATTAAAAGAAGATCTGGAACCTTGATTAAAAGATCTGGAACCTTGATTAAAAGAAGATCTGGAACCTTGATTAAAAGAAGATCTGGAACCTTGATTAAAAGAAGATCTGGAACCTTGATTAAAAGAAGATCTGGAACCTTGATTAAAAGAAGATCTGGGACCCAGTGTTGAAGAAAAGTCTGGGTCGTTGTCTTGAATGTTTCGATATAGCTGACGATTGGGAGGTGTTTATTCGTTCATTGTCCTTTTTCATTCGGCCTTTCTGCGGTGTTAAATACCGAAAATAAACAAATGAAGGAAAATAATAACTCAAACTCAATTAAGTATACTTTAGAGGTGTTCGATCATAATAATTATTAGTCTGCAGTCGGCTGGTCCGAAAGAAAGTTGGTCATGAACAAAAAATGCCATATTTTCATCGCATTTGTATCTTCAGCGTGTGAAGTTACTGTTGAAGGAAATTGGAACTGCAGGAAGATCTGACAAACCGAGATCTGCAGTTTGCTGACGAAAAACCTGTTGTCAAACTTTAGCCATTCGTTTGTCATCATGCAACGTCATTGAAATTTAGTGAAGAGAGGCGATGATATTCGCAACGCATGCAAACCCATTTTTTATGAAAGCGGCACAAATGAAAGAAATCTCCGATGCATAATCCACGTCTCATCGAATTGAAAGCGAGGCTTCATCTTCCAATCTGAATCGAGAAATCTCGCCTCGGTTTCAGCTCACGTGGGGACTTTCTCGAACGATTCCGTAGCGTGCAGCAATTATTGATGTCTTCAGAATAGATTTGAACAAATGGATAGGCCACCACGTATGCCACCTTCGTCGGCCATAGCTATATATATCTGGTCTTTTTATAGCGCCCTATCGGAACCCACAAAGGCGCTAAACGATGCTGCACAACAGATCTAAAAAGCTGCGGTGCGATAGTCATTATGATTTTGGCAGATCGCCTTTATTTATGGCTGTAATATTATCACAAAAGAGTTTTATACCTAAGTATATTTTCGCACGTGTGTGATTTGTTTATAATGTAGGCCTATTGTACATGCACAGTATAATTGTATAGGCTATATGTATATGTAGGCTATATGATATAGGATGGCAGAATCGGGAAGAGAAACTCATGTCTTCAGTTGCAATTGCCTCATATTTCCATGGGTGGCTAGCAAACCGTTAAAGATAGGATACTGCATGAGAGGCAGATTAAATGTGAGTGAATATAATATAGGCTACCCGGTTTTATACTTCGTAAATGACCATTTAGGGTGCCGGTGTCACGAAAAAGAGTATCCCCGTATTAATAGTATCCCCCAAATGAGGAAAAGTCGAAAAAAACACTTCCGCGTGGATTTATTTTTGCAAATTAATTTTCATCTGCTTTGTCTTGAACAATGACACTAACAGGTATGTTTATTCCTACTAGATAATTTGTTTTGCTTTGGTTTTTATAGCACTTAAAACATTTAAAACACTTAAAAACACCCGGCTACACTAAATAAATTCGAGTTGCCTTTCTCTGAGCATTGCTTAGGTGACGGTCACTAAAAACAATTAGAGTCACTTTAAACTTTGATTAGAGTATAACTTTTTTAATTATACACATTTTTCAAAAAATGGGATAGAATGGTTTATCCTCCCGGATAGTCTAGGCCGGTTAATTCCATCCGGGGGGATAGATTAATTCATCCCTCCGGATAGCTTTTAGAGGGGATAATCCTTTTCGTGTCACCGGCCATTTAAAGTTATGTCTGTTCTGCGTATCATTTTATCATTTGCGCTTAAATCCTACTGCGCCTATGCATTCTAGCCCGCAGTTGCAATGGTTTAATTTCTTATGTAGCTTATATAACATATTGATTTTACACAACCCCATCCAAATAACTTCAGCAGTACATATAATAAATTATACCAGGTATATTAGAAATATGTATAATTATATATAGTGTAATGTAGATCTTCGAGAATTTCTC
This sequence comes from Lumbricus rubellus, assembly GCA_945859605.1. NCBI lineage: Eukaryota > Metazoa > Annelida > Clitellata > Crassiclitellata > Lumbricidae > Lumbricus > Lumbricus rubellus. The sequence continues at coordinate 28,746,625 of OX243819.1, read as the reverse complement.
AGCGCTCACAAAAGCCACGTCAGGGAGACCAGCTTATTCACCGGCGCTATACAGATGGAGCCAGCATTACAAAAGTTTGAGGGATCGCTTCTCCGTTCCAAGCGGATATGCATACAAAAAAATAATGATCCCTGCGCTGTCTAGATTACGCTGAACTCAATTAATCCGAATTGCATCTGATCATGAATTTAATTGCATCTGCGACTATCGTCACTCGCCGACGAATTATTGAATAATTATCATAGACACGTAATAAATGCAATTGTCAAACACGTACAATCGTCTTACATAATTACATAATTATGTTACAGTGAATGTGTATACATAATTAACGGAGAATGTACATGTAGGCCTAGGGCCTATATTCATGATAGGCCGCCGCCCAACCTATCACTTTCTCTTTTACCGTCACCCATTCTCGTTCACGTTTTTTTGGGGGGGGACACACATAATCTCACATTATCTTTTTTACCGTTGCTTATTTTTTATCATTTCTCTTTCATTCACTTTCACCCACTCTTTTCCTTTTTTAATTTTCTCTCCCTATCTCCCCGTCTCTTCTCCTCCTCATCTTGCTCCTCCTCCTCCTCTCTGTCTGCCTGTCTCTCATTCTTTCTCCTATTTGCCTGTCTTGCTACAAACTGAATCCGCCAACTGCTTGATTGATCTTAGCCATGGCATACCCTACAGACTAAAGAACCCGAGACTTCCCTTTAAAGAGGTGACCTGATAATTATTGATCTTGGGAGTAGAGCCGAGACACCACCAGCTGCAGCAGCGCAAGTAGTTTTCCCCGGAATCGAACTCATAACGCAGAGGCCCATGCATATAACGTCGATGCATGCTCCAATAATAGGGCAGCCATTACGATATGCTATAACCATCAAAATAATGTCAAATAAATAACGGTTACATCTCTCTGCAGCACACCCTCTCCGTCGCCCATGAATGCGTCTCGTCACCCCCTTCCACCATACCCCGCTTGTTAGAAAGCATTACGGCTTATATGGCGCAACTCGATCGGCTGCTCATACTGTTATTATTAACCTACAAGTTACAAGTCACATAAATAAATTTCCGCAGCATCAAAAGACGACGAGGAGGCATCGGTATAAGATATGGAATTGATCCACGCCATATCACTTGCACGAGCACATTATGCTTATGGAAATAAGACGAAAATTATTAGTTTTAAATGTAGCCTATAAATAAATTATTGTCCGCATACATAACGTAAAGTGACGTACTACCGTGAAGTCATGGTGTCCACCATTGGCTCCCCAAATTGTTAGGCTCATATTATGCCAACAGCGACAGCCACAGTAAATCACAGAGGGGAGTAATAGGAGCATTTGTTCGAACCAGTTTGTCATTTTGGGGTTAAATGATACTTGCGTAAAACACGATAAGAGACGGCAGTTTTTACGACTTCATTTGTATATCTTTATATATATAAATATTATATATATATATATATATAGGCCTATATATATTAAGTGAATATATATAATATACATAACGCTACTTTTGACCTATAAGGTACTCTGCTAAATTCGTCTATTTGGAAATAAGTGCTCAAGGTAGCCTACTCAGAGGCGCTCCCGAATGCAGAGCGGTCACTGCATCAAAGTTTCGCGCCGAACCGCTGAGCAATTGTGAGTTAAGGACTTGCCCAAGTTTCTTACGCGAGCCTCGAGGCTCGAACCTTCCGGTTCCAAGGCAACGACGCCATCACTACCCCACCGCGCCCCACAATTTGTGAGCGCTGGAAAATTTTCGAACATTTACATTCACGTGTCACTCGTTTATAAAGTCTCTCCAGGTAGGCCGTAGCCTTTTCCAACGGTGGGGTGCGGTGGTATAGTTGGTATGAAGTCGTTGTCTTGCAAACAGGGTTGCAGGTTCAACTCCACTTCAAGCCGCCTCGTATGAAACTCCGATGCAGTGTCCGCGCTGTAGTCGGGAGCGCGCCTCTGAGTACATGGCTTGAAGGGGTGCTATTGAAATGGACAAATAAATTTTAAGAATGAAATAAATAAATGAGTGGCCGTCAGTACTCAGTTTTCATAGCGTTATATATACAAAGACAGCCATTGTGCTAAACGCTGGAACCTGCTGTACACCTTGTTTCTTGATCTATAGGCCTATACTAGGCCTATTAATTGTAGCGTACGTTAAAAGAAATCGCGATCACAAAACAGCAACGTGCACCAAAAACGCGATCACAAAATAGCGATCATGAAAACAGCGAATGAATAATTTACAAGCTTTGTTTCAAAGAAAAAACCCATTTGATTCGTGTTCGATAACATATAGTTTTAGTGTTCTTAATTTTTGTTGGATATAGGACCTATATGCACTATTATAAATTGTTTCATCGATTTACATAGCATACATGACATCTTAGGCCTAATACCATTGTCCACGGTGACTGTCGTGAATCCAACTTCTATTCACGCAAGCATTATTTTAATTATTTTTTAATTTTTTTTTCACCCAATCAATGGCTTACTTTCAAAAAAATTAATGTCATCGATCTATAGGCCTAGCTCATATTTAAGCAAAGATTTCTTTATTTCATCAATCCAATTTATACGTGATCAAGAATAATTTTTATAAATATTAGGCCTACTTCTATTACGGAAGAATTGCCATTGCTCATAATTTTATTGCTGTCTTTTTTTGCTGACACACATGGTTTAAGATTTAAGTAGGCCTAAAATGTCTCCTCCCCATTGTTGAAAATTGTTTGAAATTTCCACATTGCAATAGTAACATTTTAGGCCGTCATTTTAACGATAGCCTACGGCTCATCATTTCAGTGCTGAAAGTCGTGGTTTATGACTTAAAAGTGTCCCCTACGATTGTTTAACTTTTTAAATATCCACACTATTGGTAACGTTTTAGGCTGCCATCTCAACAAATTTCTCATAAGTTCATTGCCAAAATAAATGGTTTCAGAGGTCAATAAAAGCGGTCACCCAGTGTTCTTAGGCGGTCACCAACATAGGCTATACGAGGGTTGATCAATAAGTAATGAGAAAAATATATTAGACAGCAAATCTGGACCAAATTTTTTTCATAGTTTTTCAACATAATCTCTTTGAAGTTCAACACATTTTTCCCAGCGATGTTCAAGTTTTTTTACACCCTCCAGGAAGAAAGTTTCAGCCAGCCCCTTAAACCAGTCATTTTGGGCATGGATAGGCTAACACTTTCATCAGTGTCAAATTTCTGTCCGCGAAGCGAATTTTCAGATAACGAAACATATGGAAGTCAGACGGTGCCAGGTCTGAAGAAAGAATAGGGTGGGTGTTGTAGCAGTTCGAAGCCGCAATCGCTAATTGCAGTCATTGCAACAGACGAGGTGTGAGCTGGAGCATTGTCCTGATAAAACACGATACCTTGACGCAACTTCCATCGACATTTTTCCATAATAGCCACGCGAAGTTTTCGGATTAACTGGGCATAGTAGACACCCGTGATAGTCTTTCCACGCTCCAGGTAGTCAATCATCAAAATACCTTCACTGTCCCAAAATACGGATGCCATAGCTTTACCCGCTGATGCAATTTTGCGGAATTTGACCGGTGTCGGGGAATCGACGTGCTTCCACTCCATACTCTGCAGTTTTATCTCGGGGTCAAAGTGGTGAGCCTAAGTCTCATCCATAGTGACATATCTGCGTAGAAACTTTGCCTGGTCTTCTCTAAAAAGGTCGAGATTTTCACGAGAAGTTGTTAGTCGGACTTGCTTGTTTTCATGCGTTAACATTCGTGGAACCCATCGCGCACAGACCTTGTTGTACCCCAAAATGTAGGCTATTTAATAATATGATGGGTTGTGACGTACGACAACTTCAAACAATCTGCTACATTTCTAATATTAACCAGCCGATCTTTCTGTATCAGATCCTGGACGAATTGGACGTTTTCGTTGGTACAGGTCTCAATAGGGCGGCCAGAACGGTGCTCGTCTTCAGTTGATTGCCTACCTCGATTAAATTCAGCTACCCACCTATAGACTGTAGCCTGTGAAGGGGCATTGTCCCTTAAAACCTTATTCATGTCCTTGCAATCTTATTTTGAGTCAATCCTTTTAAATGCGAATATTTAATAACCGCACGTTTCTCGTTTTTATCCATTATTTACAACAGCCGCTGGGTAGACGGCTTCCGGCGGTTGCCTAGCAACCACAGTAATGGCCCACGTGACCATTTAACAATCAAAACTCTGCTAAATGAGTAAGCTAGTAAATAAAAATAAAAATTCTGCAAAAAACAGCTGTCTAATATATTTTTCTCATTACTTATTGATCAACCCTCGTATATATAAAGCCCGGTGTCGCAGGATATTCTACTCCCTCCTAAAGTTATCCGGGAGATGAATTATTACCGGGATAGACTATCCCGATAAACCATAGGCCTATATCCAAATTAAGCATAAGCTTATAATTATGGGAAAATGCGCATAATTGATAAATTTATGCTGCAATCAAAATTTTTAATTGACTCAAATTGTTTCAAGTGGCCTAGGTAGTGTTGAGAGCAAGGAACTCGAATTTAGTTATAGGCTACTGACTCTACAAGTCTAAGCTTACATGTAGCCTACCGGTAGGCTAAGTGTTCACGCGCGTATTTTACTTCGCGTTCGTTTGGGCACTCACACTCTTTGGGTCAACTCGATCGGCGCCCATCAGTGTTCTTAAAATTATGTTCTAAATGCTCTAAATGCTCTAAAACCAAAGCAAAAAAGTTATCTATAAGCTTAGGAATCAAAACAATTGTTAGCCTATATTTAGTGTGAAAGCAACGCAAATGGACGTTAATTTGCTGAAATAAACAAACGCGATATGACTTCTCAACTTCTCTTCATATGGGGCGGGGCACGATTATTATGGTATATTTTATTTGTGACACCGGCACTGTATCATGGTAGGGCATATAGCCTAGCCTAGTTCATAAGTTCATGACGGTTATGATGGCGGCTGCTATTTGAACGTCCATACAATTAAGCGCGTTCAGGGCTTCAGGCACGAATAAAGACCTAGTTTATCACTTACAACAATATAATTATATTTTATGTAGGCCAACGCTTCAAAACTCATGGTCTCAGGCGACCAATAGGAATGTGACACAGCAGCTCTGAAAGTGGTTTGAAAAAATAACCGGGTCTGTGTGGGGTCTATAGGGAGCTAGAAGCGGCTAGAATAATGCTAGATAGCCTTTCATTGTTTAATCTATAGTGCCCAAAATGAATGCCGGGTCTCAGATCCGGACAGACCCGGCTCGAGCACTTTCAGCTCTAGTCCACAGTAGGCCTAGACCTACCGGTACTGAGCTTATGGTTTGTAGGCCTAATTAATAGGCCTTTAGCCTATACGGAACAGCCAGCAAAAGCTCATTCATCCATTCACAGGCTCTTTAAAACTTTTTGCTTCACCGTGGTTGGACTGGGAGCGCCTCTGAATGATTTTTTGAAGGAGTGCTAAGGCCTACATAAATTTTTGAAATGAATGAAAAAATATTATTGCAAAACGTTTGCAAAATCTATCGCAGGCAGCGAAAAGTGTAGGGACAATCGAGGGTAGGCCTAAGTAAGCTTACTTTGTGCTCTATAAAAGTCCATTGTAAAACTTTGTGGAGCCTACCCTCGATTGTCCCTATTCTGAATCTTGTACGCGCTGAAATTGGACAATGCCGCTGCCGCAAAACCTCGTCGCCTGATCATATCATAGAGTTTCATGTCTCTGTGGTATAAGCCTATATAGTAGCTAGGCCTAGCTGTTCCGCCCTTCTGGCCCTATATGGTAGGCCTAACTCAACCCAAGTCTACCCGATTACCTTTGGACTACCCTTATACAGACAACCCTTTGACGCAACGCAGCGCTCGCGAATAAGCTGCAGCTGGTGCCCGCGCTAATTGGTTTTCGAGTGGCGCTTTAGAAGTTTGGAGATTATGATTACGATTATTATGAGGCTATAATGATGATGATGAATATTATTATTATTCGTTTTATTATTTCATTATTAAGGTCAGATAGACAAAAAGCATCTCAAAATGAGACACTTCGTATTATCAGGAAACAGCTTTATAGGCCTAAGTGCATCTACTGTCACAGGCACAGCGGACGACGAAAAGACTAGAAGCTGTATATGCCTATAGCTCTGTTCAAGGTTTGATTTGTTTTCTATCTAATCTTGAATCATGTAGGTCCCTATTATGGTGATGGAGAAATCCTCAACTATGCGAAAAAGCTTGTAGGCTAAGCTTATAGCAGTTATAATGGTGACGACCTCGATGAAAACCTTGGCAACCAGCAACGAGCAGTTCTCTTATTTTGTCAAATACTTCAAGACGAGATATGAAGAACAGCCTTCGGCATAAGTCAGTAGCAGTTCATGTACCAAGTAGGCCTAGGCTACTCGACAAAGGTGTTGAAAATTCGTTTCCAAAAATAATAATGTGGAAATAATGCTAAGAATGACTTAGGCCTACTTGATATGACAGTAAGAACAAGCTCGTAGCCTATAATTCACTCGAGTTGTTTTATGGCGTCGTTGGCTTTCCATAGAAGCGTCGTCGTTATGGTTCACGACTTCACGCGTTGAACTTGACCACGGTCTGATGGCGCTGAATAATTTTCGAATGGGGTGGAGGCCACGGCTAGAGTTCGATAAGCGAAGAAAAGCTGTAACTTAGAAGAGTTACATGACCCAACGGGGTCAGCTATTGTTTGTAGTACGGTACTTATGATGGGGGTATCGGTCGGTACAGTTAGCGAACCATCAGGACGACTATAAATAAGACGCGTCCGCATGTAGGCTTAGGCTATCTGTGTGTCTGTGTGAGACCGTGTGAGAACTCTTCAGTCTAACAGTAAGTACCTCTAGGCGGCTGCGAAGGCGAGATCGTGTCATCGTGTGTATTTTAATTGACGGTGCATTTAGGCATAATAATAGTAGACCTTTGCGTAAGTGAGTTCCTGCGGTTATTTGCTCATTGCAAGTACCGAAGGCTGTAGTCTACTGCAAGTGTATTGCAACATTGTACGTATACCTAATGAGCCGGGTGTTTGTATAGCGCCATCATTAATCGAACTACTTGTAATTGTAATCGAGTGTTGTGGAGTTTTATATATTTATATATAGGCCTACATTACACACCACCACAGCTGTAACTACGTGGCCTTGGTGAACTGTGTGCCATTTGGGAATGGTTTTCAGATGGATTTCTGAAGAACTAATTGCGTCTTCGTTATGAAATCAAATCAGAATCTACTCATCAGAAGAAGTTATTTTTTCACTTCCATGGGTTTTCCTGTTTTTGTTCTACTTCTTCTTGTGGCAGACACATTTCTCGTTTTGGACGCATTCGTTGAACTATCTTCAGAATCTGGTTTGTTGTTACTCGATATATTTCGATATAATTAAGAATGTTAGAACTACATATCTAATAATGTTAGTGCTTCATTTCTGGTGTCACAGAATGACCATCTGATTTTTGTGTTACATGAAAAGGTAATTTTTCAAAGAGAAGTTGCTTTGCCTGAACTTTTGTGTAGTAATTATTTCAATCATATATATATATATATATATATATTTATATGTATATATATATAGTTCAATTATATTTATATTATATAGTTCAATTATATTTATATATATATATGTTATATATGCATAATTATATATATATATATATATATATATATATTCAGAGGTGAACTGATCCGTTTGCTGAACAATTGCACTGTTTTTCACTGGAAAATATTTGACAATCTCACTGTTCTAGCATCTAAAGAATAGCCTCATTGTCTTTTGGGTGCGTTGTACAATAAATATATGCAGAACAATGACCATGTTGCCTAGATACACACTACACAGTACACACTTGCATGTTGCCTATACAGTATACACACTACACAGTACACAATATAATATGTGCATGCATTTGACATTTATACAAGTTGCCTTTCAAAATGCTTCAGTGGTGTTCTTTGGGGGTTGTCTTATCAGGTCATCCTATAAATGTGTTTAAGTATTTCTTGCAGTTGATCTGTGACTAAATTGTGCAGTGCTAAAAGTGTAAAAATAGAAGTGTCAGGATGCCAGTTACCTTTCTAAAGAAGTGCCAGGACACCCCTTACATTTTCAGGTGGGCTGGCCAAATAAGTGGCAGGACGGCATAGAGATTTGAAAACAAGTGCCAGGACGCCGTCCATGACCGTCCTGCCACACTTTAAGCCCTGAAATTATGTCATAATTCATGGTAGCATTATTTTTGTAGACCTTATTGCATTTAATCAACCCAGCAGTCAACCAAGGAGGTTTCTTGTGACGGGTGCGGCAGGATTCATTGGTTTCCATTTGGTCAGGCGACTCTCGAGCGATCGGAGAAACTTTGTTGTGGCGCTCGACAATTTCAACAGTTACTACGACGTTCAGCTGAAAATAGTGAGTTCACTTTTAGCGGATTGACATTAAAAGCTTTATCTAAGCCGAACGACTTTTAAAGCATCGTCGTATAAAACTGTGTCAACGGCAGTTTGTAGTGAATCGATTGTAATTAAATAAGTTATAATTGATTCAATGGAGAAACCAGGTTGAAATCTGATGGATCAGGTTAACCATGGGTAACCAATGTTAACCACGGGTGACCACTGACCAATTCTAACTAAGGGTAACCTGCCTCTGGTTTAGTAAACAAAGGAGGCTATGGCAGGTTACCCTTAGGCTGTAGTCAAGTATCTTCAAGTCATTATAAAGTTCTTTCTAGCAGATGTCGCTGTTCTTTGGACAACTGATCGATAGATTCAGATTCTTGAACGAAGCACGGCTGATCATTAAATTATAGGCTGGTCATTAAATTTTAAGCTGATCATTAAATTTTAAGCTGGTGCAACGTTTATGGGTTTGTAATGAGCTGGTTATCTGAGCCAAGTCACATTTGTTGACTGCTAAGAGTATTTATGTAAACAATGTAATAATTATGGTACAGTCGAGTAATTGTCAACAGCAGCGTGGTGAAGAAAAAACATTTTGGGCAGAACTTTCCCATTGGAAATGGTGACAGAGTATCCATGGGTCAGTTTGAAAAGTTAATTGTCTTGTATTTTGCATGTAAAAAATTTCTTGGAGGTTTTTTGGAGGTGGGGGTGTGAAGCCTGTAAACTATAAACAAGCCCACGATTGTATTGTAAGTGCAGGTGCATGCTTGCTATATATGTTGCATCTTTCCGAGAATTGCTATAATATAACTGTTCAGTTTCAGCAGCACTTTTCCTAGATCTGACAGTGCAGGACAATGTTCAAAGGGAATGGCTTTAGCTGCTGGTGTAATGGAGGTAAAGAAAAGACATAAAGTGCATCCCTGAAAGTTTGAATGGTTGAGAGGTTGCCGTAAAATGCAGAATTGCAGATCTTGCAATATCTACGTTGTAAAAGAACTCATCGTAAAACTTTCATAGGTTGTTTGCTTAAAGCAATCTGCTTTAGTTATTGCGATTGAGATATTCATTTGAGATGTCTTTTTTTAAATGTACTTGTATCATTTTTCAGGACCGAGCGTTTCTTCTTTCTGAGCTTGGCGTCACAATCTACAAAGACGATGTATGTAACGATAGATTTCTTCATGCTCTGATGACTCGGTACAACTTCACTCATGTCGTCCACCTGGCTGCTCAGGCTGGAGTCCGCTATTCATTGAAAGACCCTTTGGCTTACGTTACAGCCAATTACGAGTGCTTTCTTGTGCTCCTCGAAATGCTTAAAAACTTTCCAGTGAGTGTATTCGTTTTTCAGCTTATTTCTTAGATATCTTGACGTTTTGTATATAATATTTGAGGGCTTAGAAGCAAAGGTGCATGACTATCATAGGTTTCTGGTATGTGATTATACACCTTTGCTTGTCAGTACTCGATATTCAGATGGAGCCACAAGGTGAATAATTATTAGGACTTTTGTCAATTGAGTTGAATTATTTGTGACTGAGAGTTTCAAGATCTATCAGAATGAAATGCTGTTCCATTCCACAGTTGTAATTATATTAATTCTTGTAGCACTGCTCTAAGAGAAAACTTACTGTAGTTGGTTCTCTGTGTTAGTCTTTTATGAGCTCCTCAAAAAGTGTTGTGTGTTTGTGGGTGTGCAGACTCATGCATTCATCAAAACCAGGACTTCAAATCACACAATCGATTTGCAGCTGTAGGCTAAACTGCCTGTGTTATTGTATGTGCTTTCAAATTTTTCAATTTCGCAATTTTTCTGGTTTTATTTACTCAATGAAGTTTATTTACAGCCTTTATGTGTGAGTATGTGTAATAAAACCACTTGGTCTGTCAGTGAGTTGAGCAATAAACAATCAATAAATCAAGCGATGAACTTTATGTCTTATGTCCGAGACTGCCATTTTTTTGTGTGTCACTCCACAAATCAATCATTAAATCATTGATTCAATGTCTGGTTAAGACCAACTACTAGTGAACTACCATCAGTGACTGGTTCTGTCGTTTTTTAAAATTTAAATCAGACGACCAAGTTGATCTATGCCTCAAGTTCAAGCGTGTACGGGAAGAACTCGGAAATCCCCTTCGGTCCGAACTCGAACACCGAAACTCCTAGCAACATGTACGCCGCGACGAAGAAGGCGGACGAACTGCTTGGCTTCCTTTACTGTCGACTCTACAATCTGACTGCGGTTGGCCTGCGATTCTTCACCGTCTATGGTCCGTGGGGTCGACCAGACATGGCCATCTATGCATACGCTCAACTGGTTCTATCCGGAAAGGATGTCCCGCTGTACCAAGACAGGTAGTGAAGGCCACAGAATTAAAACGCTGAATTGTCAATGAAAATGTTTGGTACAGGAAGTTCGTCATTCTCATATCGTCTGACAGGTTATTATTATTATTATTATTATTGTTGTTGTTGTTTTTATTATTATTGTTTTTATTATTATTGCTATTATTATTATTATAATTGTGAGGAAACCTGCTCATTCTTAATGAATCGTTTAGCATTCAAGACTATAAGATTTGTTAATTTATGGTTGTAGTGATAAAGAACTATTGTCTCGTGATTTCACATATGTGGATGATATCGTTGATGGAATGGAATTGGCGATTAACTACAGACCAGTTTCATGCGGGGAAACATTCAATTTAGGATATGGTCGACCATTCAACGTTTCAGACATGGTCAAAATGATTGAAAATGAACTTGGACTCAAAGCTAAAATTGTGAGTGAAAGCTGTGTGCGTGAATTACCAAGTTTGGTCAGTGATAGTTATCAGCTAATCATCTAGATATTATTGCACATCTCAAGTTCTTTTATTATTGTTGAATTTGTTGTTGTTGTTATTACTGGTATTATTGTTGCCAATTTTTTTATTGTTGTTGCTGTTGTTGTTGTTGTTGTTATTGTTGTTGCTATTGTTACTGTTCTTGCTGTTGTTGTTACATTATTATGATAATGAAAAAATGAAAAACTCTATGGGTTGAAATATGACTTCTAAAGTTAACACCAAACAAAATAATTTTGTTCAGAATTTTCAAAAACAGATCATGGGCATTTATCTGACAGGCCTCTTCTCTTTGTTAATAATGGGAGAAAAGTTTATCAAGGCATCATCTACTATATTTTAACAGAGTTACTTGTTACTCTTTTGCTCTTTGTGAAATGCAATTTGTAGAAATTTTATTGCTGATCGATACGGGTTTACCATAATAAACTTCAGTATATTTTGCGCATTTTTAGAAATATCTGAAGGTGCCAGCTACGGAAATCTTGCACACTTGGGCAAATATTTCTGATTCAGTGAAACAATTGAAGTTCAGTCCAAAAGTCTCATTAGAAACTGGTAAGAGCGACTGGGATCACGGTCGAGTTTTGTACTTTTAAAATGTGGAAATTCATTGATATACCTGGTAGTATGTTTGAATTGCTTTACCTTTGGCAAAGACAGAGGAACTTTCAGTTTGCTGAACACTAAACTTCACTTTAATACGCTGATGAAATGCAGACCTCATGATTTGCAGTTATGGGATTCATACTTTAATAGTATAGTCTTTACACATGTTGGTCATATTTGAAAATCTGTTCTTTCTGAGGTAAAATACTGTGAATAACAAGTAGGCCTATGCCGAATTGAGATGACACACTGTCAAAGGTATTTCCTACCAAAGCAGTCACTTGCAAGATTTTTTATTCATTTATTGCTGCAACGTGATATAGCACCCATTCAAGGTCGCCTACTCAGGAGTGCTTGCAGTCCAACCTCAGTCGAATAGGACAGTCTTAAGAAGTGTGAGAAATGCGACAGCATTTGATGGGGAGTAGTAGGGAGGTTTTGGGATCACATCCTGATCTCTTTTATGGTGAAAAGAATGGATCTCCTACATCTTGATGCAGTATAGGCGATGAAACTTAGTTTTGTTTTCTTCATTCGGTAATGGGTTTACGTTATGTTTGTTTTAGGCATAAAGGAATTTATTTTGTGGTACAAGGATTACACGAACAGGAATTGGAATTCTACACAGTTGCAGAATCAGAGAAATTGGTTTGAAAGGTACTTCACAACACGTTCTGCTTTCATGCTTATCAGTTACATTGTAATGTAAATTGACCTCTGTGACTTGACCTTCTGGAATCTGACCTGGCACTGGAATGAAAAAAAACCTTCCTATTGCAAACTTGATTTGATATGATACTGGTGAATAAGTTGGTCTCCATCCTGCAGCATTTGTGGACGCTAAGATATTTTGAAGTTTTGCATTGCATTTGCATTTTAAGTATGCACCTAGTTTCAATTTAATCAAATTTATTATAATTGTAAGACGTTTCGGTGGCAAAATGGTTCAACTGATGGCTAAGAAAGGGGTGCTCTACATGCACTTTGAAGGTCAAAAGGTCGCATATAGTGCACTTTAGAAGAATATTTTGAGCAGTTATTTGCAGCTGGAAATTCTCATGGCGATACTTTGAACATTTAGTTTATTAGACAAGTGATGTTCATTCATTCATTTATTCATTCAGAAAACTTATATAGCGCCCCTTCTAGACGCCTACTCAGAGGCGCTCCCAGCCCAGCCACGGCTAAAAAGATAGGTCTTTAGCAACTCGTAGAAAGCAGGCAAATTATTCAGAGGTAGTAAGCATAGTGCAAGCGGGAGCCCATTCCATGTGGATGTACGGTAGATGCAAAGTTTAAAAGAAGGACCGAGTCGTGTCATAATCGTTTCAGATGATGGTGGAGTCAGGTTAGAATCGAGGTAAAATTGCAGACATCGGACTGAAGTTAACACAGATTAATTTATCTGTCGTAATTTAATTACAGTTCTTTTCTTGATGGATTGCTTGTCCAACCACCTTTTCCTCAGCCACCCTTGTTTTCTTCTTCCCTCTCCGCATGCCAGCATCATATCTTTTTCCAGTCCATTTGAACGCATGACATGACCAAAGAAACCAAATTTTCTTCTTAGTACTGTTTGTTGTAACGACTCATCGTTTTAGCAGTATGATAGGTAGTAATTCTTTTTCTTCTTTCTTGCCCAACATACCTAAGAAACCTCAAGAATTAAAACTAATTACTTGGAGAATACAAAAAACCGCTTAGATCATTTAGAAAATATATCCAGCGAATAGTGTCTAGGAAGGGAAAAATCTATAAATATTATTCTTATTCTTACGGATAATTTTGTATGACTATTAACAAATACTTTTGTTCTTTAGAATTGAGGCTGAAAGAATAAAACGAGCAGAGAATTACGAAGACAAGAGACGAAAGGTCTGAGATGCACCTGGAAATTGTGATCTAATCTGCAGGAATTGACGGGATAAATCGCTTCACATTTTGCCCAGAAGTTTGAACGTGCATCCAAATTGTTTTCCTTGGCTATCGTGACCACGTGTTATGCCAGGGATAAAGTCATTAACTGGTGCTGGTGTGCAACTTTAAAATATCTATTTTGTGTAAGTTCAGAGGTATTAATTACTGATTCAGTGTTGAGTTTTCGTCGTACAGGCAGGTGGGCTGTACCAGGTGGTGGGCTGTACCACGTTGTTTTATGTGGCCTGACCTAAGTATATTCATTTGTTGGTTATGGCAGAATGGTTGATGCCTCCCTCCATCCTCCATGTTGTTTGGTGCCTATTTATTACAATAGTTCTTAAAGAACCGAGTGTAGAGGCTATGTTTCATTTTAATGCTTCATTACGACTGTCACGCTACTTTCCTTCTCTGCATGGTTTGCATACAGAAAGAAGAAGGTCTTACATTTGATGAAGCCTGTGATGCAGCTTCATATTGAACAAGGGACGAATTGCAAGGTTCTGGGTTCTGAGCCAGTGCTGCATTGCAGGTTCTGGTTCTGAGTTGCAGGGACTTGATACTTCTCAGATTATCTGGATGGATTCTTTCCAGTGCTGAAGAGTTCTGGAAGTAGAGACACCTGAGCTCAAATCACTGGCTGCTGTGGTAGTTCTAAATGTCTGCCAAATGAACTCTTGGCAACGGATCTCAACAAGACTTACATTATATCTGAAGGTTTGCATGTGAGTGAGGGCTGTTCGACCTTTAGGAATTATGTCAATGATTGCAAAGTGAACTGGATGTTCATTGTTCGCACTTTGTTGTTTACCAATCACACTTTGTTGTTTACCGATCGCACTTTGTTGTTTACCGATCGCACTTTGTTGTTTACCGATCGCACTTTGTTGTTTACCGATCGCACTTTGTTGCTTACCGATCGCACTTTGTTGTTTACCGATCGCACTTTGTTGTTTACCGATCGCACTTTGTTGTTTACCGATCGCACTTTGTTGTTTACCGATCGCACTTTGTTGCTTACCGATCGCACTTTGTTGTTTACCGATCGCACTTTGTTGTTTACCGATCGCACTTTGTTGTTTACCGATCGCACTTTGTTGTTTACCGATCGCACTTTGTTGCTTACCGATCGCACTTTGTTGCTTACCGATCACACTTTGTTGCTTACCGATCGCACTTTGTTGCTTACCGATCACACTTTGTTGCTTACCGATCGCACTTTGTTGCTTACCGATCGCACTTTGTTGTTTACCGATCGTACTTTGTTGTTTACCGATCGTATTCGTCATCTCTAGAACATCTCTACCATTGCTACCTCAGCAGCTGGACAACTGAAATCCTCTGCTCATCTAACTTGAATGCAGCCAATTTTAATGCCATCTAATGATGAACAATGAATGCAGCACTTGACTGAACGGTTGACCACTTGGAAGAAGCTGTTTTTGGAGAAAAATCTTCAATACCGTACTTCTTGCCCATGTAAATGACATAGACTTATTTTGAAACATGTCTGCTGTTCAAGTTATTATAGATGGCATTCTTAATTATCGTTTACTGTGTAATTAGGAATATTTTGTTTGTTCAGTTCACATTTTATGCATAGTTATTTATGTGTGCATGTCTATTTATTATCGTTTTGTTCTTAATGCGCTCTTTTAATCATTCTTTTTAAAGATGAACATTATGTTGCTAACCAAAAAATATCTCGAACTTTGAAGGAATACATTTATTTTGAATAATATAAAGAAGCTTGCATACAATTTTGAAATGTCATAGGTTTTTGTTGTTGAAAACCACAATCTGTGAAATTGTTTGATACTGAGATTCACAGGCTCCTTAAGACGTTTTTGCATCACCATGGTTGGACTGGGAGTGCTTCTGAGTGGGTGCTTCTGAGTGGACTTTTTGAAGGGGTGCTATATAAATTCTTGAAATGAATGAACGAATAAGCTTGAAACTAAACTTATGACCACATTTTGATAGAAATGTTTGCATACACATGGAATCTGGAAACAATAGTTGGGTGTTGAAGTTGCATAGAGATATATCGTCAGAGCTAAACAAATCTAAGCCTGAGGATGTTAAAGATGTGCACCGATCAAAAGGAACGGGGTGAAGGATCATGCCCGATTAATTCATTGAACAATGTGCAGGTTCTATGCTTCATCTACATAGTTACATGTTCGAATCCACCTTAAGCCATAACGTATGGACCCTTAGTAAGTCCGTCATTTGCAATTGCTCATGAATGCACTTCGGCGTGAAACTCAGATATCGGTGTCTGGGCTGTAGTCAGGAGCGCCTCTGAGAAGAAATCTTGAAGGGGTGCTATAACAAGTGCTCATATGTACATGCAAGTCTATTGGAAACTCCTAGAAATGGAGAACCCTTCTGAAAGTTTTCCTGAATACACATCTGGCTGTGTGTAGCTGAATCAATTTTACTTACAGCCTCTCACGAATGTCTCAGGCAGGTGCTGTGCTTTTTGAAAGGTTTGCTAACATGTACAGGGTGAGAATTGTTGGGGGGTAAGAGAGCTTAGCCCTCCCGAATCTTTCTTAGGGTCCATATAAAAGTCTTCTTTTCACACCCCAATTCCACTTGGATCATGTCTGATTGTCTGATCCCCACCAGTTATTTTTCAACAATTCTCATACTGAGATACATATCTTAATTAAATGCACTAGCCTACTAAGCAGCTCACTTGTCAATTTCGAGTCTCCTTCCCTAGTATGCTTTGAGTCACAGGGCAGTCTGTGTGTTATCAAGATGGATAGCTGCTTTCAGTGAACCGGATCTAAGATGTCGGCTGTAATTTAGGGACAATACAGACCAGCCAGACGGTCCTGACCTCTGACACTCCAATCACTACATCTGTTTCCAGGCTGTAGGCACTCGCATCCAGCTCCCCTCCCTTCCCAGCATGATCGTTAGGCAGCGCATGATACATACTAGTGACGGTGGCCTGATGGTTTACACAAGCAACAAGGATGTTGCTTTTAACTGCTTAAGCGCTGAACATGATGGTGCCATATAAAGTTTAATGCCAACCAACTGTTAAAACTCTGATCACAACTGGCTTCAATATTTTATGCAGCTGTAGTTCTGTCGCATGAATTCATTCAGATTCAAAGCTGGAAATGTTATCTAATTAAACCAAAGCACCTCTGATCAGTTTGATATTAAATGATTCTATGCATATTATTAATTGCAATTATTATAGAAGTTCAATGCGTACATACATACGCCTACACTGTCATTTGAAAAGTATTTATTTACCTGTCAGACTGATTGCACGTGCAAAGGTAATATCTATGTGAATCTTGAAAATTACGGATCATATTCAAACAAACTGTTTGATGCTTTATCAATGGATATGTGACAAACATCTAAAGTATGTTTGAATTAATGAATTTGGCAGTGTTATATTATTTGCAGTTGCAACAATGCATTCGTATTGTGTATAGATATATAATTATTCGTTATATTTCAGCTTTTATGGTTGTCGTCTTCATATTTATTGGCCATTAAACGGTTCTTAAAATGTGCTCTATGCATACAAACATGCATACTTGCAAAGAATCCTAATCAGTCAGAGGTGTGTGTGTTTCTGTGTGCGTGTGTTTGTATGTGTGCGCGCACGCATGCGTGTGTGTGTACACTTATAATCAGTCATAATTTATATGCAAACACATGTATGCATTTATTTATGTACTTGCAGCCATTCATACATTTTCGTGGTAGCTGTAGTAATTTGTCTCATCATGGTATAATTATCATGCACAACTTACAATTAGGCATTAACTTGAAACTCAAAGTAAGCTATGAAGGTTTATTGTCAGGTGAGTCCACATGGACACGAACCTGCAGTGGTGGATATCAGTATGAGATTGTAGAAAAATAACGGGGAGGGGAGGGTGTCAGACGTTGATTTATGTGGTCTTGAGGTGTGCAATGAGGTTTGACTATGGAGTGCTAAGAAAGAAAAGAGAGGTTGAACTCTCAACACCCCACAATTCTCAACCTGCCACAATTCTCAACCTGCCACTTCCTCCCACAGAGACAGGTTGAGTTTGCAACAAGACAGGAATTACTTAAGAGATTGAGCAGAATGAACAGACCAACAGAGACATACATGAAGTCATGCAGACATACGTGAAGTCATACATACATACATACATACGTGAAGACATACATGCAGATATGTACATGAAGTCATACATGCATATGATGGGTCTGGGCATATCCAGTGCATGTGTTAGGAACGGTAACAGGACAATTACCCCCTGGACAATTACCCCCCGGACAATTACCCCCGGACAATTACCCCCGGGGACAATTACCCCCCGGACAATTACCCCCCGGACAACTACCCCCTGTGCCAATTACCCCCCGGACAACTACCCCCGTGCCAAAATTAAATCTACAAATGTATGTCATGGTAACGCCTACCTAATTAAATATTTAAATGTTATTGATGAGTTATGACTTTAGTTAGCATAATAACTAAGCAAGGTTAAGAGCAACTCCACGAAGATAGGCAAGTTATTGTTAAACGTTCAAGAAAAATACTAAATCAAATCTGATAACGGTTGTAAGCTAATGTGTGAATAAGGTAAAAAGTTCAAGAAAACTTCAACGTTTTAAACGCCTGCTTAATATTTAAATGTAGCCTAATTATCGATAGAGTTCTGCCTATTTTCGTAATTAAGTAGACTGTGTGTACTGTGTAAGCTAACTCCGTATTGCATTGAATAAGTATTGTAGAGTGAGATAGTGAAGAAAGATGGCTATAGGCCTACCACAGTAGGCCCTAAAGTTAATTTAGGATAGGCTTAGACAGCGCTGAACGTCCGACAAATACAAAGAGATTAGTAAAGAGATTAACGCGTGAGAGAACAAGCTCACACTGTGACACGGGGGGCAATTGTCCGGGGGGTAATTGGTACGGGGGGTAGTTGTCCGGGGGGTAATTGGCACGGGGGGTAGTTGTCCGGGGGGTAATTGTCCTGGGGGTAATTGTCCAGGGGGTAATTGTCGGGGGGGTAATTGTCCGGGGGGTAATTGTCCAGGGGGTAATTGCCCTAGAACCGTTAGGAACATTGAGAGCACCAAAAGGCTCTTTGTGTCATATAAATTGTACTAGAACAAGGTTGTTGTTGTTGGTCCAGATGATGATATAGACTGCATTGCCTTATAGCCTATAGGTATGGCATTTTGTCTGCAGGTATGGTATTTAGAGGCTGCGTCACAGTAACCTCTTAACTCGTCTTTGTCTGTGCATGCTTTGGAATGTGTCCTTTGTATGTGTGTGTGTGTGAATAGGCATTTTGTGGACTGGTCCTTTTTATGTGTGAATAGGCATTTTCTGACTGGTCCATTATTACTGCTTGACATGTATGTATGTACATGTATGCCTTACCTGACCGCTGCTTGCTTACCTGTATGACTTAGACGGAGTGATTCGCTGGTGGTTCTTGCCAAAACATATGATTCATTATCGGTTCTGAATAGGTTGGACACTCCCACGAATTATTATTCATAGCCATACATGCGCCTATCAGTTATTCATGGCCGTATATATAACTATATAGAATAGATAATTATATGTTGTGTATTATATATAAAATTATATATGTGTTTGTGTGTATTCACGGCCGTACATATAGAAATTATATATTTTATGTGTTCCATGTAGTACGTAAATATTTTATTGTATATGGGTGTATGTGTAGATGTGTATATGTATGTATATATATATATGTATATATATATAAGATAAAACTAATGTAGACTAAGCATCAGCCTAAGTTCCTCAAGCTGGCTATGTGGCTGGGCTCTGAAGGCCTTTGTGTTTATGTAAGGACTGACTTTGTATAGGCAGACAATTAATATTCAGATGCATTCTGATTCAGTCAGTTGCTCTTTTTGGAAAGCTTTTTGGTCACCGATTGAGAAGTTGATTGTAGTTAAAAGTACCTAGGTATAATAGGCCTACTAAGAAGGAGGAGTAGGTGAAGAGGGAGGGAGGGAGGAGATCAGGCGTAGAAACTGTGGGTCATAAGGAAGGAGTTTTTGTTGATTCTGGCAGAGGACTGTTGAAAAGCTGACAGACTGACAGACACTTGTCACCAGATCGTTGCACTGCAGACGTTTTCCTGTTGACTTGAATCTCAACTCTGAAGAAGAAGGATGTCAAGGTTTGTTTGTGAATAATTTTATTGTATCAGTTGAATGTCTTTAATATCAAGTTGATTTAAAGGCTAATTTCTTATTTTTGTTCTGGATTCTAGTTCTGTACGTAGATATCTCATCTTGACTTGTTCTTTTGTGTTTGCTCTGATATGATATAACATTTATACAGTGCCACTTTAAAGTCTCTCAGAAGTTCTCAATGTACTTATAACTTCAACAAAGCTGAAGTCTGAAGAAGCAAGTCTTTATTCTTTTACAGTCTAGAGAAACAAGTAGTAACATTTGGCATTATTGTCACAAACAATTGGAGGTCTATCATGTGGCACAGGACATGGCATTACATACAGAGTTTAACTTTTAAAAGTGTACTATATCGATGGGTGGCACATGTATTTCTATGCATCATTTCATCGATCGGTGTGAGTTAAATACTCGTGGACTTGAAACTTGTTTTTTCAAGCATTGATGAGTCATGACTGGCCTCGTTTGTCATAAATTATGTACCTAAGGCTTTTGTTTAGAGTACAAAGCAGCACTGTGATGACCAAAGTTATTTGTATTGCATTGTATCTATAAATTTATATAGCACCTCTCACTGTGCACTATTCAGAGGTGCTCTCAGTGTGAGAGACCAAGAGAAAGAGAAAAGTGGTCTTGAGACAGCGAGAAGAGGCACTTGGCGGCTTGACCCACCAGTTAATAAGGAGGAATGCGCCAGAGGAAACTGGTTCCACAGTCAGGATCAATTAAAAGCAAAGGCTCACATTGTAGCCATAGCTCTGTTTACTGTTATACAAGCTGTTCACCATTGTGCCATGAAACTATTCACTATTATAAGACTGGATGTGTGTACTTTTATATCTATATATAATTGTATATGTATGCATGTGCATTATGTTTTCACATGTGCGTGTAATGTATGGTTGTAATAAAGCCTTTTGACATTTTTCTGTAGTGCCCTTAGACACTACAGAAGAAAATAGGTGATGTTTTGTGACCTATTAATGTAATGTACCTGGTATCTTATCTTCAGGTCCTAATAGTATTGGCTGTTATTTCTGTAAAGAAAATTAAGGACATCCAGATGTTGAAATGGTTTGGTTATGTTTGAACATCAGTTTAGAGATCCTTCAGACTCCCAGGTCATAATTCGGATGAGGTTCTGTGCAATAGAATATTATATCATGTGATTGATGTGAGGGACAAAGGACGACTACAGAGGACTAAAACGGGAAGCACAAAATAGAGATAAGTGACATCGTTGGACATACGAACCAGCCTGAGGGCAGAGAACGAAAGAAGAAAGATCACGTGAAGGTTTGGTATTTCAGAACTGATTTTCCGAGATTGTCGAAAAAAACTTTAAGCTGTATTCAGCTGCATGTGACTACAAATTAATGTTGTGACGTTAAACCGAATAATTACTGGACTGAAAATGAACAGAGTAACTTTAATTTGATTAATTTCAGTTCACGGCATCCGTTAGAATAATTTTTTTGTTTTCTTGCAGAGTGCGTAAACCGCCGGGCGGTGATAGTTCGTTCAACATTTTTGGAGTTGCAACTGAACCAAGTAATGCAAAGAAAACAACAGACAACAGCGTCCAGAAGACAACAGACAATGGCGTTGAGAAAGCAACAGAGTTGCATGTGAAGACAGATGAAGCTGTTGCAAAAGAAGAAGACCCTTGTCAGAAAAAAACAGAAGGTATTTGTCTATACAGTGTTGAATCTATTGATTTGCTAACAGACAAATTCAGACAAATTCATGAAGACAGTCACATTACACAAAATTATTCAGTCCATTGCAGCAATCTTGTTGGTAGTCATGACTGATTAGTCCAAACTTGCATTAAGGCATCCATCTGTAATAATTCAGTGCAGCTTTTGCGTCAGTGCTAACGACTAAATTATTAGAAGCAACTTGAATGTTAATTGAGGGAAAGCACGTATTTTATGCACCAAATCCATGAAAAATTCTCACCCGTATAATGATTGTGACCTAAACGACTCTCCCATGTTTCTTTGACCTGAAGTTGTTTGAACTTTGACCTTTTCGGGCATAGAATTTATTTGCATTTGATAACCACAGGTAAAAACCATCCAGGTAGACCGTGATGGGGAAACTGTATAATATTTTTCTCATCCATTTGCATTATTAGCCAATGTATTTATGTCCATGTGACCTGATCCTGTTCAGTGTTGAACTGGCACCAGAACTGATTATTATGGTTAAGCGATTTTGATTAACCTGCATATTGCACGCAGCTTTATTGTAATGTCACTAAAATTACTTAATATAATTATTACATTACAATTAGCCACTCGGTGTTCAACAAATTATCACTGCCAGCAACAAAGACATAAGATTGGATCAATGTGTGCTCGGTATGGGTCCCTTAGCCTATTATTTATATTAATAATTATATTATAATTATTATAGTTATAATTATCCTGGGTCCACATCTAGTTTTGCAAGTGCCTGAAGTCTGTGTTATTCGATAGTAATTTATCTGATATGGGTGGAGAGCAGCATGTGTTTTCGTGAAGCTGTGCATGGTAAGTGTCAAAATAGGCTACAATAGCAAATGACGGTCACATGGGTCGAACATGCGCCTCTGATCCAAATACTGATGTGTAGCATATAAACTTGATATTGATCAGTCATGCTGGGATGTTGACAAAGAAAACCTAAGTGTGACTGAATATCTGTTTACATTTTAGTTAGGGAGATTCTGTCTAATAAAGCCTTGAAACATTAACGTTAAAACTGATCCTGGCATGGGTTCTGTCCTTTTCCCTTTTGCCAATGACAAAATTTGCCTCAACAAATTCTCGTAGCACAAATGTTACCGATCCTCAGGACCCTTCACTGGACTCTCAACTCAAAAATGATGTTGAAACTGCCCTAAAAACATAATTCTACACAAACTATTTGTTTGATGTGTAAATAAGATCTGTTATGTATATAATGTATAGATATACTTAGCAGATAAAGTTAGCATAGGCTAAGTACTGTAGTAAAAGTAAGTTCATCCATCTAGTTTAAATCCAACGTCGTACATTACCATGGAGCAGTTTGGGCATAAATAGATAATAAATGGTCAATCTGCACTTTCACTATCATTGCAGCAGATGATGCGCTATGGTTGTAGATAAAAACGAAGATGACAAAGAGAAAGAAGACGTCGAAGTAGAAGAGGAGAAAGAAAAGAAGGAAGAACTGAAGGATGGAGCCGATCAGATTTCTGCCAATGCCGCCGTCGCACCACCAGCATCAGTCGATGTCAAGAACTCTCCAGCAAAAAGCGAAAATCAGAATACTCCCGAAAGCAAAAAAAGCCAGCCAAAAGGTGAGTAGCTCTACATAAAACCAATCAGTTTTAGCGTAGAACTGATCAAATCTTTGATAAACACTGCTTCAAGTCAGCTAGTCTTTTTTTCTTAGCATTTTAATGACAAGCATGTAGTAAAAGTGACTGGTAAAACAAGGCTTGTTATAGTCTTTGTTTAATGTAACTATGCCCTGCCTGAGTTCTTGTTGATTTCAGCAAAAGTAAGTGGACTTAAATTCAATACAGTAATGTTTCTTGTAATTATTATTATTTTTATTCATATGAAACTACACAGTAGACAGATATGTTTGAGAGGAGAGAAGAGACTTTTTTAAATCGGGTTTCAAACATTTACACAAGCAAGTAAGGTCAATAATTTAATGCAAATTTATTTACACAGTAAATTGCAGGAAAATTAAATTTGGAGAAATGAAATGTGAAGAAAGTGTTATTGAAGTGGCAAGACTGCATAACATTTAGATAAATAACATTCTTGAAAATGAAGGCAGTATTCTCAATGTTTTTGCATCATTCGATTAATTCAAAGTCTCCATTTTCCTATAGAGGCTGCTATTTTGGTATCACCTCTCACAGCCAACCATTGTTTAGTTACTTATGCAATCCTCATCCTTGTGTATGCTGTGTGAAAAACTGAGGATTGTAATGTTTGCCTCACTTTATAAATGCTAAATTTTAACAAGCCAAGGCAGTTACGAGAAGCACTTGAATGGAAATTTACGTCATTTACATAATAAAATTTACGTAAACATCATGTTTCTTGACTTGCAGTTGCGTACAATCCAATAACAGGGCAACCGTATGGCAGCCCAGAGGTGAGTTCACATTTTCTCTCTGTACCTTTTCTTCTTTTATTATTTTATGTGTACAGCAGCTGTTTTATTAATTTATACAGCATTTTGGATGTGTGATACTTAAGGACCAACAATTAATGCATGTGCATTTATTAAAATGACACTATAGAAATTTAGAGATTAGATTAGATTTGTAATATATGAATAATTACATTACCTTCAGACATGTACCATATTAGCATTTCCACTTGCTTACAAATGTTAGCAAATAAATTATGGCCTATGGTAAGTTAACCTTTCCAGCTAAGCACACTGAATGATGATTTTTAATACTTCTAGTCACCATAACATGTATAATCATAAATGGTTTCATTGTTAGTTAACAAGTAAATTGTAACTAGTTTCATCGTTACTTAACAAGTAAATCGTAACTAGTTTGATTGCTAGTTAACAAGTACTGAGTAACCGAGTTAACAAGTAAACAAGAACTGGTTTGATTGTAGAAGCCTGAAACTGAAACGAAGTCAGTCGGTTCGACGACGCGAGTGAGACAGCCACCTGGTGGAGCTTCGAGTAAACTCTGGTAGTTCATCATCATCTCAGAAGTTGTCTTGTCGTTTAGGAATTCGTCTTCCACAGATCTTAGATGTATTGCAACGCTGGTGACGTTTAGCTTTTTTCAGCTGCTTTCAAGTCGTCGGCTTTTTAATAATTTATTCTGACAGCCAGTTAGAAATATTCTGTTTTCTCGTGCTCCCTGCTCCATAGAAGTGTGAGACTGCTAACACTTGATGGTAAATACTGTATTTTAATAACTCAGAAAATACTAATACCACCAGCCATTGGGCAGTTTCCTTGAAGTGTTTGGTTATATTGTTGTTAGATCCGGACAATATGACAACCAAATGGCAAAGGCATAGCC
Organism: Lumbricus rubellus; assembly: GCA_945859605.1. Classification (NCBI taxonomy): domain Eukaryota; kingdom Metazoa; phylum Annelida; class Clitellata; order Crassiclitellata; family Lumbricidae; genus Lumbricus; species Lumbricus rubellus. The sequence goes on along the minus strand of OX243819.1, from coordinate 28,721,535 downwards.
AGAACAGACCATTTATTTATGATGATATTCGTTCATAATAAAAGTCATGCCTGAAATGATAACGTGATTCTCGTTGGGAGCACTCAACGGTGTATGTTTTTTTCTTCGGTTAATTTCTTTTACTGTTGAACAAGAAATAATCAACCACACGGAAATTACATAAATAAATCTATATACATTTCAACAGTTCTGTTCAACTTAAAGGCTGTACATAGCTAAATTCCATATTATCTAAGAAACACTTAGCAAACAGAGTCCATCTCATCCCCTGCTATGATCTGCTTTAACAGTTTTCCAATGAAATGTGAACACATGCTATCGTCATGCTCTCTGTGACTTGTCATTCAAGTTTTGCCGTTTCTAGAAAGCTGATTTTAAAATGAATTCATTCACTCAAATTATACACAATGACTTTGCAAACAAAGTTTGTCTCATTCCTTGCTATTTGCTTTGAACAACAAAGTTTCAACACATTGCCTTGCTCTGCGACATTTCAGTTGCCATTTCTAGATGACTGACTTGCCAAAAAATAATGTGTTCACTCATGCATGCATGCATGCAAGTACACAACGACTATAAAAAAACAAGTGCATTTGGAAAATCAATCTGCAACACTGGACTCGACGAAGAAATTCTAATCACGAGCAAACTACAACAACAGAAACCTAAAATTATTTCCAGCACGAATTGCTGGTTCAACCGGATTTCTTCAACACTGAAACTGAAGCACAAAACTAAATACCGATAATTAATGGCCCATAATGGAATGTAAGTGAGGCACTTGCTGCCTTCACTCTTGCCTCCATCGAATTGTGGCTGAATCCCAAGGGCAAGTTCATGGACATTGCCACATTAATTAACCATAGCATTAAACTGGGCGCTAAACTACAGCACATTCAGATCTGCAGTGGCCAAATTTCTCATCCATAGGTGGCAGATCTTTAAAAATCTAAAACTTAACCTGCCTGTCAAATACATAATCAAAATATTCGTTATTTGGATTTTAAGTATTGTAGCATAGCATGCCTCTATTTTAAGTATAAAATGTATAAGTACAAAATGCCTCTATTTTAAGTAAAAAATGTCTATATATTTTAAGTATAAAATGTCTTTAACCCTTTGAATATGGTCAATTGTCATAACAAACACATGTAGGTGATGGGTATACCCTTTTACGTGGCGGTTCTCATAGTTCAGTAGATTTAAACTCTGGTGGAATCCGGCTGAATTTAACCACTGCAGATCTGTTACTTTAAAATTTAACCACCAGGCTGACAAACAAACCACTTTTGCTTACTTAAGCTGAGCTTGGAATGCAAGCATTTAACTTGAACAGTTATTATACATAATTATATTATACAGCATACCTCGTTCAGCACCCATATACCGGTAATATTCTAAGGCTAGAATTTATGTACAACTTTAAACCAGTGTTTTAATTGTCGAAAAACGGTGGGGGATTTTAGAGATTACCAAACTACATGAACACGGGTCAAAGTCTAATGTTGTGAATATGCTGCAAACAAAACAATAATTGCTGACTCGTGAAATGTTTTAGTTGTCTGACCCTAAAATCAGTGTTCAGTTACTTGGCTAAAACACTTTCCAGCTGGAAGGTACATCCAAGTTTGTTTCAGGAGATCTTTAACAGGCCGTGCAAACAGCTTAATAACTCTCAGGTATTAATAAATATCTTAACAAGTTTTACATGAGGAATAAATAAGATGCATATCAAAACAAATTCTGGGGAATCAAGCCAATATCTCTACACCCACAAAGACACATTTTGCCTTGTAAACACCATCCAGTAGACATAAGCCGACCTTTTGGTCATAGCAATGTAATATATGATGTTTTGAACAGATGTTAGGCACTGTGCCTCTCTCCAGTTGGGATGTGTGGATATGAAACAGCAATTCACACTAACACTCTTGTGCATAGTATGGTCAGAAAGCTCATCAGCAAATACTTATTGTCTGGTAATAAAGCGCCGCTATAGCTAGAAATTCTGCTGTATATCATAATAAAAAAATGTATTACCTTAATGAAGTTCAAGTGGTATTCACTCAGCACTTGTGTGAGTTAAACTATCTCAACTACCAGAGTTGGCCAGACTAATTACCCCATGCTAATCTAATTTTATGCGAATGCACCTGTTGACTTTCCACTCTTCTCATGCAGCTTCGTTCCAGAGACTCTGAACATTAAAAATAAAGCGCAAATGCAATTGCATTCATTCAACATGCAAAACACTCAAGTCACTTCTTGCACCAGAGATAAGAATTTATAAAATACTAAAAAAACTGCATTTTGAAAGCCAAACTGTGGCTCAACTGGCGCTAAATCGTTAAATCCAAGTAAGGCCTAAAAAAAAATGTTGTGTTTCCGGTAACATAGCTAAAAAAAATTGGGTAGGTAGGTCGGAAAATATTTTTATTTTGGTAAAATATTTTTATGCAGTGACTATCCGAAAAAGTATACCCCACTAGTCTTTTTTGCACGCTGAATCAAAGTACGTGTTCTAAGCAAGTATAAACTGCCTATTTCCCGACAGTCTGCACCTAAAACTGCACTAGAAACAGTCCTATTAATTTCATTTTGTTGACATCCCTTATGTTATGTCAATACAAACGTTGAAAAAATATTTTTTGAAAAGAGAAAAAAAAAAATTTTGGAAAAATGTTTTTTGAAAAAAATATTTTTTTTAATAACATTTTTTTACAAAAATATTTGAGTCGCGGCCGTAAAAATGGGTCGGTCGGGTTACCGGAAACACAACAATTTTTTTCTACGCCTAAACAAATTGAATTAATGCACAATACATTCATGCAGTAGTCAACACAAGCCAGGTTTTAAGTAGGTAGGTTAAAGACACTCCAACATCAACAAGTCCAAAGTAGCATAGTCGTAGCAACGTAGGATTACTCGACTGTGGCCCAAACTCAAAAACACAATCAAAAATTACAGACAGCCATTTCCGAGTTGTTGCACAAAACTTTTTACGTTACACAGGAATTAATTCTGATACAAAGACAGGATTCATGCATCACCTTCTTTGCATAGCTGTACAGAATTTTCATTTCATTGTACAAGTTGGGGCTGTCCATATATCACGTACACAGGAGGAGGGGAGTCACCGGATTTGAACAATTAGCGCTTATGGGATGGGGGAAGGGGCGGGGGTGCGACAAAATGCACGTACACAAAATAAATCTCTGATTATGATGTTCAAATTAGCCTATTTATAACTCTGTGTTATCCCATAGTCGTCCGATGACATTCGATAATATTAAAATCTATTCAGATCTAAACTGCAAACCATAACAGTTAACAAATTTTAGTACGCAATTATGATGTTTAGCAAAAATAAATAGTAGCCTATTCATATGAAATAAATGTTTTATAGATGACTTTAGATAATTAAATTTTGAAGAGGGTAGATAAGCTTATTTGTACATACGCATCGGGGGGGAAGAATGGGTTCCACTAAATGTGCGAGTCGCAACAGGGGGAGGCAGGCCGAAAATAGGTTTTCTTGTGTACGTAATAATATGGAAGGACCCTCCTCAAATACTTTGTCTACAAAACAATCATTTGGTGGAAAGTCATCAGTAATTGGCATTAGGCAACAAACATGATCGACTAGCTCAACGTTCCAACACAATGACTTTCTCAACAGATGCTCAACCCAGAACAATCCCTATTGTTACTAAAAAAGATGCTGCACAGCTCACCTAAAAGGTCTCTGCTGAGGCTCCAGATAGTCAATAATTATATACATTAAAAACATTTGCAGATCAAAAATAATTCCTGTAAAAATTGCCTTTGCTCTTGCAATTCTAAATGTAGCAAATGACACAGCAGAATAGCAATTGCGAAGAAGTAAATTTCTGATGCTCTTGAACAGATTTAAACTTCACTCGTCCCATGTCTGACAGATTTAATTTGTCACCAATGCTGATTCAAGTAGCTGCTCGGTACCAAATATTGAAATTTTCACTTGTTCTTTTGCCCTGGCAAGGTAGAATGACAAACTGAGCGTCCCATCTTATTATCTTGCTTAAAATTCATCGATGAGACAGAGATAAAAAAAACAAGGCTGCTGTCTGCTGTATTCTTCCTAAATCAGGCACAACATTAAACGATCTGACCAGCCAGCAGTCACAATAGGCATCAATAGCATTCCTAGTTGAATTGATTCTCAAATGCACTTTGGTCTTTTGAATTGTTTGCATAACATCAACCTAAATTCATCATGTTATGCTGATCCACCCGCTGTCACTGAGAAATGCAAGAATTTTCCGACGCTGTGACTTGTCCAGGTGGTTTGGAAAGCGAATCTTTACGGGAATTCCCTGACGTCGTAGAAGATAATCCTAGCGATGGAAATCAACAAATGCACAAAGCATATAAGTGAAAAAGACGTAGCAGTATAATTTTGGCGGCTACACTTTAGCGACCAGCTACATATGTTTTCCATGCATTTTAGTACATGCTGGTCGTTAAAGGGTTAAACTCAAAACGAATCCCAGGAACCAACGTTACAGCGAAGCCAAATAACTTTCACCGAATAAACGTATCTATAGATTTAAATAATGTCTCTTGCTGAAGAAGAACCATGCAGATTGAAAAGGCAACCTCAGTACAGAAACACTGGGAAAGATAATGTCTTTAAAGAATGGAAGACCGCTGAAGAAAACCAAGGAATCACTAGTTCAGCCCTCAATGAGAGAGGAAGGTCATTCCAAATGGAGTGACCAACCACTGAAAATGCCTGATTTTTGGGTCAGAGCAGTGGTGGTTACAAAGATATTTTAATTGATCCAGTACGTAAAACTGTCAATCCCATAGCAGACTGAAATGGAGGTACTCATTTCCTACTGCTAGACAAAAACCCTGGGGAAAGAGAAACGCCCTTCACGCAGTGGTTGAATAGAAGGTCACTGGGTCACAGGTCCTGCTGCCTACTTCCGATCACTGCCAGCATACACCATTTTGTTGCCTTATCAAACAGACAAATGTTCACAACCAGCTCATTACAAAGAGTCTATTCTGCAGGCTAAATCTGCAATCATTAAAATACATACTAAGCATGCTACTAAACTGATTTGTGGAAAGAGCTAGTGAAATAGCCTTCAGTAAAGCTCAACATGACAATACGATTCAGCAACTGGACAAATGCTTTTTCATACAGGTCATGAACTCATCGTGTGTTGACAACAGATCGAAAAAGGACAAAATTCATTAGGTCATATTGTCTAAAATCACATTACTTGACATTACCTTACATCAATAAAATAATTACATTTCCACACATACAGAGAATGCTATCTTTCTGAAAAGAAAAATTGTCTAACCTTAACAATGCACGTCTTGATGGTAATGTACATGGACGGATTTAAACCGATCGAATTACAAAGCTACAAATCAAAAACCAAAAACATCATTTCCCAAAACAAGCCAGCTTTTTAATTTTTCATGGTTGAAAAATAAATCAAAATGAGTCACAGTAAATTTAAATGTCACAACAACAAAAGATATCAGTACAATTGGGTTTCTTTATTCCGTTACTCTGTTTTCCATTGAAATAATGCTCTATGAAAATCTATTAACCCTTTACCAGTTCATTTTTAAATTTTAAGGCCGTTTTCAGCGGATATTCTCGGAGCAAACGCGTAAAGGATTAATTTTTGCATTGCCAGAATTGAAAATAATATATTAAAAGATAATGATAAAATAATGATCTCATCGTTCATGTGCTATTCAGCTTGTTGCAGAGTGCTACATAAATGCCTATAAATAATGCTTAATGAAGTCTATTAAATTTTGCGTCGCCAGATATGACAATAACGATTAATTTTAATGCAATGATTATTGATTTTTCACCAACCCTTTTTTCTCGTTCTGATAATATTTCGAAGCCAGGCATTGCACTCAGAAGTGTAACGCCGTTTGCATTGCGATGACTGAAGCCCAGGACGCTTTCGTCTTTAACGCTACTGTCTCGGTCCCTTCAAAGAATAAGCAAACAAACAACATTTGAACAATACTGTCATCTTCAGCTAATATGCCTAAAATTACACTTGAGTTTCCATTTAAGATGTCTCTCATATATGAACAACAACAATCGAGACTAAAGAGTGACATGCTGAAAATAAACTGATCTGGTCTACAGTCAATTCAGCACAATGATACTTCAAGCTTTAAATTACATGCACAAGAAGTTTCTATATACAGTGCGTTATCTTAGCCCACATGTGTCTAATGCATGACGTACACCCATAGTGACTAACCACTCTGACTAACCTTCAATCAACACATGAACCACTATTTAAACAAGTCATCTTCAGCTAATGCCTAAAATTCCAGTAGTAACTGTACTCCATTTGCTAGATGAAAAGTTTACTTTACTCTGAAGCACTGTCTCATATATTACAGTATTTTACAAACTCGGGCAATTCATAAAATCAAGTTGTCTCACTTTTTTGAGTATGAGAGTGAAGCAGGTTTTCCTGAGTTTAGACTTCCCTGAAATAAAACACAAAAACTCTCAAAACTTATCAATTAACAATGACTATCATCATTCCATAAATTACATGAATAGATCACAACTCTGGTTTAATAAATTATAGAAAAGAATTGTTCTGGAATGAATTATCATTTTGCGATCATATTTGTATTATCCTCAAAGATGTGGAGGCAACAGAAAAATATTTATAACTGCATTAAAATCTCTGCTGAAGCTGAAAGTTCAATTATGTACATGACTTGTACCACAGCATATGTTCAATATTCTGAAAGCCACGTTTAATAAACTGGAAGATATTCACCATTCTTTTATTCATTTCTTTTTTCTTTTCACGTACTAGACGAGCCGTTTCAAATTGCGGACATTCTGATAAAAACGACAATTACAGTATGCTGCAATTAACTACTACCATAATTATGATCACAATGTCTTCTTTCTCAACAGCATTCACTACAAAATATCCTATTATAGACTCACTATAATAATTCACATGGCACTGACCAACTGATGATGCTGCAATAAATTCTGATTCTCAATACAGCAATAAGTTCTGATGCTCAATACAGCAATAAGTTCTGATGCTCAATACAGCAATAAGTTCTGATGCCCAATACAGCAATAGGTTCTGATGCTCAATGTCGTAAATTGATACAACTTTTTAAATGGAACATCACAAATGGCTCGTCACTCTGCACAGAATTTCCTGGGTCACTGTTCTTCAGCATATCTCGTCTCAACCAAAAATTCCTAATTTTTAATTGATGCACTGGAATTCTGTTAGCAAAATCTAAACCACGTAATAGAGAGAGAGAGAGAGCTCACCAGCTGGTTTGGTTAGACCATTCCTTCTGTATTTAACTAGTTCTTTGATGCGATTTTTCAAACGTTTTTCTCCTACAGAGAGCAATTCAAGCAGAACAAAATAAAACCAGATCTATAACTATAGTAAGCATTATATTAATAACAAATAAACATAAGAAAAATATACTTAACAGATTGACGACAGTACTTTTACGGTCCTAGGACATCGGAATAAAACCGACCGGAGGATTGTCATTGTTTTCATCTTCCTCTGCATTGACTCTAGTCTACTATTCCTTCATTATTAACCGATTGGACTACTGCTCTCCACTCTACTGTGAACTTCCACGGTTCATTTGCATCCTGAACAAAACATTCTACGGGCGACTTAATTGGCAGTATCCCCTTGCCACGGTATGCGAATTACTCATCAAAGAGCAATTCATCAAGGGACTACTCATCAAAGGATGATTCATCAAAAGACTACTCATCAAAGGGAAATTCATTAAGGGACTACTCATCAAAGGATGATTCATCAAGGAACTACTCATCAAAAGATGATTTTCATCAACGGCTACTGATCAAGGGACTACTTATCAAGGACTATACATCACGCATCAAACATCGAATGAATCATTGAACAAATCAATTTAGAAGTCTGTTCAAATACATCCCTCATTTTCACCAAGACCTTACAGAATTCATCTACTTAATTTAATGTATACACGCATGTAGATTCTCATCAGAATTATTCAACTTGTAAAGGTAAAAAACTTTGAAAGATAATCAAGGTTACTAACTTTGTAAACTGTGAAACATTTGTTCATATTCAGACGGCCGTTGAAATCGCCCAAACGGCTGCATCTTGTCTCGCAAATCTCTACATTTCAAAACATAAATTTATTATATTCAGCTCAATAAGTTTACAGAATCAAAACATGAATAACATAAATTTCTGATGACGACACAATCCAGTCTATAACAGTCGTTATTTTCCAAATCGCTGGGCATCTCGTCACAAGAGGTTTTCTGCATCGCTTCGAATGCTTGCTTATCTGGAAGTTCTGTCTCGTATCGCGAAAATCTTTACCCGCATTTTATCAAGTATCCTAAATTTGTTCTTTTCAGCCATGGCAAACCTCTGTGGTAGATATCTGGAAGGGGCACGTTATTAGGCTATGTTGATTGATTGATTGATTGATTGATTATCCAAGCGTGTGACCAGTTTCATTCTGCAATAGAAATGGCTAATTGTTTTATTTCACCCAAATGTCAATTTCGCATGATGTAAACAAACTGCACTATTATAGGCACAGATATGAAATATCATCTACTTACCTGTAACAATGGGTCAAAATGCCATATATAACTCTATTGTTACCAAACAACATTTATACTGAACTCACTTTTCATCTTTCGACTGTTTCTTCTTGTCTACTTGATTTTTCTTGCTGCCTACTGACGTCGCGTTTTGTATGATGCCGAAATCTTTCGCTATTTTCTTGCGATGTTCTCGCTCCCGCAACCGCTGACGATATAGATCAACTTGGAGAAGCTTAAATGCTGCAAAAGACAAAAACACACACGTATACAATAATACATCCTATATATAAAAAATACACATGATATAATATATACAATACATAGTATAAATATGTGTACAATTATATCTATAGACATACATATATCGTATATAATATATATAAAACAATGTATGTGTCTGGACTTTTTGCAAAGCCTTTCAACATTTCTCAAAGAGTCTGCACATGGCTATACAGAACAAAGATGCAACCATTGTTACAATTACAAACTTTAGGTTCTTCTATTTTGGGGCTTATAATTACAAACTTACAAACTGCTTTTGAGGGGTTTGGCTAAAAAATGTTTTAGGTATCTCTGTTCTGGGATTTTATTACAAAACTTTACATGTTCTTATTTTGGCCCTGTTGATTGGTGCCTGATATATATATATATATATATATATATATATATATATATATATATATATATATATATATATATATATTATTAAACCATTTTAAAGCTTTATTTTTGTAATCAACATTATAATTGACTGAGAATATGATGACATCATGACACATTCGCCTCTGAATGGTCATTCTGCGAGATGCGTAATATAAATGTATAGATACAATACAATACAATACAATACAATACAATACAATACAATACAATACAATACAATACAATACAATACAATACAATACATACAAATGTCGATGTCTTCATCCTCGTAATCCCAAGATAAACTGCTGACATGGGATTCTGCATCATCATCAAACTCCTACAACAAAAACCTCATCATCATCATCGTCATCATCATAAACACCATTATAATTACAATTTTTAACAAAGAATTAGGTGTAAGAATCCACTTGGACTAAAAAACTTATGGTTTCGTAAAGTGCTGCCAAAAGAAGCATACCAGTTTTTACTTCAGAAGTACTAGAGAACCTAGATTCTAGGTTACTCACTTCTTAAAGTAAACCAATAATATACAAATAAATAATGATTACACAGATAATTTCCTGCTAACAAAACATGTCAATATATACATTAAGTTTGACTCTTTTTAAGTTGCATTTAACTTAAGTTGCATAGCAATGTCATAACTGAAGCAATTTCCATGCGTTGTTAATAACCCTTTAATGCCGGAGAGTATAGGATTTCCCATACCATGTACTACCATCTTGGCATTAAAGGGTTAAGCTGAAGTGAGTTATTAACAAACGTTTTCAAAGTCATCTCTGAGTGGCATGTATCCGAGTTCCTGTTGTTCTTGGATTGATAGATCCAATAAGACACTGGAAGATGCAGTCGTCACTTCAGCTGAAACAAAAGACAATACCACATGCATGTAGTACATCCTACAAGTGGAATCCACGTATACAAGCCATATGGTGCAACTAGCATGTACATTTCAGCTGAAACAAGACAATACCACATGCAGTACATCTTACAAGTGGAATCCACGTATACAGCCATACGGTGCAACAAGCATGTACATATACCAGTGCAGTGCTTTCTGAGGAGCTTAGAAATTCACTCTGTGGATGCCCAGATATACATACGCATTCATATAAGCATGCACAGTTGCACACAAACTACCCGCCTACCTACAAATATGCATACATTGGATCATGAATTGCTATCTCAGCACTTCCAGAACATCAAGAAAAAAAGGCAATACACTGCTGAGTGAAATAACTTGCAAGAAGAGTGTATTTGGTTTACTCTAACATTAAGCTACCAATGTGATATATACGCGCTTCAGTCAAAATAACCAGGAGCGTATTTTTCAGAAGTACCGTTGAAACAATTATTGCATTGTATTATTGAGCAACGACCAGCACAAAATTACACCAAGACATATCGAAACTTAAAATCTGTCAAAAGGCATGCTTTGAATCCAGGTCAAACAGAAGCATCCAGCTTGAAAATAGATTTTGTACATTTCGAAAAGGTGAAACATAATAATGCCAGCATCCAATGCAAAGAGCAGCAGAAGAGTGATAAAGTGTCAAAAAGCAATAAGTCTGATAAGATGCAATGCTATTTGAACATCAGCTAAAGCAGAAACAAGAAGAGCTCTAGAACATTTAACTGAGCTGATGCTTAACCTGAGAAGAACCATTTAAATAAACATCATGAACACTTTCCACAGACGTTAACCCTTTGAACCCTGAGCTCCCATAACTCTATGGATAATGTCTCGCTAAAGCGGTCATCTGGGTTCAAAGGGTTAAGAAAGGCAGGCGGAATAACCTTTTTCAGCGGACGTGTGCTCTGTGACCTTCTTCAGACTGGATTCACTTGATATTGTTGCTGAATAAACAAAACAACACTTTTTGAAATCCGAACGTTCATGTAACATTTAGTTCTAAGTTTAATAGCAAATATAACTTCAGTCTTGACCAACACCCTTCCAAGATTACTGAGCCATACATGAATCATTTATCAGTCCATAGATACAATTCATTCATCAGTAATTCAGCTCCTCACATTCATATCCAAATGCAGCACCCACATGAAACTGAAATTATTATTCACAAGCTTATCAGGGTAGGTTGTCCAAGTAAAGGTTTACCTCAGATGCAATAATTCTCAGCACTGCATAGAAATTAATTTAAGTATTAAGCAATTTTGGTATCCTCTGGTCATAATTAATTATCTATCCATCCATCCATGGAATTTATATAGCACCCATCAAGATAACTTGCATGCACAAGCCACAGGCAGGTTACCGGTATTTCAAACAGAAGGACCCAAATCGAGAAATATTAATATAAGCAAAACTTTAACAGATAACCAAGCAGTTACCTTTGCCAACATTTCCATTAATGAAGTACGCATTAAAATGCTCCTGGCACTCTGAAAAATACAGTACATAGACACAATCAGTTTTGGCTCAACAAGGCCAAATAAATTTTCATACATTTATAAATTAAAAAATTGCTCATGGCAAAAGACTAAAATCTACATGAACAAAAAACCCAGAATGAATGCCAAAAAGTACATAGTGGGTGAATGTAATCTTCTACAAATGTGACTTGACTGCTAACGCAGCAGCAAAAAGCCTACGTACGGCAGCTGTAAATGCTCTGAAGAGTGCAATGATAAACTATCAAGTACTCAGCCTGAGTTACAAAATTAATGTTACTGGTAGATTTATACACACCTAAAACATCTTTCTAGCAACAGAAGTACTGTTGTCGTTGAACTATTCATACAATGAATTACATGTAAGAAAATCAAAGACTGTGGCTTTTCTTGAGCTATACATGTAGATGTTAATGTGTAAATGAGGCAATTCAACAATTCAAAGCCTGTAAAACAAACACCACTTCAAAATATTGTTGACAGAGAATGTCTCAAAGGATAGACTTTAAGATGAACCTGCAATTCTACAGCCATACATATCTGCCATGGCAAAATTATAAATATAAATTTATGTCAGTATCACAGGCAATTAAGTTGAAACAGGATATCCAATTTCAAGCAAAAGCCATTAAAGCAGCATTGCAGTCAGATTTTTTAAATCTCTAATAAACATGCAGTAACCATACCATCAGCCGTTCTTGTCTTCAAAAATTCAGCAACATCTTCCCTAAAAAAAGAATAATTGTGTCAATCTACTACACTGAACATACTTAGTAAAAAATTGTAAGACCTGAAATAATGTAGTAGCAAATTTTTTATATTTTGCCACACAATGGAATTCCACTAGCAGACAACAACAATAGCTTAACATCCATTACAAATAAGTTTAATCACAATGAAATGGCCAATTTCATAAAGTTAAGACATCGTAAATTAACCAAATTTGCTACTTCTTTTTCTCGAATGTAAGTGAAGTCATGATAACAAAAGGTAAGGTGATAGAACTTAGAACTTAATATATAGCAATAACAACGTTGTAAGGAAAGAAGACAAAGCTATTATTAAAAGTATGCAACTCAAAGTTGATGTGATGAGATGTTTAGCAATAGGCTATTCATGAAAAGCAAAGGAAAATAGACAGTTACTAGCTGCACATAACCAAAAGAATACCCCAAATGTGAAAGTCATCAGCTAGGGCAAAAATACAGAAAAAATGCAATGAAAAAGCAATCTGGTTCGGGTTTTTTTTATACAAAATGCATCCCCATACAAGTTGCAGACTTCAAGGCATAAACTAAATGATTTAAAGCTAGCCACAACTTCAACATTTGGACATCATACTGCTCAAGATGACTGTAAAGGTGATACAATAAGTATGTAGAGTTTGTAGACTAACCAGTTCCCAACGCTATACTGCTCCACCGCATCGAGCAATCCTTCTTCTTCGAATCCTGCCCATGGGGAACGGTTACTGAAGACTGCGATCGAAGTGTCATTCTGAGAGAATAACAAATTTCAAATCATAACCATATTAAGAAATTCTGCATTTATACATTCATGTCATTCTGAGAGAATAACAAATATCCAATCATAACCATATTAAGAAATTCTGAATTTATACATTCGGGTCATTCTGAGAGAAAAAAAAATCCAATCAAAACCATATTCTTATGCATTTTATAATGATCTGTAAAAATTTTCTTTGTTTGTAAGCACTCAGTTTACATACTTGTGACTCTTCAAGAAAACTCATCGAAGCATGACTAAAAAGAATGCTAGGTTTTCAGCTGCTGGCAAAATAGATAAACAGGAAAGCAGCCTATGTCACAGACTGCATGGAAACCTGTTCAGAATGAGAGATATAATGCAGCAAAGCGTCCATGTTGCATTGGAGAGGTACAGGACAAGACATTAAATAATGGTATGACTTGTATCCTAGCAATTATAGTTTAAGCAGCGAGTTAAACTTTCAATTCTCAGCTGGGATTTCCTTGAGGTCAGTCCCAACTTTAGAGATTTAAGAAAACATGTACAATCAGTCAACATACATCTATCTGGTATCCATGTTCTGCTTTGTGAGGTCCAGCCTCAACTCTACAGGAAAAGCACTAAAAAAAACAATTAAATAAATACATTAAAAATCATTAATCAGCAAACATATATAATAAAACAAACATATAATATAGACATCATCAATCAGCACTGGATGAGTGACTGTTAATTTACCAATAACATGCTTTGTTGGAATCGATTAATGATAACTTCAAGTTGTCTTAAGAGCAATACTTACTTATTTACACAGCTGTATGGTCTCAGTCTAAAAAATACAGGTTTATGTCATGGTCTTAGTCTTGGAACCTATTATCTCAGTCTTGGTTTTGAGGAGGTTTCTCGACTTTTTGGAAACTGTCTTGAATAGAAACTCTTGCTTTCTTGTAGAAATGGTCTCTGCAGTTCTCGAGCAAACTGTCCTCAGTTCTGAATTCTAAATTAAATGCTATATAAAATTTCCTGTGCTAATCTCATAACTAATAAGTCAGAAGTGCTAAACACATCAGAAGTTTAGAAAGCGGTCTTTCTGGTTAACACCTTGGCCCCCACCCCCACTGTTTCAGTTTCAAAGTTTTAAGTCTTGCATACAAGTCTGCTCACTTACTGATGAACTTTTTGTCACTGAAATTTTTAGCATCATTTAAACTAATGTAGATGTGCTTCTTAAAAATTTATTTTCAGGAAGCACGACACAAACTTTTTGTCATAATTATAATCGCAACAAATATATTTTTAAAATATGATCTTCATTTTCTCTTATCACGCCGTGTACGGCACAGCAGAAACTAACAAGTACGAATCAGCAATTTTATTCTCTAGCAATATGTAAAGCTCACTTACCTGTAGACAGAGGAAAAAGTCAGGGCACTTTGCGCACTTGATTGCAAAACCTCTTATAGGAAGCTGACAGTAAGTGCATTGATGCTGTTCCATGTGTGGTTATTGAAACCGGTCCAAGCTTGTGAAATAGGAAGATAATTATATAGTGCAACTGTGATTGTTCAACTTCTCTCGATAGTTTATTGATGTCTGCACAAAACAGGTTTAATAAACACAAGCTAGATGACGGCTCTTGGCACAGTTCACGTTAGGCTTAATGTAGCGCCAGCTGACTCGACTGGTCCACGCAACAGTCCCGTCGATTTCCTTAAAATTATAAGCATGACAAAAATTCGAAAATATTCTGTATCTATTATCTGTCTTAAAATTTGTAAAAACAAAACATAATTGGAATAAATATAATGTTTATTCAAAGTATACAGAATACCATCGATGTGTCCAAATTTCTAAAACAAATATTCTAAATCTCCAGTGATCTCATTTTACTAATTATGTTGCGCTGTAATATCTGTACTAAAAATAAATAGATGTTTCCATCTAATCCGACCAATAAAATGCTGATCCATGAACTTCTGTAGCTCGACTATCATGACGCTCAATATCTCCGTCGTTAATCGTTACTACACAAAATCGTTGTGCAAGACAAAAACGCTGTATCTAGTCAGAAGGGTTGTCAGAAAGAGTAGGCCAAAGGAGCTCGTAGTCCTTACACGCTTCGTCTTAGATTTAGCTAGTTGAAAATTTCAGCAGATCATAGCTAAATAGGGATATTATTTTAGTATAATTATGAATGTTTTGGTTAGAATGTAGTGATCGGTCTACATTCTACAACAGAATTTTGTTATTATACTCGCGTTAAAAAAATCAAGAACGGTGACCTCATTGTACCGCCACCTATTGAACGAAAGAGAGGAGGGGAAGTCAAAGACAATAATAACCCACGAGGAGTCTGTGTGCTATGAATCCTATGATTGTTTTGAAGTAGAATTTACGTGATTGCTGCATATGGGTTACCTGTGCTGTCCTTTAATCTGGCGAACAAAATGCGCTCATTATCTGAACATTTTCAGGCGATCATCTACGAATACGTTTGGTATTCATAGTTTTACGGACACTTTGAAGTTACCACAGACTGAGTTTCCTCTGTCTATGAAAAATGGGATCGTGCCTAAAAGGGAGCTCGAAATTCAAGAGGCATGCTAGTTGTTTAGAAGCTGTATGAATATATTATGCATTATCGTGTGCATGCGTGCATGTATTTTATATGTGGGCACGTATGTGTGTGTGTGTTTAAGTATGTATGTTTGTACTGCTGTTTATGTAAATTACATGATTCTTTTTAATTGCAAATGGGAATGTATGTGGCATTGCTTCAAGAGGGGCTACCCTAAACAGTGTTAAATAATCTCTAAGAACACAGTTCATGAAGTAGCAAATAAGTTTAGAGATGACAGAGTTTCAGGACTGTAATATACCGCATTGAAAATGAGAAGTGATTTTGTAGCATAAATATCATTGTTGCCCATGATCTTTCAATGTTACTCCCAGTTCACACCAGCTAAACAATGTTAGATTATGTTTGCAGCCTTTAATTGCCATTTAGGATATTCACATCACTACTTTATAGCTGCATTTCATAGCACATCCGATAACAAGTACTTTGAATGCTAATATACCTGAACTGTATTTTTGGTACATGCATTGCTCTGCATGCATTTATCTATGATTTAATTTGTTTTTCTTTCAAAGAAATGTAAATTCGAAGACCTTTATCGGTGGCAGTGGCAGCAGAGAAGCAACGCCAAGGTGTTCGTTCTTCATGATGGTCCACCATATGCTAACGGAGAGCCACATGTTGGCCATGCCCTGAATAAGGTAAGTTGTCCAGCGTCATCATCTTCGCTTAACTCTTTGCCATAAAAGATTATCAATGAGTCAATTTTCGTTACCATTGTACAGCAGATCTGCAGGACTTCTTCGTAGTGTAACTGCCATCATATGTCACTGCTTGAAAATGTCTCTTGCCTAGAACAATGCTGAGTAGGTATTCTATTACATTGCCTCAATGTAGGCCTACCGCATGTCGTGTCTTGTTAATTTTATGTGTCAAAATGTGAAACATTGCTTGTGAAATTGATTGCAAGTTCATGCTTCACAGAAGACTATTACAGCAAATTTATATATTCTGCCCCTTCAACGTTGTCTACCCAGGAGCACTTACAGTCCAGCACCGGCAAAGAGAAAAGTTCAGCCATAAGAACAGTGTAAAATGAGACAGAGGATGTTAATGCCTTGAGAACGTTTAGGAGCAGCCTTCAAGCATTAGGTTGGGCACTCTTTATGTATCATATGGTAGCCAGATAGTTTGAGTACTTACCTTACTAAATTGTGAAGTGTGCAGGAGTTTGAGCCTTCTGTGGACCGTCTCTGAGTCGGGACCTTTAGCAAGTCCATTACGCACACATACGATACAACAACAATTGATACATTGTGAGGTGCATAATGCATATGTGGTGATGTTTGATAAATGCAGAAGTGGTGATATCGAGAAAATAAATAAGTGCGGTGTTCACTACTCTGTTTTGTTCCTAGCATCATTTGTCAGCAGCCGTTGCTATTTGTCTGGGATTGATTTCAGATATTAAAAGATGTGACAAATCGATATAAACTTCTTCGTGGTTATCGCATTCATTACGTACCTGGTTGGGATTGCCATGGATTGCCAATCGAACAGAAGGCGTTGGCGGCATCGAAGGCGGATTTCAAAACGCTCAAACCGCTGGACATCAGAGCTAAGGGTATGCATTGGGGCTCTTACATCTGTAGGAATCTTGCTGATGCAGGTTTTCTTTGTCGCTTGTTCATTTCTTCCAGAAATTGTTCGTAAGGTGTTGTGAGATTTTTCGTTCTGCTGATTCGTGTACTTGATAGTGTAGTGGTTAGCATACTGGGCTGTCAATTGGGAGATCTAGTGCTAGTGTTGTGAGGCGGAAAAATTGTCTGTAAAGTTTCGTATCTTTCCGGAAACTTTCGGAAACTTTCCAACATTTTCCGGAAAATTTCTGATATTTTTCCATCAATAAAATATTACTAAATAACAATTCAAATCCATAAATATGCTTAAACATCAATCACTGTAAGCTATATTATTTAGTTATTGCTGATTTTTTCATTCAATAAGCGACTCTTATTGCTTACTGTTTAGTGTACACACCGACAATACATTTCTGAATTAATTGCAATCAGACTTCACTGTTATTATTGAGAGAAATTTTATGATTACTGTCCATAATTATTTTCTTTACTTTATTACTTCGTAAATCTTTTACAGTCTTTCCTGTTCTTTGGTTTCTTGTATTTTCCTACAGTTTGTTAAAATTGACGACGCATTCACTTATCTTTGCTGTTTTCTTTACCATTAGCAAAGGTGTTTGCGGAATCAGCTGCCAAGAAACAACTGTCCGCTTTTAAACGTTGGGCCGTCATGGCTGACTGGAAAGACGGCTGCTATTACACAATCGATAAACGATATGAAACCGTTCAGCTGGAAACGTTCTTCAGAATGTATGAAAAGGTGAGCACTTGACGTGATTTTTATTTTCATAATGCCCTATTGATGTCTTCATTTCAATGGTTGTGATGTGGGTGGTTGTGATGTGGGTGGTAGACATAATTGGAGGATTAGTTGCATTACTCGACATAACTGATGTTCGTTAGTATGATTTGTTTGTGCCTTAGTATATATATATCTGCATGGTTAGCAGATTTGTTTACAATATTCTGGTTTATGTGTTGGCGTTTTGTAATGTAATGAGGGGTAATCAGGCTCAATATCATGATGAGGTTATAGTTGCCAATATTCAATGAATTTGATGTATTATAAAGTGTATCCTGGTCACAGTACTTATCTTTATTTTCAAAGAGGCCTCAGCTTGCTAAAACTGCTGACATGTTGCATACATAACTTATGCTTATCCACCCACCTGTGTAAGTAAGTTTAAAATGGCATTGGAAGGTCATTATTCAATTCATGCTACTTTGCTTCTTCTATGCTCTTGCATTGAAATTTGAGTGAAAGTGCTTTTGATATTTAGGGCTATGTTTACCAAGACTACATGCCTGTTTTTTGGTCACCATCATCAAGGTATTCTTAATTGAATTTATATAATACTTGCAAAATAATAGTTTTAAGATAAACTTGTTGAATTTTATTTGATGTTTTAACAGTTACAGAATTTTAAAGTTGATTAGTTATGACTGTTTGCCTGATCAAAAGTATTCTGCAGCTTGGTAGGATTGCCTTTTTTATAAGCCAAATTGTATAATTGATAACATCTTCAGCATAGATTCGTCTTTTCAATTGTCTTAAGTATATTGTTCAGAATCGCTCGGACATAGGACAGTGTAGGGATTGATGGCGAATTTCATAAAGGCTTATTGTTTGCAGCTGCCTATGCTTTTATAGTGGATTAATTATTTAGGGTGATTATCTATTACTAAGGTCTGCATCACTTATTATTAACAGAGAGCTCTATCTATGATTTGTTGAATATATTACTTGCTGCCTTGTGAAAGTTTTGTTCTGACTGATAGGAGACCAATTATGTAATATTAGAAATAATTAAGCATTTCTGGCTGATAGAAATCAACAAACCGCAAAGTACATATATGTGATTGTTGTTCTTTGTCTTCCTGCAGAACTGCGCTGGCTGAAGCGGAAATTGAGTACAAGGACGATTATAAGAGCGTGGCAGTTTTTGTAAAGTATCCATTGAAACAAATACCTGAAGCACTGGCATCCACAGGTTGGCTTCAATATGTCTCTTAAACTATTGATATTGCTTTAGAAAGTTGTTCCAGTAACTGTGAAGTGTCATTTTTTTTCTATCTGATCATGCCAACCAGGGCAGAAAATTTGTGTTGAGATTTCTGTTTCATCTGTGCTCCAAACAAATGGACTATGATGTGTACGCGCTTACTGTACACTGTCGGTGATGAGCTATGACAGCCCCAATTCAGAAACAAATTCCATACCTATGACTTTTAGCTGTTTATTTTTTTATTTTTAGTGTCTGGCACAGTGCCACATGTTGTGATATGGACGACAACGCCTTGGACTCTTCCACTCAACCGAGCCATCTGCTATGGTCGAAATTTGAAGTGCGTTGATGTGCCATTTCATACTTTAACTTGTTTTTAGCTTATATTTCATCTAAATTGTTTTTCTTTTATGACTACATGATAAGTAGTCAAGAATAAATCTAGGATAACAAATATATTTTTGTTTAGCCTTTGTGCTTTTTTCCTTATTCATGCTAATTTTAATGATGTTACTTAATTCTTTAATGATGAGAGTATACTAAAAGTGACTAGGAAACGAATGCAGCTCATTGTAAAGGTGTTAAATTTTCTTAACATCCTTGAAGTGCTAAGGTTTTTAGTGCACATATGGTGTCTTTATGGAAGTGCTTTATCATTTGATTGCAGTTACTGTTTTGTCCAAGATGAGTTGAAAAATTCCTACTTGGTGTCATCTGAATTTAAGGATAGACTGTCTCAGATTCTTGGTCAGCCTCTTCATGTTCTCTCAGCATTTGAAGGTAGCCGTGACTCATACCTTTATTCAATCTATCCTTAGAATTAATCTTTTTTGGGTGCATTAATTATGGGCATCTGTGTTAGAGCTGTCAGATAGTATTGCACATGTATTTATCCTACGCAAATACATGATAAATCGATAAAGTCAAAAAATTTATGGTTATGTAAGAAATTATGACTGAACATTGGAGCACAAAGATTTGAAGTTACAACAGTGAATGGTAAGGAGGATGCACAGATCTGTATGGATGTGCTGAGAGGATGGAGATAATCACATTGAAGTTAGCTGATTAGCAAGGCTTTCTAATCTGTAGCACTTTGTTTGAACAAAGGGACTGGTGCAAGCGAACAGGAGGACACCAGTTGAATAGCACGCAAACTTGATAGACTTAATGGTAACGTAATTGCAAATTTACGTAGCGCAACTTCAGTAGAGACTGATCAAAGGTCCATTACCTGTTAATGATTAATTATCAGAAGCGAAAAGATGTGTTACATGTACCTTAGCATTTAAATAGGATCTTTCAAGAAACCCGTCTTTCGTGCTATACAGAATATCATTGTTGGTTACCAGCCCAATTTTTGTTTTTAGGATCCGCTTTAAATGGTGCGACCTACTCCAGTTCAGCTGCTGATGTCAATGAATTGCCACTTCTCAATGCCAACCATGTAACTGCAGCTAAGGGGACGGGTCTTGTACATACCGCTCCAGCTCATGGTGTGGAAGATTTCCAAGTTGCTATGAAGCATGGATTGTCGCTTGTAAGAACTTAGCACTGTAATATTTTAATTCTTTATTCACATTTTGCTTTCCACTGACTCAGTGTGTGCATGTATCCACCCTACATTGGAAGGAAGTGATTGTGATATGATTTTTTAGTTTAAAGCAACTTATTGAAAAAAAAACAGTTAGTTCTTATGTAAGTGATTGTGATATGATTTTTTACTTTAAAGCATCTTATTGAAAACCAGGTACATGAACTTGAAATGAACCGATGCACCTTTATAATTCATCCCTTAATTGCAGTCAGATGTAATTGATTAGGTGTCTAAATTCTGTTGGTCATCCAGTGCGTAGCATGACTGCTACAACAGATTTTTCTTTTCTTGTGCTGTTAATTAAGCACTATAATATCGACACTTCAAGCAAATTTCTTCAGAGGTCTCTACTCACTGCCACACACAATTGTTTGGGCTGAGAACTAAATGAGCCAGACACTTAGAGAAGTGTTGCTGTGTGCTGGTTTAGGAATGTTTTGTGGATGAAGATGGACGTTATATGGATGGCGCTGGAAGTCATCTCAAAGGAAAACATGTTCTCTCCGATGGTACAGATACAGGTAACTGCTGCCAAGTGTCTTCAATTGCCATGGTAATTGGAAAATATTCTTAAGATGAAAAACTGAGTTTTACAGCAAATGTTCGTGGTTCTTCATGCAGATCTGTGATGTTTAATGCGAGCTCAAAATATTATCTAACGAATGGCAGTATGGTAAATTTGTTTGCCATATTTGTGCATAGCTTATTTATCAGGAGTGTTTAAAGTTTTATTCAATTGTTTTATGGTTACTAGCTGGTTTCATTGTTTACTGAATTGTGATCGTCAATTTATATAGCGCCACTTTAAGAGTTCACTCCTCAGATATGCTTTTTAACTGGTTGTGTTTAGTGCTGGAACAGATGGCGGGTCAGATCGTGCACCGGGAATCGTTTGTTCATAGCTATCCGCACGATTGGCGCAGTAAGCAGCCGTTGATAATACGTGCGAGCCAGCAATGGTTCATCAACACAAATCGTCTGCGAGATAAAAGTCTGGTTAGTCTTGACAACTGATTATTCATATTACTTCATATTATTCAGTTGCCATAAATGTTTTTTTGCTATTTAAGACTGTTTTCACAATTAAAGACATTTTATGTATATGCTATTTCACAGATTAATTAACGACTACTCTCAAACGCACATTTGATAAAGGACTTAAATCCACATCTATACTTCTTTATGTATGAATGTATGTACATAATATGTATGCATATGTTTGTATTATGTGTATGTACCTATGCATGTTATTATATAATTATGTGCATATAAATTATATATATGTGTATATCTAGGCACCTAATATGACAATGGCTTTGAGCAACTCAAAAAAATACTCCAATATTAAGTAGGTTATTATTGAAGAATCATTCTACATCAAGCAAGCATGATTGTTATTGTGACCATAAGTCAATTAAGAAAGGCTGGTCAACTGAATTTTAAGTCTTAAATTTTGTGTTTGTCATTAAATGTCTTTGTGCCTAGGAATGTCTGAACTCTGTGAATATTGTTCCAAAATTCTCAAGTTCCGGAATGCTGTCACAGCTGAACCTGCGTAGCTACTGGTGCATATCACGGCAGCGGGTCTGGGGCGTTCCAATCCCCGTATTTTATGAAAAATCGACTAAGAAACCACTGCTGACCAGGTAGCAATTTATTTGCGTGCATCGTAACTTTCGAAAATGTTTGTATTTTATGCATGTAAATAATTGCTTTTTGCATTGTGAACAAATGGCAACTATATGGTTATTGTATTCATACCATTCATGAGAAGCTCTAACTTGTCTTATGTGATTTTATCAAGTGACTTATTGGCTATGATCTCTATTGGGTCATCTATGACATCTTAACCCTTTAATGCCAAAATGGTAGTAAATGGTATGGGAAATCCTAAATCCTATACCCTCCAGCATTAAAGGGTTAACTGTCTTCAGCGAGAACTCTGATAGTGTAGTTTTACAAATTCATACGATTGATGGTTTAAGTTGCAAACAGCCTGCGTTAAAATTAAACTTTATGACTGTCGTCTTCAACAACTGTTTTACCTGTTAATTGCCTTGGCAATGTGTGTATGTCACCTGTTTGAGCATTGTTCACCTGTAGGTAGGTGACCTATGACATCAATTAGGCTAGCAAGCACCTTTGAGAGTCCCTAATGGTGCATTGTTGAATGTTAAAACGCATAAAATGTTTATATATAGAGACTCCATAGATCATCTGAAGAATTTGGTTTCTGAGTTTGGAACAGACTGCTGGTGGACGCTACCGATGAACAAGCTTTTGCCAAGTCATGTTATCAGCAAAGTAAGGAAGCTACTCTTGACATCATTTTTTAATTTACTGCTCCATAATAATGAAAATGACTTTGTTGGTCAGGCTGTTCATCTAACTATAAATGCCTCATTATCTTGCACATGATTCCTCAGCAGTCGACTTTTTATACACTTTAAAAAAAATATTTTTCAGTCGACTGTGTTTAAGAATTAAAGTGTTCGACCAATTGGCCTTTTGTTGCTTGCATGCTGATTGGCTTCGACTTAATTATTCTAATGCAGATTACATTACAGCCGACATGCGCCTTTGAGGAGTTTCTCTTCAAGTGGCGCTATATAAATTCATGATTACCATTATGATTACAGTGTTGCCATCATTTTGTCAGTTGCTGTACATGACCTCATTGACCTGGCATGTCCTGTTATAAGACTCGTACTTGTTTTATCAAGGTGTTTAAAAGATAGAGTAAACTTGGGCACAATGTTATTCTTTCGTGAGATAGTAGTGTTGGTTTTTTCTTGGTGGTGGCAGTGCTTTCTTTAACGTTTGATATATAATTTGCTCCATTACTGTTTTATGTAGGCTACATTTTTATGTTTTCGCAGAACCTTTTAAGATGGGCATTACTTGTTTTGTTTTCAGGCTGGATTTAGCTCATCTGCAGAATTTGAAAGACGAAATGACATTCTGGACATATGGTTTGACAGTGGTGTATCATGGTCTACAGTTCTGCAAGGTATTTCAAAAGTTCATCAAAGCTGCTTAACAAAATTGTGATTTATATGAACCATCTCAAGCATACTTTTCTTATTAGATTTCGTAAGCCTTATATGTAGTTATGAATATACGTGAGTTGGCATTTATACATAGAATTTTTAACGAATCTTGCCAATTTTCATGTCTTTTCTTGTTATTTTTATTATTGAAAGTTATCAATGGTTTAGAATATCACTTCAAACTCTAAGTGATAATGAAGGAATTTGAAAGCTGTACATTTACAGAGCTGGGTCGCATCCTTGTCCTGTAAGTACTATTTGTGTTAGACATGGCTAACATATGATCAGTGTGTAATTTACTTATTGCCTTGCTGTTTTACGTTTAGCCATGTAATTCCATTGTAAAATGAGTTTAAATTTTCTTTTCCAATGGATAGATACAGGATATCAGGCGGATGTTTACCTGGAAGGATTGGATCAGTTTGGTGGATGGTTTCAGTCGTCACTTCTTACAAGTGTTGCTGTGCAGGACAAGGCGCCGTACAGGTGGTTAAGCTTTCGCATCTGCTGCCTTCAAAGCACTCTCTGACATCAATACAGTCATAAGGGACATCCATATATTACGTCATGCACCTAAGGAGGGGCACGAGGGTCACACATTTGTGATGATACTAGATATCATATGACTTTTGTGTTGACTCATGATGAAGGGGGCGGGGTAAAAAATTGTCCAAAATTCCAAAATTGCATGACATCATTTATGGATGGCCCCTAAAGAGAAGACAGCATTTAAGACCGTTGTTGAGATAATGACAGGTAGAAAGCATAGATATTTATCTGTGTAATATTAAATAAATAGTAGAGCTATATCATCATTGGCTTGATTCATAATTTCTGTTTGGACTGATAAATTTAAGTATTCTGAAATTTCACTTGCAAATTAGAATTAGGCGATACAGGATATGATGGTGCTGAAAGGTTCCTAAGAGATACTGCTTCTATGTAAAATGTAAATGCACTTTTGTATGCTAGCCCTTTAATGACTAGCTACAATGGTTTCCATTACAGTTTATTACAAACAACTCATCAGGTTAGGAGTTTACGTGATGTGCTGACTATTTAAGTAGCTGTGCATGTATGTTTGCTGTTTTATCAGTCACCTTTGCAGTATTTTATTTTTAATTTTTTTTTCTTTAATTAGGTCGTTGGTTGTGCATGGTTTTGTTTTGGATGAGGAAGGAAAGAAGATGTCCAAGTCGATTGGTAATGTTGTTGATCCAGCCGTTGTCACTGATGGAGGAAAGGTGAAAATTGAAATTTAAGATTATGCATAATATATAATTATATTTCTCATCTTTATGCGTGTTTCTCTTGTTTGAATACACGGCAACAAACCGTAACAGCATCATTTTTATTGCTTTTATTGTATTTTTGATTACTGAGGCTGTTATCTCCTTTGCATACACAGCATTTCAATGAAGGGTGGATGAATGTGTAAGCAAATGAAACTTTATATAAGTGCTTAACCGAATTTTCTCCGTACGCTATTAACTCTTTACCCATTCATTTTTAAATTTTAAGCCTGTTTTCAGCGGATATTCTCGGGGCAAACGGGTAAAAGATTAAGATATATTTTATATGTTTTGTAGAATAAGAAAACCGATCCAGCGTATGGCGTGGATGTGCTGCGGTTGTGGGTGGCCCACTCTGGAATCGACAACAAGGTTCACATCGGACCAGGCATTCTGTCGAGTTGCAACGAGCGACTCTTTAAGGTAACGTAAAAGACGTCTGATCATTTGAAAAACATTTCTAACATTGTGATTTATAAATGTTGATTTTATGCATAAATAATCATGTTTTTGTTTGAACAATGTTGCATGAACAGCCAAATTACTGTGAATGAACGGCCATCATTGCAATGACCTTTTATGTTACTATTGTTTGATTGATGTTCAAAGGTAAACTCTTTGTAGTATTTTAATCTAGTCCTGCTGCGACAATGAACAGCTATTATGTAGAACCTTACCAGGGCCGAAATGCATATAAGTAGGAATAGCGTAGGCTAAGACGTAACTCATCCAGATGTAGCCGTTTGAATGTAACCGTATGCATAAAGATAAAATTGGAAGTGAATAACTAATCTACACATTCCTTGCACCCGACGATGCATGACGCTTGCTCTCCCCCCCCCCCCCCCCCCCAATTCAATAGGTTAGAGCTGAGCGCGCATGCGTGAAAGATATTTATATGCGGTCGTTGCCAGCGTGGGGTGAACAGATCAAGACCTATAGACGGTCCACAGGGAAATCTCAACGGCCGCCTATTGTTCACGCTGTCCAGCAAAGTCGGCCGTCTATTGTTCACCTTCGGAGTAGCAGGCTTATACCTGCCTCCGAGTTCGAATAACGTTATACCTATCGTAATTCGCTAATCACAATCCATGCATACGGAATTTACCCACTGTTCCCGCATATGCCACATTTAAGCTAAAGAGTATGAGTTATACCCTCTTGTGCATATCGGCCCAGAACCCCACAAATGTGCTAAATGTAGCTACCAAACAGATGCGACTTAAAGAATTTAGAAAATGCTTCCTGACTGCACGCAGCGCAATGTTACAAATTTGTAAATGGAAGACTGATCAATGGAAGACTAATCACAGTGCATTTACAACCTACACTGATGCATGCGATCATCAAGTTCCACAGGTTGCAGAATGTATCAATAAATTTATTTTTTAACATTTATATTCAATTTATTTTAATTTTACAAGCATGTGTTTTCACTGCGTTACTGATTACACACTTTGTGTGCCGTTACCAAATGTTCATCTTGGTGAATAGGTGAGCAATAGGAAGAAGGGAAAGTCTATAGGATTGACTTTACTATTATTATTAACTTTTTATATAGCGTACCTTCAAGGTAATCTACTCAGAAGTGCTCCCAGTCCAACAACGGCTAAATAAAACAGTTTTTAAGTGAGAAAGAAACATAGTGGTGTGAC
Organism: Lumbricus rubellus; assembly: GCA_945859605.1. NCBI lineage: Eukaryota > Metazoa > Annelida > Clitellata > Crassiclitellata > Lumbricidae > Lumbricus > Lumbricus rubellus. The sequence continues at coordinate 28,694,498 of OX243819.1, read as the reverse complement.
CTTTACAGAGTCTAACTGAACTCTCTCTCTTGTTTGTTGATTTTAGATTCGAAAGGCTCTCCGGTATCTCATGGGCAATTTGCACGACTTCAATTGGAAGAGTAATAGCATGTCATGCGATCAACTTCATCTCACCGATCGATTCACTCTGCATCTTCTTCACGAGTTCGTCACTCAGGTTTCTCCTCCACTTCACAATTTTTAAGACGCTGCTGTACGGGTGCAAGATAGTCTAGTGATTAGCGTGCGGGACAGAGTAGAGTAGAAGTTTTCAAGATTTTGCACTTCACTTGCACTAAATTTGGTTGTAGTGAGTACACAGTCAGTGAGAAGATCAGTTGGCGAGGGAGAGGATGGTAATCTGCCCTCATTAGAATGTGGAGTTGCTTGCACTTCAAACCCGGGTCTGCCTCTCTGGCTAGCTTAAGGGTCTGCTCTTCTTCTTATGAACTTGACTGTTTGTTTATTCAATTTTATAGTTTCTTGTATTTGCATGCTTCCATACCATTTAATCTAACGTATTGACTTCTTGCTGCGCAGTTATGCTGATGTGCTAGACATCAGTCAAGGGAAGCTTTATGCAAAACCATCTTCCAGTGGAGAAGTCGAGACAGTTTATAATTTCTTTGGAAAACGAGGACTTTACATTTATTATTTAAATTCATTAAAAATGTTATGTAATATTCTTCATTATGCTTAATACTTATGTTTTGTGAATGTTGCAGGCAACTGATGCGTATGAAGCGTTCAATTATTCGAGGGTAGTGAACTTGACGGACAGATTCATAACATCCCAAGTGTCTGGTTTCCACGCTCACGTAACGAAGGACAGGTGAGAGGTGAATTTAAGTCAGTCAGTATGATCTTTAATTACTACATTTGCAAAGGCACTGTGAGACAACAACAGTTATATAATGTTAATCAGAAAGCATCGAATTAATAAGTTTTTTAATAATAGAGAGAATTGCACGTACTGATATGAATTGGGTGAGGGTTCTTATTTTCAAGTAGATGGCATTGGAAAAGTAATGGAATTGCTTAGAACTTCAAATGATGTGCTTGGTTTAAACATTTACTAGTCTTTGACGAACTTGAAATGTTTTTAATTTTAAATGTAGGATGTACTGTGGTGGTGTCGAGGAAAGACGCTCTTGTCAGACGGTTCAGTATTTGCTGCTGGAGGCGATAACAATGGTCTGTGCGCCTATTGTTCCTCATCTCTCTGAGGAAGTCGTTCAGTACCATCCGCTTAACACTGGTCAGGTTTTCTACAGTTAATATCAACTTTTCATTATAATTGTGCTCTACAGCTAATAAAATACTGTGTATAAGTGTCCATGACTATAAGAAGAAGCTGTATTTAATCTTTTTGCTGTTCCTAGTTTATGATGTAGTAGGTTGCATTCCTTGCAGTACAGTTCTTTTGTTTTCCTTTGGACTTAAATTAGTTCCTCGCTGTGGAGGGGTCAGCCACTCGGATCCTCTGTCTCCACATTGTTCTTTGACCGGTGGCGTCCGGGCCTACTTGCAGTACAGTTCTGTTGGCGGTTAAAGACCTTTTGTGGTGGATTGCCACTTTGGACTTTGTTAGGAGGGATGCTAGCAAAGACTTTACATTGTAGTTCTATTCAGAGTAGGATACAGCAACACAAGAGCATTTTGTTATAGCCTGGAACTAAACTGACTGTAACTTATGATAAATAATTATGGATTATAGAAATGGTGGGGAGAAAAGTATCTGTTTGTATGTACCGTTGTACATGTATCAGAAACATATGTAGAGGCATTTCGGTACATGTTCCTGTGGCCATTTAACACTGAAATTTTTGCATTGATTTCTCAGTCACATGTTTAGTATGCTCTCGTCACTTAAGTTTTTGTTCTTAATTCTTGACAATTAGCTTGATGCAGTTTGAATTTTTTACATTTTTCCAGTGTATGAAAGTGTCTTCAAGTCAGGATGGTTTGCTGCCGATTCCACGTGGCTTCAGCCCATCTTAGCAGAGCAATTCAACGCTGCTTTTACGCTCAGAGATGCCGTCAACAGCCTCCTTGGTACCCAGAAGCCGACTGATTTTGATCTCACCATTGTCTGTGACAAACCGCTCTTCAGCTGGCTCCGAGTAAGTCTCAATTTAGGTTTTCCTATTTCAGGAGGTGTTAGAGGGCTCTAGGAAAAGCTTCCAGTACTTTTATATTACACTCTTTTTAGTGTTTCAAAAATATAAACTTAATGGTAACAACATTATTTCTATGTGTTTAAACAGAAATTATTTTGTAAATGCATTTTGACTCCTGCCTTTGTGAAAAGGTCTTGAAAGGTAGTTTACAGATATAATTATGTAGCTGGTTATCAGTTTTGCACTCTATGATATAATTTTTATTTCTAAAGGAAAACAATTTATATTATTTCTATGGCTAGTGAAACCAACCAGGCACAGCCATGATGGCTTTGAAAATTGAAGTCGTTTTGCAGAATAGGTTTCATTGTCTGGTCACATTTCATTGTGTTTTACTAGTTTAGAATGTCTTTAGTTGATTTTAAGTTGTTAGAACAACATACTTGACTCTTATGTGGCTATTAATTGTTTTAATTTTTTATCCTGTGTCTGTTTACCTAGCTTTTGAACTGTTGTAGGAAGTTTGTTTAAGAAAATTGATTGTAAATCAACCTGAGGGGTTAGAATTTGTCCAAATTTTTATTGGCTCTATTGGTCTGTGATGAGGCAGTAAATTAATAAATTGTCGTATATTTCTGCAGTAACCATTGAATGAATCTAGCTTTTCACATACACATTACACAAGTTATTAAACATTTAATTGTGTTTATTTTGAAGGCTTTACAAGAGGAAAAGGCTAATTCTCATTCTGCGCTATGTGAAGTCTTCCAGTCGGCAACTGTAACTCTCGTAAATCAGTCTGCAGTCTCTTCCAACAACAGCGAGAAACATTTCTTCATCGATGGTCTTCTGAATATCAACGGTATGGCCTACACAGACATGTTTCTATAATATGGTATTATGAATACGATAGGCTGCTAACCTAATTGGAATTACTATTTGCTAAGCCTTCAATTCATAATCACTGATATTTTCATCTGATTAACTTCAAATAGGCCAGTGTCAGTTTTGTCTTAAGTAATTAATTCAGTGTTTAAATGTATTAGCGTGGGAATGGACCAAGCTTATACTAAAACGATACTTCGTCTGATAAGTTTTTGGTCTTAATTTCTACTGAAGGATTAAGTTTCGTTTTCAGTTTTATGTAACTGATATGTTAATATTCGTTTTATTATATCCTGCATTGTTTTCTGTTTGCTAACTACTGAAGGCTGCATTGCCTGTGCAAGTATAACCATCTGTTGTAATGTGTTTATCTTGGTCTGCCACGTTAGGTTCAATATCAGGGTTCTGTGTTGGGCCCTTTACTGTACATTCTCTACACAGCTGGTATTGGTTCCTTGTTGTCTGCATGTGGCCTTCTGCACCAACTCTATGCTGATGACGTTCAGGCCTATGCTCACTGCCTTGCCACTGATGCAGTGTCCACTGTATCGTTAATGTCCAATGCCATTGATGCTCTTACATCATGGATGGCATCTAATCGTTTGTTACTAAATCCCTCTAAAACTCAGTTTATCTGGTTTGGTACTCGCAGGCAATTGGCATCCATTGACCTGCACTTAATAACAGCAACTTTCCCTGATATATCTTTCTCTCTCACAGTCCGCGACCTTGGAATTACTCTGGATCAAGAGCTCAATTTCTCTAAGCATATCAATTTGGTCACTCGCAGTTGCTACTACCAGCTTCGGCAACTCCGAGTTGTCTCAAGATCTCTCTCTCATAGTGCTACTCTGACACTTGTCCATGCCTTTGTCACCAGTAGAATTGATCACTGCAGTTCGGTACTCATGGGTCTGCCACTTGGACTAATTGGGCGCCTTGAACGAGTTCTTCGTTCGGCTGCTCGCCTCATTGGCCGCATTCCTAAATATGCCCCCGTCTCTGCTTATATGCGTGATGTTCTTCACTGGCTCCCTGTTTCACAGCGCATCTCCTACCGAGTTGCTGCACTTGTCTGGCGTTGCCTTACTGATTGTGCTCCATCATACCTGTCTATTCTTTGTCGACCTGTCTCTGACCTTGCAGCCCGTCGAGCTTTTCGCTCTACGACAACGGGGGAGCTTTTGGTTCCTCGAGCTCGCACTTCTACAAGACAGCGCCAAGCCTTTTCTTCTGTGGGTCCCGCTATCTGGAATGGCCTCCCACTAAACTTGCGACTTATGCCTAGACTAAATTCACCTGCTTTTTATAAGTCGCTCAAAACCTATTATTTTAGCTGTGGCTGGACTGGGAGCGCCTCTGAGTAGTTTCTTGAAGAAGCGCTATATAAATTCACGAAATGAATGAATGAATGAATGAATATCGTGTCATTGTGTGTTTGATTAATGTATAATACATGTTCTTGTTTGCTGTTTAGATGGCAGTTCCTCAGAGGTCAAGTATCAGCTGGTGCTAAGTCCAACCAGAGGCCACTCCTGTCCTCGATGTCGAAGGAAGATCTCAAAGTCTGACGACTGCCTTTGCACAAGATGCACTCAAGTCCTTAATTCATCTTGATGTCATTATATGATTATAGTAGGTCACTGGATATATAGATGAGAGCTATGAAATTTGCTTTGCAACACATGTACAAAAGATCATGAGGTTCTTGTACTCAAAATAGGTTATAGAAATGTGTCACAAGTTGAATCTCTTCAGCAGATGACAAGGTTGCGGAGACAGAATCGCGCCATGGTGATAACGACTGGTGCAGTAGATAAGCAACTGCCTGAATTGAAAATCAAGACAATTTATTATGATTAGTTTATCTCTTATAGTCAGTTAATAGCTGTGATTTTTACTGTTTGTAGCATATTCTTGGCTACACGTATAGGACAATCTTATAATGGTGAAGATTTACAAACTTCAAATTATGAAAAAAATTAACATTTATTATTATGAAAAGAATTAAGAGAAAGAAATTTTTTATAGATATTGTTGCAGAGCGCAACAGGTTTTCTAATAAAAAAAACAAATGATGCAACACATTCGAAAATACTATTTCCTTTTTCTTTTGTAATGACCATTGTCTCATATGACTAAGCATTGTAGCATCAATCAATGGCATTGCGCAATTGTGTGCAAAACGTCCTTCACAGGAAAATTCAAACCCACATTGAGTAACAAGGCGTGCACTCAAACTATTTCGTCACAGTGCCACGTTAAAAAACATTGGTTAATCCTTTTTATGTGAAAAGCAGTTCACAGCTATTCCAGTATAACCAGCTCAATTTACAACATTAGCAAGAGCGTAGGCTGTGTCCCAGGTGTGTGTGTGTGTGCATCTGTGTTAGAGTATGTAATGGATCATGGTTCATCTCCCAAAAATGTCCAATACATCGGATTTAAATCTTGGTCCATCCATGGGGTGGGGGCCTTAAATGGTCTGGCATCCATTCCATTAAAAGTGAGCATCATCAAGGCCATAATGTCGTTATATAAAAATGTGTACATTTGTATAATTTCACACCTCGTTGTATGTTCTTTATAGCTGTGAAAAATGCTGGCATGTTTTACGAAATTGCTAATTTGTTGAAGAGCCATGCAACATGCAAGGATGAAGCCTACCTATGTTTGATTGCTAAACGTGCAAGTGATTAGAATATCAGGACTGCCGCCATAAAAACCCATCTACATACCAAGGATGTGTAACAATTGTTTGTTTACCATGCCTCACTTAGCCTTTGCTTTCAATCTCCAGATCGAAATTTCAAAGGCGTCTGCACAATCTGTCGTTCACTTTTGAAGAGATGTTGGGTGATATCTATTCGGATGGAAATGTTGCAACCATGGAAACGGCTTGCAGGGCCAGGCCTTCTAATGGATGAGTATTCCCCATATGACCTCTGAACACCTCAGAATTTAAGATGATTTGGCTAAACAGTGTCATCCGTGTCGATTTCATCGTAATAGCTGTCCGGTATTTCTTCGTAGACGTGCCTTTCTTTCGAAGGCTCCGATATGTCGTATGGTCGGATGTTGCCTGGCAAACCAACGTCATTCAAACCAGCATCCATGCTTCCTCTGCTATTCGTTAACAGATTCATGAGTCTGTATTTCTCTTCGTCCGACATCGTTTCAAGTGTCTGAACAATGAGGTCGTCAGAGTCCGTTGCTGGAGCTGTGGGCAGCAGAGTGGGAGAGTGTTTCGCTAGATGCCCCAAAGAATTTGCTCTTGGAACGTCCGTTTTTATGAACCGTTTCGTCTGATCGCCAAGCTTTGGGTTGATGACCATGCTGTGTTTCTTCTGCCTTTTCTTCCTCATAGCAAGTACTATTACGACGACGATGACTAATAAAACTAAAGCCAGACCCAGTCCCAGTGTACATCCGAGAATAACTGGTAGGTTGGCCGACGCGGTTTTCTCGTTCGTCGTGCTAGCGCTGGTCGACGAGCTGATTGTTCCGTCAACGGTGTCCGCCTGTAGGACAACGATGTATGTGGTAGCGGGAGTTAGGCCAGTCAGAGTGGCATTCCTCACGTCTGGTCCAAGTGAAATGGTTGAGTCAGTATCCTTGTCGTTCACCCCGTATTGAAGTCTCAATAACGTAACGGGTCTATTGTCCGTTGAAATGGTCCACACAACCGTCATGCTGCTTGAAGAGATGTTGACGATGTTCAATGCAATAGTTCCGATCGCAGGAGTTGTTGTCTGGCCAATAAGGTCTTCGCAAGGCATTGTGGTTGCCGTTGTGCAGTTGGAAAAATCTGCGTCTGTCAGACTGTTGAAGAGCCGGCTGTCCAGGTTGGCGCAAGTCCACCGCAGCGAATTGATGAGAGCAAGAGAGCTGACGTTCTTCCTGAGCACCTGGAGTCGGTCATGAAGCCATTTCATGTTGCAGTCGCACACCAGTGGATTCATGGTCAGCTGGAGCCTCAGAATGTCGATTTTCGTGAACTGGTGGAAGACGCATTCGTCAAGCGTCGTGAGCTGATTCTTCGTGAGGTAGAGTCTGACGAGGCTGTTCTGTAGTCCCGTGAGCGACCGCTGGGTGATTCTGCTGATCTCATTGTTGTTCAGATCGAGATTCTCCAGCTGGTTGATCATCTGAAACGTGAAATCCGGAATGTCGTTCAGTTCGCAGTTCGACATCCACAGCGTCTGCAGCCCGGTGAGATTGTTGATCGGCGTCCACTGCGAGGCGGACAGATTGGCGTAGCGGAGACTGAGAAGCTTCAGAGACGTCTGCTGTGCGCTGAAACTGTATCTTTCCAGCTGGAGTCCAGAAGCACCGTCCAGGTAGAGCTCCTGGAGCTGGTTCATGTCGAGAAATGCATCCGGAGTCACTTCGGTTATGTAATTGAAGCTGAGGTCGAGCAGGCGAAGCGAACTGGACATAGAACGGTAGAGAGCCCGAGTGATGGACGTTATCCTGTTCCGAGCAATCTTCAGTTCCTGCAGAGACTTCATATTTCCGAGAAGACTATCGATGCTTGTTATTTGGTTGTCGCTGACGTCCAACAGGGTTAAAGTTCGCAGGAGCTTGACCGACTGAACGCTTTCGCTGGTCAAGTGACAGTACTGCATCGTCAGATTCTGAAGGCAACGCTCGAGACCGCTGAACGCATTTGCGTGTACCAAGTTCAGAGGGTTTCTCGACAGATCGAGTACTTTAAGTTGAACGAGAGTGGAGAATGAACTTTCTCTGATCGCTATTATGCCGTTCAGCTTCAGATTGAGTTCAGTCAGTCGTGTGAGTGAACCGATGGCCGCTACCGGTATTTCCGTGAACTGATTTGAATTTAAATCGAGATACACTAGTTTATCGCGCTGATCGGTGAAGTCCGCTTCGCTGAGTTCCTTTAGGCCGCCCGTAGTGAAACCTATTGCGTCGACATTCGTCAGACTCGCAAGAGCGCCAGTTGGCAGACGTGGCTGACTATACCCGATGACTTCCAGCTGTCCTAACTGTTTCAACGACTGTATCGCGACTGCAGGAAATTCAGCCTGCGGAGCTAACTCCAGAATCAGTTCTTTCAATTCTGCGTCCAGTCCTTGAAATGCTTTGTCAGATACGTTCACTATTGGGTTTTCGCTTAGCAACAACCGCTTCAGTCTGAGTGTGGTGAACGCCTTTTCATCGATTCGACCAATTTGGTTCTTTTGCAGCGTCAGCTCTTCAAACAGCCTGTCTGGTTCCTCGTTTTGAAACGTGGGAACGCGATCAAGGTTTTGATCTCGACAGTTAATGATTACGCCGTATGACTTTGCTTCACAAGTGCACGCGTTTGCACCAACGCAAGCAGCTTGACAGTCGTGTGGCATAAGCTGGACGATAATCGTGATCCAAAGAATTGCCACCGGTGTTATTACAATCATTTTGACCATCAGTAGGTGTTAACTTCCTGAGCTGTTAATACAGGTATATTCTTCTACAAAAACAAAGACATAAAACTTAAGCAGTCGCTCACAGATGTAGTATACAGACATCTGCAAAGCATGCTCTTTTAAAGTGCAGTTTAGCACATTATTCGTGCATTGGATCATTTCACCAAGTTGAATGATCCGCTTGTATCCATATGGTCTGCCCTATTTCAGATTACAAGTTTTTATGTATACCAACACTGCCTGCCTTCTACCAGTTGCTTAAGACCTATCTTTTTAGTCGTGGCTGGGCTGGGAGCGCCTCTGAGTAGGCTTCTTGAAAGCTTTCAGAATGAATGAATGAACATAACTAGATTGTGCTTAGTTACTGATTTCTGCTGAATACTGTGATGACTTCTATAGCTCCATTATAATCATAGACTTAATACAAAAGTCATCAGCCAGTGATTGATTGCCTCAGTGAAAGAAACAGTACAATAAAATAAAAATTATGTACACTGTAACAGTTGTTCCTAACTGGAGCATGACTGGATTGAAATGATGCATGTCAGGACACCAGAACTAGGCTATGTATGGTGGGTAGGCATATCAACTTTAAACAGAACAGGTAGCCTAAGACTTGTGTCTCAAGTTTTGAGCTGAAAACGGTTAGCCTAAGTCTTAAATTTTGACATCAAAGTAATTGAGACCTGCGTGTGTGTGTGTGTGTGTGTGTGTGTGTGTGTGTGTGTGTGTGTGTGTGTGTGTGTGTGTGTGTGTGTGTGTGTGTGTGTGTGTGTGTGTGTGTGTGTGTGTGTGTATGAGACAGACAGACAGACAGACAGAGAGAGAGAGAGTTTAGGTAAAATTATGTGGGGTGACAGTACTTAGGCCTATAGCTTCTTGACCACAGATTAGTAGAATTGTCAATAGGCCCTTTGATCTCCTTTCTTGCGCCGGATAAATGTAGTCTGCAACCTAATAGCTTCCATAGCACTTTTGTGGTTTAGTGAGTCCTAGTGACCTATTGTTGATCTAGCTGTTGTTAAATCCCTCAAAATACAGGCTAATAGGCCTATATTTACTAATTTACTTGTTGTCGTAGGCCTAATCTTACTTTTTAAGAAAAAAGTATATGGCTCATTCACCGATTAGCTTATAACAAGAAACTTGTCGACAACACAAGTCATGGTTGGAGAACATTCAGAACTTACTTTCAAAGCGCCATTCTTACCTTGAATCATACGTAGCCTATGCACGCGTCATCTGGAAGCCTACTCATCAAAGCATCACGACTTCAGACGATTGTTTCACTTCGATTACGAAAAACTGACTCTTAGGCCCATGTTCATTCTTTTGCATCTAGCCGACTAGACGTGCAGTGACCGATCGACCTTGTTAAAACACAAACCAACTTTACAAGGCGTGGTCATTAAGCGAATAGCTAGGCCTATATGATTATAATAGCTCAAACAGTCAGTCCACAATGTTGTATTATGATTGCAAGCGCGGAAGCTAGCGCTAATTGCGAGACGATAGCAGACTTAATAATTGGCGGCTAGGTGCATGAGGTAGGCTATACTGTAGGTCCTATCAGCTCGACATCGAGGGTACAGATGCTCATTTTGGGGGTGGGTGAGGTAGTAGTGGGGAGTTCTAAGACTAGGCCTACGGCCGGTTAATAAGTCGGGCCTTTGAATATAGGCTACGTGTAGTTTGTTTGCGACCGAAGTCCTTGCCTGTCAAAGTTGGCATGTTGGCAAGTCTGGTGGGCGGTCGCATTGCTAGGCTATGTCGTCTATAGAACTATAGACCCGGCCATTCATTGCGCCTACATTGCGTGACACCTGGGCTACCACCGGTGACATCCGGATGCGTACCTGTGTCATAGGGGGCAAGTCTAACACCATTAAGCATAGTTTATAATATGTTCATATGCCCCTCTGCTCTGTACAGTGTACATGCAGCGCCCAAGCCGCTCTGCTGGTCGACCCTCTGAGCGGAGCCTTTGCGCCGCTTGCGGTGGGCATAGCAAACGAATTAAGTGATGAATAATTATTATGTTGTGTGCAATTGACCGCATAATTTCGGGAGTGGAATTAATGTTGCTATGCAAAGTGGAACGTTGTCTATAAAACTATGTAAATTGAACAGCAGTAGGTTACTTATATAGGCTACTTCATTTGGGTTGAGCCTTACAGAAAGTATATATATGTTATATATATATCATCAATCATCAATCAATCATTTTTATTTTGTAACCAAACAATCATTTTTTACAATTATGCAGTTACAAATCACAAGTTCAAATTAGAATGGCCCCAAGGATGGGCCCTGAAGGGATCACTGACCCCGCTGATAGGGACACCTACGTACACGTGAAACGGAAAGATGAAACGGCCAACAATTGCTGTTAACAAGAAGTGAATGATTACAACTACTTCTGGTATCTTAACTAAATCAGACAATGTAAACTCTTAACTACATAAGAAGAAAAAAAAAATTAAAGAATCAACAAGTGCAAGACATGTGTGTGTGTGTGTGTGTGTGTGTGTGTGTGTGTGTGTGTGTGTGTGTGTGTGTGTGTGTGTGTGTGTGTGTGTGTGTGTGTGTGTGTGTGTGTGTGTGTGTGTGTGTGTGTGTGTGTGTGAGTGGCTTACATGGACCAACACATTGTTACATCATAACACAATGTTGCCATTATTGACAAGGTGAGAGCGAAACTTTTTCTTAAACAATGATAGTGATGGAGATTGCCTAACTACTTGAGGGATTTTATTCCAGATTAAAGGACCAGTGGCTCTAATACAGAAACGACGGGTATTTGTGCGAGCAAAGATGCATCTGTAATTTGACGAGTTTCTTGTTGAATGAGAATGGATCTGAGAAGCAAGATTAAAGAATCCATTGAAGACAGGAGGGAGCAAACCGTGGTCAAAGCGGTACATAAATTCTCCTGATTGATAGAGTTGAATCTGCTCAAATTTTAATATGTTAAAATCACAAAATAAGGGGTTGGTATGCGATAAATATGTAGTACCAGCCACTTTTCGAATGACCCTTTTTTGGAGTATTATCAGTCTATGCAGTCTAGTAGTGTAGTTAGATGCCCATATTAGATTACAGTATGCTAAGTATGGATACACAAGCGAATAATATAGTTTTACACGGATAGAGGAAGGTAGTAGGTATGCAGTACGTGCTATATATATGATCTATCCATGTTAAATGTTGATCCACATAGACTCCCAGAAATTTTGTGGACTCTACCCTAGAGAGATTGGATCCATTAATACATAGTATAGGAAGTTGGGAGGGACAGGTTTTCCTATGAGACCTAAATAAGATATAGTTTGTTTTAGTAAGATTAAGTGTAAGTTTATTGGCACAAAACCAATCTGCTGCTAGTGTCAGCTCTGTATTTACTATATCAAAGAGGGTTTCCAGAGAACTATGAGAATAGAAGACATTCGTATCATCTGCAAACAATATGAAATATAATTTAGAAGAAACATTAGGGAGGTCATTTATATAAATTAGAAATTATATAGGCATATAAACCTTATTAGAGGCATATTATTCATTCACGCCGCACGTTAACATAGGCGTACGCTTAGACCTAGACCTAAATTATGGTTGGCTATGCCATTATGTTATGCAGTGATGATTTTTTTATGAGTCCCATATAAATATAAAGTTGACTATGGGCGATTATAGGGTAAATCGTGTTGAATATGTTCTTATTAATTTTGAGGTAGATTCTACACGTAGGCCTAGTTCGAAAGGCGTACACGCTAGGCTACGTGCGGTAGTAGGCTATAATTGTAACTGAACACTATAAAGCGCCGCTCGCAGATTCAGTAGCGCTCCCGACCCAAGTTGGCGCTCCCGCTATCAAATAGTAGGGCCTATATAGTCTTCAGGCGCTACGAAACAGAGGAAGAGAGAGACCAAGGAGCTCAAGACGTAGCTTAATTGTGAGGGAGGCGATTCCAACAAGAAGGGCCAACATAAGCAAAGCTTCTAAATTGGGCAGTAGCTTTAGGTCTATACAGGCGTATAGGCCTACATAAAGTGAATTAAGTAGGCCTATAGACTTTTCAATAATATGTTAATTATGCCTATTTATGTGCATGGGCGGAGTTTGGTTTCCTTTTTTTGGGGGGGGGGGGCTAACCCCGAGTCTATAGGCCTTCTGGGGGGCTAACCCCGAAAAAGGGTTCCATTTTCATGGTAAAAAGTTGAATCTGGGCCTTCATGGGGGCTTAGCCCTCTATCCCCTGATAAACTCCGCCTATGTTTATGTGAACTGCACAGAGTGACAGAGCAACGATCAAGTATCCCCAATAAATACAGCGGGGCTATCCAAGCCTTGGAGAGTTTGGGACAAAAGAGCTCTCGAGCATAATTATTGGCCTGGGTTAGGCTAATACGAAGGTTGGATGAATGAATTTGGCATGCAGGTCGGTATAGCCTACACGTGTTAGGCTTTTACGTGTCGCATATAATTTATATTATTAGGCTATAGCCTAAGCTTAATAAAAAAAGACGGCAGAAATCTGTGGCAAGATAAGTTTCCAGTATTAGGCCTATAGATAGGCCTAAATAGCGATCGGCGTTGCTCATGTGTCATCGGGGTGACTTGGTCAATGGTTAGGGTAATTAAGCTTCAAGAAATAATTAAATGCGTAACCTACACCTGCAACTTAAGCCTTTAATTAGGCCTAAGCCCATTGCCTCGTAATCGCAAAATCTGAGGCACGTACGTGCGCAGGCCCGGATTAAGCATTCGGGGGGCCCGCCGCCATATTCTCAGGGGGGCCCTAGTCGACCATTACCTTCTGAGACCACACATAAAAATTATAACAATGAGAGGAGACGTTTTTCAGGTCTGAAAACATGACTATGAGCACTTACAATATGATAAATGTTCTTAAAATGTCAGCCTGAAATGCTACTTTTGCAGGGTGAAAATTGGGGAGAAAAATTCAAAATTGGGAGGGCATGTGCCCCCTCTCAAAGCTTTCCGCTGCTTGGCGCTTCGCGTCTTGGCGATCGTCCTCCAGTTGCTCTTTCGCCCCCCCCCCCCAAAAGCCAAGGCCAAGTCTCCTCTTATGCAGGCGCCCATGTTATTGTTCACAATTTTCTATACTCTGGGGTTGCATTAATCTTGTCAAGAATGTCATTGAAAGAAACAGTAGGCCTATCTAAGACTAAGGCATCATATGGCAGAAATGTGTATCGTAATTAAGACACCAGACTCACAAATCTTTGGCGCTGCATTTTAAGTAGGCCTAGGTCTACCTTCAGTGCTTAAAGTGTAGGCCTAGTTCTAAAAAGAAGTGCCTGGATGTCCGTCATTTCTCCAGGCTGTCCAAATAAGTGGCAGGACGGCGTTGAGATTTGAAAATAAGTGCCTGCATGGACGGCAGTGGACGCCGTGCATGGCGCATTAAGACCTGCCTTCCTTCAGTGCATCCTTTGCATGCATGCATGGCGCTTAACTACGAGTAAACATATCGATCCTGCCCTTCCTTTGACATTGGATTTGAAAAATATCCAGTTTTGGAACAGAGGAATTCACGCTATTTGTTTTCCTACCAGTGGGTTCTTGGCAATTCATGGCTATTCGCCTTAGGCCTATTTGAGCACCTGAAAGTTTAAATATTTTGTTCTCTGGCATCGTTTACTTTCTTCAAAGCAAATGTAATTTTTAATTATAATTATGTCAGGAATCTTATTCCGGTATTCTCTGAGAGTTAGGCCTATAGGGGCCCGTGGCATAAAAACCAATCAACAATTGACGTAAATTGACACTGTTCTTTAAGTGAAGTTGAATAAAGAAGAAAATGAACATTAAAAATTCTTGTTGTGCATGCACGGGGGGCCCCCTGACGGCGGGGGGCCCGCCGCCATGGCAGACATGGCATACTGGTTAATCCGGCCCTGTACGTGCGCATGCCATTCATGGTTGGCACAGGCCTACATTAGGCCTACAGGCTACAGATGACCTTCACAAATCTCTTACATAACGTGAAACTGCAACGAAAGAAAAGTTCTGCAGTGCAGTAAAATAATGCATCTCTGACTCAGAAGCCTTCGTTTAAATAGGCCTATGACCGGATCAGTAAAGTAAAATCATACATACTTACTTACCAGCCTAAACTCTTATAATTATGACTTTTAAATTCTGCGACTTGCTCATAACAGAAATAAACGACAAAAATTGTAATGTAAACAGTTTGCAAATCAGTTCCTACTGAACGACTATTAATTTTAATTAAAAGAGTCGTGATAATAGACCTAATGACGCTTGGATAGAACTAGAAGCGCTCAAAAAACTGGAGCCTGGAAAAGTTAGTCGCGAAAAGTAAGTCACGTGATTTCAGGCAATGGTGAACTTTTCAACTTCTTGTTTGTTGAAAGTGTTTTTATATATTAGGGAAAGTGGATCAAATGAGGAGTTTCAAGTTGAGAGTTGGTTTGCCGGGTTCTAGTAAGTCTACAAAATAACGCTCTAATACACTGCACTGCTTCATCGTCTTCAGATGATATTCAATGAACCGTCACAAAAGTACCTTGTCCGTTGGGTAGAGTTGGCACCAAGGAGGGGATCAACCCGAATCCTCGAAATCTGAATCCATGAAAACGCTGAAAATATATAGAAAACGACCCAACTGTGTGAAAATCGAGTAAAATCCCAGACTGGCTGCCCGTACTCCAAACAATATGGCCGTTAACGAATGCAATAAAATTTGAGCGCGACCTATAGACGACATCGCAACGTGAGGGTCGGTTAGGGCTCAGGTTAGGCGTCGTGAGGGTCGGTTAGGGTTAGTTTTAGGGTTAGTGCAGTCATTCTGCTGAAATTGAAGCTGAATTGATGAACAATGTCGTCGATGGTCGCGCTCTAATTTTATTGCATTCGTTGGCAGCCATATTGTTTGGAGTACGGGCAGCCAGTCTGGGATTTTACGGAAAATCGATTTCGGGGAGCCTTCCGAAATTGATTTTCGAGGATTCGAGCTCCTGTTATTCTGGCTGCACTCAGACCAAGGAACCTTATTGTCGGTTCTTGCTGTTTTTAATTGACGACTGACAAGCCCCTCAGTAAGAATAATTTTGACCAAGTTATATGTCTGCATCTGACTGAGAAGTGTCAATGTGAGAATCGCTCTGGGGATCGTTTATTGTTTATCTACACATCTGTTTCTTACAACAAGCCAGTCACTTAACTGATAATATTATTTAGAGCCATTAAGCAGAACATGTGTGCCGTGGATCATTTGGAACCTTTCTTATTCTGGAAGGCATTAGTCTTCCTTATCGCATTTAGTATGGGGGCGGGCTAATTTAATCTGATAGAAATCGTAAAATATATACACGCTTCTTTGCAGGTTATTTTCGTCATGCCCATTTTCAACAAGAAGTGTATGTGTCTTCGTGCTCCGAAAGAAGAAATAGATATTTTGGATTACTCGCACTGTAGTCTCACAGATATTCCTAGTGATGTGTTCTTACACGAAAGAACACTGGTGGAGTTGTTGGTTGATAACAACCGAATTCATGATTTACCAAGGGTGAGTTTTTAACTATAGATGTTATACAGGGTGTGCCCAAAAAAAGACCCTCCCTAGGTTTTTTTGCCAATATTCTTACTTTTGGTCAAAATATTGGCAAAAATCTTAAGGGTTTTTTGCGCACCCTGTATATTCTAAAACAGCAACGTATCAAACAACATTGATTGTACAAATTTAAGCTGAAACTGAAGAAATGATTGAGCAACTTTACATCCACTAAGTGCTTGGGTTTTGATTCAAAACTCCTGCACACCGCTTGTTATTAATCATATGTTTGCTTTAAAATAAAAACATGTAAGAAAGCAATTTGAAATACTTGGTTCAGCATTTTTTATGACAGCAAATGCCTAAAAGAAATATGTCTAAGTGATTTGTGTTCCACATTTCTTATGACTTGAGGAAATGAGCTTAGTTGTCTTCTAACACCATGTGCAAAGTTCTGTGATCCGATGCTCAAATGTTGGACTTTGTGCAGTTCAGTTCGGCATTGGATATTGATGAATATAGCCAATGCAGAGCTCTAAATCATCATTTCTCCACATTGATTTTCCATGGCTCTCGTGTACTTGGCACCTTTGTGTAAAAATATGATAAATGCTTTTGTCGTGTTTCTATGTTCTAATATTAAGTTTGAGATTTTGTGCTTACAAGTGACTTTTGATAATTTTTTTAGGAATTATTTTACTGCCAAAGTCTCCGCAAGCTCAGCTTGTCAGAGAATGAAGTGAAGGAAATTCCTCCAGTTATTGGTTCACTGACTAGCCTAGAAGTTCTTGACATCAGTAAAAATGGTAATCTAGTTGTTTTAATTAATATTCAGAATTCCAGTAATATTAGTATCATGTTGTTATGTTATTATTGTGTTTAGTAAATAACTAAATTGCTATTATTATTGTTATGTTTAGTATTACTAAATTACTATTGCTGACAATATCAATTTTGATTTTTTGTTTCTTGTTTTTATATAAATTTTGATTATTTAGGGACAAGCATCAGTTGTTTGTCCTTAGAATTTTATTCTTTATTTTTGATTGATGTAAGTACTAGCCTATAGAACAACCTTATATAGTGATTGTCTCAGCATAGGTTTGAACAGGTCTTTTTTGTATCCATGGTTGGTATTGTTAAAAGGAGTCATAATAGTAAATTGTGATTTATAATAATAAAAAACAATTTTCAGGAGTCTCTGAGGACAAGGTCTAATTTTTCAGATGTTCCTTTTTTAACTCTTACTTTAAGTTGTCAAATTCACCAGAAATCTTGTTACTGTACTAATTTATTAATGCTAATTACTATTTGTTATGAATAAATATTTATTATTTTGTTTAGCCATAGAAAAAGTGCCTGACAACGTGGATGCTTGTAAGAGGCTGAGAGTTTTAGAAGCAAGCGTCAATGCGTTAGAAAAGTATGTACTTGTGTTTTTCCTCATTCTTTTTGGTCGCATATTTTATTTTTATGTTGAAGAATTTTTTGGTGTGTTTGTGTAATACTTTTCATCATATGAAATTGCTTTTTTGAAACTTTTGTGTTTCAAGAGAACTTGCATGATATGTTCAGGAACATTTCTAATTTGACTTATTCAGATTTTACTTATTCTTGCACATATGTTTTAAAATTGAGATATAAAGTGTATGATGCCAATAAGGGTTATTTTTAAACAGAGCTCTGTTTGATAAGTTTTTCTTGCAGATCTTTTGCAATTATTTTACTGAAAACCTTTAGTGCAATTTGTATTTTATGTGTAATTGTGTATGTTGCTTTCTGCCTTCTTGTCCTAGTAAAATTACATTTTGCTTATAATGACAAATTTCTTTTTGTGACAGCGTTCCTGAAGGACTGACAAGATTGGTCAATTTGTCTGAACTCTACCTGAATGATTGTTTTCTCGAGTCATTGCCGAGTAGTTTTGGAAGGTAATGTTTCTTCATTGAATGCATAATATTTTCTGACTTTATTATGGGTTTTAGGAGTAGCAGTAATTGTGTAATGGCCTGACAGATATTAAATACTTGCAATTGTTTTTAAACATATTTTCAGACTGAGTCAGCTGAAGATACTTGAGCTTCGTGAGAATCGTTTGAAGACTCTTCCCAATTCCATGTCAGCAATGACTATATTGGAGAGGTTGGACATTGGAATGAATCAGTTATCTGAGCTGGTACGTTTTCCTGCCACGTATTCGCTCTAATAGCACAGTTAAATTATATAGAAACGTCTTTGACATTACGGATTGATAACTTAGTAGCTTGCGTTACAAGTGAAAATATACTACTACACCATTCTTGCTATATGTGTTTTAAATCAGGTGAGCACCGAAAGTGTTTATTAGCTGTGAAAAACTTCATTACACGTCCCATGCTTATGTGACTAGATGTAAATTCTGGTGTCCTATGTATGTACTGGCCCTGTTGTCCTGGATGGTGGTTATTTATTGCAGGTCTTTGAGAAACTTTGTAGAGCTCTGTTTAGTTTTAAGTCAAGTAAATATTTTGTAAGCTTTATTTTACATTTCAACCTCAATTACTTGCTTTATCGAAATTAAAGAATATTGCACATGGTCAGATTGTGTAGAACTCATGAGATTTGGCATGTCAACAAAAGAATATTAATTTGATCGTTTGAATAAATTGACCCTGTTGAGGTGAATGGCATTGAAGTGCGATGATAATCATAAATAAAGGATTAATTATTCTTTGTTTACACAGTGAATGAAATTTAAGTGACTGGCTTTACTTTGTGTTGTAGCCAGAAGTCTTGAATAGTTTCTTTAATCTTCAGGAGTTGTGGTTTGACAACAATTCGGTTGCCTTCCTGCCTCAGGTATAGCGTTTCTACGTGTTTAATACCAGTTGTATGGATGTCTGTGTTTTGGGATTGTGTAATCATGTGTATGTCTTTTTTGTTTGTGCATCAAACCAAAGCTTATTGGATGTGCATGTAATAGGAATGTGATTATGACATAGCATATTTGTGCAACGGTCCTTAGGAATATATGAGATGTTGATATTACTAGATACTGAGATGAGTCATGCATATTTTTAAAAGGACCATCTTGCCAGCTAGAACTTTTGTTGTGCAATGTATGCAATGTCTATGCATGTTTGCGAACATTTTATACATACTTTGAGATCTTGCAGAAGTGCTGGTGTGTCTGTTTAACAATTGATTACATTTAAAACTTTCAGCACATCTGTAAGGTTTACTAACATATGTAGTCATGGTACGTTTTTAATGCATTATGATGAATGTTTTTTAGTTTTGTCAATAATGATGCATGCACTAAGTTTGCTAAATAATCATTGTGAAAGATGTATGCTGACTTTTCCCTATGTTAGTTTTTGTTGATAGTCTTGTCGCTGCTGTGCTGTAGGGTCTTGGACAACTGACAAAGTTGTCATTCATTGATGCCAGTCAGAATGAGATAGAACAGATTGCACCGGAAATTGAACAGTGTGTCAGTCTCAACGACCTTGACCTGTCACATAATAATCTACAAACGCTTCCAGAATCATTTGGTAAGAAGACGATCTATAAAGCTTACTTAGCGTTTATGCCTGCAACAGCTGTCTTAGGAAGTTTTGCAAGGTGCTGTATGCTTTTGATACATTACAATGTAAGTATGTTAAATCTATATCAAGACTAAAAAATTTATTGAAGTGCTAAGTGACAGACCTTAAATTAGAATCTGATATTTAGAGGGATAAGAATAGCATGTTAATTATCAGTCTGCCTCATTGTGTTTAGTTTAACACTTGCAAATCAGTGCGGATATATAAAAATTTCAGAATGGTGTTTGTTGAATACAAAGTGCAGATTTTGATGTTTCTCTTTTTTAGGGCGTCTTAGCAGTATGACCAACTTGAGGTTGGATACTAACTGTTTGACCGCACTGCCATTTTCTATTGGAGGGTAAGATTTTTATGCATGTGTCTCTTTTCCTGAGCTCAAGCATGATACATTGCATAGATCTCACAAAAGTCACAAAATGTTATCTAAGTACTAGGCACAGTGTTTGTTACAGAAATGAAACTTTAATACAGACTTCTGGATAGTGATTTGGTTATAGATTTGTTCTTGGTTCACCATCAGTTCATACCTTTGCATTAGACTCCAGTGCGAAAGAAGTATTATTATTAGTATTAAATACTTGGGAAATCAATGTGACCACGATATTGTTTGTTTGTATGCACACTTGTTATAGCGCCCCTTCAATCTCTCTCTACTCAGTGGCGCTCCTGAATGCAGAGCGGACACTGCATTGGAGTTTCACGCCGAAGCGCTAAGCAATTGTGAGTGAAGGATTGCCCAAGGTCCTTATGCGGCGAGGTGGATTCGAACCTTCCGGCTCCAAGGCAACGATGCCACCACTGCGCCCATTGATATATTACAGTGATATGCAAATTGGCGAGAGTTTCATTCCAGTGATTGAAAGGGAGCTACAAATGTTTTCCTGGTGGAATTTTGTGACTTATATTATTATTTTATTTTCAGTTGCTGAACATTTCTTAAATTTCATTATAGATTTGTCTTGCAGTAAAAACTTGTGATGTTTTAATATATCGCAGAATGGTGTCACTGAGAGAGTTTGATGTCAGTGTCAACAATTTGGAGGAAATCCCGATTGGCATCGGTCTGCTTCGGAGTCTGAGAACGTTTCGAGCAGACGACAACTTCATTATGCACATTCCACCAGAGGTCAGTTGTCTATTTGGCTGCATTAAGAGGCTCCTGCTGCTCAGATTTTGCTGATCGCATTATGCTGATATATAATTAAGCAGTGCTGAAAATGATTGCTCTTACTTGCATTCCATGTATGTGATGGACATGAGCAAGGC
The DNA here is from genome assembly GCA_945859605.1 of Lumbricus rubellus. Taxonomy (NCBI): domain Eukaryota; kingdom Metazoa; phylum Annelida; class Clitellata; order Crassiclitellata; family Lumbricidae; genus Lumbricus; species Lumbricus rubellus. Next base: position 28,673,670 of record OX243819.1, on the reverse strand, counting down.
TAGTTTGAAAATGAGCCTAAAATCTGGTTTCAGGACAACTTTTTGCGTATTTCCATCTGCGTTATACATGGATTTCTGAGTGTCCCAAACACATCTGGGTGGTTCTTACTACTTAAGACGCATTGTTTTGGCTCTATTCTCTTTTGCGTTGTTTCAGGTTTTCGTTTGACAACTGCTTAGCTAATAAATAAATAAATATGTATCACACTATAACAGGCTCAGCTCAACATAACCTAATGTCAGGATCAATGGTGTGGCAGTGACTGAGGGCTGTCTCACACTTTTGCCCTACGCATTATGACCAAACACCCTCTCCTATTGTCTACATTGACATCTACTGACAAAATTTATATGCAAAATGCATTATTTCATTCATTTATTTCGAAACTTATATAGCACGCATTCAAGAAAACTACTCAGAGGCGCTTCCGACTCTTTCTGTTAGTCGAACTGCATTTGGCTTTAAAAACTTGAGTCAATTGAACTGGAGATATAAATGCTAAAACCAGCCACCTAGCAAAGACTTGGCAGTAGCAGCAGCCTCTGAATGCAACCAAAAAACCAGTACTTAGTGGTTTGTGTGATGTCTGTTTGCATAGCTTGGCAGCTGTGGAGCTCTGACGATTCTGTCATTGCGTAGCAACAGCCTTACGTACATTCCAGATGAGATCGGACACATTGCACATCTACGCGTTCTCAACCTTAGCGACAACAAACTGACGTGTCTTCCGTTTGGTTTGACCAAACTGATGGAGCTCAAAGCTTTGTGGCTGGCAGATACTCAGGTACTTGGAATTTTCACTGACAGTTGATCTTGAGTCTTTTTGGCACTATTGCCGTAATATTCGTGTAGCAAGGCATCTATAAATGTATTCATTCAAAGTTCACTTATGTGCCTTTTTTGTATTTTCTGGCTGAAGAGTTTAGCATTTTAGCCATTGTGAACTATCATTGGACATTTGAAATTGAGTGCCATAATGTGCCCACTCGCTGTTTCTCTGGCCTGGCTCATACAGTAAATGTGTCTAGCCAGAGTAGTTCTATTGCACCTACATTGCCTACAGCCTATTTTTATTTTATGATTTAGACTGTTCCTATTTGAAAGTGATTTTGTATCAGTATTTTTTAGTGTAATGAATGTTAAATAGATCTATGTAGAAGTGTAGATATTGGTCTACCTGCCAATTTGACTGCAACTTGCAATACTATCTTACTTGGTTTTCTTATTGTATATCCCTACTATAATCAGTGCTTTTATAAACATTTTATTTGAACTTTTAACTGGCCATTGTCGTAGCCTATTTATGCGGCAGTTGAATCTATTTCCTGCTGCGCCATCTTGTTGAATAGGTGAAACCACTGATGCATCTGCAGAGAGACACGGACAGAAGAACCGGGCAGAAGATTCTTACGTGCTACCTCTTGCCTCAGCTGTCACAGAAACATTATGGTTGGTTGCATGAATTCATCTTTTTCCCAATGACGAATGGTTGTAGTTTATGATTGCAAAAGATAAATTGATTGAATTGATTGGTGATGCTTTCAACAATCACTTTTTAAACTTAGATGAACGTTGATCCTACAGTGGTCGATGGTTCTGTATGACAATGAGGGTTAAAGACAATCATTTTTTAGGATTCTGTATGACAATGAGAATTAGAGACAATAGTTGGTTCTGTATGACAATGAGGATTAGAGACAATCATTTATTATGAGTGCGAAGTCTTTCTGCAGACATGTATTCTTTAATATTAATTAGTAATTATGTTTTTGGTGTGTTTAGAAGATGCAAGTAGTTTCCAGAGTTCCAGTTGGGAAGAGAATAGCGGGAGACGTCGTCAGATTCATTTCGACTTCCAAGACTTACCACCAGAGCACGTAAGCTTTTTGCTGTGTATTTCCTCTATCGGATTTAAAGAAAATGAGTTTAACAGCCAATGTTTGAACCATTCTTTGTGTGTACTGACTGTAACCGAAAAAATACAAACCAAGAACTGGCAACTTTATAGATCGATGCCGTGGTGACTTGTTAGTTGTTACCCTAGTGTGATTTACAGCTGTCAAATAGCGCAAAACTGCATTCTGTTTCTGTAATTTAATAATTTAAGGTTACTTAGAGTTATGTGAACTCTCGAGTGTTTTTGTGAAGCTGTGGAGTTTTGAAAATGTTTCTTTTCATGTACAACTTTGCGGCGCTTACATTATGTAGAACATTTGCCTATTGATCAGTAATTGAGAGTCTAGGGCAATTCCACGGAAAATGGGACACAGAAACCAAAACAAAATTCTGCAAAAATCTGTGTCAAAAACTTGTTTTTCAGTGAGTGTAAAGTATCATAATGTTTGTTGCTACAAGTATCACGAAAATGTCAGGTTGATTTGAAGAATTTGCCTTCTACACTACGAGATAGCAATGAAATATCGATTAAATCAGTCCATGAGCTGCTATTTCGGTGTTCAAACTTGTGGAAATGCAAAGACATTAGTGAATATGAAGCCAACAGCCTAGTGGTAAACAGAAGGGGCTTTTTCACTCTAGGTGAACACATTGCAGTATCCAACAACACTGGATGATTCATAAAGTGGTCCTACATACTTTTGAACCATAACTAGTAAATTTACTGCAAGTAGTATTTGTCTTTTCGGAAGCGTTACGTCAGTGACATTTTAATGTTACGTCAGTGACATCTAATCAACAGTGAAATTATGACTAAGTGAGTTTTGGATAAGAATTTTTAACTTTCTATGTATGCCACAACTTGTACTAATAATTTTAAAAACTTTAATAAAATTTTTGCAGTGATGTTTCAGAAGATTTTAATGCGTATACGAATTGCAATAATTTTGGTGTCCAAAATGCGTTACGTCAGTGACGACACTCAAAAACTGTTTTTAAAAATACCCATAAATATTTCCGGCCAAATATTTTTTGTCTTTTAAGAAGGTTTATATAGTTAAATAATTTGGCATAAAATTTTTGGCAAAGCAGTGATATGATAGTCTGCTAGAATTAAAAACGAAGCAACATTTCTGTCTGAATGTTACGTCAGTGACGGTGGAATTGCCCTCTACTGGAAATCAGCTGGATAAGTCATTGACATACATGTGTTTTGATTGGCTTTTGAGCATTTGTGGGTTTTTTCAATGCATTTGGGAAGGTTTTTGGTTGTGTGCGATGCAATGATGAAAAGCCCACTTGATGTTGTGTAATTGTCTCTGTGCACTATTAACTTTTTATTTTTGCTCTGTTTGCCAAGCGAGTGTCTCAACATGCCCAAAGCTGAAATATACCAATGTGTTTATACCATAAACCGTAGTATGTTGTGTTTAGTAAAGTATGTATCTGCTCTATACTGTTCGCTTTAAGACTTTTGGGGCTTACAAAATTAGTTTCTGCCAAGCTGACTGAACCTTATTTTTTGTTGACTCAGACTCAGCTGTACAGGACACCAACCCCGTATCCTAAGGAGCTGAAGCAACGCATTCAGCGTCTAAGGCAACTCGCCTCGAAGAATTCGATTGGTGGCGACACAGAGAACTGTGAGGTAAGCTTCAGCTGATGATATTGTTCTCAGAGATGTTCTCTTGATTCAGTGTTTTTATGAGGTACTTCAAAAGTACCATATTAAGTGTCCTCATACATGCCTCATTGAATACATACATGCATACATACATACACACACACATACATACATACATGCACGCATGCACACATACATACATACATACATACATACATACATGCATACATACATACAAAGTTGCTTGGCGATTGGAGTGCTGAGTTATTTGTAATTAGTCCACTAAGTCCAGTCATTTTTCTCTTTGCAGGCTTCTTTGCTATGCATTCTGTGTTTCTTCATTTCCATTCGGTTTGTCTTATTCTGTTGGAAACCTTAGGCTGTAACTGGGCGACGAGTGCAGAGGCTGTCAAGTGCTAACCTTGCGTCAAGTACTAACCTTGCGTCAAGTACTAGCCTTACGTCAAGCAGTACTCGGGTATCAACTCGTCCGACGTCTCCACGATTGATAGGACGACATGCGCTGCTTAGGGCCGACAAGGTTAACAACCAAAGCTTTTGAGAATCATGTTGTCATTAAACTATTTGGTGCATTTATGTAAACATTGTTGGAATGCTATTTTGTAATATCTTTTGAGCAATTTTTGTAGCTGTTGTATTCGGGCTTAACGACACTGTTTCATATCGAAGATGATTAGTGTCGAAGGCAGAGTACAACCTCACACTCCACGTTTATATTGCGACCGAGCCACCCGCAGTAAAGATCCGAGAAATTAATCTCTGACCGGGAATCGAACCCGGGCTGCCGGCGCGGCAAGCGGGCTACAACCCACTCGGCCACGCACGATCTTCAGTTTTTTTAGCATTTCTTTAAGTATTTAATATTCCATAAAATGCTGTTTTGATTTCACGGTGTGGTCCTTACTCTTTATAGAATTTTCTGTAATGTTGATGTTGAATATGAAAAGGGAAATATAAAGAGCTATTTTTCTGATTTAATAGAAACACTGCATTTATTTGTATTGTTTTATTTTGAATTTACAAGCTATCGTGTTCTATTCGAAACACCTCTGATTAGCTGCATAATTTCAAGATGACCTGTCGACCGCACTATAATGGCACCTGAGAAAAAAGGTGCTACAGCATGTTCTGTAAATTTCTGTTTAAGTTGGTTACATTAAACTTGCCTTTTGTAATTTCATTGGAGTAAAAAATTTTATCTAATAAAATTGTGACATGGTTTGAAAGGAGAAAACGCTGAAGGACAAAGCGCGAATGCAGATGAAAGGAAGACGAGAAATGAGATCTGAATCGAGATCTGAATCGTCGCCTTCCAATGTCTCTTCTGCTGCTGTTAAGTTTGCCACAAAATGTACATCAGATGAGCTGACTGGTAACTCATGATTTATTAAATTAACATGTATGTTTGTATGTATCTAGATAAAAATTAATATGTATTTAGGAGAAGTGCTTGTGCAAGAGAGTTTGTTTGTGCATTTATTATAGCGCCCCTTCAAGCTCCCTACTCAGAGGCGCTCCCGACTACAGCGCAGAGTCGCGGACACTGCATCAGAGTTTCACGCCGAAGCGCTGAGCAATTGGAGTAAAGGACTTGCCCAAGGTCTCTGTGCGGCGACTTGAGGTGGATTCAAACCTGCAACCCTTCGGCTGCAAGGCAACGAACATACCCACTATACCACCGTGCCCTACAAGTGGCAGGTAACAAGTTAATATTCCTACAAGTGACAGATTAATATTCTTGCAAGGTCTGGTGTCTGTAAAGTTGCTAATTGTAATAATTTTATTGCTCCTATTGCTTACTATATAGTGTAATATCTGATTTCAGCACCTGGTGGTCCACAATGGTCTTCAACAAATTCAGTGCAATGCACTGATACAACAAGAAACCAACAGCAGCCAGACAACGTGGGAGAAAGCAACAACAATACTCTGAAAAAGATGAGCATAAATGGGAGAAATTCAGCTGATGTTAAGCGGTTGGCCAGCGTTGGTGACCCGTTGCGTGACCACAACATGGGGCATAGTAGCATGAATCAACTTGCAACAGACAGTAGCTCGAATGAGGTCAGTGGATATGGCAGCACGCGTCGCATTGCTACATTTAGCAGTCGGAACCAAGTCTCGAGACATAGCAGCATGCAGCAGAATGCGACAGGTGGTAGTACAAATGAATTGTCTGGATCTACTAGCGGAAGATGTGATGCTTCTGGTACAACTCGTCTTGCGTGTGACGCAACAGGACCAAGTACTTCTCGAAACGTGGAACATGCTAAAAGTCGTGAAGATCAACTGTCATCGAATCCACCATCGAAAGGTCGCAGGGAGTGCGTTGTTGAACCCACGCGACCTTTGACATTTGTCGAAGGTCAGTCCGTAATGTTCGTGAAGTGGAATTCACCGGACGAGTCAAGATCTGGCACGCTGCCGCCAAATGCCGCTTCAAAGACGATTAGCAGCGACAATGTCAACACTGCTGTTGTCAACGGCGGTATTGAAATGATGTCATACGGAGAGTTTGTGAGCAACATGGTGGCCGCAGGGAGACGGTTCCCATCGAGCAGTGTCCATAGCGACAGAAGATACCCGCCTCCTGTGTATTCCTACCGTTACCATCCGCGCCAACCGAGTTCGTCGTCCCACGGGCGTCGCCATGGTTACGATTCAGATACGGGTTACCGTAGCAACGTTGGTAATCGCGGTCGCCATGGCTACGATTCTGATGCTGGTTGCCGTGGTGACGTTGGATATCGCAGCGACTCCGAATGCTTTCGGGGCGATCGCTCCACTGCTGCGAACAGAAAACCGATTCGTCCAGTTTCAGCGTTTCAAGAGAGTGCAGGTGGCACTCTTGAACGATCGGCACTTTCTGGATCTAGAGACGGTAGAATAAAAGTGCCTTTGGAAAGGTCTGCAGTCCACGCGACGATAAGAGAGGAAAGCGAGACTTCTGCCGGACGTGAGGCTTGGAGAAGTTACGAGGCGAGAAAAACTCCAGACGGAAGATTTCAGGTCTGGTCGTTTGTGTTCTTAGCTGTTTTGAAATAAGTACTGGGCATATATGTTTTGGTAATGTTAGCTTCACTTTTTCGTACATCTGACTGTTGTCGCAACATGGGATCGCACTTAAAATGTTAAAGTACTTTATTTTGCAGTAGCTGAGAAAAGGACTAATTTAAAAGCAAACCCTATCTTACCAGTATTTTATCAAACAGAACAGATTTATTACCACATTAAGCAAATTATTACGAGTGCACAGTCATACAACTTTGTGAATGTAAGGCATTAAAGGAAATTGCACTATCTCTGAGCCGGACATTATAGATATGTATTGATACGATTAATCCATTCATTCATTTCAAGAATTTATGTAGCACCCCTTCAAGAAACCCACTCAGAGGCGCTCCCAGTCCATCCTTGGTGAAACAAATGGATCTTCAAGAGCCTTTGAAACACTGATGAGTCAACCCTAGGTAACAAGTGTATCTCCAACGGGATACTGCTCCAGACAAATGGACCTGCAGCTGAGAAGGCACAACGTCGACAGGTTGAGGTTGAATGACTTTGTATGCAAAGTTTCTGTCAACACCAGGGCTTAAAGTGTGGCAGGACGGTCATGGACGGCGTCCTGGCACTTATTTTCACATCTCTATGCCGTCCTGCCACTTATTTGACCAGCACACCTGAAAATGTAAAGAGTGTCCTGGCACTTCATTTGGAAAGGTAAGGGGCGTCCAGGCACTTTTTTTTACACTTTTAGCACTGGTCAACACCATATTTAATCGTTTTGTTTTATTCTCGTGTCTTTTAGGTTGTGGAAGAAAGACTGAATGTGGCAGCCGATGAGCGACAGCCAAGAGCTTCGAACAGTAACGCTGGAAGAAAGAGCAGAAACATGATCCCAATCGAACTCTAGTCATCACGACAAAAGCTTTATTTTTTTACCCAGGAAAGATTATCTGTAGACAAACATATCAAAACTTCCACCACATTTTACAGGTGGTTTTTTATATAATTTTTATGCATCATGTCCGAGTTATTTTGATGTCCATATCAGGTTAGATTTTATACTTGTGATATATTCACATATCCTGTCTAATGCCATTGACTGTAGACTGATTGAGGACAGGAATTTAATAACTGTGAATCATTAACAACTTCAGTCATTGTGGAGATTGTAAGAAATGCTAATAACAAGATCTGTAACAAGCGTTTGATGTGTTGCAACTTTTTATAGTTACAACTTTTTATAGTTACATGTATATCTTGTTGGAAATGTTGAATCCCAGTTATGGAAATAATGGCTTTGGGAGAATTTTAAGAAGCGGTGATGCATGTACTTACAGGCACCTATTGAAATATCTTTATAAATGAAGGGCTGATGTATTGGCTAGAAGATAAATTATTCCATTCACAGTCTCGCTTTGAGTGCTGGTTTGTCACACTAGGCAATAAATTTCAATTTCACTCAACAATAGAATTAATATCTGCATTAAATCCGATATCAGCTGTTCCTATGAAATTGTGTACCGCAAACAGACCTCGTAGCATCAACCAGTTCAGATCACAACGCATGTTTGTATATTTAAAAAATAAATCTATGACTGGAAAATCAAAATCAGATCTAGCAAAAGAAACAACGTTACTGAAACTATAATGATATCGAGTGTTTAGCTGGCCATCGACTAGCGAGCCATTCAGTTGCTCGCGTGTTGCTGCTGCCAAACGAAGTTTAACGTGAATTTTATTAGCAAGCGACACAAATCTTCAGTTCAAGGGAATTATTCTATTGAACCTTTTTATCTTCATGCAGTTTCTTGAAATAGTCTAACATGTTCGATTGTTCTAGAACTGCCGTCGCAATTTCAGAGAACATCGAATTTGACGTCAGCATGGTCGTGTAGTTGAGCAGTTCGTAGGGAGTTGGGAGAGTCCAGTGGAAGGCGTAAGTGTCCGTTCTCCAGTTTTTGATGCTGTTCGAGTTGAGATGGTGAATGCTTTCGTTGTGGTACTCAGGGTGCCACGTAGGATGGCAGAGGCTCAGATAGCAGATGATCTGAAGGTGAGGATCCACCCGCACGAGTTCCGGATGGCGCTCCTGGATCCGGTACGGCTGCCGCAATCCGTTCCACGCCCAGTCGTCGTCCTTGAACCATTTCATCGACTCCTGGAACTTGTGCCAGTACTTGGCGTTCCGTTTCCCGAGTGCCACCCCGAAGTTGATGGTGTCCGGGAACGGGTGGTTCCAGTACGTCCAGTCGTACGACCCGATTGCGTCGTAACCTCTGATCTCGCGGTCGAGCGGTCGGATGAAGATGGTGTCGGTGTCGACGTAGATTCCGCCGTACTTTATCATGAAGTCCACTCGCCATATGTCGGTGACGTGCGAAAGAACGTTGACGTGCGTCCCGTAGATCGTCACCGGTTGCAGACGATAGATCAGGTGGACTTTCTCGTGGTCCTTGATCAGTGGCCAGTAGTTTCCGGTCGGTGGGCCGTCGCCGTGTATGTAAACAGCGTCCACCTTTGCCATGTTTATCAGACTGAGCACGCACAGGTAGAAGAGGAAATCCATCTCTCCTCCTCCCAGCCAAACGATGTGGGCGATGTTTGGGATGAGCTCGTCGTACGATGGCTCCGGGCGGAGAATCTTTGGCGTACCGTAGAATATGGACCGGGCAAGGCGGCCGAACGAGTTGTCGAGTTCCCAAATGTCCTTCGGAAAGAGCGAACTCGTCAGGTAGACGCACCACGACTTTCGGTGCGCCTGAACGTACTGATCTTTGTGAACGCACTGCAGATTCAGCGTTTTCAGTTGCGGGTTCTGTGAAATTGTACCCGAAGTCGTAGCGGGGAGCCCACGTTTGGTCATCAGAAACCCAGCTCCTGTGGTGGTATTCAGTGCGTTGACAACATCGTTGTGGCGCCATTCAACCGGAAACTTACCTATTATTGTCAGTTCATTTATGTACATGCCACCTCGCGTCAGCAGATCGTTAATGAACGATAGGCTTGGCTTTTCAAATCCATCGCAGCCTTCGCCTTTTCTCAGCTGATGACGTCGAAAGAACGGGTATTTCTCCGCGATTTCGTCGAACCACGTGTTGTACGTCCACGAGTCGATAACCGGAGCGATGTCGTAAAAGAAAATGAGATTGTCGGGCCGTATGTGACGTATGACACTCATGACGCTGAGGTAGTGCGGAAATTCGAACCACCGCTTCCCGCACCACACGTAGAAAACGGTGCTCGGAGCGTAGCTGCTGTTCAGCAGCAACGACGACGGAAGTTGATCGTGTACGAAGAACACTCGAGGTGTCTCCGTAGTTCGGTTCGGCACCGGAGCGCTTTCCTTGAAGCCGCTAATGAATTCAGCGTTTCCTGGAGGAGCTGTGATTATATGACGTCTTATTTCCTTGCTGGATTTTGATTGATTCGCATTTGTTGTGGACGATGATTGATCTTGTTGCTTTGGTACGGTCGGTCCCTGCTGGCCGGTCTCTTGCAATTGCATGTCGCGTATCTGAGCAGCGATCTCTCGAGCGGACAAGCAGTTCTGTTGCAGACCCGCAATGTAGAACGTGATCAACGAGTAAAGTAGGAAGAAAATGAAAACTAGAAACATGTTGACGAAACTCAGCGAATTGCAGCGTCTCATTTTGATGAATATCCTGTATCAGCGAGAAAACTTGATCACTGCTGTGTGACACCTCCGTAAGAACCTACAAGAATGATGAGGAATCTCATTATCATACCTAAATTTAAAAAATCAAACACAAAATCAATCAATAAACCTAAAAAACAGCATATCTTAACAGTTGTATGTCATTTGTTTTTAGGACAAGTTCAAGAGTTCACTGACTTTGACCTTCTCTAAGCATAAGTGCCAAGTCTTCCAATTATCCAAAGTGCTGTTATAGAATGTGGCAGAGTTTATGGAAAACAAATGAAAGAAACAATTCTTCAAATACACTTGGCTAGCTTTATTCCCAAAAGGTGCTAGGCAAATGTGTTAATTAATTGAGGTAATCTAACATGCATTAATCCTGGAGGAAAAAAATTAAAGTGCCACTGCCCACTAAGGTTCAAACTTTGAATGAAACAAGTTTAGGTTTTAATAAACAGATTTACTCTAAATAAAATACTGATTTGTTCAAGAACAGTAGAAACTGTACTACAAAAGTTACCATCTGAGGCTCTAAGTATATTAAGGTAATCCTCAGTAGTTTGTTAGCCTTCTGCAATACATTAAGTCCCCAGTTCTGAACAATTCAGTTATATATTGGCATTTTAAATCATCCCCACCTGAAAAATCAGCACCTCTAAAAAATCAATTTTGTCCCAAGAATATTCACAATGTTAAATCAATTTCAACTGACCTTCTTACCTGTGGTGCCAAAATGTTGCTCAGCTATTCCCAACCAAGTAAATATAACTCCAGATTTATTCACTTTCAAAGAATGATTCACTAAAAATCTAAAATAGTAGCCTACATGTATATATGATGCACCAGATATCCTATTAAACAGTTCTAGAACATGACCGGCGAAATAAAATAAAAGCACTATTAAACAATTATTCTACCTGAGACGATTAGGTAGGCCGTCACGCAAAATGCTTTCTCTGGAATCACGCTGCTATGGCCATGCTTCAGTGGTCACCAACCTTAAGAACAGACGTCTGGCCTCATGAAGGCAGAGCAGACACGACTCGTTAAAGCATAGGCACGCAATCCTTCCAATCACAGGTCGGCCCAGCAGGTGGGTCATGAATATGCATGAGTCGGAGCTGTGACGTTGCTGTGCCACTCGACTGTCACATTATGGTCCGTTCTCTGAAATCCATGGCATTTATCATTACCTACCAATCAACTGAGTAAACACGTGAAGATCTTTTTAGACTGACAAGTTCACATTGGATATCTTTCAAAGTGAACTTAATTTTCACTTGTGTCTACATTTTATAATCTAGATTCTCACTGTCACTCCTATGTAGAAATGACAATTAAGCTATAAAAAGTGACATCAGACATCTACGTAACTCACTAACCAACCAAACACATACCTACCTGTCTAACCTAACACTTAAAACCTACCTGTCTAACCTACCACCTAACTTAACACCTACCTGTCTAACCTACCACCTAACTTAACACCTACCTGTCTAACCTACCACCTAACTTAACACCTACCTGTCTAACCTACCACCTAACTTAACACCTACATGTACCTGACTAGCCTACCACCTAACTTAATCATACATGTAACAAACTACTCACTCACCTACCCCGTACCTACTACTAGCTAGGCCTACACTGAGATCATATACTGAATGTACCTGAGTCTCCTGACGAGTGACCCTGAGACATTAAAATCGTCCCACCACAGGTAATGAGCCTCTCTGTACATTGTGTACAAGCTAGCAAGTCAAGTAAAGAATTAAGTCTTGGGCTACAAGAACACTTCAAGCTGAACCTGTTCCAAAACACAGGATACTGAAGCCTAGGGCAAGTCAGTGGACCGTGACTACTGACTAAAAATAGCAATTGCCAGTTGAGCTAATGTCACATCTCTTTTTAGTACAGACAATGTAGGAAGATTGAAGAGCAAGCATAAAAGTCTGACAAACACTCAAACCCAATAACGTTTTTTTATCTGAGTATTCAAGCCCGTGTCTACTAATAAAAGGCACCAATAAAAAAGTTCCTAAACAACTGATCAGTAAAATCAGGTTCTTAGCAAAAGCAATTTCTTCACTCTTCAACATCCATTCAATGTTCACAAAATCTGTCAGTCTGTGTTTGTTTGTCATTCAAAGTAAACTGACAGTAAAAGGCTAGAGTGACTAGCAAAAATGGCATTCATTCCATTACCGTTACATTGTAACTAGTCATAAAACCGGGTTAAAGCTAACTGCTGGCTCTTTGCCTACAAATCTTGGACATCATCTTTCTTGCCCAATGGCAGTAAAATCTGCAGACCAAAATGCTCTTCTTACTTCATCCCTTACTACTTCAACTTACCGGTACTTCTATTTAATCCCTACATGTTCTAGGATCATAGTGGTTGAATATATGAAACCAGGGCCATAATTATCAAGAGTATATGCGGATGTTCACTTCACAAACATTTGTGTTCAGTATGCGGGAAAAATGACCTGCAGACAGGCCTTGGCAACGTGTACTCACTACTCAACTCTAATTTGCCAGTACATGTGTAGGTGTGTATACATGCATGTATGTATGACATTGTATGCATGTATGTATGTATGTATGTATGTATGTATGTATGTATGTATGTATGTATGTATGTATGTATGTATGACATTGTATGTATGTATGTATGTATGCATGTATGTATGTGTGTGTGTATGTATGTGTGTAAGTATGTATGTATGTATGTATGTATGTATGTGTGTAAGTATGTATGTATGTATGTATGTATGTATGTATGTATGTATGTACATACGTATGTATATGGACATTTATATAGCGCCTTAAATAACCTCACGAAGGTGAGTGTATTACAAGTGGAACTGAAAACGACAGTGCTGCACAGTTGGCTTGGAATGACAACAGAACAGGAAACACAACCTAATAAAATTCTGACATTCAAAGATGCTGATTAAGAAGTGTTCAACATTTAATTTCTTGCTGTGTGTTTCAACAACAACAACACAAGATAGAATTAATTCGTGTACTTCTAACCGACGAACAGTTTAACAGTGATTGTCATGCACACAACTCACAATGATTATGCAGTAATTAAACTAAATGCAAACATTATTACAAGCTGTAGAAGTGATGATATAATATCAACAGAGCAATTTACCAGTTAAACTGAAACCAGTAAAATCAAACTACCACTCACTCAAGACAACTTATCTGTGCTCTAAGTTTTTCTGAATCATCTTCAGAAAATTGTTCAAATTTCATAAATCACAACATATACATGTATATCAGAATAATACTTAATGAATGAATGAATGAATGAATGAATGAATATGTGCAGTCTCCTTGTATCATAAACTTAAAGCAAACTCGGACTCAGTGATGAGAAGCAGTTCTCGTTCAGAACCAATGACTTAATACTTGACTAATAACCGCTTCCTAAAGTACGAAACTTAGTCGCATTCAAACCGATTAAATTATCATTTAAAACTGAACTTAAACCTAAAACATCACAGGACAAAAATCCTACGAAAGAGTCACACAGACATAACCTCTCTCTCCCAACCTCTCAACCAGAACACATGGAAATTCCGGAAAGACTGGTCCAGTCAACATGAAACGTTCAAACGTTCGGATCAACCGGTACCACGCCAATTCCGACGCCACCTTCGTGCGCACACATTGACGCCGCGAACGACCAGCTGTTCAGTTCCGCGTCGTAGACCTCAATCGAACTCAGATTGGACGTTCCGTCGTAGCCTCCGATCGCGTACAGTTTACCGCAGTTGGCGACCAACGCAACGCGACTCCGTTTAACGTTCATCGGCGCAACGTACGACCAACGGTTCACGACCGGATCAAAGCATTCGACGCTCTTTAGAAAGACGTTCCCGTCGTAGCCACCCGCAACGTACAGTTTGCCGTTGAGCGACGCAACTCCGAGACGACACCGTTTGGAGAGCATGGGCGTGGCGGCCGACCAGACAGCAGACAAAGCGTTGTATGATTCAACCTACAATGACAATGAGAGAAGATTGATAAGTCTCGTTGTAACTGCAAGAATAATAATAATAATAATAATAATAATAAGACGATTTATGTAATAATAATAATAATAAGACGATTTATATAAAAATGAACAGGATAACAGTTTCTTCATCACTGTTGCGATACAAAGATAGAGAAGTAGCTTTGAAAGAAAAAATGAAAACAGTAGAAAATAAGAAATTGAAAGTGGTAGAATCAAACTACATATTTGATTGCTTTGCACAATAATTTTCATTACTGTTGCAATACAAAGTAGAGTATACTTGAAAGAAAAACTGAAAAAAGTATAACAGAAAATTTAAAGCAGTAGCATCAAACTACAAAAATTGTGTTGGCATAATTTAACAACAATAACAACATACAATCTGAGAATCAAATCAAATCAAATAAACTTTGAAGGACTTAAATTTACCGAGTCAAATATAGATAGTCCATCATGGCCACCGATAGCAAATATTTTTCCATCTAGCACAACAACTCCAGCGGCACTTCGATGTTTGTCCATGCTAGACACCATCGTCCATTGGTCAAGGCTTGGATCGTATGTCTCAACAGAGTTTAGAGATGTTATTCCATCGTAACCACCACAGATGTACAACTTGTCTCCAAGGGCAACAGCACCAAGTGCACTGCAATGAAATCAAAGCGTACCGTGTACCAACAGCATGAGTTTTTGTTACAGCACATGACGTACACATGAAGAACATGGGTTGCAGTACATAAAGGACATCGGTTACAGCACATGAAGAGCATAGTTACAGCACATGAAGAACATGGGTTACAGCTCATGAAGAACATGGGTTACATTACATTATCAGGAACATAGAAGCTTTTATTTTGCTGAATGTATACTTATCAAGATAGTTTTATCCTGTAAAGAGCTTTGTAGATCAAGCAGGCCAATTTAAATTTGATTTACAATACAGGAAGCCAATGCGTAGAGCGCAAAGCATATTATGTTGCTATCTACCAAACAGTCTAGCGTCTCGAGTTGCAATAAAAATATGGCCAGAATCTCACCTGCGCTTACACAGCATAGGCGCAACAAGCTTCCACTTTTTCTTCTGTAAATCAAACACTTCAACTGTATTCAGTCTCTCCTGACCATCATAACCACCAATTGCATACAGCTGACCTAGGATGATAGCAAAAATTAATCATTAGCATCATCATCATCATCACTACTGTGCCACATACATATGCATGAGACTCTTACATTATTAAAACTGTCGGTCTATGCATCATGGATATAATTATGGCGTATGTACATATGAAATATATATATGTACGTATATATATATATGAAATATACGTACATATATTATACATACATAATATACGTATATATGTACGTATATATATGAAATATATATACGTACAATCGTACATATAATATATGTACGTATGTACAAATGCAACGAAGATTAAGCTATGGAGGACACTGGTGTGGCCAGTGGCCATATACGGCTGTGAGAGTTGGACACTGAGGAAGGAGGAAGAAAGAAGAATAGAAGCGTTCGAGATGAAGTGTCTGAGATTGATAATGAAGATATCATGGACGGAAAAACGGACAAATGAATGGGTGCTGAAGGCGGCAGGAGTGGAGAGGAATCTGCTGAAGACAGTAAAAGAAAGAAAAATGATTTATTTCGGACATATCATGAGAAGAGAGGGAACATGCATTGAGAAAGACATCAAGCAGGGCACAATGCCAGGAGACCGGAAAAGAGGAAGACCAAGAACAAACTGGCTAAGCAACATCAAGGAGTGGACTGGATTGACATTCGGAGAAATGATAAGACTGACGGAAGACAGGAAGCGTTGGAGGAACATTGTACATGATGCGGCCGACCATCGGATCGAGGATGGCTGAGAACAGAACAGAACAGAACATATGAAAGCATGGATAATGCATACAAATGCAGAACAAAACTATGCTGATATGCACGCATGACGTATGCATCTGTCAAGACATTCAATAAGTATTCAATATGTGTCAAACCTCACAAGGCGCTGAAGCAGCACTAAAGAAGTTTGAGAATTCATAGAATAAAATACCCAATTTTCTTGAGCCTCTCTTGACTTCAAACAATCATAAGACGTGCACCTTTAATTAAAATCAGTGACTGAAGAACGACAAAAAACCCACATAAATGGTTTAAGCTCTTCCTGGCTGATACAATCGATTGTCAGCCACTTCACGTTGATGGGTATAAATGATCTTTATTGTTCCGGAGCATTTGTCAAGTCCATTGTTTCCCCTTATTGTCAGTCCAAGCGATATTATGTCCTCATTTACATTATCTATCCAACATAGTTTTGCTTTGCTTCTTTTTCATTTTAATCTTACATGTGGTGCACTGTGTGGCATTCAGTCAACTGGCATTATCTCTACATGCCTAAAACATCTGAGTTTTTGCTAAATGAATTTGTCCAGCAGAATTTTGGAACAACTGTATTTATTATAATTTTTTTAACTAAAACTGTTCCTGAGAGCATAGCAATAAAGAAGTCATGAACACATTTTAAGTAACTTCAATTTAAATTCAATCATAAGTGTTGTGCCCTGGCATGTTGTAATCACCAGCCACAGTCTGGTCTTCCCTGAAGACATGCTAAAAATGCCATGAGAAAACAAATCAATTGCTAATGACACTGACCTCCAAGTGCTGCAATTCCGACTCTACTCCTGAGCGTGCTCATTGGTTCAGTGAGCTGCCAACGTCCGATCACAGGATCATAAAACTCAACTGTACTCACAGAATCACCTAAAAAAAACACAAAACACAGCAATGCATGTCAAGCCCCAAAACAACAAAGGATGTTAAAACAAAGAACTGTCTTGTCGTGACGTTTCCCAAAAAGCAGCTGCATCATGTAACCCGAAAGGTAGAGGGCGTCCAGGCTCTTCTTTTTCTACACTTTATGCACTTTATGCTGGAAAGCACCAGCATGTATTAGAACACATTAAGAGACAATTACTAGGTAACAGACTGTATACTGTATACGAAAATAGTTCACAGCCTAAACGCTGGCAAAACTTTGCACACGAACATAAAAATTCTGAAGTAAGAAAACTAATTAACTAACTTTCTAAAATTCTCTACCCAAAATCAATAAAACAACAACTACAACATGATCTCAATTAATATTTATGTTGAGAGTTTACAAGCATGACAATATCTTATCTATGCACCATTGATGGTGTCTTTGCACTATTGATGGTATTTATGCACTATTGAGGTATCTATGTCTTATTGTGGGGCGCGGTGGTGTAGTGGTGGCGTCGTTGCCTTGGAGCCGGAAGGTTCGAGGTTCGAATCCACCTCGCCGCGTGAAGGACCTTTGGCAAGTCCTTCACTCACAATTGCTCAGCGCTACGACGTGAAACTCCGTTGCAGTGTCCGCTCTGCATTCGGGAGCACCTCTGAGTAGAATAGCTTGAAGGGGCGCTATAACAAGTGCACATACAAACAATTGATGGTATATATATGCACTATTGATGATATCTAAGCAGTGTGCGTGTTCACCTGACGAGGTGAGACCACCGACGGCATAAATGATGCCGACGATATCCGAACAGCATCTTGGCCGCGTCTTAAACGTCTGCAACTGTGATCGTCTTTCTGGCATCAGATGATAATCCTTCGCTTCGTCGATCAGATCTCTGGCAACATCAGACACGACTCGCGTCGTTAAACCATGCATCAAAATTAAACCATACAAACCCAGTAAACCACAACATGATCTTACTCTATCTCCAAGTTACCATGTTTTGCAAGCAGCTGTTGGCGAGTGCCGAGTCAGATATATTGGTTCTTATTGGGGTTTTAGCGGTAGACAGTTGGAAGACATACAGGTCTCTTAGGTCTGCAAAGCCCGATTTATTAATAATAATAACCTTTTCTTCAATGAAACACCTGCAAGACGCTCTGTGCTTTACATTTAGGCCTACAAGTTATGTAGTAATCTTAATTAAACTTAACTACCAACTGAGCAGACAGCTTTGCAATTACACGGCACGCTAATAGCAGCCTACAAAGCATATCCGCCCAATGAGGGCTCGAACTCACTACCTCTCGCAATCTATGCCAACGTGTTATCCATTGCGCTACCACGCCCCCACACACTGGTAGCAACTGAATATCTGCATTAAACAGTTCAGTTTGAGATCATTTTTATGCAAGACAATGCAATGCAATTTTACTGTTACGTGTGGTGAAGATACTTGCCTACAACGCAGCGAGTTCTTGACGATGTCTTCTTGTGCGACGTGATCGGTTAGGAACTGAGGAGCGAGAAGTGGCAGTCTGACGTGTCTTAACAGTTCATCGATGAAGACAGAATGATCCGTGACATCTTTCTTCACCCAAGTTATGACGGCTTCAAAGACCTATACACACACACACGTCAATGTGATTACAATGTCAACTGTATATCACAAACAAGACTTCGATGTTCTATTTGTGAACCTAAAATTCTGTATAAATGCAGTCTTCTCCAGTATCTATGCATCACAGTCTTTTCCAGTATCTATGCATCACATGTCGCGCAGACCGATGAATTACCAAGTAGTTATTCCTGAACTCGATACACCTATACTAGTACAAAGCACATTCAAAGGTTTTATAAAGATTCTTCACAGGCCTGTGCATTTAGCTGAACTCATATCTATGCATTCGTAAGATCTTTGAATCATCTAATTTGTATGAATAGAACTTTGTCTACACTAGTTACATTATTCACAAACATCCGAGTCTTGGACATTCCCAAGGTCATAAATCTGAATCAAACAGAGCAATCGTTCCGTCAATAAAAAACTTAAAATTCTATCCAAAACATATCCATAGCATCATCTATCACAGAACTTTTCCGTGCCTCCGATTCGTATTTCTATGCGACTTTTCGCATGTTACCAATAACACAAGTTGTAATAATAATAATAACTCAGCGCTTCAATACTGTCACCTTCCACAGCACTTTTGCTTTTTCAAATCTTGACATGTATGGTGGACGGCCACTCCAAAGTTAAGATTACTTATTAATATCTGACACCTGAGAGATTATAGGTACCTAAGGGTAAAAAAATAATAATAATAACATCAACGATAATAGCTTACCTGTTCCTCTGTGGCCACATGAAGCTCATCGAGTGATATAATATCGAGAACCTCTTTCTTTGAAAGACTTAGAAACTCTTCTGACTTTGAGACATCAACGAAATGCTTCTGAATATATTTATTACACGTATCAACCAGAGTGGAACACATCAGCTGGTCGCTAAATGCTCGAATTCCTAGGACATTATTTGGATGAAGCCTGCATAAAAAAATAGCAGCAAAATAGAGCATCACACAAAAAGGTCAAGAAAATGGGACTGCAAATACTTCAAAACCAAGCAATCTGTCATCAAACCCAGTGTAATTACTGGTATTTATATGGGGTGTTCATTGTTTTTAAAGCAGCTAATTAATGACAAGGTACCAGTAAGTGACTTTTCAAGGTTCTCAAGAATAGATATAAGTGCCTTATTCTCTAACCTAGGTAGACAGTTATTTGCAATACATTGCAGGTTCTTAACTGGTCAGTCATTTTGTCAGACATCTATACATCAATACCTAAGTAAAATTGCTTGTGAACCACAATAATGATAACTATAGTATCAAGAGGGCCAAATCATGCTACAAAAGAGCAGTTTATGATAATGCTTTAACACCTGGACTACATGAAGATGTCTACTTCTTTATTTGCTGTACTATACTATTTACACTGTAAACATCTCAAACCTGCATGCACTGGATTAAAAGCAAACTCTACGCCAGTCAAATACCAGGTCTCGTGTAGGACCACATGACAATGATGCCCATCTGTTTGTCGTAAATCAAAATAATCTCATCTTAAAATTTTTCTAAAGTTGCAGGAAGTTCAACTGAAAGCACGTGAACTTTAGTGATGTCTAACTAAAGTTACGCACCTGTTTCTCATGAAATCACAGCAAGCATCTTTGACGATCTGCAGTTGAAGGAAGCTGGCGCCAACCATCAGCAGCTGAACGTTAGTTGTATCCAACTGAATACGACCGTTGTACGCAAAGTTAATCAACGCCTCCAGAGCACTTCAACGATAAAATCAACAGCCAATAAACACTTCAAACTGTCCCACATAATCATCAATTATTATCAATCTAGCATTTACCAAATACACATCAATCACACATGCATGCACAAAGTACATGTATCATACCTTGCATTGACACAAGATAATCATAAAATTTCCATGGCACCACTGAACAGTAGAAAAACTGGAAGCAGGAAGAATGACAATAAGATAAGCATGGGTCATTGGGAACAAAAGACAAGCATTAATGATGAACCTTGCAAATCTATGTTTATTTATAAACAGGGTGATACAGATGCTCCTTACCTTGCTTCAATCCCCTGAACAGCAATTTCATCCTGCTTTGATTCTATCATGTCATGCGTAAACATAGCATGAAAGTAAGGAATGCTAGCAGCAAGAACAATCCGATGCGCACTGAACTTGCAATCACCAACCTACAAGAACAAGGCACTGTTATAGTAACGTTCCTCAATGACGAGTTAATTATTATTAACGAGTTATCCACCATCATTTTAAAATCAGTAAATTAAACTTGCGCTATAAAACTTTTCTGTCACATACGTCTTGCAAAGTCATTCGATTTTCAGACTTATATTATCAGAAGGACCAAAATAATTATGTCCCTCACCTTTAATGTGACATCGCACAGTTTGGCCTTCCTTCGGATGTCCTCCATTACTGGATACGCTGATATTGGAAGGTCTGGTTTCACAAACACAACTACATCATCCGCCATTGCAAAAGTCAAGCACTACAGATGCACTTTGTGTTTATTCGAAATAGATCAGTCCGTTTTCGATTTAAAACTCAACGGGGGGGGGGGGGGGCTATTAACAACTGCGAAAGCCCGTTGTCAACATTTGAGAGTGGCAACAAAACCAAGAATCGTTCAGAATGTCAGATATCTGAGCTTCTTTATTTAAAACCCAATCATAGCCATCGACGTATTATATCGAGATCATAGCCTTTTAAATTTAGTATAATGAGATGCGCAAGAGCACATCTTGTTTGGATGCCATCTTGACCCGGAACCTTTAACTTTGGCATGAATGGCATCAGCCAGGGGCGCCGTTAGGCGTACGCACTTACGCAAGTGCGTACAGCGCGGAAAGGCCCCCAAAAATTTTTCTCACAAATTGTAAATTTATTTCGAAATTTGTTTCACCTGTCCCATCCCAGGTTCTAAGATTTTTGCCCCCCCCCCTTGGAAGAGTTCTGGATCCGCCACTGGTACTCCGGCCGAAGCGCTGAGCAATTGTGAGTGAAGGACTTGCCCAAGGTCCTTACGCGGCGAGGTGGATTCGAACCTGGAAAATTCCGGCTTCAAGGCGACGATAGCATAGCAATATGCCGATCTAAAGGTATCAAATTGCCCCTCCTAAACATCACCCCCGGTAACTTGTACCGTAAGCGGTTTCAGATTACCCCCGGACACTAGATTTGCATAGATTTATCCGTCATCCCACTGTGGTTTGTTATCAATATTTTACTCGGAAAAAATTTATAACCGTTTCACTGTTAACCTTCAGTGGAAACCAGTGGTTTTATATGAGAAACTATGAGAAACTATATATTTTTTTAAGTTCCACAACATTTTCTATAAAAAGGATCATTATAGTGTGGCGTGATCTAATTTCATATATAGGCTATACAGGGCTTAAAGTGTGCCAGGACGGTCATGGACGGCGTCCTGGAACTTATATTCGAGGCAGGACGCCGTCCTATGACTTATTTGGTCAGCACTACCAGGACAGAACGGTCGTCCATGATTGCATGGACGGCGTCCATGCAGTTACGGACGACCGGCCATGACTGCCTAAAAATGGTTCCATTTAAGGTCGAAACAGCCAAAAATGCGCTGGTCGCTGGGGCTCCGCCCCAGACCCCGCTGGGGGAGCTTACGACGCTCCTCCAGACCCCCTAGTCGGGATGGCCTTCGTGCCTTCGGCACTCGCAACTTCCCGCCTTCGGCGCCGCCACTGACGACCAATTAGGCCTAGAATACAACGTCCTGGCACTTTTTTACACTTTAAGCACTGTATATTATATTATATATACAGGGTGGTCCAAAATAAATGGCACAATGATAAATTGATAGTACTTTATTCAGACCAATTCAAATATAACCGTGAAAATTCACAAAAACACAGCAATATTTATTATTTTTACTGTAACATTACATGCATGGATGGATTTTGTTACATAAAATGTTCAATGTGTCATCCTTGCTGCTCGACCACGCATTGAAGCCGACGACGCCATTGATCAATTGCGCGGTCAATGAAACGCTGTGACAGCTTGGTCCACTCTGTGACGATTGTTTCTTTCAACTGATCCACTGTGGTGAAACTTCTACGACGGTATACCATCTGTTGAAGGGCGCCCCAAACAGCGTAGTCGACTGGATTCAAGTCCGGGCTGTTTGGGGGCCACACGACCCCCAATGTTTCTGAGTTCGTAGATTCCAAATTAGACATCGGTCTTTCTCAGTTAAGCGTCCCATGATCACAATCTCTTATAAACAACAACTTCTTTACCATAAACTATGATAAACAATGATGAAGTCAATGATGACGTCAGAGAAAATATATATATAAGTAAGAAAAATGGCATTAAACATTGAATTGTTATACTTATATCAAGAAAACTGTCACTGTGCAGTTTATTTTGGACCACCCTGTATATATATATATATATATATGGGATTGGATTGGTAGTATTTACGCCCCCCCCCTAACCAGAAATCCTGGATCCGCCCCCTGAATATAAGCTCGTATCGATCGCTGTTCGCTTCATATTATTTTGTGCAA
The DNA here is from genome assembly GCA_945859605.1 of Lumbricus rubellus. Taxonomy (NCBI): domain Eukaryota; kingdom Metazoa; phylum Annelida; class Clitellata; order Crassiclitellata; family Lumbricidae; genus Lumbricus; species Lumbricus rubellus. The sequence goes on along the minus strand of OX243819.1, from coordinate 28,650,484 downwards.
GTTGTGCGTACAGAAATAAAATCCTGGCGGCGCCGCTGGCATCAGCCCCTGCCAGTGCTAAAAATAAACCGACCTAAACTGATTTTTAAAGAACTCAGTTAGTAATAATTATTATTATTGTAAATTGTTAAGTCCGCTTTCCTGAGTCCATAAGCCATTTTATGCATGTTTGCTCAACGAAGCATGTTTGTTCGATTTATCCAGTTTTCTTCTGAGGAGATTGGATACATCTTTATTCGAAAAGATAATTGTTTGTTAAAGTCAACTAATCAGTGTCACGATCATAATGAGTAATTGTGCATGCTGCTGCAAACGTATTGATTCTGATTTGATTTGACTGTGTTTCCTCAGAATCTCATGAAAAACAATTCTGTAATGGGGTGGCCTGGATGCCTAGCAGACACCAGATGGCGGCCAACACTAAACGACATTCAAGAGTCTACACGACATCAGTTCTCTTCGGTAAAAAGAGAGCGAACTTTTGTTGCTATAGAAACGTCGAGTGACTTTCTGGCATGGCGAGTGTAAAATGTAAGATGTTAAGGAATTCTTTCAATAAGACCATACAGTCCCTACTCACTGTATTTTGTAAAAATGATTAATATGTATGGCTGGCGTGATTTAGCAGAATGACGCAAGTTGCACGTTAAGAGGATCGCCAATCAGTAAATTGAAAAGTTGTTAGGCTTATTTCTTTATCAAGTGATCATCATTCTGTTATAAAATTCTGAGTTTTTACAGAACAGTTCAAGAAACGAAACTTCATTGTAACATTATGTTCAAGCTGAGAACAGAGCAATATAAATCAATGCAGCTGTGCCCAGGGTGAGAATTGCCAGAGGGATTGAGGGGTTCAACCCCAGTCTTTCTAATTAAGAGCCCATAGTAAAGTCTGCTTTTCACACCCCAATTCCAAGTGGATCATATAGTCCAACCCCCAGTTGTTTTTCCACAATTCTCAAACTGGCTGCGCCTTTTATATCTTTTAACGATTTATCTACAAAACTATTAACGACAATTTTTTTTAGTAGATTGTAGATCTTACATTGGGCTGACACAACATTCATTGCATTTATGCAGTTATGTGGACAGTGTAAATTGGTAATAGCATATCATGTGACTGTGGGCGTCCCGGAAAAGCAGGACTAAAGGTTGACAGCCCTAGGCTATACAGAGGAATTTAGCCCAGCCTGCAGGATCTAGTGGATTATTTCACACTTTCACTTCAGAACAATAATCAATTGAATGAGACCTTTTTTGTTGTGCAGTCAAAGTGCTGTAGAAATCTTCAGCTAGCTTTATTATTTTGATTATATTCAATAATTTTTTTGCATAAAGTATAACTTACATTGTTTCTTATGCTGAAATAACACAAGCACAGTAATGGCAGTCCAACAGCAAAGCATGTGTTCAGCTCCCGAAAATTACATTGCTAATCATGTATGCAACCTGAAAGTATGGGTTGGAGTTGGCCTTGAGCTTTGGTACTCTTTGCACGTCATTCATTGTACTGCAAAGGAGACTATATATTAACTGGACATTGTTTACATACTGTGCTTGCCATCACTAACTTAATTAACTGTAGATGATTTTTTCAAAGGGTTTAAGTCTAAAGATACTGCTTGTGTGTATATTAATATAAAACGTATGTATGTTTAACAATAATATTCTTCCTCTGATTGGAGCGCCTTCACATTTTATGCCACTTTACTGATGTTCTCTTATTATTATTTTCCCAGTTGAATATATTTTTTTATTTACTGCTTTTAGTGATTGATTTATGACAGTTTCAGACTTAAAATACTAGTAAAACATAAGAAACATAGGCTGTTTTGTGTACTATGCTTTAAAAGATGATAAACATGTAGCATTTTGAATTTCAGTGGATATTGCACCTGACTAATCCCTTCAAAGGCAATGGAGCCAGACAGGCAAAGTACACCGACATCTATACCGGAGGACGAATTGGATGTTGACGATGAAAACTCTACTCATCCAGTTGATGAATATTCTCTAGAAATGGACGATGTGTTCAGTGCAGAGAAGACAGAAGAACCTGGAGCACTTATTGATATTGACGAGGAAAACTATACTCATCTACTTGATGAATATTCTCTAGAAATGGATGATGTATTGAGTGCAGAGAAGACAGAAGAACCTGGAGCACTTATTGATAATCAATCACAAAGTGATCCTGTAGAAAAGGCTTCTGACAAGGAACAGCAGTCTGGTATGATCACTTAAGGTTTTCAACCATTTTCTTGACCAACATTAAGATTTGGATATAGCATATGCTTGTGAAAGTACACTAGCTAAGATGTAGTTATTATTTTACTAGACAGCATTTTCTTATGATACAGTTTGGGTTTAAAAGATTAAATCAGCGAAATCTGTAAGATAGTTTGACTTTTTGGATGCATTTTTGCTTTTACAAGTCTTGCTGCCCACTTTATTCAGTAAATTCTGTATAAAATTGGCAATAGCCGGACAATTTTTTGATTAACGGAGGTGGTTTTCAAGATGGGTACAGTTCGATATAAATTGAGGAAAAACGCCAACTGATTTCACAAAGGATGAGCAGCAAGCACTAAGCAGAATTCTGCACAATTCTATGCTGATGTAAAATTCTGCCCATCTGTCAGAAATAATTGCCGATGAAATAAAAATAAAAACTGCTGACTTTGCTCATGTCACGGACATTGTTTTTTTGGTACTATACAAGAGTCTTAAATTGAGTGTTCATATTGTAATATAATTGCTTGCACCTGAGATGCTGTAACTGGTATTCATAGTTTGATGTAAAATTTAGATATTGTCTCAACATTAAAGGATTAAAAATAATTTTTTCTTCAAAACTGAACGAGTGAATTGTACTGTTTTCCATGAGAAAATGAGTAATTTGTGTATTAAAAGGTTCCATCTCCGCCAAGAGATTGGAAAACAGCAGGATTATCTTAATGTGATTAATTATTTGTTGATTTTTTTAGAAGCATGTGAATTGTAAAACAACGAGAATACCTAAGTTACTCAACTGTTAAGCATGCTTAGAAAGTTTCCAATGATCTTGGTCAGTTTATGACCAAATGTTTGATTTATTTACTTTTGACTTTTGTTTGGTTTCTCACAGATTCTGCCACTCCAGTCGCTTCCAGTTCATCTCTTCACGTGCATTCCAATGACAAGTTTGACATCAACGCATCTACCAGCAGCACCTTTTTTGATCAAGCGAGACGGGAATCTTTAAACAAACTGAAGAGGTTAAATTCCAACTATTTCTGTTAAACACTTAAGTAGTTTTAGTCATGATTCTTTAATAATACTAATAATAATTAATTTTTCTTAATTGAACAATCCGGTTGAAAGACCACAGAAGCTTGCAGTGTACAGTTATGCAATTGAAGCAATATGGAAGAACGCAAATCACAAATCTTAACTACTAACAGAACAGACAGCCTGCAATACAAGGGCACTAATAGCTAGCCTACAGAGCACGCCCATCGTCCATCCTACAAGGGCTTCTGGAATCGAACTTGAGTCTGCTGATCTCAATGCTATTGTGTTGTCCAATACGCAACTGGGCCTCCTATTGATGCTTTTTTTAGCTAAGGTTCTCCATTTTTCTGCAAGCACTCGAGACTGTTATTTTCCACAGGGTTTCTCTGTGAGTGCCTTTGCGTAAATAAATTGAAGACTGACTTAATGAATTCGGTTTTGATTGACAATATCCATTGAGGCAGATGGCAATATGTACAGGGTGGCGCAAAATAAACCGGACTATTAGTTTTGTCCTCGCTGATATCGTCCCAGCATGCGGTCAGAACTTCTTTCAAATGTTCAATATCTCGAATTCTCTGCCTGTAGACAAGCTGCTGAAGCATTCCCCAGATCGAATAGTCTACGGGATTCAGTCCGGACTGTTCGGTGGCCAATTTTATGGTTCAATAAAGTCTGGAACCTGAGCAGTGAGAAAGCAACTGTTTTTCGTGAACGATGAGCAGGTGCTCCATCCTGCTGGAAAGTGAAATTGTCAGAGCGAGCTATAATGTCTGGCAGTAATCCTTGATGTAGGATGACGTCACAGTAATAGGAACTGTTAACATTTGTTCCTCGTTCAACGAAAACTAATGACGATTTCCCCGGCTGCGACACGGCAACCGAAACCATGATGCTCTGTGAGAAGTGCTTCCGACCTTTCAGCAAGCGTTCTGAAGGAATGTCTCGTTTCACTATCAACCGGGCTATTGGACAGTTTCACAAGCGATTATCTGTGTCATTTCTGTCCAATGATAGTTTTAAGGCGATAATTACTTTGATTATTCAAGCGATGCAATTGCAAAAACTAATAGTCCGGTTTATTTTGCGCCACCCTGTATATTCTATGCTGAAATAATATTTTATAATATATGAAATAATATATATATATAATGGCAGGCTAAAATGTTTGGCAATGGTCATGAGAGCAACATCAATTGTCTTATAAGAATTACAAATATATAAAGTTATTTATTATATAAAATCATTTAATTGCACTTGTTCAGTTTCCAGCTACTAATGCTTTTAATAGATTTGCCTTCTTTTGCTCTATTGTTGCATTAATTTTTATTTTGCCTAATTGTTAAGTTGAGATGCTGATAAAAGTTTGTTGGAAAAATATTCATTCAGGGCCGAGAGTCGAATGCAGGCGAGGTCAAAGTTATGCCAGACCGAATGGACTTGGGAGGATGACTTGAAGCTGCTGGCTCAATACTCTGAAAGTTCTTTTTTCTCTGAATTATTAACTGGTAAGCCATTCATTCATTCATTCATTCATTCATTCAGCCATTCATTCATTCATTCATTCATTCAGCAATTCATTCATTCATTCATTCATTCATTCAGCCATTCATTAAGCCATTCATTCAGTCATTCATTCAGTCATTCATTCAATTTGTTAGCTAGTAAGCCAGCAAACCAGTCACTTACACACGCACTGCAGCACACTTAGTTGATCTCTTCAGTATGATGCATAGATTCTGATATTTAGCTGAAGAGTTTACCGGTACTGTTTAAAGAGTAACGGATGTTTTATGTGACACTAGAAATGAACGAAGAGGCCAAACTGAAAGCACTTCTAGCGGCGAAAAAACCGAGAACAGCGTCGGATAAATCGCCATGTCGAGGAATACAACTCAGAACTGTTCCTACGGCTGGTGTTGATCAATTTCTTGTGACGGATTGGGAGAAGGAAACCGATGCACATTTGGAGGTATTCTGCCTTGTGTCATCGTACCATTTTTAGCTTATACCCTACCTCTGTTCAGGGGTGGATCCAGGGGGGCCAATCCGGCCATGGCCCCGCCCCATTTAGAAATCCCAATGTATCGTGGTCCCCCCCATTCGGCTCGAACAAAAAGGGCATCAGGTTTTATGGTATGCTTTTTTCAGACTTTTCGATTGAATGACTAAAAAATAAAAAAAGGTCGTCAGATTTTTTGGATTTTTTTTCTGACTTTTCGATCGGAGAACAAAAAAAAGGTCATCAGATTTTTTCTGCCCAGGATCAGCAACATTTTTCCAGACCCAAGGTCTAAAATTTTGGCCCTCCTCGGAAAATTTCTGCCTCTGTTACATCTATCTTACCATCAGTGCCTGATGTGTAAAAAAAGTTAAAAGTGTGTGGATGCCCCTTACCTTTCCAGGCCTAATAAGTGGCAGGACGACAATAAGTGCATGGATGCCGTCCAGTCGCACTTTGAGCCCTGCTTGCCGTTCTTACTTTAAATGCATTCTCATACCAGCCTTACATTGTCTTTCCCTGCTATTGTTATCTTCTTTGCCTTACCATCAGCATCCTTGTCGTTGTAGCATCATTAGTCATTCATTCATTCATTCATTCATTCATTCATTCATTCATTCATTCTCTCTTTATATTTAACCAAATTATGGTGATATTACATGGTTGTTTACATGCCGGGATAGATAGACTGCTCCAGAGAGTGGTCTGAAGATCACAGAATCATATCTGATGTTGGCGTAACACATGATCACCGCAATCTGATTTATTCTTCCCAACTATCTTTGGAACTGATTTATCGAACCAGATAAGCTGGAGGATTAGGTGGGCACTGGCAGCCTGCATGGTGTTCTGTGAATACCCATACACATATTTATTCATTCATTCATTCATTCATTCATTCATTCCATAAACTTGTATAGCGCTCCTTCTAGGAATCTACTTAGGGGCGCTCCCAGCCCAGTCACGGCAAAAGAAAAAAGACTTCAGACGTATACCAACAAGACTCACTACGAGGTCGTGATTTTATTGTCCCCCAATGTGCTTGTTTACTGTTCACAAGAAAACTGTCTCAGCTCAACTCTGCAGCTCCTGTTTGTTTCATATTACAGAGCTCAGATGAGAGCTGGCTGACACAGTTCATGAAAACCCTATCAAGCGTTGGTCCTCCTCAGATACTTCAGGCAAGTAACAACACTTTACAATATACAGTTCTTTAAGAATATCGGTTCTCCATAGAACTACGTTTACCATTGTGATTGTTTTAGTACACGCACCCTCTAAAGCTACATGCAGGGCACCAGCTTTCTCACGAGCAGTGTGCCAAGACTTCAGAGATGTCTAGTGAAGATGTCAAATCTGGCAGCCATTGAGACAGGAGGCAGAGTAGCTGCTTAGGCAGATTTTGTTGAGAATGAGAAATCCTGAGAAACTGAAGATTTAATGGATCTGGTTTGGATTTTTTGAAAGTTGTGACCTCAGTTTGGAGTGGAATACTTCTGGGGGTGATGTGAGGCAAGCCTTTTAACTGTGATATGATACACAGTCCAATGCAGTTGATGAGGATTCAGCAGTGATGAGGATGGATTTATTATATTAAACCGCTGCTGTCAAAGTTTGCAAAAAACCAACTTCAACTGTAATAATTTTGAGAGAGAGTTCTTGCTTGATTTCAGTACAAAAAGGAAAGTGTTTTCCCTAACATTGCCTGCACTTCGACTCTGAAGCCGCAAACTATGGCGTCGTACGGAGGTTTGGACGAGGAGCTACAAAACTATATCTTTCAGTTGGACAAAGCGGTGCACAGAGCCATCGTGGCTCGAGACTCTGCAACGATTTGCCCGTTCTGTGGAAAGGAAGCCAGTGTCGATCCTTACTGCTGTGACGCTTATCACAGACATATGGAAATTCTGCACAAGAGTGAACTGGGCAAATACCTGACCGGGAAGTCTAGTGTTGACTTCAAGTCTCGCTTGCTGCATGGAAATAAGAAGACAAAGAAAGGAGAATCCACCACGAAGGATGGCTCTCATCTTCGGTGAGCCATTTCGTTTTCCCTGTTCCTGATTAAATGTCAGTTCTCTGCAGCCAGGCATCTGTTGTCCTGTAATGTAATATTTAGTGCGACCAATAATTATCCGCGAAGGTCGCATGCTTTCAGTGCATCCATAGTGACATATGTGTTATGCGCAAAGTAGTGTAACATAGTGTGGTTTGAAACATGCATGCACAGAGATTGGAGAAGAATAAAAGCATTGTTGTACCTGTTGACTTTTTTTAACCTTTTGATGCCGGAAGGTATAAGATTTCCCATACCATTTACTACCATCTCGGCATTAAAGGGTTAATAGAAGCTTTTATATTGCACTACATAATTTAGTCTTGAGACTTCTATAGCACCATTTATATAGTACACAAGGCAATCAATAGTCTCCCATTGTTAATGTGTACAGTCCTTCGTACAAAATACAAAGCAGGATAGTCCTATTCTTTGTCTGAATATTGCAATTCATTGTACTATGACTTGGATTTTGTCTCTTATTTAGTTGATTTGTTGCCATTTAAAAATGTGTTCATTTGAGTGCTATAAAGTTAATTTTCTTATACTTTACTTGACCCTTTGCCAGTTCAGTTTTAAATTTTAAGCCCATTTTCAGCGGATATTAGCGGGGTAAACGGGTAAAAGATTAATAAGATTGGACACCTCTAACCAGTCTATGATTACGATAAGATGCTAGTTAAGCTCTGGTGTAATTAATTAATTAATTAATTAATTAATTGTTTTCCATAAATTATTATTATTTCAGATCGGCAAAGAAAAAGAAACAGCTTTTAGACCCGATGTTTTCTCACGCAAAGTCATCCCATGCAAAGCAATCTGGTCAGTTAAAGTCGGTCCACGAAAAAGAAAGTGGTCAGGCGAAGTCACCCAAAGAGAAACAAACCGGTCTATCTGCAAAGGACAAAGACGAAGGCAGAGACAAGGGATTGGTTAGAGGCGCTTCTCCGTCAATGGTCAAAGACTTAATGACGAGACCAAGCAGAATTCCTGCAGGTCCATCTACGTCTCTGTATCAGCGTGAGTCGCATTTTCAAACATCTTGTTTTTTAGATTGGAAAGTACTTTTCCTCAAGTCAGTAGTGTAGTCCTAAAAAATGAAGTGGGGGAATGCTCTTTATAATAATAGTAGTAGTAGTAGTAGTAGTATTAATATTCCATTATCCCTGGAAAAAAGTGGGGGAACGGCGTTCCCCCGCATTCCCGCCCCACTACACCACTGCCTCAAGTACGATTGTAATTTTTTTTAAACCTGAAGAAGGGTAGGGGCAGTCCCTATTACACTTCACATCCATAGCTGTTTCAATGGTAGCTTTAAGGACCGTTCTTAGTCATCTTATGTGCTAAGTTTTATTATAGAAAACAGAATTTATGATTTAATACCAAGTTCAATGGTGCATTTAAAGCATGACTGAGTTTTAACTTTTAAATTTTGGTGACTGCGTGATTATGAACAGGTCCTTTTTATGCTTCATTAAGCTATTTTGTGCCATGCACCACGATGAGATAGCCAGCAGGGCTTTTAGTTATACACATATAGTTTCTTTGCTTCATAATATCATAAGAAGTTTCCATAAATCTTATTGTTCCTCCTTATTTTGAGATATGATTGGGGATTCTTCTGCTGTAAAAATTCAATAAGATTCAGACACGTGCTGTAGTCGGGCCATATTTCTGGAATAGGCTGCTTAATGAACAGGAAATTGTCAATTATTTTGAAATATCGATTTGTTGTGGACAATACACTTTTTGTTGTCAACAATTCAGCAATTCACCTCCCCCCAAACCTCCATCTCCTCCACCTGACCAGTCAATCTTTATTTCTCAAGTCCCTTAAATCTTTTTTCTTTAGTCGTGGCTGGGCTGGGAGCGCCTCTGAGTAGTTTCTTGAAGAGGCGCTATATAAATTCTAATAATGAATGAATGAATGAATTCAACTTTGTAACAGAGGGAGGCCTTGGAAGACAGCAGAAGACGATCAGCTATCAACTGTCATCGAAGAAATGTCTTGACGACGGATGGACTCTCAGTTTCTCTCCGACGCTTGAAGATTCCGAACGAACGGAGGACTACAATGACTACAATGATCTCATTCAGATCAGCGTAAGGCCTTTTCTGAATTACAGACATAAGAGTAGTTTACAAATCATCATCATCTTCATTGTCGTCATCATCATCATCATCATCATCATCATCATCATCATCATCATCATCATCATCATCGTCGTCATCATCATCATCATCATCATCATCATCATCACCATCACCATCGTCATCATCATCATCATCATCATCATCATCATCATCATCATCATCATCATCATCATCATCATCATCATCATCATCATCTGGCATATACTTGTTGTGGTACTACATTTGGGCTACATCAAGAACCATGTGAATTGAATGCTTTTTAATGAAGTCAGCTCCTTATTTAAAGAGAGAAAAATTAAGTTTTCAATGGATCCAGAAAGTTGAAAAGGCAAAACAATAATAGCTAAACACATTGTACTTCCGCATTTGCAGCGTATTTGGTTGCTATTGACTTGCACATTATAAAATTGTGTAATAGCGACAATAAAAAGATGGATAAATGAAACTCTTCTGTTTCGTAATAGACTTTTTGATCAATGTGGGTTTTTTACAGAGACTGAATGGAGGTGACACCTTATTTGTCCGAACGTATGACAATGGAAATATTTTTGCAGTCATCTTCCCAGACGGAAGTGGAACTATTTTGTATCCTTGTTCTTTTGAGGTCACACAATTAATCATAATGCAGAACAGCAAACTGTCAGTATGAGGACGACATAATTAAATAATGGTTATACTTTAGATTTGTGCATTATTATCATTTGTAGTTATCATTCACTTTTTCTACATTCTTGCCATTAACCCTCTGGCCCCAGAGAAACCAATTTTTAGGTTACAAATTCATACTTGTTTTTAAGCGTTTGTTCGTGCACAAAACTCATGTATATTCTGCATAAGAAATTACATCATTATACTCCTTAACAACTTCTTCTCTACATAGCCATCCAAATGGCAAGGTTGCCATCAGTGCTGTTCTGATTGATGAAGGATTATACACGTATATTGTACAGGACGATTCAGCGGAGTCTAAAATACTGGCCGTCTTTCAGCCAGATGGTCATGCTGGCGTTTATTTTCCTGATGGTAGTCTGAGGTAATCAGTGTTCTGGCGTCTTTTTAGGTACCGTACTTTTTCCAGGAAGACCATGTAGTTCAAGAGTGTTTAGGAATTTCAATAAAATCGTCCAAATCATAATGGTATTCTGTAGAGTCAGTGATCACCCATATAGATAAAACATAATTATGTAGACCACAGACAGAAGAATTTGTCCCTTGATATTTTTTAATTGGTTAGAATTTTTTTTATTTCAAGGTCATCTAAATGACAACTGCTAGCATTGATAATTAAAATTATGAATTGGCTCTAACAAAAATAATATCACCATAACTGTATAAGAATTGTAGAAAATAACTGGGGTCAGACATTGATTTTTGGGGGTTGTAACAAAGACTAGGGGGTGAATACCACCCCTTGCAATTCTCACTTTGCACCATAGCATCATTTAAAAATTATACCCATTGGAGCGACAGCGATTTTGTTTTAAGTATAGTTTCCGGACATGTTAACTATCGGCCAGTTTGTTCTTCACGTAGGATTAGCCTTTCTCCAACTGGAGGTTTAGAAATTGGTCGACACGGAGCAAAGAAGAGGAAGTGGTTGTGGTGCGACATGTACGATCAGCAGCAAAGAGCGCCCCTCAAGCCGATCACCGTGGGCATCACACCCGAATGTGGCATTCGAATTATGTCCCAGGGAAACATCACCGTTACATATAATAACAACTGCCGGAACATCAAGCTTCATGTTGGAACGAGGCTCATGGTTTGCCACTTTTCTAATCTTGCAACTTCTTTGAAGGCACCATTATAATAATATTTACGGTATCGTCAGTTGGGAAATGCTGTGAAATTAAACTGTTGTACACATTTAAATTCCATTAGAGCATTTGGAAAAAATTAGAAAGGGTAGATAAAAAGTTTGATGTTCAAATTTGAAATGGTAGGCTACCTCACATATTAAGTGCTGTCTACTCCAACCTAACGAAATGTTAAGTTACTAAGAACAATAAGTTAATCAATGATTGTTTACCATATTCACACAATACTGTGAAAGTAATGCTTTCATGGAGTGAGTTACCATTCACTTTCTCTACATTCTCGCCATTAACCCTAATATTGCCCCAATAAATTGATTTTTAGGTTCATTAGTCGACTTACAGGAACCCTCGGGTGAAAGGGTTAAAGTGTCAAATTCACTCATTGGTTGTTTTACTTTGCAGAATTTGTTCCTCTTCCTAATTATTATTGTAAAATATGGGGAGTCTTTGTTTGATTAATTGTATAAAACTTTTGTTTATATTTTTAGCTGAGCGATCCACAATTCAGGCAAACTGCACGGAAAGACTGGTTTGATGAAGCCGACCAATTTAGAAAAGAGACAAAACGACGTGTTGCGTAAGTACCAGTGTCTTTCTCAAAATATTGTCCACGAGACAACGTAGACAATTGTTCTTCTAACAACTGTGATGAGGCTGGGTTATAGACTTCTAGATTTTGAGGCTCAGGGTCCTGACTATAAAAAGTTTTGAAAGAAGCCTATTTTTTACTGTTTCTATGTATGTTTCAATGTATGTCGGATTATTGTCGGTATGAAGGATATAAATCTGATGACCAGCAGTAGTTGAAGCCAAGTCAGACAGTCTTTCATATCCCACCCTTTGACCTGAAAGGGTTTGGCCTGTTTCAGTGCCAGGTTAGCATCTAAGTGTTGAGCAAAAGAAGAAAAGATGGCATCGTGCTAAAGTGAAAAGTTCGAAGATGTTTATAGATCAGTAGAACATTTCGTGGAGCAATTTTGCTTCTTCGTTAATACTTGTCACAACCTTGCTGTCGTTTTGTGTTTCTAGGACTCTGTTTAACCAAATTTTGACCACTCTTGAGTTTCCAAAATCTCTAAAGGTGGACAACATTCCCAGGCCACTGAATCTTTTGAAGAGCACTCAGCAAAAGAAATACGAAAAGAGTTCAGTGACAACGTAAAGAACACATCAAGAGTTTTGTGGAAAGTCTTTCTTTGAAATCACTTGTGTGCTAATCATGCCAAATGTTGTTACTTGTTTAGAAATGAGGATTGCTTGGCATTTGACAATACTGGAATATTTGGGGGGGGGGTTAATGCCTGAAACTTTTCTTCCAAATATTCCATTATATAATTTTCTAACCATTTTTATTATTTAAACAAATTGAACAAAGCAGAGTATATGGAGGACATAGATTTTTGAAGAGAACTGTAGACATTTTTAAATGCAAATTAATGTTTATCAGCCAGGAACAGTAAAGTATTGCTACTTCACTTCTATGGAGCACTTAACTGTAAAGTAATATAAGATATTGAATTTGAAAGGCTTTGCTTACATGTAAAAACAGGAATTTGTGAATGCAACATTTTATGACATGTATTTATTTTTAATCATTCATGTATAAATAATTGTATATTATATTATGTATTAATTTATATGGATGGGTGTCAGAGTCAGTGGTTCCCTAATGGTGTGCTGTAGGACATTGGACCGCTGTCAGGAATTCTTGGGTGTGCCAATAAAAATTTTAATATTAACTTTGTCACTTATTAAAATATACAACAACTAAATAATCATGGCTCACATTTAATAATATACAATAGACACGCAATGAATTTATATACATTTATAATATTATATTATATGCATATTATATAGCTACAAATCTGGACAAAAAAGCGGCCGATTACATGGTTTGCATGTAGTTAAAGTGTTAAACATGGCAACTGCTACAATGAATGTGCACTTAGGAATGTAAACAGAATGATTTTTTTACTTAACTACAACAGACAGAATTATTTTCCTTTCTCCATAGTGAATTTATACCGTTCAAATGCCACACATTAACACTAGAGTGTCCAGCTGTAACGTAAATGCTCAATGGAATCATGGGTCAATCACCTTTTTTAGTTGGTGAATTTTCCCACAACAGCAGAGAACGACTAGATTCTGTATGTCATAGACAATGATGGTTCTGTTTGAGGCCGATGTTTCAGACTGCCTGACGCTGCTGCAGTTTCTCATGGATCATCATCAAGAATTTGGAGCCAAAATGCAGCAGTAGAAACGTCAGCAAACCAGCAGTAATAATGATGCCAAGCCACTCTGCTTCAGCTATAATGTAACAAAGAATCATACCAGTGACCTTTTGAACAATGAATCTTTATTGAGTGCAAATGAATATTGCATTATGAATGTATAGGTATACTGAGCATGGTAATCTTGATATAAATGCATGAAGGCATACATGTTGGTATATCTCTTTAGCCGTGGTTGGGTCGGGAGTGCTTCTGAGTAGATACTCTTGAAGAGGCGCTATATAAATGTCTGAAATGAATGAATGAATGAATGAATGAATATCTATTGGAAATGGCCATTAAAGTAGGTTGGATGTTTCTGAAGCAATCATATCACATGGTGAGTTAATAATCTTTGGTTAGCATAAATAATAAAAAAAATTAGAATGGGATGTGAGGTTCTGTACTTACTAAGACGAGTCTTGCGTGGGCAGTTGACCTCATCACAACCTGTTGTTGTGCAGCCACAGTCATTGCGTTCATCGCAGAGGTAGCCAATCCGAATGCATTCGAGGTTGGGACATGAATATTCATGAGAAGAACAGACGCCTGATGACAAAACATTAAAATGAATGAACCACAGCTGTTAATTTGCATTCGGATTATCATTTTGAAGCTCTAGAGTCTAGCGTGAAGCAACTGAAGCAAGCTCGCTTTTGGTAGCCTGAGGGTTAACAATTCACAAGCTGTTTGGACCTTATGGTCCTCACTGATGAATGATGTCATACATTTAGATTTGGATTATTATGTTAAAATCAAAGATCATGTTCTGAGGTGTGTGTGTGTGTGTGTGTGTGTGTGTGTGTGTGTGTGTGTGTGTGTGTGTGTGTGTGTGTGTTCACGCACGCACGTGTGTGTGTGTTTTTGTGTGAATTGCTATAAATGTATCTGTGATGTTGCTGAACATTTTGGTCCACTCCAGTACCGGTAATACGCATGCAAGTACTGTAGTGTATATTCAAATTTCGGAGTCACAGCATAAGTGAGCCTGCAAAGCCTCTGGTCACAATACTCTGATGAATGATTACGGTATGTCAACACAACTGAAACTGTAAAATGTCTGAACCGTAATAGCTACGGTATTATTTATTATGGTTTGTATAACTAACCTGAGACATTCTCGTTTGTTATATTTCCTGTGAAGAAAAGAATTACTTGCTGTACAATTTCGTATGGCCATGCAGTTTCCACACAAAGAAAATATTATTTACTTCTTTTTAGGTACTAGGAGTCTAGGCCTACATCGCATTTGTTAGGCCGCATTGTATTAAATCTATATAGGGCCTAAACTTATTTAGCACCTTTCACAATGCACACTAATCAAGAGTCGTTCCCAGTGCAAGAGACCAAGCAAAAGAGGTACTTTAGGTTTCTTTTTTTATGTGGGGCACGGTAGTGTAGTGGGTATGTTCATTGCCTTGCAGCCGAAGGGTCGCAGGTTCAAATCCACCTCAAGTCGCCGCGTAAGGACCTTGAGTAAGTCCTTCACTCGCAATTGCTCAGCGTTTCGGCGTGAAACTCTGATGCAGTGTAGTTGGGAGCGCCTCTGAGCAGAGAGCTTGAAGGGGTGCTATAACAAGTGCACATACAAACACATACATACAAGGCTGTGGCAGGTGTCTTGATGTCTATAGAGATCTGCCATCATGAACGACTGAATGTGCATATAAAATTCCAGTTCTCATTTACCCTTACAAATAGAACTGCATGGTCATTATTAGCAAACTGACCACGTGGTATGACAAGTATTGTGAATTTTTAAACTTCACTAAAATGGTGACTTAAATGCTGCTGGCCTGCCTAAGAAAAAAGTGCAAAAGAAATATTTTAGTGCTGGGATTATTGTTTAAATTATTAGGAATTACATATATTTTTTAAATTAATGAAAACTGACTTCAATCTTCTTTACGCTGTTTGTTGCTAGCACGGTCATGTTGATCAGAACAGTATTAATAATGTCTGTTATATATGAACTAACTGAATTAATAACTCTAAAGTAACATTCAATGTTCAACTCTTCTGTGGACATTACGGCAACTGTGCACAAACCTTACTTAAATACCTCCAAGCATGGCAACTTATTGGTGCCTTGTCATTAAATAAGCAATTGTGCCCAACCACAAGCGAAAATCTGTTCTATTGTTTGCTTACCATCACACGTAATGGACCATTCGGCATAAAAACCTTCGGAACTGTTGCTCTCATCGCTGACGAACTTCAACCAGAGAAATCGTTCGTCAGATACAATGACGGTTGGATTCACGAGATGGCACGACCTCAACATAGGTCGCCACTTCGTCCTACTTCTGCTACGAACCTGTACACATGAAGAGAACGGTCATAAGCCAACTGCATGGGCCTATAGTACTATGACAGCCAACTAAACTAAAATGATTGAACTTGGTGGAAAGCATTCAGCATTGTGGACACTTGAAATAATACACAAGATATCCTTCAACTCCAATTGTTAAGTGATTGAACAAGAAATTGATATCTGCCCATAATGTGCGAAACAATTAATTATTCATGTCATAATTATTATGTTGTCGATTAAATAAGTGAAGAGGAACTAGAATGACAGGCAAGTTTCAGCTACATAATTAGATTAGGTCACTAAAGCTTACTGTTGAACTTGGTTGAAGCATGTAACTGAAATCTACAAGGGGGAAATTTGTGCCATACCTTTGCATCACACTTTAATTCAGCGTGATTACAAAAATGAAAGAGTTTAAATTCATCTCTAACCGAAATATTTGCATTGTGTTATAATAGGACAATAGGCTCGTGTAAAGGTAGTAATTAGCAGTATACTGACCTCCAGATAATCAATGCATGTGCCAGTCATTGTGCTCTGCCCTCTGATGTAGTGCAGACTAAGTTGAACGTGGCATCCCAGCGGCGCTTTCAGGATCCAGATGCACCGAACTTCACCCGGATAGCTACTAGGGTGGTTGGGAGAGCTTATGAATCCAGTCTCGTTCTGTGCCGTGATTTCCAGGTAGGCTGGACCACAGTTGTAGCCAATCATGGGTGATAGGTAATGGAAAGCTGTGTGTTTGTAAATACCACAATGTTTCTCAAAGCAATTCATTGCTCAAAGTGTCATATTATAAATGGCAATAAGGTTCATAGTGCAGTCTGATTATTTTAGTCCAAATAGGCCTACTCAGTAGCACTATACCTATTCTTAGCTCTGCAGTGTATTAAAGGCCAATCCTATCGTCGATCAACATCAGCCGTAAAGTGCATAGACCTAATTATGCGCCATGTTGATCTGGATACCTTTTCATTCCTAATAAGTAAACCTAATATCCAGACTCCAAATTGATTCAGTGCCACTTGAAAGCTGGCCATGTCAGCATTATATTTTATTCAAGAGAACTGCATGGTGCATTCAGTACTTCACAGTTGCCAACCCGCCTCTTCCTACTGCGACATAGAAGCCTAGGTCTATAAATTATTTCATTCTAAAATGAAAATTTGCCTCTTAATCAATGACCTATTAGAGATTCCTTGAAGGCTAAATCTGCTTACAGTTGCTTGATGCTTCATTCTGTCGGGCTTCAGTACGTCGCCTATGCGCTTCTAAACTTTATAGGATTATCAAATTAACTGCTTTAAATTTGCACGCAGTGTTAATCGCTCCAGATACGATCGACGTCAACGGGTACCTAGGCCTACCCACAACATGGACGCTATAGTTAACCTACTCCCGGTCATTAGCTCCCGGTACTCCGACGCTTATGCAGTGATTATAGGCTATGCGTGCGCTTCGTCGCCGTTAGTTTGTAGACCTATCATTAGCAAGACCGAGTCTCCGATAACGACCTTAGAACCTACCTGAGGCTTTGGGTAACTTGTCTTCTACCGTGAAAAGTAAAGCTGACGCAGCCAGAAGACTGTATCTAGTTAACGTGCACATGATCTGACTCTGCATCACGAAGTTATAAGCTCAGTAGGGTAGGCGTAACTGTTGTATAACCCGTACACGGTTAGGTATTATATTATTGTAAATAACGCGTAGCCTACGATGCCCGTTTGAATGCTTCAGACCTGTTCATTGACACTCCCTTCGTTTTGAAAGGGGGGGGGGGGGGGTGAGCAACAAACAGCCATAACAGCCCGACTCCATTAACAGTAGGTTACTACTTGAACCAAAATATTTCCCATCTTTGTCCAGTCATTGACCAGTTACTGTAAGGCCTAAGCATATTGGAGGGAGCTGCAACAACTCTAGTTCCCTGATGCATGTTTCACAAGCAGGATTAGGAATATGTACATCATTCACTCACAATTGCTTAACACCATCAATTGATGCTCGTTAGTGGCACTTAATAGCTAATTAATAATAATAAACTTTACAAAGCTACGGGTACTTTCTCAGCTAACACATACATGATACATCTTTATAACACAATAGGATGCATGGTCTTAACTGGTTTAATCCTGTTCTGATACAAAAACAACAATCTAAGATAGCACACAAGACAGTATCACAGCAAACAGCTTCACTTTTAAGTTACAGATACCATTACAAACATTAAAAACGATTATAAATTCAGTTTTCAGGTCTTGTTAGGTATGTAAACGACCACAGAATACCATTGACACAATTTGAGTAAATTCTCCTAAAATTACCTCACTTCAACTCTGGATTTGTAGCCTTGAAAGAATTCCACAACAAATTCCAATTGTTTTTATTGTTCAACTTCATAATAATTAACTGGCAGGTGGAATATTGGCAGTAAATGGTCCAGTAACCAGGATATGTTATGATATGCCTAGAACAGCATTCGGTTCTGTATTCAATGATGTGTAAAAGTGCAAATTATAATTGTTTTTCTTTAAATTGCTATCCTCAAATAAACCCAGTCCGCAACTGATTAAAACTTAGGAAATCCCTAATATCCACTGGTGAATTTAAGGTAATGGTGGCATATAACTGCTAAAACAAGAACAACATCTTATAAAACACCATTTGACGTAAATTATATGATGCCATACCGATGTAAATTACATGACACCATTTGATGCAAATCATGACACCATTTGATGCAAATCATGACACCATTTGATGCAAATTAAATTATATGCCATTTAAATCTTAAACTTTTCAACCAGTCTCATTAACGTTTGGCCATATTAATTACAATAGTCAAAGCTTAATTAATACTGAGTAGATATCAATTAAATTGCACAAATCGGAGACATCACAACACTAGAAGATCTGACGATAAGACAAAGGAAAAGACTGAAACACAAACAAAAACTATACACAAAACAAAAACTTTCAATAGTATCTCCTAAAATGGAATTCGCACGTTCCATGCAGTACCCTATAATTATGGTGTTGATGGCATGAAACAAAAACAACAGACATGTAGCACATTTAAGCTTAGAAATCTCTACTAATGTAAATAAACTCCAGTGGCTGTTTATGATTGAGTAATTGCCGATAGAAAATACCGTAATGTAAATTCCAGAGTGTAAACTGTAGAAACTAAGATGTTGCCAGTACAGTACAAATACAAAAATCACTCAACTATCTAAATATAAAAATAAATATTAAATAATTTCTAGTAGTTAGACTAACAGAAGTCCTAAACGTATGAGTGCTAACACGCTATCAGCAGCTGCTAAATGGTGGGTACAAATTCGGTGACTGTAAGTTTTCACATAATTATGCAAGCACATGACTCAGATAGCACCAACAACTCAAGCAGACTTTCCAATTGAGAGTGGCGCCTGCCGCTAAAAGCACATCAATCCCAGACAGCAGATCACAATGAGAAGCTTCAAAATCACTGCCAATCAAAAATCAACAGCACACCTTATATTATGTACACACGTTCCTACCATTACCTAATTCTGTCGAAAATGAGTTTCAATTGAAAAAGAGTCAAAAACAACGCAAACACTCAGTTACAGTTAGCTGTGCTGCTGTTGTACTTCGCCGCATGTCGCACTTCCAGTTGGTCCGCCTTCTCCAGGGCTAATACTTCAACGGCAGCCGACTTTTCCAAGCGGCTGTTTGCCGGATGGGAGAACTCGCCGGCCTGCCGGAGTGTCGCCGTTTCCACCTTGATCGTCCTTTCCCTGTTCTCGCATGCTAAGTCTCTGCTTTGCTGAGCACTGTTCCGATGTAGAATAGGCGGCAAAACCTTGGGCTTCTTACTCAAAGGTCTTGGCTTTGTCGACAGCTGACTTTTAGTGGCAGTCAAAAACGGAGACGGATCTGGGACGACCTCGACGGCGGAGTTGGCTCGACGACCGGGCAGCGGACGATGGTTCACGGCAGACGACTTTGTCAGAACGACGTCGCCGTTCGACTTCTCGCCGGTCGCCGCCGCTGGTGTCTTCACGCTCGTCCGACGCCGTAGTTTTGGCGCTGCGTCTTTCGGTGGAGCGGGAGTGACGGCGGCGGAGCTTCCTCGTCCTCCTTTTGAAGAGTAAGACGACAGACTTTCTTTCGACGAAAAAGACGATGAACTCCTGTCCAGATCGTCTTTCGTCAGCGCAAAACTATCGTCGCTGCCAACCAAAGAAGAACCGGAGCTGGCAACAGACTTCTTCAATTTATTTCGCAAAAGGTAAGAAACTGCAGGGCCGCTTGAAGAAGACGACGACGCTGCTACCTCGGTTTTGTTTGGCGAAGGAGAAGTTCTTTTCTCGACGGCAGCAGAGACGAGTGTTTCGTCGGAAGCAGCTTTTTCCAAGTGTTTACGGGCAGAGCTGGAACCGGCTGGAACACCTACGGCGGCAGCAGCCGCATGCTTGCTTTCTGCCTCTTTAAGTTTCATAGAATGTAATTCAGCCATCAAGTCCGAAATGGTTTTCGCTTTGCTTTCGAGCTCCGACTCGAGCGACGAAATTTGACGCGTTTTCATCTTCAGTTCAAATTCTTTTTCCTTTTCAAGAGCTGTAAAGTTCCTGTGCATCTTTTCTAATTCAGAGTTCTTAACCGACAAGTCTTTCTCCAAGTTCTCAGCTTTCTTCTTCTCCAACATCAGCTCCTCCTCAAGTTTCACGGCTTGCAAATGGTCACCATCATCTGAAATGAAAACAAATACACAATTTGCTGGTAGAATCCGATTCTGAGAATATAGAACACGCTACCAATGGTACTTTGCACAGCGCCCTGGCATAACGACCGCAATTCAACAATAAAACACTTTTGAATAGTAAATAATATGCATATTCGAGAAAAGCATCGTGTTGACTACAATTACCAGCAGGATGGCAACAGTGTCCTTAGTCTACATGTATCAATGTATACATAAATTACAACTGTCGTGTAAATTAAAACCAAGAGGCAATGAAACGGTGTTTATAAATTATGATCAATCTTTAAATGTCAGTAAAACAGAAAACAGAACTTCAGATACTAACCATCACATGCCAAGTTACCCATAGCAAGTTTGAAAGTCAGTTCTGCAAAACAATAATCAAACAATCACACTTTAGAAACTCTATGCCTTTATAAAAACTCCAAACCTTTTTACAAACTATAGATGTCTTTTTAGAAACTCTAAGCCTTTTGAAAAATCTTCGCCTTTTATTCGGCTTCCTCCAATTAGGATGACCGCCTTTCTTCTCTACCATTCCAAGACACCCAGACACCACAGTACCTCCAACAAAATCCAGTTAGGAGCAGCGTTCACCGGGCAGAACTCAATAAATATCCAATGCCTCAACAGAAATATATTTAAAAGATTTTCGATCAAAATGAAGCATTTTATTTGCAGTTCTGAATTCTTATTTTGCAATGCTGCATATTGGGTCATCAATTACATTCATGGATTTATATAGCACCTCTTCAACAGGACTACTCAGAGATACACCCAACTTCAGCATGGTCAAAAAGAACAGTTTTAAGGGTAATGTAGAACATGCCAGAAAGAGTTCTGGGAAGAATCCATAGCTCCAGAGGCGGAGAAAGCATAGTTTGCACGGTAGCTGTGTGAGTGAATGAGACTAAGAGCATCCGTCTAAGCGTATTGGAGGGAACTGCAACAACCCTGGTTCAACGATGCAGGTCTCACATGCAGGATTAGAAATATTATGTACATCCTTCACTCACAATTTTGCTTAACAACATCAATTGATGCTCGTTAGTGGCACTTAATATTAATAGCTAATTAATAATAATAACTAATAACTAATCCTCAGCTCAACGAGTACTGATCGTTTGTGTCGGAAACCAACAAACGTGCATCAAATTAATGCATCGGATCAAAGAACTCGCAAAGTAAATTTAAGCGTTTAGCACTTTATTGATAAACAGCATATTTAGGCCACTGCTCAACACCTCAATTAAGAGTTGTGTATACAATAAAAATTAACAAATAAATTTAATCACATAACTTCATTTTTATTCTTTACAAATACACGTGGAACCCTTATTATATTCATAGTGCAGTGTTTAGCAACATCAATTTCCATTATTCACCTGTACATTTCTTCTGTAACTTGGCAATTTCTTCATGAAGAGCCTTCAACGTTTTTGCATGTTCCTGTTGTATGAACAGAACCGAGCTCTCGAGCGCTGTTCTCACCGAAGTGGCCATCTAAAATACAAAACGCTACTCTTTTCAATGCCACGAATAAACAAAGAGCGATAAACACTTCAAAGAGCATGACACCTTCTATTCAAAGACACACATGCATCCCATAACCGACTTCAGTTTCAAAATGTTCAACTATATAGTTGGGGTTCAATCAGAATCCCGAAAACACTGAAAATATACAAAAAGCCTAATTCCCTGAAAACAGTTCAATCGGATGAACTACCAAAACTATTAAGACCTTAGACCTTCCTGTGCAGGACTGCACATCGGGAAACGCAGCTTCTCCATTGTCCTCTGTCCCTTGAAATTCATCCAACTATTCAGAGTTAAATGAAAATATGACCTGATTGTTCTGTTATTGTTATTGACAACACAGTTTTAGTGTCTACAAATCATTAGGCTGTTGAATAGCGATTTCGGGGATTCGGCCGATATCTGTTTCGGGGATTCGAGTTTCGGGAATTCGGGTCTCACCCACATACTCGCCAGTAAGCCACACATACAACACTGGTCTGTAGCCGGCTACGTCGTGATAAAATTTATGGTCTGGCGCAGTATTAATCATCTCTCAAAGAAGATTATTCTTGCTAGAGCGCCTCTGAATAGCTAAGTACTGTGAGAGGCGCTATATAAATACTCAAATACGATATAATACTAAATATTTCATATACACTCAACATAAGTGAGCAATGATAAACAACTCAAAATAAAGACCATAACCTCTGCACCAGCGACAAAAGCAGGAATGCCCGTATTCGAAATAGACCGTCTTCTGTGCGTCGCAGTTCTTGGCGTGTAGTTCTGTTTGTCTTCAACGCAATAAAACTGGTTTTTGTCTTAGAATCTAAACTGGTTTTTGTCTTAGAATCTCTTCGTTTTCCTTTCTTCCATCGAAAGCTGAAGACACTTCAGTCGCCAGGGATCTTGGGAAATTATTCAGTTTTTCACAGCAACGCAAAATGCGAAATCGGTTCTGGTAAACGAAACATGGCATAGTAATTAGGCCTCAAAGATAAGAGATCTGTGAGGAATAGCCTAGACGCCAGCCCACACAAAGCTACGCTTGGGATCGCTAAGGACGAATTCCAAGGGCATTCTGCATTCATTTAGCTCCCAGCTAAAGCTTAGCCAGGAATTCGGCTTATTCACACACATGCACCTAGTAATAAAAATCGATTTTAAGGCAGCATGTGGCTTAGTCCGGGTAATGAACCGAAAATCCTTTGCCATTGTGTTGGACATTGGTGAGTAAGCCATTTCAACGGCGCACATCTGTTTCAGCAACAAAGCTTCTGTCCCTATTAATACCCAGCATAAATTGCGAGGCTTAGAGCACCGATGTCAATGAATCAATAGCCTACAGACTGGAGAGGTACCGCAGGAACGGAAAGATGCGCACATAATTGTTATTGTTTAAAGCTTAAAAATTAAAGGGAAACAAATGAATCGTGCAGGGATGGGCAAATTACAGGGCAACATGTAATTGAATTACAAATTACCAATTACTGAAGAAAATGTAATTGAATTACAAATTACAAATTACTTTGACTCAGAGCCTCAAATTACAAAATTACAAATTACGTAATTTCAATTACATCAATTACAAATTACTTTGAGCTCAAATCATTGGAATAAAAACCTTAGGCAGAAAGTGCATGCCTTTTCCCCTTATTTCTATGTGCATTATTATTTATTGCATAAGAAAATGTCTATTTAGCTTTCTTTAAGAAACAGCAGCTGTTCAAATAAGTTATTTGATATCAGTTGTGTTGGGCCTTACAATCATGCCTTACAATCATGCCTGTAGGCTAAAACTAAAGAGCCTCTCTAGTCTCTATTGGTGCAGACCAAGGCAGGGAAGTGTTAAATTGAATAAACAATTTTTTAGCAGTTGGATAGCTATGAGGGATTGATAGTTCCCTTTCTGTCGTTTTCTATATGCTGCAAGATTTCTAAATCTTTTTTGTTTTGTGCTTGACTTTGTGGTCACTGCACGCTGCACACTAAAACCATAAGATTCTTTGGTAAATCATATGTATGATCCTTGCCACAGTGACTCGTCCATATTTTAAGCTATGTGGCTACCTGCATATAGTTTGCAGACCAAACTAAAAGAAAAATCATATGAATTGCTAGTAACGACATCTGAAAATGCCACCAGTAGCGACCAAAAGTAATTTGATTTTGCAGAATGTAATTGAAATTACAAATTACAGGAAGAAATGTAATTGAATTACAAATTACAAATTACTTTGATATGGAGCAGCAAATTACAAATTACCAATTACAATTGTAATTTAAATTACGTAATTTCAATTACTCAATTAAATTACTGCCCATCCCTGGAATCGTGTAACTATTATTATATAATAGTAGGCTATATAGACCAATAAGTGTAACCAGCATTGCAAGCAAATCACATAAGAATTACAGTATTAGGAATAATGCATTGTAGTTTTTATTATTGGAGTTTTTAATGAGTAGGTGTAATAACGTAACTATGAAACTATGACGTAATAGAGGACTGTCAACAAAAGGTAATTTACACAGGTCATTTATTTTTGACTGTTTTGTTTTTCCGAGGTCTAAAAAAATTAGGATGATGTGATGTGGAGCAGATGCTGAATGGGTAGTGTGCAGCCTGCAATGCATAGATCACATGTTCGAGTCTCCACTCAGGCAATCACTCTGTAGGGATATTGAGCATCAATGTTGTCACATATACGGTTGCCGTAAGCAATTCTAGAGTATGGAAAGAAGGCTGTATTAAACAGTTGTATTGTATTATAGTATTGTACGTAGTTTATCTAAGTTTTTCAACAAAAATGGACAAAAAATAATAGCCTGGCAAAAAGTTGCAAGCATATACGACAGTTACTAACATGAACATCGAGCAGAAGGTGGGCATAACAAAACAAATATGTTAGTTCAGCTGTACCAGGTTGGCATGTTCAGCTGTAGCCTACCAGGTTGGCACCATAAGGATCGCTTTTGGGGGCTTTTCTTTAAAATTTATCTCTATACAATGGTCATTCATTGCGTTGCAGTCTCTGGAAGCCAAAAAAAAACTCATGAATTAGCATTGTAAAGACTTCACTATCCAATTATCCATGAATAATAATAACACGTATATTTAGAATCAGTTTTTTTTCCAAAGGCATCATAATCTCAAGCTAAAAGTTTGGTTTCAGTCTGAAGACACGGTCAGCTTAATATGCGTCCTTGGTTTGCGAATTCTCTGTGGCCGATGTGATTCGTGGTTAACCGTCCACGGTCCAAGGCTGTCGTTTGCGTAGAAATCCATTGGATAGTTATCCTGGTAGCGAACGACTTGGAGCGAAACAGATAACTGAAACAAATCCATCATTTCAATTAAGTTTAAAATTTACATAACGAACATAATCCTATAACTTCATTTTAATGAGCATCTCCGTGAACACCAGATATTGATGACTTTCATTGTTAGTGGCAACTTTTCAGTTGTCAGAGAATTATTTTTCTATCTATGAACCAGTTGTTCTGAATTAATTTTGACGTAATTTGGCAGCACTTTAAGAGCAACTTAAAAGGTTCTGCATTACATTACAAATACACTTCTAGGTCTACACAAAAAGACACATGCACATATAAGTCTGCAGCTGGGTGAGTCTAAACAAGCAACGAAGATCCAACAAGTAAAAAAGGGTCAGTTTGCAATCAAAGAGCGTTAAGAACTTCAAACCAAGGCAGCTGTAAAATGGCATCTTTTAAATGCCATGCCATGGCCCGTTGTAAAGACAATTAATCCGTTAAAACGGAGTTTAACAACTAGCATCAATGTATCAACTACTGATACTGAACTATTTAATCGAATATATATTAAAGAGGAGATATTAACATCTTTTAATAACCAAACTGCTCACACAGACTATAGTTCTTTAATACAGAACCGGTTGTTGTAATAAATTGTCTTTTGCCAATGCAAATATGAATAAATGAATACAATAGTCCAAAGTACCATAATGCAAGCAGCAGCAATTTTAAGAGCACTTGGACAGCAATTTTACTATATTAAAGCAGTCAGTTACAGCAGTTGAACAAAATAATAATAATAATTATATTGGCAAAGTTAAGTAGGAGGAGAGGTGGAACTAAGCAGAAGGAATCGTAACTGCAAACAGTTATTAAATGTCACATGTTAAATGACATGCTAAACAAAACCTTTCTTACTTCATAAGGAGTCAGTAGCGGTTTGTCGAATGCAGTTCCCCAGTCGATCGAGAGTCGTGGACACGCAACCTGAACCCAACTGTTAAATCAACAATGAACGTTCGAATTGACACAAAATATCTCATTCATGCGCAGAAAGTTCGTAGCATTACCGCAACAAAAAATGTAAAAATACACTAACTATCCTCCGGTCACAATTTCTGTATGTAATAGGACAGAACTCTCAACACAAATTTATATCTTGGCAGGGATTTAAACCTCCGCCCTCTCGCTTGACATCTTGTGTGCTCACCGCAAGACTACCATGCAGTCATGCACCACATATGAATAACAAAAGAAATGAATTAATCTAGATTAAATTAGATGGCTAATTGACGATTACACAATTCTGCAAGAGAAACACCAATAATATGCTACCGAATTATTGTCGATTCTTACCTGTCAAGTTTTGGAAACAGTCTCAGTTTATCTGGAAATAGTTCTGACATCAAAACTAGAACGAAGTCTTTTCCGTGTGACGCAAGCTGTTCACTTATTGTCTAAAATTAAAGAAACCACAGTATATTACAAAAATAATTTTTGTGACATCCTTGGTTTTAGCTAATAATGTCTAAATCCTTCTCTCTAGTGGTACAATATGAATTTTCTAAAGAAAAGAATGCCAAAAATTTGCAGGTGCAAATAAACAAGAAGTACATTAATCTGCTTTACATAGAAATTCCTAAACAAAAGAAAATAATATGAAAACAAATGAATTTATAATATTTTTAATAAGTGTATCAAGGTGTTAAAACACTTTATTTTTACCTGGGCATGAGTAGGAACCTGCACACCAAATCTCATTTTACCTTGACAAGAACCTAATATTTGTTTGGCACATAATATTTTATTATTCTAGTTGCAAGACAACAAGTACAATTTATAATCTTTGCAGACTTAAATTTCTCTCACCTGAAGAACTTTGGGAGAACCTTGTCGTCCTAATGTACCAAGTACGACACCAAATGTTTTAGCTTTTGACGCCTGAGAAATTGCCAGCTGACGATTAGAGTGTAGCCGGTCAAAGTCATAGAATTCCTGAGAAAATATTTTGTTGTATGGATCATACCTAGAATACAAAGATAAAATAAGATAGATTCACAGATTAAACCTCTCTACAGACCCAGTAGATAAGAAGTCAAATAATGGAAAATGTGTAGCACTATCTTGTGAGCAATCAAATGACAGCAGTAATGGTTCTTCATCTTCACTGACAGTGATTTATTGATAACACTGATGACAATGTTGTAGTGACGGCTATAGTGACTTCTTTGTGTAACTGATTGACAGGCTATAAATAAAATTACTCTTTTAGTGACTAATGAAGTATCAGTAACAGGGGCGGATCCAGGATTTCTGGTTAGGGGGGGCGTAAATACTACCAATCCAATCCCGTAAATATATATATATATATATATACAGTGCGTAAAGTGTAAAAAAAGAAGTGCCAGGATGCTGTATTGCAGGACTAATTGGTTGTCAGTGGCGGCGCGGAAGGCGGGAAGTTGCGAGTGCCGAAGGCACGAAGCCCATCCCGACTAGGAGGTCTGGGGGAGCGCTCCCCCAGCGGGGTCTGGGGCGGTGCCCCAGCGACCAGCGCATTTTGGCTGTTTCGACCTTAGCCTAAATGGAGCCATTTTTAGGCTCTTGTTTGCCAGCTATTTGTGAACGACAAAGTCGCGAAATTTTTAACAATAAGTGGTTTTTCAGTGTCGCAAGCTACCAGGATAACAATAAAAATAAAAATGTTATTGTAAAAGAGAAAGGTTTTGTCTTTACAGTAAGCTCCCCCAGCAGGGTCTGGGGCGGAGCCCCAGCGACCAGCGCATTTTTGGCTGTGTCGACCTCAAATGGAGCCATTTTTAGACAGTCTTGGCCGGTCGTCCGTAACTGCATGGACGCCGTCCATGCAATCATGGACGACCGTCCTGGTAGTGCTGGCCAAATAAGTCATAGGACGGCGTCCTGCCTCGAAAATAAGTGCGAGGACGCCGTCCTTGACCGTCCTGGCACACTTTAAGCCCTATATATATATATATATATATATATATATATATATATATATATATATATGAAATTAGATCACGCCACACTATAATGATCCTTTTATAGAAAATGTTATGGAACTTAAAAAAAGATATAGTTTGATTAGTTTCTCATATAAAACCACTAATCTCCACTGAAGGTTACCAGTGAAACGATTATAAATCAGTTATCGGTTTTGATCACGCAACCCTTGATCCAAAAAGGAAATAATTAAGTGTCACATGCCAGTGGATTAAGCAGTGTCAGTCTCCTTGGATGCTTTCTGGCGTAGGCATTGATAATGTCATCAATGTCTAACTTGATGTCCTTGTGGACAAACAATAGAACGAGTGCGTTAAATCTGTCCTCGTTCATTGTACTTCGGAAACACGACTTCACAAATCGCAGACTAGAATTTGCTCGTTCAACACTGCAAGCCATGACAGAAGTGAGCAGCAAAATGTGAATTATTGTGGTAATATTATTTGGATACATAATACGGCAAGAGAGCTCCATTCTGCCGGTCCAGCTACTTCAAACATCCTATTCCCAAATTGCAATTATAAAATTATTAGTTTTAGGTCAGTTTAGTTTGAGAACATTTGCTGCAGTTTAGGGGGGGCGTACGCCGGCTCCGCCCCCCTCTAAATCCGCGCCTGAGTAATTGCCTAATTCTCATTTGAAACTCATCATTGACACCATAGAGACAAAATATTGTCATCCATAGAAATGTATTTCTAGAGTAGATATAAATGGAACCAACTACATTGCAATATCGGTAAATCAAGAAGACTTGTCAATACAGTAACAATAAAAAAGTGCTGGTATACAAAGTTGAAGAATATTTTAGAAAAATGGGAGTTTAAACATAAATATAAGCTTGTAAATTCAAATTAAAATACTGATAAAACTTCCGGGTTACCTGTAGGCCGCAATATCTGGATTGGCAATCATAACCGACTCCAAATGGAAACGTCCATCTCCCAAGTATCTATAAAATCACACAATGCTTATCAGTTTCTTCAGTGAACCTTTCTTTAAGCATTTAAGACATGGGCTATTGACAATTGATAAGAAGTTCCCTTGATGAAGTTAATAACTGAAGTTAATAACTGAAGTGCCTATACAAAGTAATAAGTATACATAAATGCATATACATGCACAAAATAACTTCATTATTCGGCAGAAGTTGGAGCTGACAATGTGGCTGAAGGGACTGCATTCTTGCCTTGCAGTACAGCATGCAGGTTCAAAGAGTCTGTGTTATACTTCATATGCTTTGTGAAGATGGTTACTTTGTAGAGATCTTCAATCTTTTCCCTTCACTCACACCTCTACTAGACAAGGTGCTGCCTTCTCAGTAATAGGTCCCTCAACTTGGATTGGTCGCCTTTGGGGTTCCACTCCCTTCCTAGAACCATGAGAGTGATGAGACATTCCTTTCTCATCTTGAATGGTTTTATTTGGTTATGCTGGGGTTGGGGAAACCTCAGAGTAGCCCCTTAATGAGGCGCCATACAAATTCTCATAGAGAACGAATATTTGTCATACATGAGTAAAATATGCACTTTCAGTTCCCCATCACCATGTATAAAAAATGAACAAATAATCAGAAGTAAAAGCCTGACTTACATGATGGCATCTAAGTCCTTAGGAAGACATGGTGATGTACAGCCAAGGATTTCACCAGGTGATAACGGCTTACACTGAGGTATAAGCAGACGAAACTCTTTCTCTAACTCTTTTGACACCGACTACAGTCAACAAATTCACAAACGTAACATAACTTAATCAGGAATTGTCATGACATTGAATTACTAAAGATAACCACTTACTTAGCTGGTAACAATTACTAGAATACGCTGTATATTAAACCACTTACATGTATTTTGACTTCGCATGAAAACAAGTACAAATAAACAAAACAAATAAAAAGCTGTGCATTAAAATTAAAGCTGGCTAACCGAAACTATTGAAACATCAGTAATATAATATGATTTTAGGTATGAGCAATATGGAGCTTCAGCCATGCAATGTAAGAAACTACATTACAGTTTACACCAGCAACGTTAAGCTCATGTAAGGTAAGGCTGTGGAATGATAACATTACGTCAACCATGCAACTTCATAGAAATTCTGCAAGAGTGCATCCTATATTAAATGTAGTGAAATGACCCATTGTCTAATAATATAACTATTAACTATGATTTCAAACCTTGCTGATAAAATTAATTACATTAACTTAAAACAAACAAGATCCTAGCGACTAAATATATTCACTACAGAAATCGTTACCTGTAATGTCGTCACAAACTGAACTGTACTGACAAGTGCCAGGCGAGAGTTTGGCTGAAAATTGTGTCGAAGCGTTTCAAGGAAGTGCAGCGTATCGATCTTTATGTCAACGAACACATACAGCATATTGATTCCAGAAGTCATGTCAATTGGAACTGTTTAAAAAAAGAACAAACATTATTTAAGCCTTTACTGAGCAGTATTCAACAGTCAAGTTGCAGTTTGTTTCCTTAACTATTCCCATGTGTATCAAAAAGCTTTTGTGCTATGGCCGACAGCCTTACAAAATGTCATGCGGCAAAATGTCACCTGATACAATGTCATGGACAAAATGTCATGAGTATAAATGAGTAAGTAAGTGTTTATTTTAGTAATTGGCAGTCTCAATTTTAAAAGTGATTGCAGCAAACATATTTGATGCTAAGAACTAAGAAGAAAACAAAACCTGACTACTTAACTACTTAATACGGTTCCCGGACAATTCGGCGCCGGACAATTCGGACCCGGACAATTCGGACTGAACAATTCTTTGCAGCCCAAATTCGTGATGGGGCTTCTCCATCACCCAAAATGTATACTGTTGAAGCTAATATTAATCTGACACCTCACTATATATCAGGCATAAAAAAATTATGGGCCTATAGGTATGAAACTTACATTTATCTAAATGAGATGCCTAAAAGTTGATAATTTACTGCATTTAGCTACTAATTTCAGTGTCTTATTTCTGTTATTGGATAAATTTTAGAAGACCAGACAATATTTGCTTGGTGCCATATAATTATAGTTCATACCATTGATAAACAAAAGTTTCATAGCAGTAAGAGCAATATTTTTACATGCACTCCGAATTGTCCGGGTGCGAATTGTCCGGTCCGAATTGTCCGGCGCCGAATTGTCCGGACACCACTTAATACTACTACAATGCTGAATAAAGCTGGTTTCAAGTATCTATAGTATTTGTGCATTATTGAAGCAACACACAAAATTGATAATAAGAACTCTTGCAATGTCTCTTTTTCGATGATAAAAACCAGGATATTGATTTCAAGATTAAAAATTATTAAAATACACATTTATTCTTTCGTACCGGTGACATTTTGTCCATGACATTTTGCCGTGGAACCCGATGGCCTAGTGGTCAGCATGCTAGCCTGTCAAGCTTGAGGTCACCGGTTAAAATCCTTGCCAGGGTATTAATAATACATCCTTGGTTTGCATTAGTCATTATTATCAAGAGCTGCTCCACAAAACTTTGATGAAATTAGAAGCTGTGAAATACCTAAACAGCTGTGTCCATAGTGAACAAGGAGGTCTGCTCCAAGGGCACGGGCCGTGAAGTCATCCACGCAGCATGCACCGTACGTAACATCGCCCATTATCAGGGTATCGGCTTCAGTGTAACTGTATGAAAATTTACAACAGGTCTTGTAAAGTAAAGACAATAGCAAATCGAAAATTCACCAAGTAAACACACATGTCACAGGTTTCTTGATGACAAAGGCTGTTAAACAAATACATATCCTTTACCAACACCACAACATGCCAAACTCTTTCAATAAACGAAATATATATGAACATTTTGGAAATTGGAAAAAGTAGCCAATTTCCCATAAAATACAATGTAACATTAAAATCAACAGGCTACACCTCATTGAAGACTTGAATCACAATATAAGTAACTTGCCATCATATCACTATGAACCTGTTTGAACCAATAACTATTTCTGTTTATTGGCACCCTAATAAGTATTATGCATGTCTGTTACGCCTAATAACTAAAACACTGTCAAAAGCGCATAGCGGTACTAAATGAGTCTCGTTATGTATAAGTTGCCTAATGATGCAATTACTCTATTCAGTTTTGCATGCAGCAAACATCAGAGCTTGTCCTTCTTTTTCAATATACGCTTCAGCACGTCTATCTCCACACACTGCAAATAGACACTAGGTCAACTCAATTAAAGGAAGAAGGCAGCGAACAAAAAAGTCCAACAGAAGAGTGGAAAATGTAATGAGAACCTTTCAATGATGTCGGCGATAGTGCATGCAAACATCAGTAGACCTTCTGGAAACTGCAGCGCAACTGTAAAATGCAACAAATTGAATTCTGATTGCATGTATCTTAGCATACACATAATTTATTTTCAATAAAAGTTAAGCTTTTCTCAAATTCTAATACACAAATTTTACCCTTCAAAAACTTTCGGCTGTGTACTGGATTGAAAAGTCCTGCTAAACTAGTGATATACATTATATCTCGCATCGGATTGCTGCACTGGTTTCACTACGCTCCATCTGAACCAAGCGATCTCTTTTGCCCAGTCTCTGATGCTGAAACACTCTTCGCTTTGCTATGAAGTTCCTAGTTCCACAGGATTGCTTAGCTACTAGGCAATGCCGAGCTTTCTCGGTTGTACAGAGTCCTTCCGGAATAACCTCCCTTTAAAGCTGTGCTTATTACATCTGACCAATCAAACCTTGTTTACAAATATGGAGATAGTTAAATTATTCTAAATATCGTTATGTGAAGAGGTCAAATGTCAATATTATGGCCTCGCCTCATCGAACTATAAGTATTAAAGAGATGTGTAAAGTTGTGTCAATGCCTTTTGCTATATTGTATCACCACGTCGGTATGTTTAAACATCTGTCACAATGCCAACATTAAACTAAAATTGCAGCTTTCAAATTTCATAAGCCATATTAGTCAAGTTCTTAAAATTTCTGGCAGCTGCATTAGGTACAGAAATCAAAAAATAAAGAGCCAATGCACATCTACATACCACGCTTGCAATCGCATGAACGAATTTTCCAGATCGTCTTTGGTATTTCAAAGTTGTAATTATTTGGAAGCTGAAATAACAAGGTCAAACAGTCAAGTCAGTTTTTACGCCAGTCAGTTTTTACACCATGAGAAAAGGCATGGCGGAGGCTTTTTCTTGATTACTACAAACTACTCTTTTCTGTTTAATCATCAAAAATGACAGAAATTGCAATGACATACACATGCATGATGCAGGTAGCGTCTCTGAAAAACATACATGAGTACAAGTAAATTATGAAAGGGTAAAGTGTGATAAAAAAAAGATAAATACAGAATACAAAAAACTGTTGATTAATTATAAGAAACACAGCAATCAACAGTTTTATTACCAAACTTTGCCACTGTCACATTCAAGTGGTGCCAGTCCCAAGTCTTGATAAAGGAGGGCGGTGAACCATAATCATCTTTCTTACAACATAGTATCAGTAAATTCAAACTACATACTTATCAAACCACTCAGTTATTTTGCTTACGTTGCTGATGGCCTTTTTCAATGATTCATCATTCAGGATGTCATCAGGAATCATATGAGAAACCCTAGCGCCTACAAATTAAAATATTATTGCAGAATCTATGATATATAGAAAATAATAATTTCACGAAAATCAGTCACAAGTCAAAATCTTTAATGCATCAAAAACAAAAACGTAATTCATTGTACAAAAAAACACCGGGAGTAGTCTTCTGTTTTCAAACCAAACACATTAAAAAAGCTTATCAAAATCATAAATTTCAGAGTATAGACCACATGTAACAGAGAACAACTGAAACCAGACTGCAAAATGCTAAGCAAAACAATTAAGTACCATGAAGAAAACATACTCAAGCGCATTTCTAAATGCTCCTCTGATCCCTTGGATCATTTGTCAGAAAGTGTTGAGCTTGCTCAGATGATTGCCCCTCCTATTAGAATGGGCTTCTGCTTGCGCTGTACTTACTACCATGAAATAATTTGTGTGCTTTCTGCCAGTTGCTCAAGTCATCTCTAGAAATGCCTCTGAGTAGAATTCTTGTAGACATACTATACATTTCCAGAATGAATGAATAATTTCATATATATATATATATATATATATATATATATATACACACACGTATATATCAACAGTTTCTATGTTTATCATATTTTCAAACACCTATTTAAAAGCATCCTTAGACAAAACATAATTTAATTGCAAGACCTAATAAAAACAAAATCAAAGAAAAAGAGTACCGGTATTTACCTTTGTGATTCGTAAATACTTTTCGATCACGATTTGCAATGACTGACACAGTGCCAGCTGATGTCTCCTCTTTTGCTGTCATTGTGTTTAGCACGTGGATATGCCTATTATAACACATTAATCAAAAAGCGATTAAATTATTTTCTTCATCCAATGCATAAAATAATGCTAGGTCGAAACCTTAGCTAAATGATAGAAACATCAAAGTCGCAGGACATATACAAGCAGGAAAATAAACAGTCATTGCTGACTATTTGACACACACACGCATATATATATATATACATATATATATATTGCATTCACATTTCACATGTGAGGAAAAATCACTATTTAACCTCCTTAGCGTTGCATTCTTTTCCGGAATAACTTGTCAAAAGCGTGGCAATTATTTACGGTTATACTATGTATGTATGTATGCATGTATGTATATGTATGTATGCATGTATGAATGTATTTATGTATGTATGTATGTATGTATGTATGTATGTATATATTTTTGTATGTATGTACATGTATGTATACATGTATGTACATGTATGTATATATGTATGTATGTATGTATGTGTGTTTGTAATACTATGTATGTATGTATGTACACATATATGTATATATTATCTATGTATGTAGGTATATAATGTATGTATGTATGAATATATAATATATATAATATATGTATGTATGAATATATATGTATTTATGCATCTATGTATATATTTATGTATGTATGTAGGCCCTATGTATGTATATATAACTGAGGGAATCAGGAGATACTTCTACATTTAGTCCAGGCTTTCCGATAAAGGGACACTGTGGTGGGAGTGGCCGTTGACATTCTGGGTCAACTCGAGACCATACGCGTGCAGCACGTGCTTCATCAGATGCATAACACTTCGATTCCGTCTCATAGTCGCTATCACGAGTAAGATACGTGATTAACCCTGCCGAATGCAATACTAGTCCACATCCCGAGTGTCACTCGGGATTAACCGTTTTTGCATCTTATTCCCGGCCCGAGTACTACTCGGGATTAACGCTAAGGAGGTTAAGGACTTCAAATTGCTAATACAGTGTATGCATTGTCTACACTTAAAAGGGCCATTATACTTGTTGAAGAAGTGAACTTCCTTGTACTTCTAACAAATAACTATATGAAAAATTCACTAATTAATCATAGCCATCAGAAACTAGGTTAATCTACTGTTTTTGCTTATTCACCCAATACAGTACTTATATCGTTTGGTAGTGCTAAATGAAAAAATACAGACATATGTTTGCGGAATAGGCGCATCACCAGTCTTATATAGCATTCTTTTTGCAGTAATAAAGTTTCAGAAAATAAGAAATGACAACAAAGCAACAGAAATGCTAATTAGAATGGGTTCACCATAAAATATGACAATTCGAAACGCTATTCAACTCAAGAAGAGAACAAAACTTGCATTTTCTCATAATAAACTATTTTTTCTTGTTGCTTTATGCATATATTTTCTTCTTGGTTTTTTTCTTCTTGGGAGCAATAAAAACCTATGTTATGCAAGGCGGTACACGAGGGTATACGCGGGTATACAGGGCATACTCACCTCCAGGGGAAAACGGCATCGTATACTCACCTCCCGAAAAACAGGGTATATGCTTGTGAAAGGTAGGTATACGGGTACAATACGGTACATGCGACTATTCAGGCATATTTTGAAGCGAACGACATTTTAAAAAAGGTCATCAACATTTTTGGATGGGAAAATTTGGGAAATTTCCCGAAGATTTTGGCCGGATGACTAAAAAAAGGGTCATCAACTTTTTCCGACCGTCGTCAGAAAAATTTCGGACCCAAGAAAAGTGGGTGTTTTTTCCCAGTCAGCATGTACTCACCTCAAAATTTACCAGTACAGCCTTGCCCCTGATGTTGTTATGATAGAGCGATTTTCTCGAACCTACGGCGTACGCTCGGTGGCGCTAGACTGGATCAGATCATATCTACGTGGGCAAAGCCAGCCGGTGTTTCTCAATGGTGTGCATTCGTCAGTGCGTGTTCTAACCAGCGGAGTACCTCAGGGGTTGGTTCTCAGACCTCTGCTTTTCTTGCTGTATACGGCCGATCTTGAGAGACTTGCCTCTGGAGAGGGGCTATCCTCTCATTTCTATGCCAGCGACTCGCAGCTAATACACCACCGACGACTGTGCCTCAACTGCAGCAACATATAGAGTCGGGAGTAGAGGTAGTAGCTGATTGATTGAGGTCAAATCGCCTCCTCCTGAATCCGGACAAGACTGATTTCCTTTGGAGTGCCACTTGTAGGAGACGTGATCAACTCAGCAGTGAGTCCCTAAATATCTGTGGAATATCGGTGCGGCCTTCTACTGTCGTGCGTGACCTCGGAGTTTTATTCCAGACAGACTTGTCAGTAGTAGACAATAGTCAGGTACCCCGTCGCTTCCTGGTTTCCCATCAGACCCTGAAGCTAACTCAGACACTGGTTTCCCATCTGACCCTGAAGCTAACTCAGTGACGTCATCAGGGCAAAGTCCAACCCATTATCTGTAAACTCCAAAGGTCGTCTGGCTCTAGCTCAGCGTCCTTGTAATTGTAATTGTTCCAGAGGTTGTTCCTGTAGGAAGAATATCTCTTAAAAGAAGTGCTCAAATACTATGAACAGTAATCACAAAAAATGACATGAATGTTATTTTACTTTTTAAAGTAATTGTAATTGCTCGAGACGCTATTCTTGTATGATGAATATCGCTTAAAAGAGGTGTGCAAATATTTTGGACAGTAATCACACGAATGTTATTTTTTAAAGTAATTAAAGTTCGCCAAATGGTCAATCTTCTCATTGTCAATCTTCTCATTGACACTCATTCATTTGCTCGAGAGAAAGATTTGTTCTGTACTTACAAGATTTCAAAATTTCGCCGTCGCGACCGCGAGACAATTCAAAAGTCGCCCAAAAAGCGCGAGATCGAAATTTTCAGTTGCGAGCACTTTCAAAAGTCGCCCAATTCGCGCTTTTCGTGACGACCTGGCAACCCTGCTTGTTACTCATGTGACAGGTTACACGGGTGGGCGCGGTGGTTTAGTGGTGGCGTCGTTGCCTTGGAGCCGGAAGGTCCGAGGTTCGAATCCACCTCCCTGCGTAAGGACCTTGGGCAAGCCCTTCACTCACAATTGCTCAGCGCTTCGGCGTGAAACTCCGATGCAGTGTCCGCTCTGCATCGGGAGCGCCTCTGAGTAGCGAGCTTGAAGGGGCGCTATAACAAGTGCACATACAAACAAACAAACAAACAAAAACGTGACTGGCGGTCCGCTAGTAATTGAAATTGGACGGCCGCCTGGCGGTCCGCTAGTAATTGAAATTGGACGGCCGCCTGGCGGTCCGCTAGTCAC
Source organism: Lumbricus rubellus (assembly GCA_945859605.1). Taxonomy (NCBI): domain Eukaryota; kingdom Metazoa; phylum Annelida; class Clitellata; order Crassiclitellata; family Lumbricidae; genus Lumbricus; species Lumbricus rubellus. The sequence continues at coordinate 28,612,333 of OX243819.1, read as the reverse complement.
TTCGTAAAATGTATTGGACCAAAAACATGGAATAGTATTCCTCTTGATATTCGCTCCCTGCAGTCTCTTCGTCTGTTCAAACGACAGTTTTCTGCCTACATCCAACAAGGAATGTAAACCTCTAACAATCTGGGGAATTACTGTTAATTCACCTTCATATGGGAGTGTGCACTTGTTTTTGTGTATGTGACTGCACTGACTTTATTCCACCTTCCTAACTCACCTTTTGTTTTTGTATATGGATAAATCTTCTGCGGCGGAACCTTCCGCCAGATAATGCCTTCCGAACTGCTTATACGGCGGAAGGATGTGCACATGCGCCAAATGTATACCGGAGAGACGTGTAGAATCGACCCGAACAGCAGATTAGGCATCGTGAGGGTCGGTTAGGGTTAGTGTTAGGGTTAGTTTAGCCATTAGAAACTCTTGTTCGGGTCGATTCCCGAACTTCCGCCGTATAAGCAGTTTCGGAAGGCATTATCTGGCGGAAGGTTCCGCCGCAGAAGCTTCACGCTTTGTATATAGTGTGCTAGTTAAGAATTTTTTCTTCATGAAGCTGCTTTATTTTCCAGTCGGCCGTGCTGGATTTTCTAATCCAATTCTCTCAGGTGGCCCTGGCTAGCGGGACCTTTGGCCCATTTTGGGTCTCATGGGCAAGCCGACATGTTAGATAACTGCTGTATAATTACACTATATATCTGTAATGAATGAGTTGGTTGCCGAATAAAAAATGTTATGTTATGTTATTCGATTTATATTAGCCAAACAGCATTTAATAACTCAACGACTACCTAATTTGAAGGGTATTACAGGAATACACTCAGAAACGATAATGCAAAATCAACGAACCTCATATAATATATTATTACAAAAATCGTCAGTGTTGACCATTGATAACGTGTTGACGTTCAAAAAGCTTATAAATATCGCTCACACCTGGTAGACAAGGCAGGACTGGAAACTCCTTATTTAACATCGTTGGAAAGTTCACATAACAATCTTCTGTCCTTTATAGGCCTAATTTATTATTGTATTGCCAACAGTGTAGCGAATTAATACGCTCTTATTCATTAAACTAATATATCGTGGATTATTATTGACCTTTTTTGAGTAAGTCATTTCATAATGATAGACAACCTAAGTAGGAAATCGTTTTTGACGAGAATGCTTCATCATAATTATTTGAATGTAATACCATAATATTATAAACCAAAGTGCAGCATAATTATTGTTGGTCATTAAAAGAACAAAAAATTGTCGATATTATTTCAAAGAAAAATTTATATTGGATTTTGGACCTAGGATTTTGTGCTATTTGAAAACATTTTGACATTGATTGGATATAGAAACTATGTACGTTTTTTTATTATACCATGTCTGTAGGCCTACACAAAAATGCAGTTAGCAATTGGTATATTAAAGAATATTCTTATCTTATCTTATTTAGAAAAAGCTTCCAGGGATTCTGTGAGAATTAAGCTTCGTATTTTAAATCACAGGTTATGCCAGTGTCAATCCAGGAAGAAAATAACTATCTTTGGCACAATATTTACTTCCTGGACTTAGCAGCACAACATGAAGACCACCACTTTGCTGCAATAAGCACTCAACAATTTGTACTTTGTTAGAATCCAGTCACTGTTTGTATGAAATTACAGCATTTTGATTATACATTATTGTAAAATGGCCATATTATCTGTGAATTGTTTTAGCACATGTATTAAAATTCAATCACTATGCACTCTACACATAATATACTTGTGCAGTCAAACTTGTTCATAAACATCAAGAACATTAAGACAACTGAATTTTCACAATGGGTTTTTTTAACTTCAGAAATCAAAATATTTCCTTTGCAGAATGGATATGGTAATCGCAGCACGAAAACCAAGGAAAAATGTTGATTCCTGTGTTGTTACCCCCTGATGCTCAACGAGCAGTAAATCGTTTCATTCGAACCGTACCAGAGCTGGTATCGGGTTGCCATCATTCAATCCTTGCATCTTTGCAATAATGTTTATGAACACACATTTAAGTGGAAATACTGAACTCGAAGAGGTTGTGAGCGCAGTAATAATATTCGTTTATTCAAATTCAATCTGACACACCGCAGAACGATTACAGGTACAAGTTATGCGAAATACGGCCAGCTTCGCACGACACGCAGTTCGGCTAGTGTTGGAACGCTCCTGATCGGCCAAGCCAGAAGTGGGAGGGGCTAACTTATTTTTTTTCAACAGACCCAAGTCAAACATCACAACAGAAAGCGCCACTGGCAGCTAACAGAAAATTCAAATAAATTTTTGCCCTGAGCGAGGTTTGAACCCGGGTCGCGATAATGACTAGACGGCCAACGCTCTCTCCACTGAGCTACGGACTTCTGAACCACTTAAAATTCTCGTTGTTGTGTTTCCTACTTTGCAGAAAGAAAACAGCTAACCCTAGGTGTTGAACAGCCGTGGAGTTGGCCAACACAAAGAAATTCAAAACCGTGTTGATCACCACCTCATGTAATTCCAATTTCATACAGCATCAAGCTAAGATCATGGTAGAAAAGTATCAGTTATCGCCATAGAAACATTGAAGCAATCTTCAAGAAAAACCTATTTAACAGAAACGTCTATTTTTAACTTGTCAACAGAATTGCAACCGAAATACCCAAAAATCTTCTACAGGAGTCAAGTCAGGTATAAGAGTCAAGGTGCGATTCTACTGTTTCGGGGGATTACCTCTTTAAACATATGATCTCCCCAAATATTTCCATTCTCCCCACAGCTTTGGCTCGTCAAATATCGTTCACACCGTGTTTTCCTCCTACCATTGGATATTTAACATAATTACGGCCAGAAAACAGTGGAGGGCTAATCCAGATTGACTTTAAAGATGGGCCCCCCATACACAAGATTGAACTTTCATCATAAATTGTTACCAGGGTATATTATTACAGACGCCAGCAGCGTAGAGTCACCGGATTTGCCCACGGGTGTATGTGGGACAGAGGATCTAAAAAAATAATAATAATAAAAAATATACGTACATAAAATAAATATTTAAGATGTCCACATTTGCCTATTTATAACTCCGTATTATCCTATAGTCGTCCCATGGCATTTGATTACAATCATAACAATTACATTCTGTTAAGATCTAAACTGCAAACCCGGACAGTTTAACAAATTTTAGCTAGCAAATTTGACGTTTACCAAAAATAAATAGCAGCCTACGGTAAAAAAGATTTATAAAGATGATTCTAGCAAAAATGTACAAGTTGCAATGGAGGGGTCGAAAATGCTAATAATCCATGAACACTTCATGCCCTCGCATTATGGTGTGTACCTCAAAATTAATTTGTGATGGTCCATGCCACCTAGACGGTTCCCATAGTACCACCCCTAACCCCCACCCACAAATCGCACCCCGAGGTTCAACATGCTGCGATGGAGTGCGAAGGTGTCTCTGCACCCAAAAAGTAATTAACAAGATCTGTCTAAACGTCTGCTACCCACAAACACAGTAACCTAAACATTCGTTCAGACCAGCGACGATTGTTAACGAAAGTCAAGAAAGCGTAAAAAGATAGTTCTAGAATTTCTCCTCGGCATCGAGGGTTTTTGATTCAACGAAGTGCTTGAAGCGATCGCGAACGTGAGCTATCGCTTGCTCACCAAGCACCTTGATGTCGCGCGTACGAACGTTGCAAGAACATTCTGAATTAAAACTGCATAACATGAACATATCTAAGAATATATAACAACGTGCTGTAATGATGCTTGCTGTTGATGGAGAAAATGTCTTTAATGTCTTTAGCAAAACTGCTCACTGCATTATTTGTATAGCAGCTTGTGTCCCGATCCAGAGACCATTTGGTGGCCGTCGGACAGGAGGCGGCTGAGCTGCAAAAAAAACCGCTGCAAATAAAACCATCAAGATATGGCAACAACTTGCAAAACTACTGAACTAATCTAAAGCATATGATTAGTCCTTAATTTAACCTAGTTAAGCTAGTTTTTTTATAAAATGGGTCTATTTGGAGGATATTGTTGCACAGCTGGGAACAATATCAACAAGTGTTCTCGGATTAACTTAGGTCCATACACTAAGTGATGCATTCAAACGACTTTGTCGATAAATTCAGTAAAAAATGAGGATGATCAAGGTCACACCTAACTATAGCGCCTCTGAGTAGTTTCTTTTACTTGAAGGAGCGCTATATAAATGTCCGAATGAATGAATGAATGAATAGAAACACATACACACCTACATTAAAATCACCGACAAAAGAGGACCTTCTGTCCAAGCTTTAATAGGCATATTTATCACATATTGATGTACTCAAAATCATATCAAATAATTTATTTGGTGATTAATCGAACAGCAGCCCCGATGAAATGAAAAGTACAATCAAACAGGATCAGACGTTATAGCCCAGACTATTATTACAATGTTAGATATGGGATTATGGGTAGATGAACGTGTAATAGTGTTTCAGAATTTGAGGTAGTACAAGTTGCGAAGTGTGGGATAGTATACCAATATTTTTAGCTATCTTGCTGGATATGAAATTTTTTAATGTGCTCTTTCCAGATTAGGTGCTGGTCGATGTACCGTACAACCTTAAGAATTTTGTTGCTACTATCTGGGTGATCGGGTGATCTATATGCATACTCTTTACTTGCCTTAAGTGCTCAGCAGGACTTTCATCCCTCTGGGATTAAAAAAGTATATAATTCGTTTTCTTAAGGTTGATAGTTATTCTATTGGTATGAAGTCAATAAATTTTAGCTCTGAATTTACAGTAGGATACAATGAGTCTAGAGAAGTATTGATATGGTTTGAAATAGTTATAATTTCTAATGCTTAATGCTCTTATGTTGATATATTTCCATATGAATTTAAGTACATACCTGGTGCAGGAGGGGCCAACCCGCACTTCACAACACCAATGATTATACGGATACAGAGGATTCCTTCCATCCACATAATCCTGTCAAAACAGAAGATGACAAACGATTACATAGATTTAAATTTGCTTCATTAATCTATGTCTCATACGACATGTATATCAAAAAAGAATTTTTCCAATTTAGCTAGCATAAATTTTTAAAAAGTAATCTGTTAATGATTGAACAAATAATGTAGCTAACAACTCTACATTAATTTACTTTAGTCACAAAACTTTACATTGCACAGCAGTAGCTACTTTACATTAACACAGAGAGTGTGAAATTTTACTTAGTTTATATTCATATATATTTAAAATATATATATATATACACTAATTTAATGAAAGAAACCAGATGACACTGCTCCCGGGTACATAAAGAAATAGTAATGATAATGACATCTTTAATACTAGTCCTTATCATGAGGGGCTGATTTTTCTTCATGATTTTTAATATTTTTTTGTTTTGTTTATTTTTTATTGCACGTTCAATTCTGTTTATACAATCATGACAACTAAGCACAGTACAATGCAATGGAAGCCAGTAAAAGCTAGTAGCTTATATTATACTGACCCCCCTTTTTGCCTTTATTCATAATAGCTTAGCCTTGGTATACGAGAGTGGATGGCCAGTTTTCTTCCATGTCACCTGCTATGGTTTTACAAGTATATCAGTCTGCCCTGGGGATAATCGAACCCAACACCTTTCAGTAACAATTTAATGGATAGACAGTACACAGAGAAAACAAATTTACTTACAAGTCAACATCCTTCATGTCGGTGTGCCTGTCAAAAGAACAATACAACTAGTATTAGAGCAAGAAGATGCTGTAACCAAGCATTTCCTGCTGACAGTGGCAGGATGAAAATTGATTTCAGGTCAAAATCTGAAGGAATTAGGCAAGCAGATGCTCTTTAGAAAAAAATGGCACATGAAATAGAGAGAAGGGGGAAGGTATTGGGAAAGGATTTATGAAGGATTTCAGTTTTATGTGAAAGACTTATGAAGAGAAACAGATGAGGATTTCATGAGTTTGCAGGACGAATCAGATATATCCCGTAATTCTGACGTCAGTTTCTTTCAGAGAGGCAGAACAGCTATGCTATGGAGCATTTGCGAATTTTAGCGATGAGGTGATGGAACGCTGGAGAAAGTGTTAGAGCGAAAGTGCAGAGATTGTACTGGTACATATAACTAATGAAGGTAAAGGAAGTTATGTTTTGGGAAGGATGGAAGTGGAATGCAGAGGAATGCAAAAGAGCATTTAACTCAAAGTATATAAATTGCACATTCAAGCTCATAATACAGATTTTCGCATGCATGCATACATGCACACACCCCCAGGGCTGAAAGTGAGCCGGGTCGGTCCGGGTCTGAGACCCAGCATCGATTTTCGAGACCTGCTGTTGCCGCGTCTCAGCCGGGTCGCAAAACAGGCCGTCAGGTGGCAAAAGTAGGTAAAAATGGTAGGATTTGCGGTAATTTTGGGCAAATGACTATAGGAAAAACGTCGTCTGAACAATTTATGGGCCAAAGGCGTGCTCGTCCGCCGAAGTGAGACCCGGCAACTTTTCCAAACCACTTTCAGCTCTGCACACCCCACACACATAAAATAACACACACACATGTATAAATATATATATCATATAAAGTGTGAACATACCTGGGCAGTGCACATGAAAGGAGAATCTCCACCAAAAGCTTGACGGATGGAAGGGATACCTCACTAAAATTAGGCACAGAAAATGAAACCAATCGTCAGTGGAGAACCAGATTAAAGGCAAAAGCAGAAGACATACATTAAAAATACAACTGCTCTAGGTATGATCAATTGGATTTTGCATATAAAACATATTTTGCACTTTACAGCACAAGTAGCAACCAGCACAACCACCACTATTAATTCAATTATTATTTCATGTCCTTGTGAAGCCACAGTCCAAAGGGGATGGCTCACATGGCATGGGGCTATCCATATATTGCAAATGCAGGAAAGGAAGGTTCCCGGATTTAGGCGATTTGGGTACAGGTATGTATGGCTGGGGACAAGCTTCTAGATAAATTGTATGTACATTAAAAAATGTCTAAGTCTAGAATTTTTATGACTATTATCCTATAGTCAGTTGTGGGCAAATTACACAGTAACGTACAAATTGAATGACAAATTACCAATTATAAGAGAAAATGTAACTGATTTACAAATTACTAATTATTAGAAACATTTTCTGGAAAAATGCTATATGGCTGGCCTCACCCAAGCTGGCTTCCCATCCACAAAGAAACCTAGCTGCTGGACTCACCAGTAGCCAAGTCAGATCAGAGACGTCCCCAAGGGTATGATGCTCATTCTAATGGAAGGAGGCATATGCCTTGCCTGGGAAGTCTTCGTTATTGTCACCCCGACAGAATCTTACCAAAACAGATCAGCTGAGGTTGTGGGTGCTGCTGACAAGATCGTGGCAGAATGAAAAGATAATAAAACATCCAGATACACTGCTATTTTGCCAAATATTGTATTGCTTTGTGCCCTTGAAACTCTGAGTCCTTTAACCATGTTAGCCTTGCGTTGATGAACTTCCTCGGCTACAAGCTTGACCAAATATCAAGAGATAACAGAGACTACTTTTCTCTTCAGCGCTTATCTATGAAAATGCAGTCACATTTTGTAGCAATTTGTCTACCGACAAAATCAACTGTGAGGACTAGTGATTCCAGGACTTTGCCCCTCTAATTTTTGTAATCCTGGCTCAATCAAAAGGTCTAAAGCCAAGTTCTCGAGGATTACAGGTGAAGCATAAATTACAATAGAAATTTCTATCCTAACAGTGATTTGAACCCTCGATTGACAGACCAGTGTGCTTAATTTATATTTACATTTATGTCAATGAATATTAAACCATTACACTATTGTGCACCCTTAATAACGGTGCTGTGGAATTCTACTTCAAAGACATTACTACAATCTCAACCCTATAACCATGAATATTCTATTAAACATGCCAAAACCACGTTTTGAATTGACAACCAACAGCTTTGCAGATCGTCTTTTTAAACAATAGTCATCAACAAACTTCCCACGCTACTCAGATTGATGCAGAAATAGCATGATACACGGTAATACCAGATCAATAACACTTACGACGGAATATCGGAAAACGGTAGACGTGAGATGAAAATTACTAAAGTAGCACAAACGCCGTTCAGAGCCGTGAGAAGCAAGAGAAAGCGATGTAGTCTGTCAGAACAAATATATGCTTAACTCAGTTCATATTGTAATCGTAAATTAGTGTAAAAGTGTAAATTAGCAACAGTGCAAATAGTGGTTGGGGACATGGATGATCCTTGTTTGCATCAACTATTAAAAACTGCCTCACAGTCAGCTTTAATGCGATTTCTAATATATATATATATATATATATATATATATATATATATAATTATTATATATATATTAATATATATGTGTGTGGGTGTGTGTACGCGTGTGCATGATAATTTAGGCAAGCATACTTAACGCATGTATGATATCCATTTGTGCATTATATAAAGGAATGCCTGCACACTTGAAGTACCTCCTTGCACTCAAACCACATAAATACATACTAACATCCATAAGTACATTAACATAAGTGCATGTACATAAGTGAACTCTCATGTACATACACAGACATTCCACAAAGACACATCCTCACTATGCTGCTATCACATTTGAGTTCAGTCACTATATCAAATGTTACAGTAAACTTTTAAAATGTTTGCTGAAAAGCAATGGACTTGTACAGTGTACAGAGCTAAAACAGGAGTGGGCCGAAATCAGGGTGGATAAAAATCGTGATTTTTTTAATAAAAATCAAAAAATCGGATTTTTTTAATTTAAATCGGATTTTTTGATTTAAATCGGATTTTTTTGATTTATATCGGATTTCTTTCTTATAGTTCATATTTTGTATGTAGTGCCTTTTTTGGGTATCAAGTCACATGCTTCATTAGGTAACAGTTATTACCTTTAAATCTACAGCTATACAATACAGGGTGGATAAAAATCATGATTTTTAAAATTAAAATAAAAATCCGTTTTAAAAAATTTTAATCCGATTTCTTTCTACTAGTTCTAAGTTTGGATTTACTGCCTCTATGCATTATTGTAACTGATATTTGGTATTCGGTAACAATTATTACCTTCTTTAGTTTTGCAGTTATACAATACAAATTAACACCTTTGAAGTGGTATATATACTTAATACTAATAGTGCAATCGATGAACAATCAGTTAAATCCAATGAAAAAGTCAATGTTCTGTTAAACTGTGAAATCAGATCGCTATGTAAGTGGTTAAGTAGTGACATCAGCAGGTGACAGGTGTTTTAGGCTTTAGCACTGCACTGTGCAGCCAGATGCTGGGCATGCTGAATGCACTAACTGGCAGCTGCACTGCTGCAGCTAAGTGAAAGGGAACAAACCTGCAATTTGTGTGGCACAAAAGCATTGATTAAAATTTATTTTCACTATTCGATTTAAATCGTGATTTTTATTACTGATTTAAATCGTGATTTAAATCAATGATTTAAATCAACCGATTTAAATCATCTCCACCCTGGCCGAAATTATTTATATATATAGCGCCCCTTTCAAGGTCTCAGGTCAGGAGCGCTCCCGACCAACCCCATTAATCCAATAGAACAGGACAAAACTGTTTAAACCAAACTGTTAAACCATGATCCGTGATAGAACGAATCAGTCAATGAGACATACATAATGTTAAAAAAGGAGTTACATGATTGGGGCCCAGTCACTTGACTCAGCAGCCCTTGGTTTAGCCAAATTCCTGTTCTGTGGTAAAAAAATTATCATTTTAAAATTCAATCAGAATTACCCAGTTGCATAGAGGAGGAAGGATAAAACAAAGCTGACAAATGGTTCCGTGGCCTAGACAAACAAACAATACATCTGTAATTTATGCTATATAACACTTTTTTTGGTAACCGTACACTACAATTTCTTAAAATGCTATTCTGAAAAGTTAACAGGGCACTGAAGCTGCAACTTTATTCGTGATCACTACATTGTGCCAATATCCATGTTTTAACAAGATGGCATAAGTTCTACTAAAGTGAATTTCTAGTGAATTAAGTTATATCTCTACAGTCTACAAGGTTTCATAATATACATGTAGCTGCTCAGTGCTCATATTCCCAGAAATACATGTATTAAACGGGAATGCACAAAGACCACAGAAGTTCATATGAGAGGGCAGGTGAAGCAACATGTATGCAGTTTTGGGAGATATTCATGCACCGTCTTTGGGAAAACTGTTAAAATCTGTGACATTGTGTACACAAAAAGCAGGTGCTTACATTGAATGCAGAATAAAAAAGGACATTGAGCTAGGGAAGAAATTGCATGACTAGAACTAAAAGATAATGGTCAATATTTGGCATTACTTGGTGCACTAACTCCTGCTTACTGTCAGTAAATGTGAGTTTAAGGCGAAATCTTATACAAAGTTCTTATATTTGGTCCATTCAGTAGGCCTGAGCCTGAAATCATTACTCATTAGGGTACTAAAGCATGCACAACTGAGAAGACAACCAAGTGCAAATAACAAAATACATTAGCTTGTTTGAGAATGTCGTAAAGTCTGCAGAGAATTCTTTATATAAAATATAGAAAACTCACTTGACCAAATAGTCTTTGTCCCAATAGAGAAAGAAACCGAGATGTGCACAGTGACAATTGAAACAAAATCAACCATTTTGCAAGAAAACTAAAAGAAAAATCAATTTTGCTCTAAAAAAACTGAGACAATGTCAAATAGTTCAGAATTAAAAACTAACTCAAGTTAATTTCAGAGCTGCACAACATAACCTTGCATGGAAATTATACAAGATCATCCGGTGGATAATGTGAACCTGATACACAAACAAATGATTGGAATACACACTCAATGAGTATCCAGAATGCATCCTTATGCCCCAAGTTAAAGATATAAGTGCACTCACTCATTAGTGTTGTATGGCACTGTTCACTGTTTTGTGGTGCGCTGCAACACATCAGAGCACCATGCTGTGCTGTGTGGCACATTGCTTTTATGATCCTAGTGCTAATTTTGGTCTCCCATGCTCCACAGAAATATTCTAAGTCTCATTCTAACTGCTATGCACAATCGCACATTGTGGTCTTGGGAACATTAGCTAGCTGGTTGTGGGCTTTCACCCATGCCTGAAACAATTTAGATTGCCTGGCAACAAACAACAGCAATCCAAGCTACAAGACTGAGTATGTGGCGTTGCATTTGGTGCCCTATAAATCGCAATGAACTACAGTATGCAATGCATGGGGCGCAGTGGTGTAGTGGTGGCGTCGTTGCCTTGGAGCCGGAAGGTCCGAGGTTTGAATCCACCTCGCCGTGTAAGGACCTTGGGCAAGTCCTTCACACACAATTGCTCAGCGCTTCGGCGTGAAACTCCGATGCAGTGTCCGCTCTGCATTCGGGAGCGCCTCTGAGTAGAGAGAGTTTGAAGGGGCGCTATAACAAGTGCACATACAAACAAAACAAAAAGCATTATTATTATTAAATATAAAAACAATTTTAATGTGCACATGGTCACACATAACTGGGAATCTGAACTGTTTAAGCTGGTTAGCTGATATGTATAAAGCGGTGCATAATTTAAGATACCACATACGTCATGGCTGCTGTCCGGAAGAGATCCTTCACCTCGTTGTTCTGAAACACACAGACATCATAAAATTATATGGCTTATGGGATATGATGCTAGCCATCCATTTCCAAACATCGTGAAGAACTTTTATCAGTTTCATGATAAAGCCTTATCAGTACAAATGTATCTTGTAAAATTAACTTTGTAGTAAGATTTACAAAGTGCTGCTCATGAAATGCGCAGGTATCGCTGAATCTCTAGATACACACAAGCTAGAGAAAAGTCACGAAAATAAAGACCACTGTCCAGTAGTCAGGAAAACAGCAAAAATTTTGGGGAAGGAATGGCATTGATGCTGACAATGATGATGCTCAGTCTCTCTTTCAATTTTGATTTTTAATAATCTTGTATTTATTTGTGTGTTCTAGAATTGACTAAATTGTAACTCTCTTTTTATTAACCTTCCCAAGATCCGCATATCTCCTATCCAGTCTGCCCTTAGAGCTGCTGCTAGATTGATTGTTCGTCTTCCTAAATTCTCTTTGTACAATGTTAATGGCTGTCTCTTACAGTTCATACTCAGTTTAAAAGTCCTTGTTTTGGGGTCATTTTGTGTCAATTCAACAAAAAAATTACATTTTCCACCTAACCTATAGGTGATGTCAGAAATAGTTACTTAGACTGAATTGTCCATGCTCACCTCATAGATCAGAAATATCAGAATCATGAACCGATGTGCAACATCACAACAGGAAATAATTTCAAAAGGATTGGCTTGGCGATTACAGAGCTATAAAGAAACAACCAAAAACAACAAACGCTAAATTTAGAAACCAATTGCTTCTAAAATTCCACAGCACTAACAATATTTATTTGAAAGTAAAATCAACAAATGTCAAAGCAACATGATGACACAAATTCTTCAAGGTCCTAAATAGAACAAAATTAAAAACTACACAGGGTGTCAATCAATCAATCAATAATAATAATAATAATAATATATAACAACTTGGGAATGTCACTTCAGAGTCATGGCTTCCATAATACTACTACTAATAATAATAATAATAACCTAAAAAAAATTTAAAATAATAGCGACAACGACAACAACCAAAATTAAAACATATGTAATTGAAAATAACAGAGTGAAATTTCCTATTTCTGCGCTTGAACAAGAAAACATGTCCTGAAGAACTTATTCATCATAGCAACGACTCCAAGATTTGTCTCCTTCCACTTATATAATTATATATATATATATATATATATATATATATATATATATATATATATATATATATATATATATATATCCACAGTATAAGCAGCATAATAATAATAATAAAAACAATTTAAGATTTTTTATAGTTGTAGAACAATCTAATAAATGCCATGGAAAGCCAGCAAGCAAGCACTTCTGACTTGTTTTTATTGTATAAAAATGATATAACTTCCATTCGAAGAGTAAGTTAAGAGAAAGTTATTTTTTTATTATAAACACAGATCTTATATATCACATGTATTGCAAATTTATGTTAGATATTATGTAGCACATATATAGCACATAATAAGAGACCAATCAGATGTGCTCATAATACAGCTCAGCGACAGAAAACCAGGATCAGACTGAATGGTTTTGAGAAATCGTGAAATAGAGGAAAAGAAAGACCAACTGATATCTTGTAGGGTCCTTGGTCCTAGGTAGCCTGTTCCAAATTATTGAATAAGTATAGAGTGCTTCAAATGCACAAGCATGCATAATGGCTACATAATTCAAAACTCACCTGGTCACCTGGTGCCGTCAGCTACTGGAGCTCTGGCGAAAGCCCTGGTGCATCCTCTCCAGTTGATCCTCTCCCTAGTCGCCTCTCTTAGTTCCTCCAGTCTCATGCCAGACTTTTCCTGTACCTCATCCAACCATTTCTTCCTTGGTCTTCCGCATCTTCTCCTTCCCTCACCGCATGCCGTCATCAGCTCCTTTTCCAAACCGTTAGATCTCATCACATGGCCGAAGTAGCTCAATTTCCTCCAAGTTGCTGTTTGCTGCAGTGTCTCCTCCCTCTCTATTCCGAGCTCCTCGCGCACCGATTCGTTAGTTCTCTTCTCCGTCCATGAAATCCTTAGCATCTTTCTCCAAATCCACATCTCACACGCGTTGATTTTCTTTTCCATATCCCGTGTCTTTGTCCATGTCTCGCATCCATATAGGACGACTGGGAAGATCAGTGCTCTTACCAGTCTTTTCTTTGTTGCCCTGCTCACGTATTTGTCCTTCCAAATCTTTTCCAGACCGTTCATTGCCGTTTTCCCCATTGTTACCCTCCTCCTTATTTCCATATCACTTCTTCCCTCCTTCTCTATCATAGATCCCAGGAATGTGAAGCTCGATACTACCTCTATCGTTTCTCCATCCACCTCAAAGTTTTTCCATGTTGCAGTTGTCATAACCTTTGTTTTCTTTACATTGAAGTATAGTCCCGCCTTTTCGCTTTCCTTCCTGACTCTTCTTATTAACTCGACTAGGTCGTCCCTCTTACCCGCCAATAATGTCGTATCATCGGCGTACCTCAGATTATTCAGTATTTTCCCCGCTATCCTTACCCCCTCTGTTGCCTCCTCCAATCCAGCCCTCCTCATAATTCTCTCGGCATACAGATTGAACAGGAAAGGGGACAAAATGCACCCCTGCCTCACTCCTTTCCTTATTTTAAATTTCCCTGTGTCACCATATTCAGTTCTTATTACCGCTTCTTGATCCACATAGAGGCCCTTTAGTAGTTTAATCAAATGCTTCGGAATTCCCATCTCAATTAGCGTCTGCCACAGTAGTGTATGATCTATGCAATCAAACGCCTTGCTATAGTCTATGAAACACATATGCACCTGTTGCCCGTATTCCCTCTGTCTCTCCATAATCCACCTTATATTGGCGATGTGATCGCGCGTTCCTCGCGCCTTCCTAAATCCCGCTTGGTTGGTTGGTAGTTCCCTTTCGATTGTCTTCTCCATTCTTTTGTGAATTATTTTGAGGAGTATTTTGCTCGTGTGCGATATCATCGCTATCGTTCGATAATTTCCACACTCTCTCGCATCTCCTTTCTTGAATATTGGTATGAACACGGACCTTTTCCAGTCCTCCGGCCACTGCCCAGTTTTCCAGATTTGATTGCATAGTTTTGTAATAGTTCTCACCACTGCTTCATCTCCCGCTTTTACCAGTTCTATAGGTATTCCATCATGTCCTGGCGCTTTGTTGTCCTTGAGCTGTTTTATCGCCCACTCCACCTCTACCTCCAATATATCTGGTTCGTTCTCAACTTCCTCTATTTTGATGTTTTCCTTCTCGACACATTCATCTTCCATGTACAGCTCTTCCGTATACTCTCTCCACCTTTCCTTTATCTCAAAACTACATACACGAATACAGATGCATGCATACCTAGTAACATACATGTGTGTATGAATGCCATATTATAATATGAATTCAAATGTACCTAGTTCAAGGGAGAAGGATCCATGTAGCATACAAAAACGAGGCTTACCTCAAGAGCTTTCGACAAGCAGATACTGGCTATCAAAACTATCCCAAACACTGTTAGCACAATCCGTGAATCCTTCACAGATGGCCCGTACATCTCACGACCATAAAGATCCCTGGATGGACCATCTGAAAAAAACCTCAGGTGAATATTATACCAATCCGATGAACTCTAAGAATAGACACTCTTACACATAAATTCTTCAGCAAACATACATTCTTTTATTTGACCAGCAATTATAGTCATGCGACATAATCCCTGGACGAAATTATATCTGAACACTATAAATATAATTGTCAATGGTTCATGCTAAATGTAATGTAATGTAGGCATATGTCTTCTCAAATTACTCAGCACCACAAATGCCAAGTCAAGAAGATCAGTTTATTCACAGGTGCTCTATCAAATCAACTTTGCATGTTGAATAGTTGGCAAATGTAAGAAGGTTGAGAGAGTTCGAATAGTGTTGTAAGCAAGAGATACAATTTTTAATGGAATCATGCAAGTGATTAGAGAACAAAGGTTATGTGTTTGTGAGTTTATGTGACAGTACAAGCAAAGCCTTTCTGCACTGTTAGCAGGCTTACATTTCATCGCCATCGCCAACAGAATATCGCACTGCGGCACAAGATCTCGAACCTCGGCGCATGGGTTTACTCTGCCACAAAAGAACGGCTGCAGCTTCAGACCACAACTCCTCCTTTAAAGCATGAATTAAAACTGGTGAGCTAAACAGTTGGCCCAACTGGCCCGTCGATCTGAAAATAGCTGTTGCCTCACTGGTATCTGTCATTAAGCTGCGGCTGTGTCAACTTGTTTTCAAAAACAAATATTTATTGATTTGTTGATTGCGCCAGTCTATAGCATGACCAGTTTATTCACGGGTGCTCTAACAAATCAACTGGGCAATTGGATGTTGAAAAGTTGGCAAGAGTAAGAGGATTGAGTCAACTACAAGTCATGGTTGCTTCATGATGCAATGTGTTGTTACGTACGTGACTGCATTTCGGTCTGGGATGGGGAATTTTCATAATCCTCGCCAGCTACAAAGAGAAAACACTGTCGCAACATTTTGCACTTGTGATAAATGGCAAGCTCAACTGTTTAAATAGACATAATACAACGATATGCTTAAGAAGCTCTCAATCTCTAATGCCTGTTATCTGTGACATCAAACATGTGTTAACTCACATTGCTCCACAATCACATCTTACACGTCTCTAAACAGTGTTCCATCTCCAATTTCGATCTTGGTTTCTAATCCGATTCGCGCTGAATCTTGCAAGAACGTCAACGGTGCATTGAACTTAATAAGGTGGTGCTCCGAAAGTTCACTATTAGATTGGATTACATAAGAACCAGGAATAATCCCAATATGGGATAACATAATTATGTGGCTCTCCCACAATTTCACGGGATGCGTCGGGATTTGAACCACGGCTGTGTGTCCACTGTTGCTGCTAAATGAATATCACATTCATCAACTGATTTATTTTTCGATCCGATTTTTGACAAACCCTTCAACCAGCTGACTCAGTGATGAACTGAACAACTACGTTGAATGATTAAAGATTGAACACAACAGTAACTAAAAACGTCAAAGGCATTTGCAAGTAGCGTTGAGTGACTGCAAAAACTTACTGGTAATCGATGTGTAATTCCTTTGACGTCCGTATAGTTCCAAGAAATTCCCCAAGAAGTTTCCTTTGCACGTGTGCTAAAAAGATTAATACATGCTCTCATTGCTCTGTATTATAACTCTGTCACATGCAGTTTTGCAGACATGAATCAGATAGAATATTTACAGAAAGTCAAGGAATGACACCGAAGTCATTTGTACCGCACTTAATTGCCAACGAGTAATGGAGGGAACGTCAAACACACCCGCTAGCAGATGGTTCCAGATGATTGGTCCAAAGTAAAACCTTGAATTGTGCGTTTTACTTAGGCCTACTTAAAAATCTTTGCTCTGTTCATTGTGGCGTAAAAGGTTTATTTTTTTAACTTCGAAATTTAATTTTTATGAAAAATTCATTATTCATTGTTAACTCTAAGCACTAGCCTATAGGTTTACGCTAAAAGACACGAGACACGATTCCATAATTACAATCAATGGGAATCAAAGACCGTGAAACGGAATCATTATAGGCTTGTTCACTAGGGGCGCCACTCTGAATTTCCTGAAAGGTCAGATCCGGGTTTTTAAAAGGCTAGAATAAGCTATACTGGTTTTACGTTGAGAAATTCGTGATATTAGGCTGAAGTTCTAAAGAAATACGCAGGTTTAAAATACATGCGAACTTTGAATTGTAGACTACTATGTAGGGCCTTGTAGGCCTACAGCTTAACAATAACGAGCAGATGTTAGGCCTAACGTTAAGAATTAACTTTCCAACTTCGGTTAGGCTACGAAATAGTTCACAAATATTTCAGAGTGTGAAGTGTCCATTTTGTGAAAAAGTCTGAACATTTTTAATAATAATTTGTGATAATGCACGTTTTAACGTGAAAATGCCTATAATTTTATGGAAAAAGCTAGATCTCGATAAAAACACATAGAAAGCTAGGCCGGTGTCGCGTGACAGTCTCCCCCCCGGATACTTTATTTCGAAATAGATTCTCCTCCGGAGGATCTGTTATAGAATAAATTCCCCCCGGAGACTATATTCTGAAATAAAGTCTCCGGGGGAGAGAATATTTCCTCCACCCACGAAACAAAGTCTCCCCCGTTGATAGTGAAACCGGCTACAGTCGCATAAAATTAATAGATAAGCATATCAAATCGTTAGTTTACGTTGCTAACACGATCATACGTTATTTAACACGAACATAATATATTATATATAGGCTACTTTTACAGCAGAAAAATTTCTTCCAAAACAGATTTTCAGCCAGGGGAGACTCTGTTTCGGGGTAGCCTTTGTATCGGGGGTGACTATTTCGTGACACCGGCGCTATAATAATTATAGGCAAGAGCGAAAAACCCTAGATCTAGGTGGAAAAAGCTATGAGTCATTATGAGTGGCAGCCCTGTTGATAGTATTTTTCGTTATTGAACAACTAATCCGGTTGATAGACCGCAATTAACCGGTAATACAGTGTAGGCCTACAGTTATGCAATTGAAACAATTGGAAGAGCACAAATGACAGAAGCCATAAAATCTTAGACTAACTACGGTACTAAGAGCACAGACAGCATATATGCAATAGCCTACAATGGCCATTGCTTTCGTCAATAACTAGGCTATAGCTAAGTTATAGGCCTAGAGCATTATAGGCCTATATGCAGGCTATGCTTCCACCATTGCTACGTCCATCGTCCACTTAATGCTTGATTAGGCCTACTGCAATTCCGTATTTTTTAAACATTGAAATCGCACAATTAGGCCTATAAGCGCCTTAAACGCATCCGCAATTCACTAGCTTTATAGAACCGTCACCATGCATGCAGAACATCCAGACATCATCACATCACCTCCATCCTCTCATCACTTCACTTGTTGAAAATCCTATATAGCGAATCCACTTCAAAGTTCTCTCCTTAACCTAGGCTACAACTACTTACAATGCTCTCAGTCCATAAATCTTCGCGAACTGTTCACCAGCCAGCCGTTCGTCTATACCAGAGCATTCGCCTGTCTATAATATACAGTATAGGCTAATACTAATCACACCTTCCTCATACTCCTCTACAGATCCATCACAATTCCGACTTCTCATTCCAAACTGAAGTCATGCAGTGAGTCACACCTTTTCAAGAACTCATATAGGCCTATAGGCCTACCAATACTATCATGTCTCATAATTTTGATCATCCACCTTCCAATTCCCGGCCTAGACGACACCCGCCTTAGCTATATATGGATGGTGTTATGCACAGGTGGACCAACCACCAAAATTTCACTTTTCATTTTTATTTTTCTATAAAATTAAGCTTAATTTTCCGCACGTTTTGATACTAGAATCAACCTTCTAGCCCATCAGAATGATTAGTTAGTTAATTAATTAGTTAATTAATAGCTAAGCACTTTTGGACCAAGTCCGACCAACGTCTCGACTCTGTTATGCACAGTTGGACCAAGCCACATTTAACCATAGATTGACGTGACTTGGTCCATTTGCGCAGGCACATCGTAGACGGACGCGACTGGACCAACCAAGTAAACACACAACGGAGATGGAGCTCGAAAAATGTCCAAATGGACAAATGACTTACTGGATGACGAATGTTTTATTTGAATAAGGGCTTAATAATAATGCATAGTCTGTCATAATACTTTGTTTTAACGAGTCATAAAGTGCTTCTTACTGTACAGCTAATCAGTGGCACTTCCAGTGCGAAGAATCCATTGAAAATAAGTCTTAAGACAACGGGGGCAGAAACCCCCGATAAGATCTGATCCACCACCACCACCTCCACCACAACCACCACCACCACCACTGCTACTGCAACTACTACTGCCGCCATCACTATAACTACAATAGCCACTACTATCACAACTACGATCACCAGCACTGCTACTGTAAGTACTACACCCCCTGTATAGTATACCAGCACCACTACTACCACCACCACCACCACCACATTGCTACTACTAGTCAATAGATGCGTTTAGCAACATCAGAATGAGACAATTACTCAAAATTTCTTTCGGATTCAAATGGACCAACTCACAATATACACCACAGATTCCCAGGACACAAATGGACCAACCAACAAATTCCTTTTTATTTTCAAAATCTCTAACAAATTATTGAAAACTATATTACCGTTACATCAATAACATATTTGTACGCTTACATGATTTAATTCAAGATTTTTCAACTTGAATTGAAAGAGTACGTTAAAAATAATCGTTTTCTGGACAATAATGAATTTGGTGGTTGGTCCACCTGTGCATAACACCATCCATATAGTCTACCTGGTCCGCCCCACTGATCCTATGCTAACTCGACCCGGACCACCTTTGGACTAGCCTAGGCTACTCTTACCGAGTTTGACTCGACGCAGCGCTCGTGAATAATCCAGTGCCTTGCGCTTGGCTTTCGAGTAATGCTTTAGAAGTTTGGTGATTAAAGAAAGGGGGTGAAGTATATGATCACACAAATACTTCGGAGCAAGACCCAATTGAGACTTAAGGACCAAGATCAGGATTTTAAATTGTATACGGGCCGAGAGTGGGAGCCAGTGAAGTTGTTCAGTTATGAATGCAGAAATGTGTGAGAACCGAGGAAGACGGGCAATGAGCAGGTAGCAGCAGACTTGTTGTCCTCGAGACCAAAGTCTTGGTCTCGAGTGCGCTCGAGTTCGGTTTTAAAAGGCTTGGTCTTGGTCTTGAGGTTCAAAGTCTTGGTCTTGGTCTTGAGGGCCAAAGTCTTGGTCTTGATCTTGATCTTGAGGTTCAAAGTCTTGGTCTTGGTTTTTCAAGACCAAGACCTGCCTTCACGATAGTATCATAATTATATTATAATAATAACTAATAAAATTATAATTATATAGTAGAAAATGAAATCATGGTATAATATGGCAGTTCATGTAGGCCTAATACAATATAATAAACAGCAACTAAAAACTATAATTTTGTCAAATTTTCTGAGGAAAATTTTTTTTTCTGGGCGCTTTCTGCGCTGGAAATGTCCAGATAGGCCATGGCAGGATTTTAAAAAAACTCACGATTTCTAAATTTATATCCAGTGCTTGAAAAGATGCTGTGCGTGCCAGCAACTTCAGCACCTGTAGAACGTATTTTTTCGCATTGTGGAATTTTCATGAGGCCACACCGGGCACGCCTTGGTCAGAAAATTCTGAGTGAATTGGTTCTGTTAAAATGCAACAGCCATTTGCAATAACATTGCACATAATCACATTAAGAAGTTTTGTAGGCACGAACTGAACTCGGAATTCTCTGCAGTTTGGTTATAGAGTTGCTTTGTTTGAAGAAAATACGTTTTCATTAAGATAGCAGAGCCTGCATTTTCGCAAGGTCTTGTCTTGGTCTTGAGACCAAAAGTCTTGGTCTTGTCTTGGTCTTGAGCCCCAAAGTCTTGGTCTTGGTCTTGAGGTTCAAAGTCTTGGTCTTGAGGTTCAAAGTCTTGGTCTTGGTCTTGAGGTTTGAGGTCTTGACAACAACACAGCTGGGTAGCAGCAGCATTGCGTACAGATTGCAGAGGAGCTAGCCGGACCTAAGGCAGGCCAACAAGGAAAGAATTACAATAGTCGGGTCATAATTGTTGGGTCGGGATGAGCGCAACTCGTGAGTTTTCTTGAATTTGCGCTTCGAAAATAGGCCAATTCATTTACAATTTACACGATGTCTCGTGCTATGTTAAACTTATGCCATCAACACGAATTCAGTAGTCATCTCAATTACATTCAGGAACAGTAAACTAGTTTGGCAAAATTCCTTCTAATCGATCCAGCTTAATTCTGCTTAGGCAAAAATTCATTTAATCAATCCCGCTTCTATTTAGGTAGCAAATATTTTTCATTAATACAACTTCTATTTAATTAAAAATAATAATTGTCCAGCTTCGATTTCAGCCAGATTGTTTTTATAAATACCACTTCTATTTGAGTAAAAATAATTTCATCGATCCAACTACCATTTAGCAGTGTTCAATTCTTTTCGTGTACTGGTATCTAACTCGCATTTGACCAACGCTGAAACTCATGCAACTATGAATAATTTACGACGCTAAAATACACGTTTACTGACCTAATAATAAACGAAAATGTGATAAATGCAAATAATTATTTGAAACATATGGGCTTAGTTATAGTAAGCGGGTCCCTGTGTGCTGGTTAGGGTCAGGTTAGCCATCGTGAGGGTCGTTTAGGGTCAGGTTAGGCATCGTGAGGGTCGGTTAGGGTCAGGTTAGGCATCGTGAGGGTCGGTTAGGTTTAGGATTAGTGCAGTCATTCATTAACATAGGGACCCGCTTACTATAACTATGCCATCCATATGTGACGTGTATAATTATATAGACGGTGGCGATCAATATAATTATAGACTCCGACTTGACTGAATCGTCACGCGTCTTAACTGCGAACCCGACACACTGTAAATAACAGGACTTACTGGGTCCAAGTTTAACAAAAGGAAGAAGACGGCATGAACTAACACCACGTGTGCTAAGCCCCGCTTCATCGCTGTCAACTTTGATTTTCAACGAGGCTTTATATATCACAAAATAATAATCAAAATACTTAATTTTCAGTATAAGTGTAATTCTACACGACACTTAACTTTTTGTCTTTAACGAGTAAACATCCCTTAGCAACCCGACGTGACGTAGGCTAATAGCCAGGTTTGCCACTGATGTTTTATACATAAGCCCAGCTTTTGTTTCTAAAATTTAATAATACCTAGGCCTAATAATGATAAATACCTAATAATGATAATAATAATAATAATACCTAGGCCTAATAATAATAAATATCATAAATACCTCGGGCGCTAAGAAAAAAAATAAAATAATAATAATAACCTCAGGAAACCTTCTTCCTGTTTCAGAAAATATCTGTAACAGTTCAGCGATTCAACGCCATCGCATGCCTGGGCTCGACGAGGCCGTAGTACTCTGTTTTTAGAGGAATATAACAATGATAATAATAATAATAATAATAATAATAATAATAATAATTATTATTATAATAATAATTGTAAGCGTATTTAATGTAGGCCTAGTACAGCGGCCAGTCGATTGTGTGTACGCCAGCGACGAAACGGGCCAGAGTGCACAGCTGCGTTTAGGCGCGCGATTTGAGACGACTGTCTGGACGACTGTCTGGACGACTGTCTGGAAGACGGCGGATTGAGAGATAAGGAGGGAGTGCTTAAAGGAAGAGCGAAGAGATAGGCTGTGATGAATATAGTAGTTGCTGTTTAGTTGTAGTAGAGAAGAGTCGTTGTTGCTATGATAATGCAAGGATAGACATTATCGTGTTGTTGCTGCTGTTTCATCTTTACGTTGGATTTGATTATAATATAGGCTACTTTGGAAACCTATCGTCGTTGTCGTTGAAGTAGAATAAGGAATTACTGTAGAACTTTACCTAGACAGTAGATTCAAATCAGTTTAATTGTAGGAGTAAGTTTAGGCCACTGAAGAACGATATAGAAGCTACTGGGAGGTCAACGCAGAGGAAGAAGGCGGTGACAATAATAATAATAATAATAATAATAATAATAATAATAATAATAATAATATCTGGGACTAATATCCTGACTCAGGGTGAGAATTGCCTGAGGGTTGGGGGGTTCAACCCCCCAGTCTTTCTTAGAGCCCCATCAGTGGCGCAACTAGGGGGGTGCTGGGGGGTGCTTGAGCACCCCCCAAGGCCAAAAAGGTGACCCACGCAATTTTTCCAAATCCGATGAGTTTTTGTTGGGGGGGGGGGGCCCGGGGGGTGATGGGGGGTAGGGTGTCTTCTGCTCTTTAAGTCTTTTAGATTACACAATCAAGCAAGTTCCTTCATTCTTCTGTATTATAATTTTGTTCAAATTCATGGTTCATAAAGCACCAGATTTCAGTGTTTAGCTGGTCTAGCCTATCTGAATTTGTCTGGGTTGGAGAATTTGCCTAGTGATGAATTAAACGCGTTATGCCTATGCCTTTACATTACAGTGTCTCACCAATTTATTGATAATATGTTACGACTTAATTGATAGTACCGTGTGTGCTATTTTATTAAGGCCTAGTTGAGTATTATTGTTTTCCTTAAAATTAGTATTAGAATAATATATAGTTATTTAAGCTTTGTTTGATCTAGACATTTCCAGCGGAGAAAGCACCTAGAAATGAAAATTTTCCCTCATAAAATTTGACAAGATGATAGTTTTTAGTTGATGTTTTATTATATTGTATTACAAAAACTGCCATAATTATTATACCATGATCTTATTTCCTACTATGTAATTATAATTTTATTATTTATTATTATAATATAATTATGATACTATCATCTGATACTACAATGTGCATAACGTAGCCTACTGTTATGGACAGATAGTTAGGGCGATAGGGGAGACGTAAGTAGGTTAATGTGAGGACAGTGAGGCAACACTCTGAAGTTTTAAAAACCCAAAGTTAGTGGTGAGGGGATGGTGATGCTTATATCCCCAAGTATGTTATATATATTGTTATAAATTTCTGCAGTGTTATCCACTGTTTATCCATTATGAATTTTTTTAAGACAACAGCCTAAAATGTTGTCTTTACCAGTGGCGGCGCCAGGGGGGGCTAGGGGGGGCTAAGCCCCCCCTAAACGTGGCTCAGCCCCCCCAAACGAAAAAGCCGAAAATGTCTATAACGCGTTCTTCGCAATAAGGAAACTAGAGAACGACCAACGGCACCGAAATCAACTATGTTATTGTGGCGAAATTCAAAATTGTCATGGTGGATCCAGCCCTTCCCCTTCAGCCCGGATTCTGAAAAATCCGGACCTCAGCCCCCTTCCTCTCGCTAGTTCGGACTTTCAGCCCCCTCCATCCTCCAGACTGCTCCGGACCACAGCCCTTTTCCTCTCGCTAGTTCGGACTTTCAGACCCCTCCATCCTCCAGACTGCTCCGGACCACAGCCCTCTTCCTCTCGCTAGTTCGGACTTTCAGCCCCCTCCATACTCCAGACCGCTCCGGATCTCAGCCCCTTCATCTTGCCAGTTCGGACTTTCAGCCCCTTCCATTCTCCAGACCGGTCCGGACCTCAGCCCCTTCATCTCGCCAGTTCGGACTTTCAACCCCTTCACTCCTCCAGACCGGTCCTGACCTCAGCCCCTCCATCTCGCCAGTTCTGACTGTCAGCCCCTTCCATCCTCCAGACCGGTCCTGACCTCAGCCCCCTTTCTCCCGCCAGTTCGAAATTCCAGCCCCTTTACGTCTACAGACCGGTCCGGACCTCAGCCTCCTTCATCCCGTCGGTTCGGAATTCCAGCCCCCGGCTAGTCCTGTACAACCACATACGAAATGGGGTTTCAATTAGCAGCAGCACTCATGGGGAGACTTGGGGGAAATGCCATGGGAACGTTCCACAAGTTTGTAGTCAAGCTCGGCCCTAAAGTGTGCGGGGCCCAATGCAAGAAGCGCCTCTCTGAGAAGGGTTCTCAAGCATAGCATTTGCGAAGTTGATTTCCTGCCAATAAGGCACTGTAAGCTTATGCCATAGGTTTTATTATTCTAGAAAAATCGAATTCTACCAGTCGGCATAAACAGCTGTCAAAAAAGAGCCTAAAAAGGGCTCCAGTTGAGGTGAACAGAGCGAAGAATGCGTTGGTGGCTGGGGCTCCGCCCCAGACCCCGTTGTTTTCATGATTTCATCGTGCATAAATAGCTGTCAAAAAGAGCCTTAAAAGGGCTCCAGTTGAGGTCAACAGAGCTAAAAAGCGTTGGTGGCTGGGGCTCCGCCCCAGACCCCGTTGTTGTCATGATTTCATCGTGCATAAATATCTGTCAAAAAAGAGCCTAGAAAGGGCTCAAGTTGAGGTCAACAGAGAGAAGAATGCATTGGTGGCTGTAGCTCCGCCCCATACCCCGTTGTTTTTCTTGATTTCATCGTGCATAAATAGCTGTCAAAAAAGAGCCTAAAAAGGGCTCCAGTTGAGGTCAACAGAGATAAAAAGCGTTGGTGGCTGGGGCCATGGGCGCCCGCAGGATTTTTTGCAGGGGGGGTCAGTCGACTCGGTCGTGGCCAGAGGAGTTAAGATACAAAATAATGCCATTAAAACCAAGCAACTCACACAACTATGCTATCTCAATGTAACGCAATATAATATTTATGAGCCTTTTACAACAAAACGAAAAAGTCTTTAAACAGTTTTCGACTTTGATATAGGCTATGGCATAATATTATTCATGTATATTAGACCTATTCATAGAAAAAACCAATAACACTAACTAACTGTACAGTCTGCAGTACTAACTATAATAGACTAACAGTACCATGCAGGGACGTCATTTCTTTATTTCCAGGGTGCAGAAAATTTCAGGGGCAAAACTTCGTCAGCTTGTAATTTTGTATTTAGTCTACATGAGCAAGAACCTGTAGTTTATTGATCAAATATTATGTTTTCTTCTTGTTCTTATATATTTCTTATCATATGTTTGATTCAGTTAGGCTATGGTAATTATTTTGAATGCTATAGTATTTGAGATACAATTTTAAATACTAGCAAAGTATTTTGTGCTTGCATTTATAGCACAATAGAATGACTGTAGGCCTAATAAAAGAGCATTCCTTGTCATTTTTCTGCAAAATTTCTAATGGCAGTTTTAAAAACAAGACTAGTCTCAAAGCTCAACCTGATCAGATCTAGAAGATCTTGTGAAGTTGTAATGAGACATTAGCCTATATGCCTTTAAAAATTAATTCTGTCATCTTCAGGCATAAATCAGGCTCTTCAGCTTGCTAAATAATCTTATTGCAGAGGTTATTTCTGATTGAATTGTCTACAGTTGGCCTATTGTAAGCTGGCAAACATTTATAAATTACTCGGATTTAATTTTTACTGTTAAAAAGTTATGCAGATTCAATGGGCACATCCATAATTTACCTTATGTACAGAGGGCAATTCTTCCATTTCTGTTATGAGATCCTGACCATTAAGGTCTGCTCGATTTTGCTTTGACAAAGCTAAAGCTTTTCCTGCCAAATCACCTGCAGGCGTGCTTAGACATTTCCAGAAGAAATCAAACCTTTCAGCCAGAGTTTGACCAGGTAAATAAAGTATAAAAAAACTAAAACTTTGACTGCAGTAGAGCAAGATTTATGAACAGTGAATGAGCTTACTTTCACAAGCTTAGGGTCACTGTATTTTTGATAATAACATCAAAACTATACATATAGGCTACCGGTATAATGTCGTGACAGCTTTATCCACAAGCCGAATCACCAATAATTATTCAAAAGAGGCTGGACAGCCCTGTAAATGTATAGCCTACCACAAGTCCACAGCTGAAATTTGACATACTGTAAACTCGTGTGTCCTGTGAGAATGTAGAGCAGTTTGATGAGAGACAGTGTGCATTCTTAGAAAGGAGAGCATATTGGTACAAGATGCCAGGCTGCATTAGACTGGCAGATTGACCTGCACCACAGGAAGACAATTAGGGTGCCATCAATGGGCTTTAAATGGGGTTTGACGGCAACCTCTACGAGTCTATGGCTAGCTATAGTCGGCATATCCGATTACCGTATACCGGTCCTGATGACCTGAGTGGTTGAAAGACTGTTCCTCTGACGTCTGACTCTATGCAGGCCTATTATACAATAATATACATAATTATGTGACTGAGTAACGGTTTAAAGTAGTAACCAATGTGTAGAGATAACCACAAGATATACCCCAAAAGTTGGTGAAGTAAAAGAACACAATGACTGTTGGGCAAGCTGTCCCGTGTAACCACTAACATTTTCCCAGAAAGTGCTCTTGCTAATATTTTGTCATGATTTCCAGGGGGGGTCACGCGACCCCCCTTGACCTATGGTGCGGGCGCCCATGGCTGGGGCTCTGCCCCAGACCCCGTTGTTGTCATGATTTCATCGTGCATAAATAGCTGTCAAAAAAGAGCCTAGAAAAGGGCTCCAGTTGAGGTCAACAGAGAGAAGAATGCGTTGGTGGCTGGTGCTTTTCCCCAGACCCCGTTGTTTTCATGATTTCATCGTGCATAAATAGCTGTCAAAAAAGAGCCTAAAAAGGCTCCAGTTGAGGTTAACACAGCTAAAAAGCGTTGGCGGCTGGGGCTCCGCCCCAGACCCCGCTGGGGGAGCTTACGACGCTCCCCCAGACCCCCTAGTCGGTACGGGCTTCGTGCCTTCGGCACTCGCAGCTTCGCGCCTTCGGCGCTTGCAATAATTATGATGGAGGAAGGACTTAGGGCTTCAGCCCCCCCAAACAAAAAATCCTGGCGCCGCCACTGGTCTTTACAGTGTGGGCAGATTACAAAATTCTTAAACTATGGGAGGAGACATTTGATTGAAATCTGTGAGCACTAAAATCATGCATTAGGCTATTTTGTAAAACTGACAGCTTTAAAAGTCCCCGTGCACTATGCAAGCCAAAAATTTGCAAGTAATTGTGACGCAAAAATCTTAAACTAAAATCTATGACTATCAGCAATGAATTTGAGCAATTTCATTAAGATGACAGCTTAAAAGCCTATCATGCATTAAAGTATGGAAATTAAAAATTAAACAATGAGGAGTGCATTGAAGTCCAACACCATGTTTTTCAGCAATGAAATCATGATAAATTTCGTTTTTAAATGACAGCCTAAAACAGGGGCGCCGTTAGGCGTACGCACTTACGCAAGTGCGTACAGCGCGGAAAGGCAAAAAAATTTTTCCCCCAAATTGTAAATTTATTATAAGCGATTAAATTCTATTGAAATTTTATAATCTATAGAATATACTTAATTACTTCCTTACTTACTTACACTCTAATAGAGAGCCATCTTGGCATTGAGCGTCTTATAGCGCATAGACCCTAGAGGTCTATGGATCCTGGGATTCCTGGATGTAAAACCGTTAAAAAAAATTTAATTTAATTTTTGTTTGTATGTGTTTTTATGTGCACTTTTTATAGCCAGGGGCGGATGCAGGGGGGCAATCCGGCCATGGCCTCCCATTTAAAACTGCCATGGGACGTGGCTCCCCATTTGGTATGAAATTAGCAATATGCATATGGGTGTAATGGCATATTCCCCCCCCCCCCCTATTCGGAAAATGGCATGGGACGTGGCCATTTATAATCTATAGAATATACTATAACGTTATATCTTATAACTTTTACAATAACATTTTGATTTTTATTGTGATCCTGGTAGCTTGCGACACTGAAAAACGACTTATTCTTTAAAATTTCGCGACTTTGTCGTTCACAAATAGCTAGCAAACAAGAGCATAAAAATGGCTCCATTTAAGGTCGAAACAGCCAAAAATGCGCTGGTCGCTGGGGCTCCGCCCCAGACCCCGCTGGGGTAGCTTACGACGCTTCCCCAGACCCCTAGTCGGGATGGGCTTCGTGCCTTCGGCACTCGCAACTTTCCGCCTTCGGCGCCGCCACTGACGACCAATTAGGCCTACAATACAGCGTCCTGGCACTTTTTTACACTTTAAGCACTGTGTGTATATATATATATATATGGGATTGGATTGGTGGTATTTACGCCCCCCCCCCCCCAACCAGAAATCCTGAATCCGCCCCTGAATATAAGCTCGTATCGATCGCTGTTCGCTTCATATTATTTTGTGCAAGTTGTGCGTACAGAAAAAAATCCTGGCGGCGCCGCTGGCCTAAAATGATACCACTGCAGTGTGGAAATAAAAATGTCTATGTTGGGGAGGAGGCACATCCCACTGCCCAAACCCCTTCCCCTTCTAGGCCTATATGTTGAAATCTGAAATCACTCCTTTTTTATCAGCACTGAAGGAATAGAGTTATTTTGCTAAGCTGACATCTTATAGGCCTAATGGTAGGCCTACCATAATAAAGTGGAAACTCAGAATTTTTAAAAAGTATTTTTGAGTAGGCCTATATTCATTGAAGTTTAGACCACTCTTATCGGCACTGAAATAGTATAGCAATTTTGCTTTAGATGGCAGCTGCCACTCGCGAGCTATAGACCTACAGTTGAGAAACTGTGTCTTATCTAAGCATATGGTAAAGGACATTTTTTAAATCTTAAACCATGTTTTCAAACGTTTTCATGACTTTATCGCTCATAAATACAGCTGGTAAACAAGAGCCTGAAACGTGCTATAGCTGATGTCAAAAGTAAAAAATGCGTTGGTTTCTGGGGCTCTGCCCCAGACCCCGCTGGGGAGCTTACGACGCTGTCACAGACCCCATAGTCGGCATTGGCTTCGTGCCTTCGGCACTCGCTGCTTCGCACCTTCGGCGCTTACAATAATAATTCTGAGCACCCCCCAGGAAAATGTTCTGGTTGCGCCTCTGAGCCCCATGTTAAAGTATTTTTATACGCGTGGTTCTAGGGCAATTACCCCTGGACAATTACCCCCGGACAATTACCCCCCGACAATTACCCCTGGACAATTACCCCTAGGACAATTACCCCCCGGACAACTACCCCCCGTGCCAATTACCCCCGGACAACTACCCTCTGTACCAAGTTTATCATAGGCCAACCCTGTAACGGTAGTGTATCAGACTCGTACGGTGATGCTACACTACGTTTATTACTATAACAAGCTATGTAAACTACGGCACACGATATGTATATAATAGTAAGTTAACCATGACTGCACGTGTCCTATATACTGAGTGTCCAGGTAACGAATGCCCACTCCGATAGTGTTCGTGTCCAGCCACATTCAGACGGGTGGCTGTGGGCGTGGCCTTGATATACGATGTCCAATAGCAGTCTAGGCTTACACGTCACAAACCCCCAGTTATTTTTCCAGCAATAAAAGCTTTTTAAAAATATAATCCAGTATATATAGGCCTACTTTTGACCGGATAAATCTATGGAAGCGTTATATAGCCGATGAATGTCATGTCATGTCAAGACGCCGTCGTCGCATCGCGACGATTGGCTAGGCCTACAGTGCTACACGAACGGATGATTGATCATGTCCAAAGTCTCCCGTCACGAGCCGCGTTAAGCAGGCGTGTGCTATACCCCGCAGTCGATCAAGTCGTGGGCCACGATCAGGGCCGGATTTACATGTAAGCCAACTAGGCAACTGCCTAGGGCCCAGGGTTGCCAGATTTCGGAAAAATTTTGTCGCGAGATTTCGGAAAAAAGTCGCGAAAATCGCGACATCATCGAGGTTTTCTATTTTGGTCGCGAAAATTTCTTCTGACGACTAAAAAAAGGTCGTCAAAATTTCTGACGACCGTTTTTTAGTCTTTCAATCGAAATCTCGTAGAAAATCCCCCTTTTTTCGCTCAAAAAACAAAAAAGTCGCCGTCAAAAGTCGCCGTCGCGACCGCGAGGCAATACAAAAGTAGTCCCAAAAAAGCGCGAGTCGCGAGGACGAAATTTTCAGTTGCGAGCGATTTCAAAAGTCGCCCAATTCGCGGTTTTCGCGACGACCTGGCAACCCTGCTAGGGCCTCCGGAATCGGGGGGGGGGGGGACCTCCAAAAATGAACTTCTAAATTATAAAAGCCACCGAATTTTGACTTTAGTTCGAACACACTTGCTCTTAGTCTCGGTTCTTTAATAGTTAGGCCCAGAGCCGTATATTTATATTTCAAATATACGGCTCTGGTTAGGCCCAAGTTGAACGCTTGCGTCATACACCGTAAGAACTCGCGTCAACCGATATATTATTATTGTGTATGGCAGACAGTGAGGAAGAACACGTTAGGCCTACTTGAATGTTTGAGCGACGGTAAAAGTGCATCTTAGCGCACCGGTATTTAATTATTCGCCATTGCATGGGTTTCACGGTTTTCACCGTTTCAGTGTTTATCAGATACAATATCATAGGCCTACAAGTCGGATTGACGACAATAATTCTTGCAGCATAGAAGTCGGATTAATAAACATAATTTTTTAATGAAATTGGAGTTGGATTCATGAATAATGTTTTCTAATTAAATAGATTTCTAATTAATTAGAAGTGATAGGCCCTATTGATGAAAAAATTCCTGCCTAAACAAAAGCGGGATTGATTAGGCCTACATTAAATTCTTGCAGGAAAAAATTGATGTAGGGCCTAATCATGTAAAACTTCATTGTGATTTTTAGTATGTAGCCCTATAGGCCTACCATAAAACTGGAATAAAACGAGTGTATCAATCAGGGGCGGATCCAGGGGGGGGGCCAATCCGGCCATGGCCTCCCCCATTTCAAATCTCCATGGGACGTGGCCCCCCCCATCCATGACGCCCACAGGATTTTTTGCAGGGTTTAGTCATGGCCAGGAGAATTAATATTATTATATAAAGGTCGTTAAAATCTAAGCCTCTCACACAATTACATTATTATTATTATTATTATTATTAGGCTATTATTATTATTATTATTATTATTATTATTATTATTATTATTATTATTATTATTATTATTATTATTATTATTATTATTATAACACATTTATTTCATCAAAAACTGACAAAATCATGTACAGACGAGTAAATAATCGTTTCAAACATTAGGTCCTTGGCCTCTCAGTGTCTTGGCCGATAAGTTCTGTCGTTATTATTATTATTATTATTATTATTATTATTATTATTATTATTATTATTATTATTATTATTATTATTATTATTATTATTATTATTATTATTATTATTATTATTATTATTATTATTATTATTATTATTATTATTATTATTAATAATATTATTATTATTATTGTTGTTGTTATTATTTTTATTGTTATTATCATTTTTTTACCCGAGGTATATATGATCCCTCAGGTTTTTAAAAGCTATCCTAAAATTAAAATTCAGTAACTACCGAGCCTCGTCTCCACACAATCCCAGAAGACCGACTTAATGTTCTAACGATGTTTCAGACATAGACTCATTGTGAAATGATACAGGGCTTTTTAACGTGCAGTTATACACAAAATGTGCAGTTTTAAATGGATTTGTGCAGTTGTAAAAGCATGTTTGTGCAGTTAAAAAACAATTTGAAACTTCATTGTCTTCCGATTTGGAATAATACGTCACGTGAAACAGACATTTACAGAAGCCTATAATTATAGTTACTGTAGGCCTATTTTTGTGATTGAAGTTTGTAACTGCACTTTGAAACCAGCCTAACTAAACCAAAAACCCATTTTGCGACTCTGCCTAGGGTAGAACAGCTGAGTGGAAGGAAAAGTGTGCCCACTCGTGGATGTAACACATGAAATAAAACCATGAAAACACCATCCGAAATAGAAAATGTAAAAAATAATAGAATAGGCCTAGCTATTAATCACTAGCACATAATGAAAAAAACATGAAATTAGGCGAAAGATACTAAGAAAGCCGTTTCTGATGACTTAAAAATGGTCTTCAGAAATTGTAAGGACTAAAAAAGGTGTCTTCAGAAATTTTTACGACAAAAAAGGTGTTTTCGGAAATTTTTACACCTAAACAAAGGTGTCTTCAGATAGTTTTACGACTAAAATCAGGTGTCTTCAGAAATTTTGATGACTAAACAAAGGTGTCTTCAGACAGTTTTACGACTAAAAAGGTGTTTTCAGAAATTTTGACGATTAAAAAAAGTCGTAAGAAATTCTCCGCCGAAGAAACATGCACCCTCCGAAATCTAATCCTGGCTACGGCCTTGGAGGCTGGGGGAAATTGTTCCGGTATAAAAATTCCTTTAAAAAGCCCTGAAATAATACCAGATAACAAGTCCGTATATCCAGTTATTTTTTAAATTTAGACATATCCGGGAAGGGTACAAGATTTTCCACAGAAATGAAAAAAATTTCATCCAGAAAATTTGACAAAAATAATGCTAATAGTTTTAATTGCTGTTTGCAGTAATTTTTAACATGTTATAATATACCTTGATGTTATTTACTATTATGATCATGATTACGATATTATTATTCACTATTAAAAAAATTATATGACAGATAGCGGTAACTTTTCTGATATCTTTAACTTATCAGTTAAAGATAACTTTACTGTTAAACTTTGTAGATAATGTTATTTTGTACAACTACAATGTATATGACTTCTTTCCAGAGCTATCTGTCACATTTCAAACTGTCAAATTTCAGCATTTTGTTCGATGAACAGTTAGTAAAACAACAGCCTATGGCTTCCAATTCTGGTAGTTTGGTAGTTTTTGCTTGGTTTGTGTAACATTTTTAACAATTCAGGACCGTCAGGTGCAACAGGGACAAAGTGACTCAAATGCTACAAAGTAAGCTTATTAGGCCTAATTAGTAATTACACTCCCATCTGCAGTTATTCATTATAATACTATAGTCCATCTGCACATACAGCAGCAGAATTAGTTACTGAACTTGATACATTAGGTAATTATTATTGCAATTATAATTGTATTTATTAGTCTTAAACCACTTGTTTTATCATCACTGAAACATTAAAATGATTTTGCAAAGATGACATCTTGAAATAGTACCACTACAATGTGGAGGCTCAATAAGAAATTGTTATTTTTTATTTATTGAAGTCTAACTGTCAAATTATTTCTATACCATGCTAAATAGGCCCCCTCTTAGCAGGACTCTGTCCCTTTGGTGGGCCTATTGTTCCCAATCACTCAATGTGACATCCTCTGCTTTGATCGCTGTTGCTTTATTAATCTGCTGGCTCACAAATCTTAATTGGTTATTAAATCTCCTCATTGCATTACTGAGTAAGCCATGTGTGTAACTTGCTATTTTATTATATGATCATTAATTCTTGTAGGTTGATGGGATCTATAAATTTTATTTGATTTGATTAGTGTAGCAACATCATTACTAAATGACTTCCCATTCCTGATGGCTTGGTAGTTCTTGCTTGGTTTCTCAGCATTTAAGTAGTGGGGAGCAATTTCATTAAGATGGCAGCTTAAAATGCTGCCATTGCAGTGCGGAAAATTAAAAACTTCTGGTTGGGGAGGGGGCACATCCCCCTCCCCTCACCCTCACCCTCTCGGCGCTACGCGCCTCAGCGAGCGGCCTTTGGCCGCTCGTCCACCACCTCCACATTTGCCCCTCCCCATTTCAACCTTCTTTATCCGCCACTGATATATTACTTTATAAACCACTCATGTTAGTAGTGGAATAAAAGAGCAATTTTTTCTGAGATAACACCCTCAACTGCCACCATTAAAGTGTTGAAAGTTTTAAAATTTGGCTAAGGTGCCTAAAATGATGCCATTGCAATGTGGAAAATTAGAAATTATGATATATGCCTCCCCAAACCCATGCACCTGTTGCCGCTAAGCGCCTCCGCAATCGACCTTAGGCTGCTCGTATTACACCTGCATACTTTGAGTTCCCCTCCCATTTTGTCTTCTCGGAAACTTTGTATCCGACCATGCCTGAGAACCAAAATTTTGGCCCCCCCCTTCGAAAATTCCTGTATCCGCCCTTGGTATCAATTACAATTCGACTCGTTAGAGACTACCAGTAGTTGATCGAACATGGATCACTGGCGCAATATGCATTAGAAATATAGCCTAATTAGTAGGGTAGTCCCAAAATCACGAATTCACGGAAATCACGGAAACCGTGAATTTTGCCGTTTGCCGTGATTTCCGTGAATTTCGCCGTTTGCCGTGATTTTCCGTGATTTTTCACATTTTCAGCACTTTTTTTAATAAAAACACGTCAAAAATGGCGCCCACGACCAAAAACAGCACGGAACCATTAAATTCATCTAAGATTTTCTGTGCGGAACCATTAAATTAATGTATGAATTTCTGTTTTGGGGAGTGAATAACGTCGCTGACAAGTGAATATTCATTCATAAATACTCGTTTATGCTAAATTTCAAAATAAAAATCGACTTAATACAGAAATTGTGACTGAAAAAATTTCGCGGCACCGTGAATCACGGTGCCGTGAATTTTTGCATTTTTGCAAAAGTAGGCCGTGATTTTTTCACTTTTTGACCGTGATTTTGGGACTACCCTACTAATTAGATGTAGCAATATGCATTTTTTCTGTTTTTTTTCTTAAGTGGGGCCTCATAATTGAAATTGCCTAGGGCCTCACTCTGTTCAAATCCGGCCCTGGTCACGATCGACTTGGCTCGAGCGACGGTCGACTCGATCGACTTCGTCGACTCGCCGACCTTTCTACGGCTCGATCGACTTGGCTCGGCCGGCGATCGACTCGATCGACTTCGTCGACTTGACCTAGCTTTGCTTCTTGCTCACCTCTGCATTTATATTTTGATCTCAAAATTGAATCATACGTTAGTAGATCTGTGTCGTAATCTGTGCGACGTCACAATAAGCCTAATTTCGTATTCTCAGTGAATTTAAACCTGGTAGTAGATTTGCATTGCAATCGTATTGAAGTCACAACAGGCCTCGTTTTAGATTATGTAAATGAGCTTAAATAATTTTTACGGTAGATCTGTGTAATAATTGAAGTGACGTTACAATAGCTAGGCCTAGTCTACAGTATAAACAGATCCACAGATCCACTATTAGGCCTATAGAAGTAAATTTTGAGTATAAAGTCACTTTATACTCTCAAAATGTACTTTTATAATAGTAGATCTGTATCATAGTCGAAGTTAGTTACAACAGGCCTATAGTTTATTCTCAAAATGAACTTCTTTAATAGTAGGTCTGCATCATGATCAAAGTGACGTCACACTGGGCCTATAATTTTATATTCTGAAACTGAACGTAGGCTATAATAACAGATTTGTATCATAATCAGAGCGATGTCGCATGCGTTTAAACCGCCCCAGTTTTGCATTATAAAAATGAAATAATATGACAGCAGATCTGTATCATAATCGACACGACGCCACAATAGACCTAATTTCGAATTCTCAGTGAACTTATTTTAATAGTAGAATTGTATCATAATTGAAGTGACGTCATCAAAGGCCCCGTTTTATATTCGAAAATGAACATAATATACTGGTAGATATGTATAATAATCGAAGTGACGTCACAATAGGCCTTGCCTATATTTTCAATCAGAGTGACGTTACAATAAGCATAGGCCTAGTTTTGAATTATCAAAATTAATGAAATTATATGATAGCAGATCTGTATCCTGATCGAACTGACGCAGGCCTAATTTATAGTTTTGTCAGAGAACTTATTTAATTGTAGAATTGTATCATAATCGAAGTGACGTCATGAAAGATTTCGTTTTATATTCTCAAAATTAACGTCTACATATACTTGTATCCAGGTCTATAATAGTGGATTTGTATCATGTTCATTCAGCAGCGGATCCAGAGGGGCAATTAGGCCATGCCCCACCCCATTCAGATATTTTCATAGGACGTGGCTTCTCCCCCATCAGGTTTCAAGAAGCTGTAAATCAACGCAACGGGAGCAGGAAGGTGAGAGAGAAAGTAGTACATGACTAAAAAAAGTCATCAGATTTTAAATAACCGGAGTTGCCATGCGCTTTTAGAAGTTTTTTTGACGAAAGACTAAAAAAATTCGGCGGAAGACCAACTAAAATCTTTGTCGACCCAATTTTGGCCCCTCTTTAAGAATGTCTGTATCAGCCCTGTACTCGTTAAACTAAAATTGAAAACGTAGGCCTATATGTCTGTTAGTCAACTTTCACACTTTCACTAACAAGAAATCGTCAGCTGCCATGCAAAAGGTTCATTCGCTGCACTCGTGTGCAAAAACTGAATTAGTCTATGTCATTATATCACGTAGGTCACTTTGAGATTTCGAGAAATATTATAGACCTAAGTAAAATATTTCTAAGACTCGACTTGGCAAGGCTCACGATCGACTCGACTTGCAAGTCGATCGAGTCGACGATTTTTCGATCGACTCGACTTGGCCGAGTTACGATCGACTCGATCGACTGCGGGGTATAGCGTGTGCCCACGAGGCCAGTCCATTGCGAGACGTCGGAGTCGTTGTCCAACCACGAAATCCTGGGTCTGCCTCGTCCTCGGACTCCCTCCACGAGACCCGTCATTGCACTGCTCTCGATACTCTCGTGCGGCTGTCTTATGATGTGGCCAAAATAGTCCTGCCGCAGTTTTCTAGTTTTGGTCTGAGCTAATAATACCCAGGGCTGAAAGTGGCTTGAAAAAATTGCCGGGTCTCTTTCGGCCAAAGTGTGCTAAATACCATTGTTTTATCAAGCGCCACCAAATGAATGCCGGGTCTGAGACCCGTACAGACCCGGCTCACTTTCAGCCCTGATAATACCTTTCTGACCCCTGCTAATTTGTATGCATTGCCTATTCATTTGTCATCAGTTTTGTCCACGAGATTATCAGTAGTTTTCGGATGCACATAGGCCTCTTCTCGAATGCCTCAATACGGTTTTCTTCCTCCTTCTTCAGCGTCCAGGCCTCGCACCCGTACGTCGCCACTGGCCACGCCAATGCCTTCATCAACCGCAATTTGGTGCTGTTGCTGATGGATTTATTCTTGCATCACCGGAGTTATAGACTCTGCATCACCCACGGCCGCCACTGGCCACGCCAATGCCTTCATCAACCGCAATTTGGTGCTGTTGCTGATGGATTTATTCTTGCATCACCGGAGTTATAGACTCTGCATCACCCACGGCCCATCCCCCCCCCCAACCGCTACGCCCTATCCGCACTCTAATAATAATAACATGGACAATTTCTATAGCGCAGTAACGCAGCCATGCCGCTACAAGGGCGCTGTACAACACACAGTATGAACGGATAATCGCAAGTTATTACAGGAGTCGAATTTAACCGCACAGGCAGCCATGAACGGCGCCATATCCGTCCTACTAAGCAACAGAGAGTAAGGGACTTGCTCAAGGTCCTACACAGGTATTGACCAACCGAATAGGGGCGCGAATTCTCAGCGCAACTTCGGCGTAACAAGCCAGACGCTCTACCCAATCGACCACCGTGTCTCTGAGCCGGATGCAGTTTAACGTCTTACCCAGGACCCTCTAACCCGGCCCCACCGAGACTCCAACCCCTGATGTAACAGGCGTTGTCCGGAACATTTTGTTTAGCCCTTGCACACTTTTTGCTAACCCCCTCCCACAACCAAACCCGACTCGCCCCTGCGGGGCGGGTGTACATGCTGACTGTGGGCGTGACGTTCCTGGTCGCATGTTCCTGTAGCTGCAAGGGTTTTGAGGTGTAGCCTAAAGCTCCGAAACTGCGCAAATATCGCCCCCGCGCCGGCCTCTGTGGTTAGCTAAATTCATTCACCAGCTCCATGGGCGGAGTTTATCAGGGGCTAGGGGGGCTAAGCCCTCCTCAGAAGGCCCAGATTCAACTTTTTTACCATAAAAATGGTATCCTTTTTCGGGGTTAGCCCCCCTATTAAGGCCCAGATTCGGGGTTAGCCCCCCCCCCCCCAAGAACGGAAACCAAACTCCGCCCATGACCAGCCCCTTCACTGGGTCGTTCTGGTGATCAATAGCTGTGAAACTGTAGGTGTATAATATTATTATGACAAACGCACACATATACACCCACCCACATTAACATGCTCCTTTTTCTAGTCTACGCTTTATGCACTAAGAGCGCCTATTGATAACTTGATTAATACTGTGAGGGTCAATAATGACGTCATGCAGCCGTTTGCTAAATAATTGCGGCGCAAGCTTAAATCGCTTCTTAAAATATCTGAATAGGCGCTAACTACCGGGGTTAAATCAGGAGATGGAGGATGAAGATGATGGAGGATGAAGAAACAGGACCAGAAATACTTAAAGAGGAAATAATAACAGCTATCACAGAAATGAAAAACAACAAGGCGGAAGGAATCGATAACATACCAGTGGAAATATTAAAGGAATTGGGAGAAAAGGCAATCAAGAATGAAATGATCCAAATCTGTCAGGAGATCTACAAAACTGGAATGTGGCCGGACGACTTTCTGCATACAATACTGATACCATTAAAGAAAAAGGCGAATGCAGTAAGATGCGAAGAATACCGTACGATAAGCTTGCTGACCCATGCTTCGAAGGTGCTACTGAGGGTACTGACAAGGAGACTGCAGGCAAAAGCGGAGGCAGACGGGTGTCTTGGGGACGATCAATTCGGATTCAGAAAGGGCAGAGGAACGAGAGACGCCATCGGAGCTTTGAGAATGCTGACGGAAAGAAGTCTGGAAAACAACCAAGAAGTGTACATAACTACATATGCTTTGTGGATTACGAGAAGGCGTTCGACAGGGTAGACTGGAGGAAGCTAATGACAATCCTGAGAAAGATGGGTGTGGACTGGAGAGATAGAAGGCTAATAGGAAACCTGTATATGGGACAGAGGATAAGAGTGAGGATAGAGGGGGAACTATCGGAACCGGGAAAAATAGGAAGGGGTGTGAGACAGGGGTGTCCACTCTCACCCATACTATTCAATCTTTACATCGAAGAGCTGATACGGGAAGCACTACAGGACACGGAAGAAGGAATAAAGGTTGGAGGAAAGATGATAAAGGCGCTAAGATTTGCGGACGACCAGGCAATGCTGGCAAGCACAGAAGAGAATCTACAACACATAATGGATGAACTAAATAGAACCAGCAAAGAATATGGGATGAAGATAAACATCAAAAAGACGAAGATAATGAGAATAAGTAGAGAAGCAAAAGGGAAAAAGAATATGAAAATAACAATCAATGGCGAAGAAGTGGAGCAAGTCACTGAATTTTGCTATCTAGGAAGCCTGATATCAGAAGATGCGAAGTGCCACAAAGAAATCAAGAAAAGGATAGCAATGGGGAAAGAAGCGTTCACGAAAAGGAAAGAGCTACTGAAAGGAGGAATGAGTCGAGACATCAAGAAAAGAATGGTCAAGGCACTGATCTGGAGCGTCACACTGTACGGAGCAGAGACCTGGACGATGAGAAAGGAGGATGTCAAACGAATAGAAGCGTTCGAGATGTGGATATGGAGAAGGATGGAAAGGATCAGCTGGACAGAACATAAATCAAATGAAGAAGTACTGAAGAAGGTGGAAGAGGAAAGATCCTTGATGAATACAATTAGAACAAGGCAGAGGAACTGGATAGGACATGTACTGAGAGGCAACTCCTTACAATGAGACATAGTGGAGGGCAAAATGGAGAGGAAGAGGGGAAGAGGAAGACCTAAGGAAAAGTTCTTGGATTGGATGATGGAGGATGGATATGGAAAACTCAAAGAAAAAGCACAACATCGAGAAGAGTGGCGTCGTTGGGCATCTGGACCTGCCGTGATACAGCTTACCTAAAGAAGAAGAAGACCACATCGAAATTTAAAATGTCTATAACTTACTCCGGTTTTAAAGTGAATTGAGAGCTGCCAATAGTCACGATGAATTCCAGATTCGCATGCGAATATTTACAAAATAATTTCGCGAATTGGATATTCAGAGAAAAAACCTTTGACCGCGAGAGTTTTGCGCCCAGACAGACAGAATTCGACTTCGCCTTATAATAGGCCTATAGATTACGAATTTGGACCATTAGGCTACAAGAAACGAGTGTTTTAGTAAATTTAGTTAGCAAACCTCTTCCTAACCATTTGAGCGCCTAATGTGAAAATGTCTTAAAGATGCGACAAATTAGTTTGTAATTTCGCTTGTAGTTGCAACCCAGAGATGATTGCAAGTATTGTTGCTAATGTCAGACATGGTACTGCACGATGACTCTTATGCGTGACATGATCGGTTCGACCAATCAGACTTGCCACACGGATGTTGTCTTTTAACCAACAAGTGTTGTTGAATTGTGTTGTCGTAACGAATTAGAAACGCTAGACGGGATTGGAACCGGGACCAGATTGATAAAAAGGAGCGGTAACAAGTCCCATACAGCTGCACAGAGTGCACAGTGCAGCATCACTTACAACAATTTATCCGATGCGGACAGTCTGATGCAGTCCAATTAAGCTGTTAGAGTCTTATAGTGATCAGAGTATGGCAGCAATGTCATGCGGCATCAAAACCTCGACTACTCAGATAGCCTGCTCCATAACGGTCCTATACGTGGGATTAGGAACACGGATATCAGGGTATAGATCGACGCATCAGGCAATCTTTCCTTCTAATTCCAACTAAGACTAAATACAAATGCATGTAGCATACGTAGGTCCGATTTACTCTGTCATATATGCCTGGTAGATTTGAACTGAAGGCAATTATATTCCCACGGGCATAATTCAGGTATTATGTGTATACCTGAGCCCGCTAATCCTCCGTCAATAGCGCCGAGTGCCTTCCGCACAGGGTCTTGTCTAAAATCTGCCACGACCAATTCTTATGTTATAGGAGTCTTATAGGCCTATTATAGGAAGGGCATTATGTCTTTAGTAGATGCGAACTCCCTATATTTCCTTGTCACAACGGTGAGGAGTTTATACCACGTAATCCCAGAGGTTTCTTTTCTTGTCCAAGCCATCTTCTGGTTTCTTCATTCAGCTCTTAATAAAATACTGTCTAGCCAAATATACCATGTTAGACTATACATGTATTATTGTACTAGCTCAGTGTTGTGCACGAGACCGAAAATCCAAGACCAAGACCAAGACCAAGACCGAGTGGTCCAAGACCAAGACCAAGACCAAGACCGGGTGGTCCAAGACCGAGACCAAGACCAAGACCGGGTGGTCCAAGACCGAGACCAAGACCAAGACCGCAATTTTCTGGTCTCGAGACCGTCTCGAGACCAAGACCACGTCTCGAGACCACACCACTGAGGTCCAAATCCCTGCTCCTCAATGTTTGCAAAACTACAAAATGCCACATCGAGCAATTGCATCGATGTAATTACTTACTAAGGCACTAGGATAACTGAGCATTCACGTTTTCTTGTCTCTTTTGATGCGACCAAGAGGTCCAAGACCAAGACCAAGACCGGACCTTCAAGACCAAGACCAGACCAAGACCGGACCATCAAGACCGAGACCAAGACCAAGACCGGACCTTCAAGACCAAGACCAAGACCAAGGCCGGGTGGCCCAAGACCAAGACCAAGACCGCAATTTTCTGGTCTCGAGACCGTCTCGAGACCAAGACCACGGTCTCGAGACCACATCACTGTACTAGCTGGGGTACCCGGCGTTGCCCGGGAAATTTAGGATTCGACCCGCTCCGGCCACAACCCCACCACACCCCCTTCTCCACTTCCACGGTTCCACCTACACACCCAAACCCCTTATATAGATTGGCCTATAGCCAATGGACACGTGTAATGTACCGTGGAAGAACCGCTTCTCAGTGTGGACTGGTCAACGTTGAAATAAGAAATCGCACACTATATATAATGTCTGAAGATGATAGCCTACTGCGGAACAGATGACTGTTCCCAAGAGGACAGGGTTATAAATACTCGCAATAATTATTAAGGTACATGCAACTACGGTATAAGGTAATATAACACTGTCTGCCTGATGGTACGAGTGAGTACCAATCTAACAATGTACCCCGACGTGAGAATTCCTGATCGACATAAGACGTATAAATCTTGTTATCTTACAGT
The DNA here is from genome assembly GCA_945859605.1 of Lumbricus rubellus. Classification (NCBI taxonomy): domain Eukaryota; kingdom Metazoa; phylum Annelida; class Clitellata; order Crassiclitellata; family Lumbricidae; genus Lumbricus; species Lumbricus rubellus. Next base: position 28,569,131 of record OX243819.1, on the reverse strand, counting down.
TCTAAGCAGTTGAAGTGCAGTTATATCGTGCTAGCAGGCCTATCCTTTTGACTTGACGCAGCCCTCGTGAATAAGCTGGTGCCCCGCGCTTGGGTTTTGAGTAGCGCTTTAGAAGTTTGGAGATTACGATTACGATTAGATCACGTGTTGTATTTAAGGTGGCCCGATGACGCATTGGATAACCAACTGGCATCGACATAAGAGGAATTGAGTTCGATTCCCGAAGCCTCCGTATACTGACAGACGTGCTTTAGGCCCTATAGGCTGTTATTCCAGATCCCTCTATTTCCTTCAACACTGACTCTTCTTCCAACCACACTTCCATCGCAAATTGTCCTGTCCGAAGCATATAGGTGTTATCTTTGACCAGCATCTTAGCTTCTCCGACCAGATAACACAACTATCCCGCACTTGTTTCATGCACATACGAGATCTCCGCAAAATCCGACCTTTGCTGGACTTTAAAACTGCATCCACAATAGCCACATCTATAGTTCATGCGAAACTTGATTACTGCAACTCTCTCTTCCTAAACATTGATTCAACCCAAATTAACCGCCTCCAAGCTATCCAGAATGCCCTCGCCCGTGCATTGACGAAAACCCCGAAACGTCACCACACCACTCCAGTCCTGAAATCACTTCACTGGCTCAAAATACGTGAGCGCATCGAATACAAAGTCTTATCACTCACTTACAATACTCTTCAATCATCCCAGCCGTTCTACCTTCGTCAATTATTGTTCACCATACAGCCACTTCGTTCAACACGCCCCTCATCCTCCATTACACTGCTTCGCCCTCCCATCACTTCATCGCTGAAATTCGCAAACCGCTCCATAGCCATTGCCGTTCCACCTCTTTGGAACAAACTTCCGCCCGCACTTCGGCAAACTTCCGACCCATCATACTAACTCACCAAAAGCCCACCGCTCGCTATCTCTCCACGGGTCTTTCACTCAAAGCTGAAAACATTGCTCTTTCACAAATCATATCCTGATTCTTTCTCTTCTCCTCACATCCCTCGGCATTTCAACTCTAAACATCACCCACCTTAGCCGTCCATCTATTCTAGCCTATCTGCCTGCCTGACTCTCCGGACTTGACCCGCTGCCTATCGATTTTGCTTTGATTGAGCGCCTGTGAATAAGCTGGTTCCCGTGACTTCGCTTTTGTGGGCGCTGTAGAAATCTAGAGATTCCGATACGATTACGATTATTATTAACTCCCATGTATTGCAGTACATGTGTCTGTTGTGTGCGTATATAGTTATGATTGCTGCTAATTAAGATAGTCGCATTGGCCTAACTATAACTATAGCTTGCTGCAACTAGTTGCGGTCTGTCAAACGTATTGTTCAATAAACGAAAAAAATTATTGCATGTCTGGAATAGTATACCTGACCATTTTTCTATTTCAGTCATAAATTGACGATCGAGCGATTAATGTATTTTTTTAAAGTCGTAATAATTATCTATTGGATCTTTCCATGTCGATGAACCCAAACAATGAAGTTCTGGAATTTAAATTGTGTCCAACATAACCATAGTGGACTAAATTAATCATTAAATTTACAAGCATTTCCAATGATGTGCTTGTCTGTCTGACAGTGTCTGTCTGTCTGCCTGCCTGTCTGTCTGCCTGCCTACCTGTCTGTCTAGCCTACACAAACATTTGTAAAATCTAGTAATCGAGGAGTTTTATAAAACAAAATTGAAATGCAGAGTTATGTAGCACTAGTAAAAATAACTCGAACAGCCAGTTTCGTAAAATTCTTTATCTTTTTAAACGAGGACGAGCACCTGACCTAGGCCTAGGCTGACATGACACGAACTATTTTGCCAGTCATTAAATTTACAAGCATTTCCAATGATGTGCTTGTCTGTCTGACAGTGTCTGTCTGTCTGCCTGCCTGTCTGTCTGTCTGTCTGCCTGCCTACCTGTCTGTCTAGCCTACACAAACATTTGTAAAATCTAGTAATCGAGGAGTTTTATAAAACAAAATTGAAATGCAGAGTTATGTAGCACTAGTAAAAATAACTCGAACAGCCAGTTTCGTAAAATTCTTTATCTTTTTAAACGAGGACGAGCACCTGACCTAGGCCTAGGCTGACATGACACGAACTATTTTGCCAGTCATCATTATTATCGTTATTAGTACTACTACTACTACAGTGCTACTGCCGTATACTACTGGTATACCTACTATTTACATGGGCGTCCGCAGGAATTTTTCTAGGGGGGCGCAGACTTTTAAATAATTGTCACATGGTCTAATCTTAATGGGTGACAGTTTGAATTTCCATATTACCACTAGAGAATCCTATTATAGCCTACCTAAACGTTACGTGCCTAAAGAAAGGTATTATAGGCCTATACTATAGGTTCAACTTGTAGAACGAATCGATAATCACGTTGAAAATCGCGTTGTAACAATCACAGCCAAATAATCTAAATTTATGTGCAACTATGCGAAAAATCCAGGGGGGCGCAATTGCGCCCCCTTGCTCCCCGCTGCGGACGCCCATGACTATTTATAATGCTGCTGCTTCTTCTTCCGCTCTATGTCGTAATGGCTGTTACACCGCAGAGCAGAGTTGTGGATCGGGCGTCGTTGTTGGCTGGCAGCTTCTAATTTTGTTTCTATACTCTATTTAAAGATTTTTTCTTCCAACATATAACATCAACAACAACAGTTAGGCGCATGTTCATGGCCGCCATAGGCGACTTTTCATGGCTGCCGCTAAATTAAATGTATATTATCTTATTTCTTTAAATTATTACTTAACTTTATAATTGTTTCTGTGTTTTATTTTACATTCTTGACATGTAATGCTTGTGCGCTTGTCATTATGTAAATAAAGGCTACTTACTTACTTACTTCTATTGTTATATTGACAAACGACTCTGCTGCTGGACGCTTCTGCGAGTAGGCAAGGTGCGGCTGGGGAAAAAACCCATTAAGAAAATCGGGATTTCAAAACGAACCGCTGAATATTTTGTTATAAAACTTCGCCAGTCTATTTGACACATATTTATCTACACGTACAGCTTGGCTAAATCTAATGAAATTCGAATCATGAAAACAAAAATGGCGCAATGCTGAAGTGAAACAATGCTATTTTCGTTTCAACAGCCATTTAGTGACAGCAATAATTCAGTAGCCTAACGGCGCAAACAGAATGGTAACAAAGTTCAAGGCTACTTATTGTTATTGACAAGATTAGGCCAAACTGTTAAGTTTTGTGCAATGAATGTTCGAAGTGAACACCGTTTGCTTTTACTCAAGCTTGCAGACGTTTTCGAAAGCCCAGAACACTCTTCTGAATGGTCTCAAGTGATAAAAGTCATTCCAGATGATTTGCCGCGTATTTTCAGTTCAGAAATGTTCTTTGGCTTTATGGTAAGTTTGTTGTAAGTCTCAAGCATTGCACCCCAGACTGCATAGTCGAGTGGGTTTATATCTGGAGAATTTGACGGTCACGAATCCTTGTCGATGAAGTCAAGACAATGACTTGTTAACCAATCTGGGCCAGCTTGGCGCCGTAAACGGGCGCTCGGAGCCGCGCTCCATCTTGCTGAAAAGTGAACTGATTTCCCAAGACAGTCATCGACAAGCTTAGGAAAAAGATTCTCCTAGTAGTACTTAATTAGCATTGACTTTGCAAGCGTACTTTACTCTCGATCATAGCTGATTCCTGCAGAAACCATGATGTGGGGAGAGAACTTACATGTGGCCTAGCTCTCTCGACCAACCGACGGCTTGGATGGATATCGGCTTTTTCTTCTTTGCCCAGACGCCGTTGTTTTGATTATTAATGGGTGGATAGATGTAAAAGATCTCTTCATCGGTGAAGAACACGGTCCGCAAAGCGGAAATGACGTAATTATGGCACAGCACAGGCTATTACATGTAAAAAATATGATTTCCTATTTTCGTAAATGCTTTGCTCAGTTGGAAAAATGCAGTTCTCTCTTCTGCCTGATGTCATGATCACAAAATTAATATAAAGATACTGACATAAAATTTTCGGAGAATATGTAAAAATATGTTACGAATAAGAATGAAAATATTTGTAAAAAAATATTCAGCGGTTTTTGAAAAATCGCAATTTTCGTAATGGGGTATTATTTTCGGCCGCTTCTGTGTGTATATATACACACACACACACATATATATATATATATATATATATATATATATATATTGAACTATATTCTCTTCCGCTCTCATAAGTTAACAAGTAAGGTCAACGTAGACAATATTAATATTCCTCAAGTGAAAGATGTTAAATTCCTTGGTGTCTATGTGGACCAATATCTGATCAGGAACAGACACATAGAACACATAGATCTAAAATTAGCTAAGATCATATAATGACAATAATAGGCATAATAACAAGAATAACAAGAATATCCTACCTACTACCTAGAAGTATTTTGTTTACCTTATACTACTCTATGGTTTATCCGTATTTATCCTACTGCAACATGATATGCCCTATAGATATTACGTATAATATGTATATATTAGATCGAGTATTCCACTGTTCCCAACAGTGTTTCGTCTTTCAATTCTCGTGCTGAAGTCGTGTCTGAAGGACCACACATCCGACACATCTCGTTTTTGTCCGATGAATAGAAGTAGGCCTACGTGACATTTTTAGTCAAATTAGTAAAGAAAAACTCAGGAGCTAGGACCTCTAGGCGTGTACTTGATGTTTAACGTCACTGTGTGGTAACATAGACCATTAGCGACGCCCACCTCCTTTATCCAGGCCTGGGACTGGCACTGGCAGAGTGCAACCAGTGGCTGAGTTAGGACCTCTAGGCAAGTCGGAAGGGAGCTTTTATACGTGTCCACTCGCGTCATACGGCTGTCACGTCACTGGTTGGGCGTTGTTTTGATAGCAAAGTCATCTACTCTGGAACTCTTGGGGCAAAACTTCGTTCTGCATTCCGTTGACCTTAAGATTACGTTACATGTATGTCATATCAGTTGAGCGCATTCCAAAATGTTACTTTCAAACAGAATCGGCGTGAAAGTTTCACGCCGATTCTGTTTCATAGCGACTGCATGTTCACAGCTGGCGTGATAAATGTGTGATAGGCCCAAATGTGATAGTGGCGTAATAGAAGTCTTCCTTCATCATGCTCTTACTGGGTAGCAGAGCTCCAGAGCATCTGTAAAAAGACGGCTGACGCAAGCTGATAGTATGACGTAATAACAATGTAGCGTCATGATGTCTGCATGGTTAACAATTTCTATTGCAATAAAATACACGTGACGTCATCGCTTTGTTAGGAAAAAATCAATTGTTTTCATTAGTAATTACGAATTTGGATCAAAACAAGAAACTAGTGCTTTAGTTAGCAAACCTCTTCCTAACCATTTGAGCGCCTAATGTGAAAATGTCTTAAAGATGCGACAAATTAGTTTGTAATTTCGCTTGTAGTTGCAACCCAGAGATGATTGCAAGTATTGTTGCTAATGTCAGACATGGTACTGCACGATGACTTTTATGCGTGACATGATCGGTTCGACCAATCAGACTTGCCACACGGATGTTGTCTTTTAACCAACAAGTGTTGTTGAATTGTGTTGTCGTAACGAATTAGAAACGCTAGACGGGATTGGAACCGGGACCAGATTGATAAAAAGGAGCGGTAACAAGTCCCATACAGCTGCACACAGTGCACAGTGCAGCATCACTTACAACAATTTATCCGATGCGGACAGTCTGATGCAGTCCAATTAAGCTGTTAGAGTCTTATAGTGATCAGAGTATGGCAGCAATGTCATGCGGCATCAAAACCTCGACTACTCAGATAGCCTGCTCCATAACGGTCCTATACGTGGGATTAGGAACACGGATATCAGGGTATAGATCGACGCATTAGGCAATCTTTCCTTCTATTTCCAACTAAGACTAGATACAAATGCATGTAGCATACGTAGGTCCGATTTACTCTGTCATATATGCCTGGTAGATTTGAACTGAAGGCAATTATATTCCCACGGGCATATTCAGGTATTATGTGTATACCTGAGCCCGCTAATCCTCCGTCAATAGCGCCGAGTGCCTTCCGCACAGGGTCTTGTCTAAAATCTGCCACGACCAAGTCTTATGTTATAGGAGTCTTATAGGCCTATTATAGGAAGGGCATTATGTCTTTAGTAGATGCGAACTCTCTACATTTCCTCGTCAAAACGGTGAGGAGTTACTTCCACGTAATCCCAGAGGTTTCTTTTCTTGTCCGAACCATCTTCTGGTTTCTTCATACAGCTCTTAATAAAATACTGTCTTGCCAAAAATACCATGTTAGACTATACATGTATTATTGTACTTGCTGGGGTACCCGGCGTTGCCCGGGAAATTTAGGATTTGTGGCTCCGGCCACAACCCCACCACACCACCCCCTCCTCCACTTCCACCTCCACACCCAAACCTCTCATAATTTATAGATTGACCTATAGCCAATGGATACGTGTAATGTGCCGTGGAAGAACCGCTCCTCAGTGTGGACTGGTCAACGGCGAAATAAGAAATAGCAAAATGAATAAACACCAACCTTATATCATTATAATGTCTGAAGATCATAGCCTATACTGCGGAGCAGCTGACTGTTCCCAAGAGGACAGGGCTATACTCGCAAGGTACATGCAACTATACGGTATAGGCTAAGCCTTAAGGTATACCGTAGTATAATAATAACACTGTATGCCTGATGGTATGAGTATCAGTTTAACAATGTACCCCGACGTGAGAATCCCTGATTGACATAAGACGTATAAATCTTGTAATCTTACAGTTCTAAGCAGTTGGAGCGCAGTTATATCGTGCTAGCAGGCCTATACTTTTGACTTGACGCAGCCCTCGTGAATAAGCTGGTGCCTCGCGCTTGGGTTTCGAGTAGCGCTTTAGTAGTTTGGAGATTACGATTACGATTAGATCACGCATTTGTATTTGAGGTGGTCCGGTGGCGCATTGGATAACTTACTGGCATGTAATGGGGAATAGGCGGAATTGAGTTCGACGCCTGAAGCCTCCGAATATAGACGGACGTGCTTTATTATAGGCCTATGGGCTGTTTTAATGCCTATGTATTGCAGTGTGTATTGATGCTAATTACATGTAGGATTACCGCATTGGCCTAACTATATAGCTTACTGTAACTGGCTGCATTTTGTCAACCGTATTGTTCAATAACCGAAAAATATCACTATTGTATTGTATTGTATTGTATTGTACATGTATCTGACCATTTTTCTATTTCAGTCATAAATTGACGATCGAGCGATAAATGTATTTTTAAAAGTCGTAAGTAGCCTATCTATTGGATCTTTCCATGTCGATGAACCCAAACAATGAAGTTCTGGAATTTCAACTGTGTCCCATATAACCCTAGACCTAGTGAACTAAATTATTAATCATTAAAGTTACACGCATTTACAATGATGTGCTTGTCTATCTGTCTGTCTGTCTGCCTGCCTGCCTGCCTGCCTGTCTGTCTAGCGACTCTAGCCTACACAAACATGCGTAAAAATCTTGTAATCGAGGAGTTTTATCAAACAAAATTGAAATGCAGAGTTGTGTTAGTAGCCTACTAGTAAAAATAATTCGAGCAGCCATGCAATTTCGTAAAATTATTGATCTTTTTAAACGAGGACGAGCACCTGACGTACCGTAGACCTACATGTAGGCTTTATTATGACACGACAAAAATGCAATAGGACAAGGAATGCACAACAAGACACTAACTATTTTGCCAGTCATCATTATTATCGTCATTAGTACTACTACTACTACTACTACTACTACTACTACTACTACTACTACTACAGTACTACTGCTGTATACTATATACTGGTAGTCTGGTATGCCTACTGTTTATAATGCTGCTGCTGCTGTTCTTATACCATATGTACCACCACCACAACCACCGCCGCCGCCGCCGCCGCCACCACCACCACCACTAATACTACTGCTGCTGCTGCTGCTGCTGCTGCTGCTGCTGCTGCTGCTGCTGCTGCTACTACTACTACTACTACTACTACTACTACTACTACTACTACTACTACTACTATTACTACTACTACTACTACTACTGCTGCTGCTGCTGCTACTACTACTACTATTAGTCTATTACTACTACTGCTATTGCTGCTGCTGCTACTAAAATAATGATAATAATGCTAAGACTGTATAATATTTGTGAGGCTTCGTTATCTGATGACAAAGCATTAATCGATGACGTTGAGCAATGATTCACTTCCTGTCTATAAGGTCTTTAATATTGACCTCATGATATATTATATATAATCGAGATAAACTCTTAAGGATTCAGAATTTCAGATCATGTCAGTAACAATTAAATGTAAGGTAACAACTTACCATTCCTCCGTCTTTCGAGTGGCGCTTTAGAAGCCTGTGGATTACGATTACGATAACGACTACTTGGACATGAATTAACCTATACAGCTAAGTGACCATCACACGACTTGTTACAGCTATGGCTCGAATTGGGAAGCAGGCGGTTACTGGTGGCCAGCAAAGCGTCCGCGGGGTGTCCGAGGCGTGCACCATGGTAACGGCGGTCTAATTGGATGATTACACAGGTTAATCTGTCCATGGCATTGCACAGACAAATCCTCGTATATAATTATACACAAACACATAATAATCTGTGTATAGGCCTATACATATGGTAGTACATAAATTATATAATATAATATTATATGGTGTAAATATATAAAAATGGTATAATATATCACTTATAGTATAGTGTATAATATATAAAATTATATGGTAATACATATAATATTATATATAAAAATACCTGTAGGCCTAGATCTATAGGCCTATGTTATTGTCCATGCATGTACGTGCAACTATTACTATATGCAGTGCAGGTTCTTTACACAACAAGTCTCGTATTTATCTACGATTCTCCGCGCGGCTGAAGGACATAATAATATTATAGACAATAAAGTCATGTATTGCTTCCTTACTCAAATAATTCCGCAGTGTGTACTGCAAGGACCCGTGAGCGATTGTGTGTGCGTGCGCCTTAGTATATATTATCGTCGTCATGGCTACACCGCTTCTGCGTGCATTGACCAAATTGACTTTTCTAGATACGACGGTATACCCGCCGCTGCTGTTGTTGTTTACGTCTCCATGACAACGGAAGCGTCTCCCGTGGCGACGCCCGGCACGCGAGAGTACGCGAACGCCGCTGCCGCAGACCCATAAATAAACGCCGGCGTCGTCGTCATGGCGACAAGAGGCAGCGCTTGTAACGTGCGGCGTATCCAGGCAACGAGAAAACACGGGCAATTGTCGTCGCCGTCGTCGTCGTTTCTGTTATGTGTTGTCTGATTGTATCGGCTTCGATCGACGATAATTTGGCCAGCGGCGGCGGGTCGACCAACGGACGAAAGTTTCTAATGGCTTCGGGATATTGAATGCAAACGCGCAGAGGCGGTGACGGCGCGCATGCATTTGAGCTGCGTGCATTTGACCAATGATTGGTGTGTGTCACAGTGTGTGTGGCAAATTGATATGTTTATAATGCTCGCGTCATTTGTATCGACGACGGGCGCTGTTGTTGTTGAAAAAGCTTCTAACGCTTTCTAACACTGTTTGTTTTGCGTGACCCGAAGGCTCGTCTAAGTGCGGCGTGTGTAAGTATAATAATGATGATGGTTATAATGATGTTAATAATGATGTTAATACGTGTAATGCATGCTTTATACATGTAATCGGATAAGTATTTAGGTGTCTGCAGTTTGCTCCGAGCAATATTAGTTGTGATTGAAGCTTGAATTGGGGATGTGAAGGTAAGCCTGTAGTGTTGGCCTAATAACGCTAAGGGTTAAGCGTGTTCCTGTTTGGCATATTTCGTCTGTTGCGTGACATCGGTTAGGTTAATAATTATGGTTGCATAGACTAAGTTATAATATTAATAGTAATAATAATAATAATAATAACAACAATATCAATAACAATAACAATAATAATAATAACATCCAGCGATTCGATGCGGTTGCATTCCACGGTGCCTTTCCAGCGCAGGATCTCAGCGACGATTAGGTGCCGTTCCAGATGTTGTGATTCTGTTCTTAATTAATATTTAAGTCTCTGAATACCTTGGGGCAATAATAAAAAATAACAATAATAATAATTTTTCTTTAATGAAACGTAGGCCTGCAAAAGCACTGCATGCGCTGTACATATAGGAAGTTAAAAGCAATATTCTTAACTAGCATTAATCTTAACTACTGACAGAACAGACAGTCTGCAATACACGGCACGAATAGCAGCCTACAAAGCATGTCCGCCATACGAAGCGCGATCTCGGTGCCTCTCGCTTCCCATGCCAGCGTGTTAACCAATGCGCTCCCAGCCCTCTGCATAATGTAACACTCCAACTGTATAGACTAACTGCATAGATACTAACTGCATATACAAACTGTATAGTCTAACTTAATAGTCTAACTGCATACATGTAGTCTAACAGCATAGTCAAATTGCATAGTCTATTGTATATTATGCTAACCAGACAGTGCATGTCATATGTCATAATTGAAGGATTATATGAGCTAAACAGGGCTCTGTGCATACTTGCCGGGCATTACGTAATTACATTGCTGGTTAATGGTTATAGATAAGCATGCAAGGCATCACATAGGTTAGACATGGAATCACGTTTACATTATTTACTCGGCATTGGATAATTCTATCATGGAGTCATTTATTTAGCTTACCATGGCATCGCGCAGGCTAACTGGATGTTACATGTACATAGGCTAACCAGGTGTCGTGTGGGCTATAGCCTAAATGGGTGATTGCATAGGCTAAAACCAGGGCAGCGTAGGCTACACACTTCCATTAGAACATAAAAATTTTAAAAAGTCCAATTTAAGTTATTCTTGTTAAAGTGACTCGTATAACAGCTATATCGTTTTGTCATGGCCTTAATAATCCGTGCATTCTGCAATCTGCAACAAGCGCTTATTCAGTTCGGTTCGTTGGTGGTAAATCCGTAAATTGGTAAATCTTGAATAAACAGTGGCTATTACAATAGGCTACAATCAATCAGAGGCTGATATTCTTGCAGGATGGGGCGAAACACAACGGACACGGTTGATTTTGTTGACAAGAACTCGAAAAATGCCTAGCATGATATTGATCATAATTATGGGTATTTTTTTCTTGCAGGTTTCTGGACGTAAATTTGTTCGTTTATACTTCGATTATATTTGGTATCTACCCATAGGCGTAGGAGACGTGGGTCCAGAGGGCAAATGTTCCCCAAATTTCGGGCAAGTCTGATTTTTTGGGCAAGCAGGCTCGGACAAATTAAAAAAGTTAACAAATTTTTGGGCGAAAGTACCGGATGACTAAAAAAAAGGTCGTCAGAATTTTCGGGCAAACGTAACGGGAATTTTTCTTAAGATTTCGGCCGGATGACAAAAACTTTTCGGGCAAAAGTCTCATTTTTGCCCCACACTGCTGGAATGTCTCCTACGCCTATATGTATCTATACTGCATTAGCGCTTTAGGGGTGGTCAATGAGAACTCCTGAAAGTAAGGATCAACACTCAACAGTAGGCTACTTTAGTCCATGAGATAATAAGAAGCGAACACATCTGTATGCTCGTGTTTTTATAAAACGAGCACTCTTGCAGCGACTCTTGAAATTGCTATTTCTAACGAATAATAAGCAAAGCTGTTGATCGTATTTCAGGTCGTCAACCTTTACGCAGAAGAAGAAGAACTCAAAACACACGTTAAAATTCTCTTTAAAATTGACGTTGTCTGCTTCAAATGGCGTCCGATGCCCAACTAGAAACAGATGGAAGTTCAGAAACGACCAATCTTATGCAGAGAGACACCAATGACGACACCATCGAGCATGAAACGCTCAGCGCGGATAATGATCAAACGAAGAAAGACATGGACGAAATCCTGCATAGAAGTCTAACATTAGAAGAAAAAGAAACAGGAAGTGACGTCATCGAAGATGAAGCCCGCGAGAAATTATCAGACGTAAAGAACAACGAAGACGATAGCGGAACAAGTCTACAATCTAAATCCGATAAGAACAGTTGTGAACAGCAGTGCAGAATCACTGATGATAAGTCGACAGAGGAGCAGATTATTAAAAGTAAATCAATCGAAAAGGACATTGCAGTTGTCGAGTGCGGCGCCGAGATATCAACAACAGTAACTGTTACTGTGAAGTCCGACGAATGCAACGACCTTTCAAAGTCCGAATCTAAGCGACACAAGTAAGATGATTTTGATTTTATTTTTTTGAACAGTTTTGCATAAGACTTTATATGGTCCAACCATAGGCGTACGGGAGGTTTCAGAAGTGGGGGGGGGGGGGCAAAGATTGAACTTCTGCCCGAAAAATTTATCCGGCCAAAAACTTGACGACCTTTTTTTTTTTAGTCGTCCGGGATTATTTTTGCCCGAAAAACCAGACTTGCCCCAAACTTGACGACTTTTTTGTCGTTTGGGTCTGTGTTTGCCCGAAAAAACCACCAAACTTGCCCGAATTTGGGGGGGGGGGGCAATTGCCCCCCCTGCACCCCCGCCTCGTACGCCTATGGGTCCAACAGTTAACTAAATACAGGACATTCAGCATACATACATACATGCATACATACATACATACATACATACATACATACATACATACATACATACATACATACAGGGTGGCTCAAAAAAAATGTACCAACGGATAAAATGCGATAACTTCGCAACCGATTGAAATTTTTCTCCGAAAATTTCCCAATTTGTAGGGGAATGAATTTCCAACAATCCCTGAAAGTTTCACTTGAAACTTTTTAGGTTTGCAAAAGTTACAGCTATTTAAACTTTCAATATCGTTTTTTCGAATTTCCGGAGAATCATGTTCCAATACATGTGATTTGATTACGATTTTTTGGCTAATTACGACAAATAAAATGATGATGATGATGTCATTCAACCTCACTAAGAGCTGTAAAGAAGTGTTTATGATTGTAATCTGTTAGTATTTGGTCATATTTTGTATATTAAAGTCTCAATTTGTGAATCCGTTACTGAACGTCATGGACAAAGTGTCTGCAGATGATAAAATGGGAACTCGAACGTTACGTGAACAGAGACTGGACATCGCGCGATCATTGCAAATAACCTATTGAAAAGTGGAGCCTGAGCACAGTGAAGGCTATCTGCAGACGTGTTTATGTAATGGAGGTCAGATGTTGGAAGATAGGCAGGAAGTTGTCATTGGTCTGACGAGGGAATACGCCATGTTCAGGAAATTCGCGTGGTATTCGAAAGGGTTAAGTTTGCAAAGCACATCATGGTTTCAGCATCAGCTATGCTGGCATGTGCTACGGCTGCAAGAAAAGACTGCATTTAATCCCATTCAGTAGGCTAAATGTCAAACTCATCGCTGAATTCTCTTACTCAGACTCATTGAAGACCCGATCTGGTTTTAATTTCCAGCATGACCGTGCGCCTGCTTGCTCGCACGGCAAGGCTGATTATGATGACGCTACCGGTACCTTATTTTTTCCATCAACTGCAGTAAATTTATTGGCAAAGGTGGCTAACAACCTTGCCAGACCTTAGCCCTCTTGCCAATCACGTCTGGTGAGCTATGCTGGAACGCTGCAAGACATTTCATCCCAAGTTGGAGAACATTGGCTAGCTGGATGAAGTCTTGCTGCTAATGTGGGGTCAATTGCCGCAGGACCCGATCAGCAAGGTCATACTGAGCTACGCAAAAAGATTTTGAACTCGTGTTAAAGCAGGGAGAGGACACTACCATCATACCTTAAAATAAACTGAAAAACAAAATTCTGAGGTTGTAGTGAAAAGTGATATCATTTGACATGGAAATCAACAAATGACGTTAATTTTTCCGCGGAAATTCGAAAAAACGGAATTTAAAGTTTGAACAGCTGTAACTTTTGCAGACATGAAACTTTTCTAGTGAAACTTTCAGGGATTGTTGGAAATTCATTCCCCTGCAAATTGGGAAACTTTCGCAGAAAAAGGTCAATCGGTTGCGAAGTTATCACGTTTAATCTGGTGGTACATTTTTTTTGAGCCACCCTGTACATACATACATACATACATACATACATACATACATACATACATACATACATACATACATACATACATACATACATACATACATACATACATACATACATACATACATACATACATACATACATACATACATACATACATACATACATACATACATACAGAAATACATACAGAAATACATACATACATACATACATACATACATACATACATACATACATACATACATACATACATACATGTATGTATGTATGTATGTATGTATACATACATACATACATACATACATACATACATACATACATACATACATACATACATACATACATACATACAGAAATACATACAGAAATACATACAGAAATACATACAGAAATACATACAGAAATACAGAAATACAGAAATACAGAAATACAAAAATACGTACATGCATATACGTCGGATATTGATTGTCGAATATATGATTATACTTTATTCATTTCACATTGATTATACATAGCGCTTGCTTTCGGTGAGTACTATAAGCATAGCCATAGAATTCATTGAATTAATACAACTGCTATGCACATTATATTATTGCAGCGTCTTCAAGAGTATAATCGATAGACTCGCACGCAAAGATGTCGTTCCTCTGGAACAACAGACTCAAATTCTCTTCCCCGCTGGTGGTGACTCCAATTGTTCCGTTTCCACAGCATCAACCCCATCTATGCAGCGTCTCATCCCTGCTAATCAGAACCCGGCTGCTGCTGCTGCCATCCCCCATTCGTCGTCCACATCAACCGGGATTCGCTTCACCAATACCGCCGCCGCTTCCTCCTCTTCCTCATCCTCCTCTTCCATCTGCTCCACATCCTCGTCAGCACTCAACCTCTCCTTCCTCTTCCGAGGGTTTCCACGCTACGAAGATTCTGGAACGTCTCTGAACAGCGACAAAGGAGGAGGAGGAGTTCCAGTGGACCATCCCTCAAAACTTCCTCACCCATGCATCGCTAGATATCAGGGACGTCTAGCGAACTGGAAGGTGCCTGCTGGGAAGAAGGACGGCCTGGAGAAGGTGGGCTTGCAACCAGACGACAATGACGAAACATTTCTGGACGATGCGGAGATCATCTTCCGGAACAAGGTGGAGATGATGGACTGCATGCTTCCACCGGATCCAACGGACCCACTTCCGGTTACAAACCGCGATCCATCCTCCGTGCTCCACATGGACCTCGAAAACGACGAAGCAGCTGCATCGTCACTGGAGAACTGTAGACTTGGTGCCATAAAGCGGAAGTACCACAAGTCATTGGACTACCTGCGAAAGGTGCGCGTCATATCGTGCACGCTGGAAAGGGAGCGCGAGAAGCTTCGGCAGAAGCGGCAGTGCCTGCAACGGGCGCTACATAAATTGAGATTTCTCTACAACGTCACGCGTCTTCGCTATGCGGGTAGGGGTCGAACCCTCGACCGACAGACGATGAGCTCGCTCTGGGACCTGGCGAAGTTCGAAGAAGCGACGAAAGAGAAGCAGGAAGAGGAAGAGGAGGAGGGAGAGGGAGTGGGAGTGGGGGAAGACGAACATGAAGTGGGAGAGTGGCACGGGAAGAGGCTGGAGACTGGATCCGATCAGGGGTTATCGCCTAGGTCATCATCCCCTGCACGTTTCTCTAATAAGAGGCAAAGAATCGTGAAAAACGAAGACGAAGCATTGCGGATGGACTGCGATGACGACGTCACAACTACGTCATCACCAGTGAACTACAGTCTCAGAGAGAACGACGAAAAGACGCGTGGAAGCCAGTGCAGCGTCGTCAGCCGAGCACGCGAAGGATCGTCGAACGGCGGCGGAATCTTCCCGTGGGACTTGATCCGTCGTGGGAATCGAGTGGCGGAAATCACGGAACCGCTGAACCTCGAAGATCAGTTCTCCAAACGTCGTCGTCAACATCATCATCCATCGTTGGTCGCCGATGGTGCTTCCGGTTGCACGCGGCGCTATATAAACTCATCACCGTCGTGTTCAGCAGACGATCATCAGCAGCAGCAAGCGGATGAGCAGACGAACAACGTTCCCGCTCATTCGACAAACTACAGCAGCAGTCGCTCGAACCGACTTCAGAGCAGGAAGATGATGGGAAGAGGAGAAGAAGGAATTGGAGGTGGAGTTGAAGGAGGACGAGGAAGTGGATGTGAATATGGAGGAGGAGAAGGAGTAAGAAGAGGCGGAGGAGGGAGTAAAGGAGGAGAACGTGGAGGAGAAGGAGGAGATGGAATTGGTGGAGGTGGAAGTGGAGGAGAAAGAGAACATGGTGGAAGAGGTGGTGGAAGTGGTGGAGGAGTAGAAGGTGGAGGAAATGGTGGAGGGGGCTATGCGTCGGTCAACTACCATCGGGCGCACATGAAGAGCAATCGATTGGAAGTGAACATTGGAAAGACGCCGTCGACTGCGCACGAAATGAAGCGAGACCTGAACAATTTCACTTACTTGTTCTGCAATCAAAACAAGGTCTGAGGCTTTTCGGGGGGAGAGGGCTATATGCATGTGGTGCCAGTACAAAGCCTGAGTCAAGGATGGGGCACCAGCTATATATGTCGCCTACGACTTCAACAGATCGAGTCATGGTCATATCGGGTCTAGTCAGCAGGTCGAAGAAACTAAAATAACGTGAAGACGATATCGAACATTCCAAAGAATTTTTTGTTGGTCATAAGCAGGTCAATAGTAACACAGGCATAACGTCAAATGACAAGTGCGATCTATGGTGGTATATCACCCTTGGCTTGCATGAAGGAGATGGGTGACGGTTATCATCATTGTATTACGATGAACACTGACCAACGACGATCATTCAGGGTTAACGTTTCACATGTCAATAATGGTCTGTAATACTAAACAGCGACGCAATGTTCTAGGGTCAAATGTGCGTCTATAGGCCTTTGTAGGAACAAAAGCACTCAATTAATGATGTCGTCCGGAGTGCTATTGACTCAACAATCGACGTATTTATTTATTTATTTATTTATTGCACCAGAAGTAAAATAAGTACGTTGCACTATACTTAGAAGTAAAATAAGTCTGTTGTACTATAGGCCTACCTATTTTACTTCTGCTTCAATGAAGAATAAATAAATAAATGAATAAATAAATGAATAAATAAATAAATAAGTCAATAAATTCGTCGATTGTCCCCCTTGAACGATCTGCGTGTATGTTAGTTATACACTCGCAAGATGACTGCTGCACACGTAGGCTAGGCTATATATACATAACATTCAATGGACAACAGCTCACGCAGAATCAGACTGCACTTATAAATTGTGAAATAGGCTATGTCTCGATCTCAGCATATTAACTCAGCGCTATATAAATAGCCGCGTCAGGTACGCCTATGCTACAGCTTTAATTACACCGACAATTATTATGCTACAAATCGTATGTCCAAGAGACGACTGTTAATTCGTTAATTGTTTGTTTGTTCTGTTTCACAATTATAGGCCTACAAATCTCCAAACCAGTATAAGTTTATGCTGCGCAAAGACAGTTTTATTACCCCTTCCTTTCAAAGAGCAATTCGAACACTGAAACGCGTTTATCGACCTAAGCCTACATGTAAAATTGTACATAAATAGGCTATTTGCAGTACTGCACATACAGTATAAGCTTCTAATATAATAATTTTTAGTCTATTGTACTCATTAATAGCGTGAGTAGCCTACCGGCTTAAGAATAGTCGACTTCTAGTCAAAAATTTATATATTAAATGAATGAATGAATAAATTATTCTGCCAGCCACTCAAGTACTCGCACTGTCTGTCTGTCTGTCTGCCTGTGTGTATGTCTGTCTGTCTGTATGTATGTCTGTCTGTCTGTCTGTCTGTCTGTCTGTCTGTCTGTCTGTCTGTCTGTCTATCTGCCTGTCTGTCTGTCTATCTGCCTGTCTGTCCGTTAGAGGCGATTATCATTTGCGATTGCGATGATCGCCAGACGGCGCTAGATCTATAGCGGCTATAATTTTTATCTGGTCTTTGTACAATGTTTTTGCACAGTTCTGTTGAGTTGACCATAAAAGATTGCACGGACTTTTCAATGTAGCCAACATTTAAACTAAGATTGCTCAGAAACATGAACGCTTGTACATGGGGGAAAAGAGGGTGCTTCGGGCATTTTTTTAATATCTTGTCAAATCTTTTAGCCATAGTCATTGTGTTTTGCTCCCACCTGCAAAATTCAGATGCGGGTTCCCATGTATAATCAGAGGACTAGTTAGCCTGCATTCTAAAGTTGTTTCGTAAGCTGTCTTAGTATTCATAATGATTCATAATTATTAATTAGGCCTAATTATAGGCTTTCATTAAAGCAAGGCCTTCTCTCCTGCATTCACCTAATTACTTTCTCCTGTGCACAGTCACTTAATTACTTTCAGAAGTAGGTTGCCATAGCAACCTACTGCTGCATCATGGTCAACTCCTCAGCATAATTTGTTTACTCATATCCGCATAGATTATCATTATGTTCGATCTTTGTGTTTGGCGGTGAACGCCTCTGGTTGGTTTCTTAAGGAAGTGGCGCTATATGAATTTGATATTACAATAACAATGATTCATTACGACCAGGATAGTGTAGCTATGTCGAGAATAAATTGATGATGGTGATGATGATGATGACGACGACGACTATTATCATCATCATCATCATCATCATCACCACCACCACCACTACCATCATCATCATCATCATCATCATCATCATCATCATCATCATCATCATCATCATCATCATCATCATCATCATCATCATCATCATCATCATCATCATCATCATCATCATCATCATCAACATCACCACCACCACCACCACCACCACCACCACCACCACCACCACCACCACCACCACCACCACCACCACCACCACCACCACCACCACCACCACCACCACCACCACCACCACCACCACCACCACCACCACCACCACTACCACCACCACCACCACCACCACCCCCACCACCACCACCACCACCACCATCATCATCATCATCATCATTATTATTATTATTAATATTATAAGGCACGTAATACAATTGATGAACTATACTAATTAATTAGCACTAATCAATCTTTTTATTCTGGATTTTTTTAGTTCTGGTTTCAGCTGAAAATCGATCATAAAATCGATAATTAATCACTTTGACCATCCGTCCATCATAATCTATCGATCTGTAATCGATCGACTATAAAATCCTCAATTTCTTAATTTGATTGCGTCGATTTCTCAAATCGTGTATGACTAGTGCGCTAATGCGTGTCACCACTTGCCTGATTGCATCTTGGGGCTATTATAGTCTGACTCAAATAACGTTTATAAATTATTGCCCGCATGCACCACATTATCTCCCAATTCCAATTTGCCCGAATCGAGTTAGATATGCTTACTAGCTCACAACAACCGTGGATTGGCTGGGGACAAAAGCGTGGACAAATGCAGGAGGGTAGGCCCTACGTCGTCCTGTATACAGGACGACGTAGGGCCTACCCTCCTGCATTTGTCTTTTTCAAAGGCTAGGGTTAACGAGACATTTCATGTGATTGTCAATCACTGTTCGCCGAAGGTTTCAGCAATAAATCGAATATTTATTAAAGAATATGTGTGTTTCGGTTTCAAATATGTTTTCATTCATGGATCACTTTTATGCATTCTATATCGCATAAGCTGATTGGTCGACTTCGGAGCGCGTTAGCGCTCGGTATGGGAGGTTGGTGGTTCAAACCTCACCTTAGAATAATTTTTTTACCATTTTCTTAAAACCAATGTTTTTCAAAGGCTAGGATTAACGAAACATTTCATGTGATTGTCAATCACTGTTCGCCGAAGGTTTCAGCAATAAATCGAATATTTATTAAAGAATATGTATGTTTCGGTTTCAAATATTTTTTCATTCATGGATAACTTTTAAGCATTCGATATCGTTTATTGGTCGACTTGGGTGCGCGTTGGCACTCGGTATGGGAGGTTGCTGGTTCAAACCCCGCCCTAGAATGTTTTTTCTTTTTACCATTTTCTTAAAACCAATGTTTTTCAAAGGCAAGGGTTTATGAGACATTTCATGTGATTGTCAATCACTGCTCGTCGACGGTTTCAGCAATAAATTCTTACATATATTAGCTTAACTAAATAATTATTAATCATTGATAATGCCTTTTTTTTATTTCGCTGGATAATTATTTATTGCAATCGCAAGATCCTGGGGAAAGGGAGACGGGGAGGGACGGGGCAGAGACAAGGGCAGGGACAGGGAGACGGACAGGGACAAACACAGCGACAGTGACAGACACAGAGACAGCGATAGGGACAGGAACTGTGGAAAATGAGACGAAGAGGGACAGTACAGGGGACACGGAGAGGGACCAGGACAGCGACAGGAATAGAAGCAGGGACAAGGGCAGGGACAGGGACAGACACAGAGACAAACAGAGATAGAGACAGAGATAGGGACAGGAACTGAGAAATTTCGACGGAGAGGGACAGGGACACTGACAGAGAGAGGGCCAGGGGTAGGGGCATGGACTGGGAAAAGAAGACGGACACGGACAGGGACTGGGAAAGGACAGCAACAGGGGCAGAGGCAGGGACAGAGGCACGAACAGGAACAGAGACGGAGACAGGGACAAGGACACGGACATGGACAGGAACTGAGAAATAGAGACGGAGAGGGACAGGGGCAGGGACAAGGACACAGACAGAGACAGGGCACGGACAAGGACAGGGACAAGGACAGGGACAGTGTCAGAGACACAGACAGGAACTGGGAAAGGGAGACGGAGAAGGACAGGGGCAGGGACAGGAACAGGAACAGGGACAAGGGCAGGGATAGGGAGACGGAGAGAGGCAAGATCAGCGACTGCGACAGTGACAGGCACAGAGACAGCGATAGTGACAGAGACAGAGACAGGGACAGGAACTGGGAAGGGAGATGGAGAGGGACAGGGACAGTGCCGGGGACACGGATAGGAACAAGGACAGCGACAGGGACAGGAGCAGGGACAAGGGCAGGGACAGGAACAGACACAGAGTCAGAGACAGGCAGAGATAGAGACAGAGACAAGCAGAGATAGAGACAGAGATAGAGACAGGGACAGGAACTGGAAAATTTCGTCGGAGAGGGACAGGGACACTGACAAAGACAGGGACAGGGGCAGGGGCAAGGAACTGGAAAAGAAGACGGTCACGGACAATCCATCACTTTCGGACAATCCATCACTTGACCTTACTTCATGCTGCTTCAACTTGCTTCAGACGCGCTTAGTAAGCTCCCAGCCGGTCTAGTAAGCTCTTACTTTCTTCAGAACTCCATAGCAACCTATATACTCCGTGGTAACCTAGGTTACCATGAGAAAACCTAGGTTACCATGAGAAAACCTAGGTTGCTATAAGGAAACATTTAGTAAGTTGATTGCTAAGAGTGTAATAGGAAGCGAGAGATGACCCGCCGTCGTTGACGAATTTGATAGTAACAGTCACGAGCGACTTGCACTGAGAAACAAAGTTCATCCAGCGTAACATACAGATACCGGACAGACAGGGGCGGAGTTTGGTTTCCATTTGGGGGGGCTTAAAACTTGGGCTTTGGTTTGGTCCAGATCGAGCGGCGCCGAAAATTTGTTTTCTCGGCCCAAAAAGTTGATGACCTTTTTTAGTCATCCGGCCAAAATCTTGAGGAAAATGTCACGAATTTTCCGTCCGAAAATTCTGACGACCTTCTTTAAGTCATCTGGTTGAAATCTCATAAAACCATACTATTTTCCAGCCAAAAAATTGATTACCTTTTTTAGTTTTAAAAAAGTTTCTTTTGAAAAAAGCCATTTCCCCGCATATATTTCCGAGTCTGGGCCTTCATGAAGAGCTCGGGGGCTAAACCCCTGGAAAGATGCCATTTTCATGGTAAAAATTACTCTGGGCCTTCTTGGAAGGCTTAGCCCCCTAGCCCCTGATAAACTCCGCCCATGCGGACAGAGTAGAAAAAAGGTGACATGGTGAAAAGGTAAACACTCGCCAGTCGCCTACGTTAACTCACCAAGATGAATATATTATTGAGTCTGTGTAGGATTACGTAGGAAGTTATTGGAGGCTAACCAGGTAACCAGCTTATCCACAGCATGACGCATTTGCTGAACCACCGCCACAGCATTGTCCAATGTCCACCATTGTTCGATTCACCGGAAAACTAACAATGACTTCGCCATTCAGGCATTCACTCGTAAAACGTTTTCGTCAGTTCATCGGAAAGGCTTTGTTGCATAAGCTTACACAAGTGACTAAAATAAACCTCCACGTCCATCTATTGTATACTGAATGCGTATCGGTCATTGTCACTGTACCGCCTTTGCTATGGCACTGACGTCAAAGCGTCTTTATTCGAAGATGTTTATACCACGTAACCGCATGTGTATACCACGTAACCGCCTCCATTATGCCAGAGGTAGGCCTCAGGTGCTCAGATACTCAGCCAAGCGCAACCATTACTAGAATGGACAACGTTTAGGTAGGCTGGCTCTTAGAGTATTATAAAAGGCAGCGATCGGTTGACTATGCAAACGAAGAATCGAGTCAGCAGCGTTGGTTGTATAACGAAGAAAAAAGAGCGACAGTAACATTACGATTTTTTATACAGTAACAGAACGAGTCAGAGAAGTCACTTAACTATAAGCATCAAGTTGGACTTGAAATCACTATAAAAGAAGATATAAGCAGGAATCGAAGAACGGAGTTTTGGCTGCAAAATCTTGTCTGACTTCTGGTAAGAATACGTTTGATGATGCTTTAGTGTAGACTGCGATGCAAATACTTTTTGACAGTGGAGACCGTAAGATCGTGATTATTTTTTGGTTAAACTTACGAACTGAACCATCAGTTGTTCAAATTATTAGGCCCCTTACCCGCGCACAGCTTTTCGATTGAATAATAATATCCGACTGGTTTCTCGATAATGAGTCTCACATGTATCTTACATGTAGGCTACCTAAAAATGCGTTCTTTGTATACATAGGCGCAACCATCTTATGGGACCCACGGGACGCGTCCCCCCAACTTTTGAGTGGTCCCCTAACTTTATTATTATGGTCCCCCCAACTTTTAGGACGTGATTCATTATGGCCCCCCCTACTTTTAGGACGTGATTGCACCTATGTTCGTATACAAAAGTTGCAGCTCTTGTTAAGCAGAAATATGCTTAAATACATAGCCTACCACAGTATTACGTCTGCAAATAATTCGCATCTTAAAATATCGAAAAAGTAGATATTCAAAACATGAAAAGCAGTACATTTTATGGTTAAATAGTTCGTCTGGTCTGATGTGTGCATGAGTAAATATCTTGTTCTGTCTCTTTTGTTGATAGACGTCACAGACGAGAGGAGAAGATGATGATGCGCTGGCAGTTGGTCAGTTCACTCGCACTGGTGGTGGTCGTCATCCAGTCATCTTTTCTGGTCAAATCGGAGACCACCTCACTCCCTGAAGGTATGGAATTTATAATTCGCTTTTATTTTCATTCTGTTGCAAGTTTAAATCATCAGATGTAGGCCCTATTTCTCAAGATTTCAAGTAGGTTACTCTATGATCATTAGGCCTATGTGGAAAAACAACAGAAGTAACAGAGAAAATGCAATGGTTTCGTTACAAACATCTTTTAATCCAAAAATTACTTCTTAACTTACATGTATACGCTCTCTGTTTTATCTGTTCAGATTGTGTCAGTCGAGGTCTGGACCTCGTGTTTGTGGTTGATGGCTCTGGAAGCATATGTGATAACGATCCCAAATTCGAGTACGGAAAAGACACAACATGCGACAACTGGAACTTCATTCTCAAGTTCATGGGAGATTTCGTCAACGACTTGGACATCGGTCTGACCTCCACAAGAGTTGGTCTTGTCACTTTCGCCAGCACAGCTACTCTTGGATGGGACCTCACAAAGTAAGTCTCAAAAGATTATTGATCAAACACTTTTATGACGTTAGTTTACAATGAAAATCAACTATCTATCAACCAAATTGTGTGGAAAACTATTGACTTTGCAATAAAAGTCAGTTTGACGATCGTACAATTACTCATAAAGACTTATTTTACGAGAAATGTTGTCAACAAATAGCGTCAGATCCCAGTCGACGTTTAGCGTGGCATATAGCCTAATCTTTTTAGTTCAATTAGATTGATGCCTTTTACATTATGATATTTAATATATAGAAGTCTCTGTATAAGATTAGCTTATATCAACATGAAAATAAATACATTATCATTCTGATATTTGCCTCAATAGAAACTCAAAAAATGATAATCTTTATTTTT
The DNA here is from genome assembly GCA_945859605.1 of Lumbricus rubellus. NCBI lineage: Eukaryota > Metazoa > Annelida > Clitellata > Crassiclitellata > Lumbricidae > Lumbricus > Lumbricus rubellus. The sequence goes on along the minus strand of OX243819.1, from coordinate 28,544,673 downwards.
TAATTCAGATATACCGACAAGACAGAGCTGATGAATGCCATTCACAACCTTCCCTACCCCGGAGGCACTACAGACACAGCAGGAGGTGTTCGCATGATGTGTACACAGGTATTCGGGGTTAATGGTGATAGATCTTTCGTCAACAACACGGCCATCATCATCACCGACGGACAGCCAACTAATCCAAGCGCTGTTCCATCGGAGATCAACGCAGTTCATTCGCAGGGAATCACCACGTACGCAGTCGGTGTCACGAGTCTTGTTAACGAAGACACTCTGAAACTGCTCTCATCTGCTCCTCAACAGGTACGAAAAGAATGGAATTTGCCATAAATAGTTAACTACAGAAAAACTCATTAAATTTATTCTGTACATTTTACTCTTTTAAGGACAGTTTTTAAAATGCAATAATTGTGACGCTTTAAACATCAATCCATAGGCCTACAGCGATATAATTATAATTTGTCTTTTTTGTCTTATCGTGATGCCAAGCTTTCCTACTATCATCATATTATGTGTGGTTCTGCTAGTATTGCATAGTCAGACGTAATGAGCAATTTAGCGACTCTTCAATTGGTGAACTTTTCCGGATCAATAATTGCGTTTTTTCTTGATCAATTTGCAGCTGAATCTAAACTACTTCATGGCTTCCGACTTTGGTTCAATCGGAACAATAAGAAACTCCCTGCAAAGTGCCGCAACATGCATCACGACACCAAAGACAACCGTTGTTATTCCGTCTACTCTGCCCTCAACGACAACGACGACCACCGCCACTCCGACCACAAGCACCAGCCCCAGCACAAGCACAAGCCCCACCACAAGCATAAACCCCAGCACAAGCCCAAGCACAAGCACCAGCCCCAGCACAAGCACAAGCCCCAGCACAAGCACAAGTCCCAGCACAAGCACAAGCCCCAGCACAAGCTCCTCTACCCGTCTTCCAACAGCACCTGTAACAGTCGCTAGCACAAGCCACAGTCCTATCCCAGCAAGTACAACGACGGTCGCAATGGTAGCACCGATTAGCTCAACCGTTTACAGCAGAGGTACAGGATCTCCACTCCCTGTTACAGGTAAAACATTTTTAAAATACAATGAATTATTAGTAGGTTTATAGCCGACAAACAGACAACCTTGATTTCACAATTAATTTATTATCTTGTGTGGTATTTAAAAAAAACTATACTTAGGAAAAATGCTTGTCGAGTTAGTGTAGGCTAAATGGAAGGGGAGCGCTCTCAGCCCCGTTTGCTCGTAGGCCTACTACATCAAGCGAAGCCAAGATTTTTCTGGGGTTGGCCCGGCAGCATGCGACTTTGGAGAATTATACGATTGCGATACCATAGCTGTTATTGCGCATAGAAGATACATGTATATTGCTGTATAGACGGCTCTACGGCGTGGGCTGTAGCCTACAGTGTATTATAATACCATGCTTCTAAAATTGTTTTAGAGGATTGTTTTACTAATCGATCGTTTGAAAAATTATTGCAGACTGCGTTGGAAGTGCAATGGATTTGGTCTTTGTGGTCGATGGATCTGGAAGCATCTGTGATAACGATCCCAAATTCGAGTACGGAAAAGACACAACCTGCGACAACTGGAACTTCATTCTCAAGTTCATGGAAGATTTCGTCAAGGACATGGACATCGGTCTGACCTCCACAAGAGTTGGCCTTGTCACTTTCGCCACCACAGCTACTCTTGGATGGGACCTGAAAAAGTACGAAACGTTTTCTAATCGCCACTGGTCTAGAAAATTATTGTTTTAGTCGTTTTCTCAGTTCCAGCAAATGAAACTTTAAATGTAATCCTCTCTAAATACTTCTGTGGTTGAATTGTAATTGTAATCGTACATTTATATAGCGCCCCTTCAGGAGAACTCCTCAGAGGCGCTCCCGACCTGACACCAAGCCACAATCAAAGAGAATTGTTTTCAAACGCTTGAGTTGTGTTCATCAATACGTTTTTCAACGTAGGCTACATGCGCAATCTCTCATCATGCTGGTTAGGAGAAACAGTTTCATCTCATGATTGTGTTTTTCATTGTTTAGATACACAAGCAAGGCCGAACTCGTCAACGCCATTCACAACCTTCCGTACCCCGGAGGCACTACAGACACAGCAGGAGGTGTTCGCATGATGTGTACACAGGTGTTCGGGGTTGATGGTGATAGATCTTTCGTCAACAACACAGCCATCATCATCACCGACGGACAGCCAACTAATCCAAGCGCTGTTCCATCGGAGATCAACGCAGTTCATTCGCAGGGAATCACCACGTACGCAGTCGGTGTCACGAGTCTTGTTAACGAAGACACACTGAAACTGCTCTCGTCTGCTCCTCAACAGGTACAAACTTCTCCTACAGAATATTAAGTTTACCATCGTCAGCATGTACTGTAAGTAAAGTAAGTAAGTTACTTTACTTGTACTTACATCGTCAGCATGTGGCAATGTAAAGTGTCGGTGGTCGGTTAGTTGTCGTTAAACGATAATTTGTGTTGCCCTCCCCGCTATAAAACCTTGGGACTGGCGCTACAAGATTTTGGCATTGTATACATATTTAGTTGCATGCATACATCAACATTTTATTCGCACTTCGTTTGAAGAAAATCATTTGCTGATTATAAATCACATTGTCTACGAGTCGTCGATCTGCAAAATGTGTGGACAATGTTTTATTTTTTTCTCTATATTTTCTCGTTTACAGAAAGACCTGAACTACTTCGTCGCCTCTGACTTCAGAACAATTGATACCGTTCGAAGTCGCGTTCAGGCTGCGGCGACTTGTATCACATCGCCGGCCACACTGCCCACACAACAGCCTTCTACATGTAAGTGTCAGTCTGCAGAAAAATCATCAGCTTCCTAAATGGCTTGATTTTTTCACATAATTAAAAATTATTTCTAAAATAAAACTTGCACACTCAATTCGCATTGACAATGTAATGAACGTGAATTGTTTAAACTTTAAAGCAGGTGCTGCTGTTTTATTTTTGAATACGTTGAGATATGCTGACAGCGGCTGCAGGCTTAACCTTAATAAGCGCTCACTACGACTCGAATTACAAATTAAAGCAAACTAGAATAAAATAATGTAAGCAATCGACAAACTTTGTTTTTTTGCAGTAATAATAACGAGAGCAACAACTGTTTCGAACATCGAAACAACGAGAGCAACAACTGTTTCGAACATCGAAAATGGAGGAGAAGGAACAACGGGAGCAACGGGTTCTACTGGAGTGACCGGCGCAACTGGAGCTAATGGTAACACAGGTGCAACTGGACACACTGGAGCCAGTGGTGCAACTGGACAAACTGGAGCCAATGGCGCAACGGGCTCCACTGGAGTATCAGGAGCCACCGGACAAACTGGATGGACCGGTGCAACAGGAGCAACAGGACACACTGGAGCTAATGGTGCAACCGGGTTCACGGGAGCATCGGGAGCATCGGGAGCCACCGGACAAACTGGATGGACTGGTGCAACAGGGGCAACAGGGGCAACAGGACACACTGGAGCCAATGGTGCAACCGGGTTCACGGGAGTCTCAGGAGCCACCGGAGAAACTGGATGGACCGGTGCAACAGGGGCAACTGGACAAACTGGATCTACTGGTGCAACAGGAGCGTTTGGTGCGACGGGTGCTACTGGTGTAACGGGAACCAACGGGACAACAGGAGCGTCCGGTGCAACTGGTTCTCAGGGTGCAACGGGAGGAATTGGAGGGACTGGATTTCCAGGTGCGACTGGAGCGACCGGAGCGACTGGAGCCACCGGGGCAACAGGAGTCACAGGAGCTACAGGAGCAACGGGGGTAAGCGGAGCAACTGGAGCAACTGGAATTAATGGTGCCACTGGATCCACTGGTCTTAACGGAGCGACAGGTTCCTCTGGAGGAGCTGGAGCAACTGGTGCAAGTGGAGCAACCGGTGTAATAGGTGCGACTGGTCTTCCAGGTGATACTGGTGCGACGGGAGCTACTGGAGCTACTGGTGCAACTGGTGTAAATGGTGCAAGCGGATCCACTGGTGTTAATGGAGCAACTGGTGCTACAGGTAAAATATAGTTTACTTCCGTTTATATGATTTCTTTTGTTTATTAAAGGCTGAAAATGGAATGAAATCGATACGATGTGAATTTAATTTTACTGTTTTCATTAATATTACCAGTCGTAATCGTAATCGTAATCTCCAGCGATTTCTAAAGCGCTACTTGAAAGCCAAGCGCGGGGCACCAGCTTATTCACGAGCGCTGTCAAAGTGACTGACCGTCGTATAGGCCTAGATAGAGATAAATTATTATTTTTTAGTTGCCAACAGTTGTGAGATAATCTTCCAAAGCACACTTTCGCTTCTTTGGAACATTGATCCTCTTAGAATTCCAGCTATTCCGGATAAAATCTGATCAAACGAATATTTTCGACATTTTTTAAGACGACCGTTTTTACAATCTCTGAATCAGTTATGAACTGAGTGTTTTAGAGATGTACTGACTGACGTTATACATGTATAACTGTATGCACGCATAAGTGAAAAAACTCAGTTGGTTCATAACGTCTGTTAAAACAGGAGAATCCGGTAAACCTGGATCAACCGGAGCGACTGGACCAGCTGGAGAGAACGGAGCTGCCGGATCAGGCGGTGCTACTGGAGCAAGTGGCTTACCAGGTTATACTGGAGCAACTGGAGCAACAGGATCAACCGGAGTTGGTGGAGCAACTGGCTCAACGGGAGCAAATGGTTCCACTGGAATGACGGGAGCAACGGGACCTGCAGGAGCAACCGGAACAAATGGAGCCACCGGAGCGACAGGAGGGATGGGCGCCACTGGAATAGCTGGATCTACAGGATCCACCGGTCTGACAGGTGGTTCCGGAGCAAGTGGAGCAACAGGCTTAACAGGAGGAGTTGGAGCCACTGGCGCAACAGGGTCAACCGGAAATCCAGGATCAACCGGATCAACTGGATTAACTGGTGGAGCTGGAGCTACTGGAGCTACAGGTCTTACCGGTGGTGCTGGAGCAACGGGTGTTACTGGAGGTGTTGGTAGAACTGGAGCAACGGGTGCCGCTGGTCCAGCTGGAACTGGTGGAGCAACTGGGGCTTCGGGTCAAACCGGAGGCGTTGGAGCAACAGGTGCGACCGGAACTGTTGGCCAGACTGGAGCGACCGGATCTAGCGGTCCAGCTGGTGAGAATGGAGCAATTGGAGCAACTGGTAACACCGGATCAACTGGTGCAACAGGACAACAAGGTAGAATGTTATTTCTGCTTCGGTCACTGTATTTACATGTAGGCTGTAAATGTGTTTGTTGCCAAACTCTGCTGCTGAATGAAAATACTCTAGGCATATTACACATTACACAGGCGACTTACGATTTACAAATTGCAGTTACGATTTTCACATTATGCAAATCCACAAATTCTTGTTACACTGGGTTACTTTCTATGACAATATAAGTGTTGCTATTTCCTTTTACTACACCACCTTTAGAAATTCAAATTCGTCATCGATTGTAATATTTTCATCAATATTTAGGCGCAACTGGAGCCACAGGTGTTGGGAAAACTGGAGCGACTGGACCACAAGGTCAGACGGGAAATGCTGGTAACACCGGATCGACCGGACAAACTGGACCTGCAGGCAGAACTGGAGCCACAGGTCAACAAGGTAAGCACTGTTCTTGATGAATCTTCGTCTACTCTGAAATACGAGTAATGCATTAGTTGGAAAGTTATCACATACCATGTAATAAATGGTATATTTTAATTTATATAAAGTTAATCACTATTTGAGATTCTATGTTTAGGTGTAAAGTAAAAGTAAAGTCCATCCAGTTCCATGTGGAACACAGGGAGGCGCTCATCTCCTTTTCAATGGCCTTGAGCCAGCAATGGACGAATGAGGTTTAGGTGTAGGGGTGATTTAACAAAATAAAAACAGTTTTGAATATAATAAAACAGATATAATTGGTCGTAAAAATGATTCTGGATGATTTTATTTGCGCAGGTTCTACCGGACTCAACGGAGCAACAGGAAGCAGTGGTTCAACGGGTCCAGTTGGTGGAACCGGTGCCACTGGTAACACAGGAGCCAGTGGATTGGCTGGAAAAACCGGAGCCAGTGGAATCAGAGGTCTTGATGGAAATACTGGAGCTACGGGATTGGCAGGATCGACTGGAGCCACAGGACTTCAAGGTAGCTTCAAACATAACAATAACTGACTAAACTTAATTAACAGTCACAGGCTCTACATTAATTTCACAATTTTGATAAATACATCTATCTACTTGGCATTTTGAATATTCCTCATTAACTGGTAGCGTGGACTACCAATGATTTTATTTTATGAAACTGATGGGCAATTGCAACGGATGTTGTTTTGATGCAGGTTCTACGGGTGCGAGTGGGTCAAAGGGTGACCATGGGGACGTTGGCGCTACCGGACTGTCTGGAGCAACTGGTACTCAGGGACTTCATGGATCAACTGGAGCAACGGGTATTGCAGGACAAACCGGAAGTACTGGACCAGCTGGTAAGTAAATATTTCACTTTACCACCGCTTGCTGTAGGTTTACAATCATAAATGTTTCACGTTAAAGGCACAAACAGTGAATAAACTGTATTTAATGTCAAGACCTGTTTTAATTGTTAATTTAATAGATAATTTGTGTAAAATATTTAACATGAAGATTTTCATTGCACTTTTCAACTTGTTAAATGATTCATTTTAACTTTGAATGAATCGTTTTAACTGTAGGTTCCACTGGTATGACTGGACCTCATGGATTGACAGGAGCCACTGGATCCCAAGGCCTGACGGGTAAACCAGGTGACACAGGAGCCACTGGCCAGCAAGGCATACAAGGAGTAAATGGCAACACTGGTAGCACTGGTCCAATGGGAGCTACTGGGCTCACAGGATCAACCGGAAATACAGGTACGTCAAAGTGCCGCTTAGAACATACAGTAGTTATCTTCTTAGTAGATAATAACTTTTCTTGACTAGTGAACAAAAGTTATGGGAACGCAACATACAGATAGCGAAATGTTCTTCATCAATGCTGGTAAAAGGTACATGATTGTATTTTGATAGATGATGAGTTCATGGCCAAAGTGTATTGCCATTGTAATAGTATTATTGAAGCTTAGTAAAGAATACTTACTAATTCCACCTTCCTATAATTATAATATACTCACCCTGGCAATTGTTTGCATTGGCCTGTTTCGAGGACAGAGTAAGAGGCTACTTACAATGTACTTCGTCGTTTTTTTTATTGCATGCATCCTCTAACATATGTTTGTGTGCATTATGTAACAGGAGCCTCTGGTCAAGCTGGCTCTACTGGGATGACTGGTTCATCTGGACCTGCTGGTCGCACAGGAGCCACTGGTATTCAGGGAACGCAAGGAGCCAGTGGATCTACTGGACCCGTGGGTGCTACCGGAAACGTCGGTGCAACTGGGCAGACTGGCAATGCTGGAGCAACAGGAGAAACGGGTATGTACAAATTATATGTCCTTTAAAAATTTATACTACCGGTACGTGAAATTGGTGTAAAACGTTGGCTAATGTGTGCCAGAATGAACCATCTGGCTAAAATTTAGTACCTATTATGCCTCCATTACATAGGATGTTACAAAGCAAAAAGCAGAAGCAGATTCTATATTATATGGGCATATTTATATTACCATTTCTCATTAAATTATTTAACTTTCTCATTAACCGTCTATGGTAATAATTTTGAATTTAATTATTTTCTGAATAGGACTCTCGGGATCAACTGGTGAAACCGGTATCCAAGGAATCGCTGGAAAAACTGGTGACACAGGTTCAACTGGTCTCCAAGGAAGCACGGGTGCAACGGGACAGGCTGGTGCAACAGGGGCAACAGGCATGGGAAGAACAGGATCAACGGGTGCTACGGGTCCAACGGGAGGAATGGGTGCCACTGGATTTACAGGACCTCAAGGAAACGCTGGAGCAACTGGATTAACTGGATCTACAGGCGACAGAGGTAAAAATCTCCATTTAGATTTCCTAAGTCTTTCAGGAATCATCATCATCATCATCATCATCATCATCATCATCATCATCGTCATCGTCATCGTCATCGTCATCGTCATCGTCATCGTCATCGTCATCGTCATCATCATCATCATCGTCGTCGTCATCATCATTGTCGTCGTCGTATACATCATTATCTGTTTGGGGCGCGGTGGTGTAGTGGTGGCGTCGTTGCCTTGGAGCCGGAAGGTTCGAGGTTCGAATCCACCTTGCCGTGTAAGTTTCTTGGGCAAGTCCTTCACACGCAATTGCTCAGCGCTTCGGCGTGAAACTCCGATGCAGTGTCCGCTCTGCCTTCGGAAGCACCTCTGAGCAGTGAGAGCTTGAAGGGGCGCTATAACAAGTGCACATACAAATATCATCATCATCATCATCATCATCATCATCATTATCATCATCATCATCATCATCATCATCATCATCATCATCATCATCATCATCGTAGTAAAGTGATTCTGTCGATAATTGTAGGTTTGACTGGAGACACTGGTGCATCCGGTCAGCGAGGATTGAATGGATTGGATGGAGCGACCGGAAGCAGTGGTGCTACTGGACTCGCTGGCAGAACCGGATCCACAGGACAGACTGGTTCGATGGGACCAGCTGGTGCAACTGGATCAACTGGATCTACGGGTCTGCAGGGTGCTACAGGTGAGGCATCGATTCCATTGTCTGACTTCAAACAATGATTGATTGAAACAATGGCACGTGTAGGCATATAGTTAGGCGCCCTTGTAACGGCATGGCTGTGTTACGGCGCCATAGAAATCGTCATTGTTATTATTATTATAGTTACACATATTCCGTCAGTAAGATTTCCAGTCTATATACGTTTATGAAATTTCAAATTGATTTACGTAGCATTTTAGATGTGTGTAGTTCTTTTTTTACAAGATTACAAGATGCCTTCTTTTGCGTTTCCAGGTAGCAATGGTATCGATGGAAAGACTGGATCCACTGGTCAGACTGGTCCTCAAGGAGCTGTTGGTAATACTGGATCGACTGGACCTTCTGGAAAGACAGGTGCCTCTGGGTCAACTGGACCTGTGGGAGGCACTGGAGCAACTGGAATGACTGGTCCTCAAGGAAACACTGGTTCCACAGGGCCGAAAGGTAATAGTGGAGCCACTGGTCAGACTGGACCCATGGGTTTGAACGGAAGCACAGGAGCCACTGGTTCCGTTGGAGAAAAGGGAGCAACTGGAGAATCAGGAATGACTGGTCCAATCGGAGCTACTGGAGCGACAGGTTTGTTACTAACATTCTTTTAAGTATCGTTAAGAGAAACGTAGTCTTAGAGATCTGGGCAATTTTGGAAAGAAGTTAGGTCAACTGGATTTTTTTAAATACGACTTTTCTCTATCGAACGATTTTTCTCGTCAATCCCAATTCTAATAATTATTATTATTGTAATTAGAAAAACTATTGAAAAACGATTTTTCTTGTGAATCCCACTTCTAATTGTAGGCTAATTAAAAACAACTATTGAAAATCACTTGATTTCTCTTTAGGTCTGACTGGATTCACCGGACCACAGGGATCAACTGGAGCGAGTGGAGTTGCTGGAAAGACTGGAGCCACTGGAAATACCGGACAGACAGGACCTGTTGGTGCTACCGGATCCACTGGTGAAAAAGGATCGTCTGGAGAAACAGGTAAAAGAGGAAGTCCAAATTTTAAAAGTAGCATGTAATCTTAAATCTCTTCCATCTGTATAACTATAACGTGTATGATATTATTTCTGCAGCAGATGTTAACCATTACAGAAACGCAATAATTATATTTATATTTCATTCCGATATCGAGATATTGAACATTGATCATTGCGGAATAGAGCCTTTTCTGTGATCGGCCCAGTTGTCTGGAATGGGCTCTCACAGGAGTTACCTCTACTTTATGGGGGTTATTACTGAAACATTTTAAATTAAACTCAAAACTGTCCTTTTTTGCCGTGCTAGAGTCGGGAGCGCTTCTGAGTAGTCCCCCTTGAAGAAGCGCTATATAAATTCTTGAATGAACAAATGCATAATGATATGATCTTTATGTTAACATTTAGACGATGTTGGATTCACAAAGTGTTTTAAAATTTTCCAGGTTCGACTGGTCCGACGGGTGCCGTGGGTGCAACTGGTTTATCCGGTTCTACCGGTCCAGTTGGGTCAAGCGGGTCAACGGGACCACAGGGCAACCAAGGAGCGACTGGATTCACTGGTCCAGTAGGAAAGACAGGAGCAATCGGACACCAAGGAATTCAAGGAATTGAAGGACAATCAGGTATAAGCGCTATATAAATGTTCGATTACAATTACAATTACAGGTATAATTATACTTCGTAATATCAATCAGTTCCTCTCACTTTGCATACATTTAACAAGGCTTAATATTGCATATGCATAGTATTCTTAACCAATATTCGATATAGCACTCTGTGGAAGCAGGAGCGTTTCCATTAATGGACAGAAATAAATAAAACAACACAACTCATCAAATAATTTGATTTAAATTACAGCAACCTTTGGTGAAACTGATGTATTAGTAGTGAATCATATTCAAAGATATTTATCTTAATTCTGCTGGAATTAATCTTGAAGAGATGGTAGGCCTATGTAAAAGGCCGAACTAATAAATGAGTGAATGTATGGATGGATGGATGTATGGATGGACGGAGGGATGGATGGACGGATCCTTTAAACTTATTTCGGAAATGTCGCTTAGATCAATTGGCTAACATCTTTGTTTTTTGTTCTTTTAAAGGCGCAACTGGCAGCACAGGATCTGTTGGTTCCACGGGAAGTACCGGTTCCACTGGTCCTGTTGGATTGACAGGATCAACTGGTCCACAGGGACGCACAGGAGCAACAGGTCACGAAGGATCAACTGGGCCAGAAGGAAACACCGGATCGACTGGACCCGCAGGACTTAAGGGAGACACAGGTAAATTTAAAGCGGTCTCTCATTTTCAAAATTCATTCGTTTGCATATACAATTTATGCATTATTGGAAACTTCAAGTAGGCCTATACTGTGATAAGTAAATAAATTATTTTCTATCTTTGAATAGAATACATTAAATAAATTATTGCGGTAAACTGCAATATCCCATGCAAGTGATTAATTAACGTGTGCACACTAGTAAATTCTGCTGTCAATAAAGTCATTTCAAATTGTTATTTTGATTCATCATTTACTGCTACACCACTTGTCCTGTAATTTCAATGTGAACGAGCTAATTCTGATATCCATTTCTGTGCATAGGACTTACCATAGCGCAGCGTCTCTCGGCTAAACTGACCGTCTTTTGCTATTTGACAGGAGCCACAGGTGACATTGGGGCGAGTGGACAGACTGGTCCCGAAGGAAAGACTGGAGCCATGGGAAAAACCGGAGCAGTTGGAGCTACTGGTCTTCACGGGAGTACAGGTGCCACTGGTCTAGTGGGTCGCACCGGAGCTACAGGACACGATGGTAGAACAGGAGGATCGGGTGCTACAGGTTGGTGCTTCATACCTAAGCTCTCAAATGCTTCACTTTAATGTATCGTCTACCGAGTAGACTCTACTCGGTACTTTCTGCATAATTATTTGGATTTTGTTATGGCAGTAGACCTATGTTGTTTTTCGATATATTATTATCACGTGCAATGTGTAGGCGAAAGGGTTGAAAATCTGGATGCTTACAACTTTACGTCAGTGAACTTATGGAATTAATGGCTTGACTGTTGTCGAAAATTAATACAAAAACAGTCGATATTTTTGGCCAATTAATTATTTATAGTCTACAGTAGTCTCTTACATTATGACGAAAATCTTTTCCCTCCATATATTTATATATTATATAATATATTATATAATATATAATGTATTATACAATATACACCACTTGGACTTTCGGTATTTTGATAGAAATACTTTACTTTTATATTTACTTTGACAGGTATTCAGGGTCCAACTGGACTGACCGGTTCCAGCGGTGTCGAGGGTCGCACGGGTGCCGTCGGAGATACCGGAAGCTCAGGTCCAGTCGGAGCCACTGGAACTGTTGGTGCATCTGGAACAATGGGAAGAACTGGGTCTACTGGTTACACTGGAATGGCAGGTGTTAACGGGGCGACAGGATTCACCGGAGCCACTGGAATCGGAAGAACAGGTTAATATTTAATTGAGTTGAAATATTAGTTAAATGAGAAGATTCTTAAATTCACATTAAGTGGCGTTCAACCATGCAGGTAAAAAATGTTCGAGTAATATTTGTTCATAATTAAAATGTTTATTCAAGAAATTTATGGCAGCTTTCTTTCCAGCTCACTCGATGCATAAAATTTGCTCATAACATGATGATAATGTGACGCTTCTTTTTCATCGGCATGCATTTAATTCATTTATTATTTCCTATTAATTAAAAATTTAATGGATTTATTGGGTTCCGCGCATCTTGCAACTATTTGTTGATTTATTCATGCAGGTGCCACTGGTGCAACGGGAACAATTGGGGCAACTGGAGTTTCCGGTCTGGCAGGAAGCACTGGAGCGACGGGTACCCAAGGTCCGATGGGAAGAACTGGGTCCACCGGACTTATTGGATCAAGTGGAGCGACCGGAGCAACTGGTAAGCCGACGGAAATTCTAGAATTTTAATAATATTTTTATCGTTCAGTCTTTTAATCTCAACTAAAAAATAGAATATAAAGCGAAAACACGATTAGACGAATTAGAAGGGTACAATTAAAGGTTTTTAATATTTCAGATATGTTCAGTAATCTTGACAATTATAACTGTAAGATGAACTCTGATTTTTGTAGGTGTCGGTCTCCCTGGAGCCGCTGGTCCCGCTGGAGGACCTGGAGCCACTGGACCACAAGGAAGCAGCGGACCACTGGGAAGAACAGGAGCCACTGGAGCTGCTGGTCCTCAAGGTCTATCTGGTCTATCTGCAGGTGTGTGTATAACCTATATAGGCTACATCAAATTACAACGGAACACGATTTGTGTTCCAAAGCGAAGACATTGCACTTTTCTCGGAATTACACGTTGCCAAAATAGTATCCAAACAATCTGGTGATTTACTGTACTTTAAGGTGGCCGGATAAAAATTCTTTTAATTATGCGACCAAAGAATTAGCGTCAGCGGGAATTGAAAAGCAAATGAAACAAAAATCCTTTAGGCATTTTAAGTATATACGAAGTGACCGGTAGGCCTATAATAGCCCAGTTGCAATGCTAGATTTCTTCGATCGCTAAAAGTAATTTTGCGTCTACGGTGATGTTATAATATTCATTTGTTCCATGTGAACGTCTTTAGCAGACATAAAAAAATAGTTAAAGCAGAAACTTCACCATCTTTCTATCGTAGGCCTATTTATGTAAAGTTTTGTGCTAAACTTTACCATCTTTCTATCATATTATGTAAAGTTTTGTGCTAATTCAACCGATATGTGATCATTACAGGTTCATGCTTTGATAACGAATGCGAGTACGACAATGGACAATGTTCTCAATACTGTGTCGATACCTTCGACAGCTACTACTGCAGTTGCGAGGAAGGATACCATCTCGCTCCAATCGACTATTCATGTCCTTGTAAGCATTTCTAAAATGTTCATAGGCCTAACCAAACACTAAATTTACTCTTGTTTTATCGTAAAACACTCTCTAACGTTGAATCAGGGCTGTTTTTGAGGAATTTTTAGAACTGCACAACCCCTTCTTTCCTTTCCCATACTACATGGTAAATTAGCCTACTTTCAAAATTGCAGAACAATGACCTTTTTGCTAGTTTTAACTACACAGAAGGGATTTTACAACTGCACAAGCTCATTTAGAACTGCACATTTGGTGTACAACTGCACGTTAAAAAAGCCCTGCGTTGAAGAATGGAAAATAAATTAATGCGTCGGCTCTTTTGGCTACCGGTACCGGCAGTTTAAAGAGCACAAGTTTCAACTTAGACATCTACTGTTTGGAACAGCATTCTGTAAAACCGTATAGGCTAATTGAGTTACTGTAGTAAATACCAAAAAAACCTTAAAGATTCTCTTGATTCGTGTTCACAGATTCAGCTGCTTGCCAGTCGGTGAAGAGCGATGTAGTATTCGTGATTGACAGCTCATCAACCGTCTGCACCCAACTCAGTGGCTCTTCGTGCGCCAACTGGACCAACGTTCTCAACTTCGTTGCTTCGATCGTAGATAAGATGAACATCAGTCCAGATCTGACACGCGTCGGAGTTGTCAGGTTCTCGTCTGCAGCCGAAAACATTTTCTATCTCAACACGTACAGCAGGTAAGATCTTATGACGAAAATCAGCAAAATACCTAAACTTTGTGCGCCTTTGTCTGATGTAAATACCAGGCTATTAAAATAGGCCTACGATAATATTTAGTATTTACAACTTGAAGTTGCGTAGTCGTCTTAATTGTGGAAAGTTGAGATTATGCTGTAATTATTCTATTCTTGTCCATTGTTCCCGCAGTGCGTTTTCAGTTCAATAAAGTACATACCTACTTAATTACTTTATTACTTATTGAATGTTTTTTACTTATATAAATAGTTTTCTTACCGGGTAGGCCTATAGATGTTTTGAAACTCTGTTTGTTTTGCTGTTTATAGCAAAGATGCGATGAAACAAGCCATCCTGAGCATTCCATTTGTGAACGGTGCTGCATCAGACCTGGCGGCTGGACTTCGTGAAATGAGAACGACGCAGTTCACTCAGCAACATGGACGACGACTGGGAGTAGAAGAAGTTGCAATTGTCATTACTGATGGCTATGACAACAAACCCTCCGCTGTGGCTGAAGCCAATCTTGCCGCTCAGGCTGGAATATCCATCCTCAGCGTAGGAGTGACATCGAAGGTGATCTATGGTGATCTGAGAGACATATCTGCCCGTCCTCAACAGCTGAACCAGAGCTACTTCCTCAGCTACGACTTCAGATCTCTCATTTCTTTTGATGACTTGCTCGTCGCCCGTACATGCATCACATCAGCGCAGAGTGATTGCTCAAAGAAAGTCATGGATCTCGTCTTCATACTCGACAGCTCTTCCTACACTGGATCCGACAACTGGGCGAAGATGCTCGGAGAGGTTGCAGCAATCGTCGAAGAGCTCCCGATTAGCGACACCGCCACCAGAGTCGGAGTTGTGACGTTCGCCGACGGTGCAAGCAATCAGATTCTACTCAACTCCTACCACAACAAGACGACCCTGAAGAACGCCATAGTCAACCTGCCTTACATCAACAGCAATTCGATCAACATCTATGCTGCTCTGCAGGCCATGAGGACGACTCAGTTCACCACAGCTTCCGGCGACCGACCGGATGTTCCGAATGTGGCCATACTGATCACTGAAGGTGCATCAACCATCTACGCCAGCCAGGCTCTTTCGGAAGCAAGTCTTGCCCATCGGGCAGGAGTCTCAATGTATGCCATCGGTTTGACAAGCAAGATAAACAAGTACGAACTAAAGATGATTGCCTCGCATCCTCACCTAGAATACCATCAGTGGTGGACGGCTTTGGACTTCGGCACAGGGCTCGATACCATCATCAATTCTCTATCGGAGGAAATCTGCCGACCCAATCTGGGTAAGTTTCAATACTGACTGTCACTCATGTGAGACTCATAATTAAAATTGTGGTGTGAAATGTCGGGCATGTAAATTATCAGAACTTTTAGTATTTTCATGAACGTTACCAGACGTTTTTATTGGAAAATTTTTCTTACCTTTCAAATGTCTTTGAGACTACATTTGCATTGAAATAATAATTGAAATTTGATTATGTACATAATTGAGCGTTTCAAAATAATATGACCTATACAGAATATTTATTCCAATTGACTTGAAGGTCTTAGATGCCATACGTCTCTAAATTGGTGTACCGTGGTAATCAATTTCATATCATCTATATCAGCGATATTGTTTGACTACTGACAAACGTCTCACGTTGCCTATGAAATTTCCTAATTAGAATTGTTTTGTCTTCCAGAACTTTTCTGCAGACACACAGAATTCGGAGGCTACCAATGCTTCTGTCCTCTGGATGACTGTGACGTTCTACCTGTCAACGGAACTCAGTGCATTGGTAAGATACATTTAGATCTCTCTCTCCCTCTCTCCCTGTCTCTCTCTGTATGTCTGTCTGTCTCTCTCTGTCTCTCTGTCTGTCTGTCTGTCTGCCTCTCTCTCTCTCAATTACTTAATGAATCATTTATGTTCTCAGTTATTTTCCTTCCTTAGGCTTCAATCTTTGAGCTCCAATCTTTTTAAAATTAAGCTTTGTATTGCACAGATATTTTCCCCGCTATTAACCATTTGAAAGTCAGCCGTTTTTGGCTCATCCGACCAATACTATCGCAGAATATGTCTCGTCGACAAACGTGATTTAAATGACTGATTCACTTGTAAGCATATGCATATTTCTTTACAGATATTGACGAATGTGCCGTGAACAACGGAGGCTGTTCGCAGATCTGCAACAACACGGACGGTAGTCACTCGTGTTCGTGTAGAAACGGTTACAAGCTGTCTCTGGATGGAAGAACTTGTGAAGGTACGTTTTTGACCGGGGATAACAGTGCGATGATATGATGATGATACTCAACATAATTATTATTATTGCAGTATAAACTTCAAACTCATATAAATACTAGCTACTTGTAGATATTTTGTCTGAAATACTCAGTTCCTATACTATAGCTAGCATGGTTTGCAAACAATTTTTGCTGATTATTTTATTATTGTGGTCATTATGTTTCAAATTATATGAATGCCATTCTCTTCAATGCTGCTATAATCATGTTTTTTTATTATTAGATCTATTATTAAATAAATTTGTAACACGCGCAAAGTCACACCGAAATGTGAATCTGAGACGCGGGTAGTCAGCCGCCAGAGGAAGATGCAAATAAAGATCCATGTGCTTGAAAGCCAAGGAGAAGTAGTGAGTTTTGAGCCGTTTTTTGAAGGAAGGAAGTGAAATTGAGCTTTGAAGAGATAGGCCTAGCGGAAGCCGATTCCATTCCCTAGGTGCAGACTGCAGAGGCATGAAATGCACACGAGCATGTTTGATCGAGCTTTGCCATTTGATTGGAATATTTCGTTGACCTTCTTTAGACATTGATACGAATAAGAAGTAATGTGCAATGTTTTTTCCATGTACATTGTTTGACATGTATGTGTTTCTTGTTTGCAGACGTTGACGAGTGTTTGAGCAAGCCATGTGCCACCGGTTTGACTTGTATCAACGTTTTCGGCTCGTACTACTGCATTGCAGAGGATGACTCACCTGCGCCAGGTAAGAAGATTACCCATCCAACTGCTTCTTTGGTTTAAGAGATGTGATTCACCGACAGCGATACAATACAATTCGCCATAACTAATTATTCTCTTCAGATGTTTAAAATTAAATCAACTTGGCCTTCACAACTGATTGGATGGGAGGAGATTCACGCTATTGTAATTATTGATCAAGATCATTTAAGATGGTGAGACCTTAGGTAGTTGACGTAGGCTAGTTACTGTAGTAGATGTCTGTATTGACTCGGTCGTCCTTCTTCTCATCATCTGCTGGGAAAATTGATGTTGTGTATCATCGTTGATACGTCTATCGTCCAGTGATTTGCCTCAAAGCACCGAAGTCATGATGCTTAAAATTATCGCCTATCGATGACCGCTTGAAGTGAATTTTAAGTTGCATCATAATCTATAATTAAATTAAGAGAAGACGAAGTCGAATTTCAAATCCGACCAAGAAGTGAGAGAAGCCAGTGATTAAATCTGCGAAAGATTTTTCTGTATTTGAGCGACAGATAACACTTTCACTCAAATGCCTTCATGACACTTTCACTCAAATACCTTCATAACACATTGAAATGTCTTGATACCGGTATTTAACATTCTGTTGATCGTGATTTCTATTACAGCTGCGGCTCCTCTTGTCGCCAGCGAAGTTCAGACGGGCAACAAACAAGGATTACCTTCATCATCATCATCAGGCGGTTCCTCCGTTGGCCTCGTCGCTGCCATGGCTGCCGTAGTAACGGGTCTTGTGGCCGTTGCCATAGGACTCACTGTACGTCATATCGGAAAACGACGACGACTTGTATCCATGGAAACTGGAGCGACAGATGACGTCAACGATGACGTCAACGATGAATCTAAGAATTCTTTGTAGGACGACGATTTCAAATGGTGCTATTCAGACGACTAAGTCTTGATCTTTCTTTCGTCAACGACGTATACATCCTCAGAAACTATCTTAAGTGTATCAATTTCAGAATTATTTTTAATGTGCTAGAGTTCATTTATGTTAGCCATATTTAAAGTCTTCGCAAGTATTTCAATGTTGCAACCTGCATTTTCACGTTAGCTTGCCGTTGACTATATTGTAATTATTTATATTCGCTGTAGAAGACTTTTTTCCATGCTCCTTTTGGCTTGGTGTAAATTTTAGTTGAGCGTTTTTTTTATATGAAAGTCGATGATTTCCTGTTCCTGAATGATGCCTTAAGGTTCGAACAGACTAATTTACCGACTTATTATAGTTCTTGTTCATAGATACTTTCTTCCTTCAACGACTCGTTTCAAGATGTGTAAACCTATATTATTATAACTGTCGTGTAGACCTAGAGGCCTAGTCAGCTTATCGTGTCATACTATATGTTAAGTCAGTTACTGCGATAGAAATATTTTGCAATGTAATTTATGAATGGTATTACGACTTGTCACATAAATTTCGAACGTTTTGTAAAGACACTCATTTTTATTTTAAGCATCGTGTGATGTGCAATAACAGTCCAAGTTTATGTTCGCGTTTTAAAGCAGTTATGTTCCTTTTTGGACGATGTCACATCTATTTGTAGGTTTCTAATATAGGCCGATATTTGCGTTCTATTTGCTGCAGATTAAGTATTAAAATTATAAAGTGTAGGCCTATAAGGTTTTAATCTTCAGTTGTAGTAGCCTATTTCCTGCTTGTTGGGTAATCCTAAATGATTAGGGTTATCTTTACCATTGTTGGCTAGGAACATCGGGCAAAATGTTGGCTTTATTTCGATATACGTAATCAGCATTGATGTCAATACAAATTTTATGAATAAAACTTACGTGTACAATTATTGTTTGGATGAATTTTATTTATAATTCCTTTGTAGAAGTTCATCGACTCACGGTTATAAGTTATTTGTTCAATGTAGGCTAATTCTTGTTCATTTATACGTTGAATCGATGAATGTTTAGCACAAAATAGGCTATAGGCTAAGTTGGATGGATACAAAAATAATTCTATACGCATAGGCTATAGGAACTAGAAATCGGATTGATTAAAATTAGTTTACTTCAAATAGCGGATCAGGACGTTTGGGCGCCGCCGTTTGGGCGCCGGCCGTTTGGGCGCCGCCGTTTCGGCGCCGGCCGTTTGGGCGCGACGCCGTTTGGGCGCCGGACGTTTCGGCGCGGAAAAAGTTATGTAATGAAAACTTTATTTGTCCAGGAATTTTTAATTCAGCTATGTTTTGTAATGTGCATTGTTAAATTTAATGTTAACACATCAGGGAATGATTTGATGTTAAACAAACGTCAAGGTTCTTCCGAAATTCTTCACTCTAACAATATATGCGAGCGCTGGTTAGGAAGGAGGCTCTTTCGTATGTTATCCTGTATAGCTCTTGTGCGTAAACAAGCGGCAACGCGTGAAACGTCACATTCACAGGGGATAAACAATAGTCTCGGAAGGAGGCTCTTTCGTATGTAATTATATCTACAAACGTCAAGGTTCTTCCGAAATTCTTCACTCTAACAATTTCGCGCCGAAACGTCCGGCGCCCAAACGGCGTTGCGCCCAAACGGCCGGCGCCGAAACGGCGGCGCCCAAACGGCCGGCGCCCAAACGGCGGCGCCCAAACGTCACGTACCGTTCAAATAGACAGGTGATTGATGAAAATGATTCTTCCTTGAATAGAAGTTGGGGTGATGATGATATTATCGCAGCGCTACACAAATACAAGCGTCAGGTACGCTACAGCTTTAATTACACCGACAGTTATTATGGTTCAAATCGTATTTCCAAGAGACGACTGTTAATTCGTTAATATTATTGTTTGTTCTGTTTCACAATTAGGCCTATAGGCTAGGTATACAAATCTCCAAACCAGTATAAGTTTATGGTGCACAAAGACAGTTTTATCGCCCTTCCTTTCAAAGAGCAATCCGAACACTGAAACGCGTTTATAGACCTAAGCCTACATAATGCTTACATAATAAAGCCTACATAATGCCTACATAATAAAGCCTTATAATGTGTTGTACTTGCAGTCAGTGGCGTAGCAATAGGGCGTGCAGCCTGTGCAGTGCACGAGGGCCCCCGACAGTATGGGGGGCCCCGGCGGTCAGAGACAATTTTTTTTACTTTCTGAATATTCAGAACGTAGATCTAATCAAGTCTAGCCTATACAAGTTTGGCGTAGGCCTACACACTCAAAAGTGTCATTGGTTTAAGGTCCAATTCAATTTTCTCTGGTTGACTGAAGAAATTAAAAATGTTTGATAAATATAGGCCTAAATGAGAGAAAATAATTTTAAAAATTGTGATAAGCTAATTATATATTTAATTTCGAGTGCCAAATATGCAGTGTCTATATAAAAAGAACCAGGCGTTTTTGCGCAGCCTTTTTGTTTTAGGCCTAAATCGAGGGGGTTCAAGCATTGAAGAGGCCCGCCACCGAAACTTTGCACAGGGGCCCCCAAACACCTTGCTACGCCACTGCTTGCAGTACAACACATTATAAGCTTCTATAATAATTTTTTAATTCTATTGTACTCATTAATAGCGTGAGTACCGGCTTAAGAATAGTGGACTTCTAGTCAAACATTTATATTAAAATGAATGAATAAATAAATAAATAAATAAATTATTCAGCCATCCACTCAAGTACTCGCATTGTCTGTCTGTCTGTCTGTATATCTATATGTTTGTATGACTGTATATCTATGTGTTTGTTTGTCTATCTGTCTGTTTGTCTGTCTTTATATCTATATGTTTGTCTGTCCGTCCGTCTGTCTGTCTGTCTGTCTGTCTGTCTGTCTCAGACTGTCTGTCTGTCCGTGAGGGGCTATTATCATTTGCGATTGTGATGATCGCCAGACGGCGCTAGAGCTATAGGCGTAGCCTATAATTTTTATCTGGTTTTTGTACAATGTTCTTGCACAGTTCTGTTGACCATAAAATGACTGCGCGTACGTTTCAATGTACTACATTGAATGTAGCCAACATTTAAACTAAGGCTGCTCAGAAACACGGACGCTTGCACCACATAGAGGAGAAAGGAGCCTCTTGTCCCCATGGAAAACTGATAATCTAGTTTTAACAACTGTTATTTGGTTTTTAACATATTTCGTCACATTAAAGCACTAATAATACACAAATGAAGCTGAGAAACTTCACATTATTTTGCAAACCTCTATGAAAAATACACACGTTCATAATTTCCTGGTCAACAGTTTTCAAGTTCTTGCCAAATCTTTTAACCAGTCATCATGTTCCACCTCTCCTGCCAAAAAATCTGCGGGCTCTCATGGATGCATGCAGCGGCGCCGCCAGGATTTTATTTTTGTACGCACATCTTGCACAAAATAATATGAAGCGAACAGCGATCGATACGAGCTTATATTCAGGGGCGGATCCAGGATTTCTGGTTAGGGGGGGGGCGTAAATACTACCAATCCAATCCCATATATATATACAGTGCCTAAAGTGTAAAAAAGTGCCAGGACGCTGTATTGTAGGCCTAATTGGTCGTCAGTGGCGGCGCCGAAGGCGGGAAGTTGCGAGTGCCGAAGGCACGAAGCCCATCCCGACTAGGGGGTCTGGGGGAGCGTCGTAAGCTCCCCCAGCGGGGTCTGGGACGGAGCCCCAGCGACCAGCGCATTTTTGGCTGTTTCGACCTTAAATGGAGCCATTTTTAGGCTCTTGTTTGCCAGCTATTTTGTGAACGACAAAGTCGCGAAATTTTTAAGAATAAGTCGTTTTTCAGTGTCGCAAGCTATACCAGGATAACAGTAAAAATCAAAATGTTATTGTAAAAGAGAAAGGTTTTGTCTTTACAGTAAGCTCCCCCAGCGGGGTCTGGGGCGGAGACCCAGCGACCAGCGCATTTTTGGCTGTGTCGACCTCAAATGGAGCCATATTTAGGCAGTCATGTTGAACCTATATAATAATTATATCTTTCTTTGGGCGCATAACGTATAGGTAGGATAGGATCTATAGGATTCTCTCGTGGTAATATGGAAATTCAAACTGTCACCCAATAAATTTAGACCATGTGACAATTATATAAAAAGTTTGCGCCCCTAGAAAAATTCCTGCGGACGCCCATGCTAAAGGCTTCAAATTTTTACCCCTCCTAAACATTGACCCCCCCCTGCAAACTGTAATTTGCATCAATCGACGCATTTATTGGACTAAAAATATCAGAAAAATAATCCCGCTTCTTGTTTTGGTCTGAAGATTTTCATCCGTTATCCCACTTCGTGGTTTGGTTTGTTATAAATATTTTCATCTGTAACTAAAATACTAAATCGCCGCTGAAGTTACATGGAGAAATGGCTTCGAGGCTATTATTTTTTCCGAGTAAAATATTGATAACAAACCACAGTGGGATGACGGATAAATCTATGCAAATCTAGTGTCCGGGGGTAGGCTAATCTGAAACCGGTTACGGTACAAGTTACCGGGGGTGATGTTTAGAAGGTGCAAATTGGGCTCTAGGACCATTGCTCATATGCTGATTGCTCATAGGCTGATTGCTCATAGGCTTATTGCTCATATGGCTCATTGCTCATAGGGCCTATTGCTCATAGGCTCATCGGTCATATGCCTAAAATCAATTAACTTTGGCCTATGTTTAAAACAAATAAACCATTGGCTATATGGGTGACCGTCTTCACGCCTTAGTTTGTGCTTATCAATTAGGGACAATTAGCGTTGGTAGACTAATAGAATCACTGGCACTGAAGAAACTTGTGAAGATAAATACTTGAAGGCGTGATCTAAGTTGTTCGAAACGTTGGTTGCTAAATTGTAAAGTCCATGACACCATAGGTGGTAGACAAAGATCTAGTTGTTAAAAAGTGTAACGTTTTTATAATTGAACAATTTCACCTCTAGTGGTCAGTTATCAAGCTTTTATTTGAACAGTACAACTTTTTCTCAAATGTGAACAATTACATGACCTACTAAATGTTTCTTTATATTTTCAATCAGTGTTTTCTTTTCTGTACCTTCATTCGACTAATTTAACTTGTAGCCTATTTTATTATGACCAATACACCCTATGACCAATGAGCCATATGAGCAAAAATACCTATGAGCAAAAGACTCTATGAGCAACGAGCCATATGAGCAAAAAGACCTATGAGCAATAGGCCCTATGAGCAATGAGCCATATGAGCAATAAGCCTATGAGCAATCAGCCTATGAGCAATCAGCCTATGAGCAATGGTCCGTACACCGCAAATTGATACCTTTAGATCGGCATAATTTTATATGCTATCGTCGCCTTGAAGCCGGAATTTTCCAGGTTCGAATCCACCTCGCCGCGTAAGGACCTTGGGCAAGTCCTTCACTCACAATTGCTCAGCGCTTCGGCCGGAGTAGAGAGCTTGAAGGGGCGCTATAACCAGTGGCGGATCCAGAACTCTTCCAAGGGGGGGTGGGCAAAAATCTTAGAACCTGGGATGGGACAGGTGAAACAAATTTCGAAATTTGGTTGTTGGTCGAAAATAAATAGGGATCAGTCTTTGGCTGAAGTACTTTTCATCCGCCAAAACAAGTTGATGAGGTTTTTTTTAGTCATCTGCCAAATTTTTTTGGAGAAAATCATACCATTTCATCCGCCAAAAAGTTGATGACCTTTTTTTACTCCTCCACTTGAAAACCGACTGGGAGCCACGTCCCATGCCATTTTCCGAATAGGGGGGGGGGGCAATATGCCATTACACCCATATGCATAATATTGCTAAATTCATACCAAATAAGGGGCCACGTCCCATGGCAGTTTTAAATGGGGGCCATGGCTGGATTGCCCCCCCCCTGGATCCGCCCCTGGCTATAAAAAGTGCACATAAAAACACATACAAACAAAAATTAATTAAAAAAAAAAGTTTTAACGGTTTTACATCCAGGAATCCCAGGATCCATAGACCTCTAGGGCCTAGGCGGCTATAAGACGCTCAATGCCAAGATGGCTTTCTATTAGAGTGTAAGTATGTAAGGAAGTAAGTATATTCTATAGATTATAAAATTTCAATAGAATTTCATCGCTTATAATAAATTTGCAATTTGTGAAAAAAAAATTTTTTGCCTTTCCGCGCTGTACGCACTTGCGTAAGTGCGTACGCCTAACGGCGCCTCTGTATGCATGTTCAGAGGACGAGATAGCCGCATTCAAAAGATTTTTTGAATTTTTTCTAAGCTGTTTTAGTTTCCTAATGATTCATAATTATAGGCTTTCATTAAAGCGTGGCCTTCTCTTCTGCAGTCACTTAATTACTTTCAGAAATAGGTTACCATAGCGACCTGCTGCATGATCAACTCCTGAGCATAATTTGTTTACTCATATATCCGCAAAGATCATAATTATGTTCGATCTTTATGTTTGGTCGTGATCGCCCCTGGTTATAGTTTCTTAAGGAAGTGGCGCTATATGAATTTGAAATTACAATAACAATGATTCATTACGACTAGGATAGTGTAGCTATGTTGATGATGATGGTGATGATGATGAATATTGATGATTATGATGATGATGATGATGATGATGATGATGATGATGATGATGATGATGATGATGATGACGACGACTATTGCTATTATTATTATTATTATTATTATTATTATTATTATTATTATTATTATTATTATTATTATTATTATTTTTATTATTATTATTATTAATTTATTATTAATAATATTATAAGGCACGTAATACAATTGATGAACTATACTAATTAATTAGCACTAATCAATCTTTTTATTTTGGATTCGTTTGAGTTCTGCGTTTAGCCGAAAATCGATAATAAAATCGATAATTAATCACTCTGACCATCCATCATAATCTATCGATCTGTAGTCGACTATAAAATCCTCAATTTCTTAATTTGATTGCGTCGATTTCTCAAATCATGTAAGCTTATATGACTTCCTCACTAATGCTAGTCACAACTAGTCGTGCCTGATTGCATGGTGGGGCTATTATAGTTTGATTCAAAAAACCTAACGTTTATAAATTGCCCGCATGCATAAAAAATTTTGTAGGGCCTTGTAGGCCTATATAATTGTGTACAAGTGCATATAATTCATTCATTCATTATATGCACTTACCTATAGCGCCCTTCGAGAAACCTACTCAGGAGCACTCCCAACCTAGCCACGGCAAACGAAAAAAGAATTGAGAGATTTTATGAAGCAAGTTTGATTGTTCAGATTAATTAGCGCAGCACTGAAGGAAGGTCATTACAGATGGACGGCCCTACACTCCTAGTCAAGCGGTATAATGGATAGTACCAATTGATCGAGTAATCCAGCTATGACCAGACATTGTTTCGTGCTGCGCTATGATCATGCTTTGTTGTCGTTTGTATAGCCTACGCGTCACTAAGTTACTCAGGATTGGTAGAACAGTAGTTCCCGATGCTAACCCAAAAGGCAGCAAGAAAATGTTGAAGGGTTAGTGACTTCATCTCAGCCCAGACATTTGAGGGGGCGGGTGGCACGGCCAAACCACTCCCTCTTCTCACCAATAGTGTAAGTCGTTGTACTCATCACAGCTGAGTTCGTTAGAGGGCGCAAGTGGAACCGAAACAAAAAGATAGACAACGCGCTAGTCACTAAAATAGATTGCATCTCTCATCTGCCATACACAGAAGCCAATACACACAAACCCAAGCAAGTGCCGTAAAGGGCTGCTATGCCCACCTGATTCCCCATACAATGCAAGTAGGCCTAGGCCTACTATACACTCGTATAATTATAAGCTTGCAGATATAAATTAAAATAGGCCTACGATGCCTAGGCTATGTACAGTTTACACACGTATAGCTGTATACACACTGCAGAGACGTTACGGTAGAAACATATTTTTCTCAATTTCTTATAGCGCCCCTTCAAGCTCATTACTCAGAGGCACTCCCCACTACAGCGC
Source organism: Lumbricus rubellus (assembly GCA_945859605.1). Lineage (NCBI taxonomy): Eukaryota > Metazoa > Annelida > Clitellata > Crassiclitellata > Lumbricidae > Lumbricus > Lumbricus rubellus. Next base: position 28,518,400 of record OX243819.1, on the reverse strand, counting down.
GGACGTTGCCTCGGAGTTTCACGCAGAAGCGCCCGAGCAATTAGCCAAAAAAGTTGATGACCTTTTTTCATTTAAAAAAGTTTCTTTGTGAAAAAAGCCATTTTCCCCGAATACATTTTCAAGTCTTAGCCTTCTTGGGATGGGGCTAACCCCCGGAATAGATGCCATTTTCATGGTCAAAAAATTACTATGGGCCTTCTTGGAGGGCTTAGCCCACCCTAGTCCCCTCATAAACTCTGCCCATGCGGAAAGAGTAGGGAAAAGGTGACATGGTGAAAAGGTGACGACACGGCTCAACTATTAACACTCGCCAGTCGCCTACGTTAACTCACCAAGATGAATAATTTTTTATTATTGAGTCTGTGTACGATTAGCCGACGTAGGAAGTTCTTGGAGGCTAACCATGCGGCTAGCCAGCTTATCCACAGCATCATGGGCGTCCGCAGAAATTTTTCTAGGGGGGCGCAAACTTTTAAATAATTGCCACATGGTCTAAAATTAATGGGTGACAGTTTGAATTTCCATATTACCACGAGAGAATCCTTAAGCCAACCTATACGTTATGCGCCCAAAGAAAGATACAGGGCCTACAGCCCTACACTACAGGTTCAACTTGTAGAACGAATCGATAATCACATTGAAAATCCCGTTGTAACAATCACAACCAAATAATCTAAATTTATGTGTAACTATATGCAAAAAATCCAGAGGGGCGCACTTGCGCCCCCTTGCGCCCCGCTGCGGACGCCCATGCACAGCATGATACATTTGCTGACCCACCGCCACAGCTGCATTGTCCACCATTGTTCGACTGACCGGAAAACTAGCGATGACTTCGCCATTCAGGCATTCACTCGTAAAACGTTTTCGTCAGTTCATCGGAAAGGCTTTGTTGCATAAGCTTACACAAGTGACTAAAATAAACCTCCACGTCCATCTATTGTATACTGAATGCGTATCGGTCATTGTCACTGTACCGCCTTTGCTATGGCACTGACGTCAACGCGTCTTTATTCGAAGATGTTTATACCACGTAACCGCCTCCATTAAGCCAGAGGTAGGCCTCAGCAGGTGCTCAGAGACTCAGCCAAGCGCAACCATTACTAGAATGGACGTTTAGGTAGGCTGCTGGCTCTTAGAGTAGGCTATTATAAAAGGCAGCGATCAGTTGACTATGCAAACGAATCGAGTCAGCAGCGTTGGTTGTATAACGAAGAAAGTGCGACAGTAATATTACGATTTTATACAGTAACAAACGCACAAACGAGTCAAATAAGTCAGTTAACTATAAGCATCAAGTTGGACTTTAAATCACTATAAAAAAAGATATTTAAGCAGAAGAATCGAAGAACGGAATTTTAGCTGCAAAACATTGTCTGACTTCTGGTAAGAATACGTTTGAGAGTTTGACGATGCTTTAGTGTAGACTGCATGCGATGCAAATACTTTCGGCAGTGGAGGCCGTAAGATCGTGATTATTTTTGGTTAAGCTTACGAACTGAAGCATCAGTTGCTCAAATTATTAAGCGCTCTACTAACGCACAGCTTTTCGATTGAATAATTAATTATATCCGACTGGTTTCTCGATGATACACGTAAGTCTCACATAGCTTACATGCAGGCTACCTTAAAAAATGCGTTCTGGTAAGAACGTACAAAAGTTGCAGCTCTTGTTAAGCAAAAACCATGCTTAAATACATAGCCTACCACAGTATTAGTCTGAAAATAATTTACAACTTAAAATATCAAAACAGTAGATCTTCAAAACATGAAGAGCAGTAAAAGTTAGGGTTAATTAGTTCGTCTGCCATGGTCTGATGTGTGCATCAGTAAATATCTTGTTATTTCTCTTTTGTTGATAGAGTCACATACGAGAGAAGATGATGATGCGCTGGCAGTTGGTCAGTTCACTCTTACTGGTGATGGTCGTCATCCAGTCATCTTTTCTGGTCAAATCGGAGACCACCTCACTCCCTGAAGGTATGAAAATAATTAACTTTTTATTTTTAAATCATCAGATGTAGCCTATTTATCAAGATTTCAAGTAGGTTAGCCTACTCTATGATCATTAGACCAATGGGAAAAAACAACAGAAGTAACAGAGAAAATGCAATGGTTTCGTTACAAACATCTTTTAATCAAAACTTACTTCTTAAAACATGCTATCTGTTTTATCTGTTCAGATTGTGTCAGTCGAGGTCTGGACCTCGTGTTTGTGGTTGATGGTTCTGGAAGCATATGTGACAACGATCCGAAATTCGAGTACGGAAAAGACACAACTTGCGACAACTGGAACTTCATTCTCAAGTTCATGGGAGATTTCGTCAACGACTTGGACATTGGTCTGACCTCCACAAGAGTTGGTCTTGTCACTTTCGCCAGCACAGCTACTCTTGGATGGGACCTCACAAAGTAAGTCTCGAAAAATTATTTATTGACCAAACACTTTTTATGTTAGTTTACAATGAAAATCAACTACATCAATTAATCAAATTGTGTGGAAAAAACTATTGATTCTGCAACAAAAGTCGACTTCACGATCGTACAATTACTCATAAAGACTGTCTTTTACGAGAAATGTTGTCGATAAATTAACAGTGTTGGATCCCAGTTGACGTTTAACGTGGCATATGGCCTATAGCCTAATCTTTTTAGTTCAGTTAGATTGATGTCTTTTCATTATGAGAACCACGCTATATACAGGGTGGCCCAAAAAAAAGTGATAACACGTCGTAGCAAAGGGTCAATTAATATAATTGAATCAATATAACGTGTTGTAATTTACTGTCGTATGCCAAGTAGTAATTACGCTACTCATAAAACATGTTCAGTGTGTCTCCCTTGCTTCTCAACAACTTTTTGCAAGCGAGAAACACCAACTGATACCATGATACCGCAGCTGAAAAGTTAACGTTCTCGTATGTCTCCTTTCTGGAACTTAATTGTCTTTTCTTTGATTCAACTGAATAAATACGACCATGTTGAGAATTAACTGGCGTGGCAAAGGTGAATATCTTGTGTGTAAACCAGATGGTTCTTACACTTCTGTCATTAAGAAACCGTTCAAGTAGCTGCTGACTGCGTTACAAAAGTTTCAATTTGCAATTTTCATTGAGTGTCTGCCCGATCACACGCTTGTTCGTTTTCAGCTGTAAATATTGCCTTACAATAAGTTGCACCGACGTCCGTGATGTACCCGTGTCTCTTTGAATTTCCCACGGATTTTTGTGACTGTGAGGATCATCTTCTTGACTGCAGATCAGCTCACTCACCCGCTCAATGTTCTGTCGTATTCTAGCAGGCTTTGGCCGACCACTTTCGCGTTTAGGTTCTGTTGTCCCGTCATTATCAATTTATAATAACCCGACTTACCCTATAGGCTTTGTGTGGAAACTAATTTTTCATTTCCCTTGCACTCCAATGTTTCTCAATTCGCAAATTTTTAATCAGAATACGGTCTTTTGTTATGATTTTAGCCATTCTGGATCAAATATCTTCAAAACACGCAGAAGTTGACGGTTGGCAAATAAAAAATTAAAAATGTCGACCGGAAGTTGTCGTAATAATGATGTCATATGACTATGCAGTTTGGAAAGTGAATCAGTGAACTTTTTAAGCTATTATGGATATTGTGCAAACAGATTTGAACTAATTATAGTACATTATACGAGGTGTTATCACTTTTTTTGGGCCACCCTGTATAATAGCCTATAGCCTATAGAAGTCTCGGTATACGATTAACGATAAGAAAGATTAACTTATATCAACATGAAAATAGATACATTATAGACCTAATTCTGATAGTTGCTTTAATAGAAACTAAACAAAATGTGATATAATTTTTATTTTTGAATTCAGATATACCGACAAGACAGAGCTGATGAATGCCATTCATAACCTTCCGTACCCCGGAGGCACTACGGACACAGCAGGAGGTGTTCGCATGATGTGTACACAGGTGTTCGGTGTTAATGGTGATAGATCTTTTGTCAATAACACTGCCATCATCATTACCGACGGACAGCCAACTAATCCAAGCGCTGTTCCATCAGAGATCAACGCAGTTCATTCGCAGGCAATCACGACCTACGCAGTCGGTGTCACGAGTCTTGTTAACGAAGACACACTGAAACTCCTCTCGTCTGCTCCTCAACAGGTACGAAACGAATGGAGTTTGCCATAAATAGTTAACTACAGAAAAACTCATTAAATTTATTATGTTGCATATATAAACTGAACTTATATATAAAACCTTTGTAAAATTAGTTGTATGTAACATGCTGCGTTCTGCCAGCTTGAAGTTTTGATTAAACGAAAATTGATTGATTGATTGATTGATGTACATTTTACCCATTTTAAGGACAGGTTTTAAAATGCAATAATTGTGACGCTTTAAACATCAATCCATACAGCGATATAATTGTCTTATTTTTTGTCTTATCGTGATGCCAATCTTTCTTACTATCATTATATTATGTGTGGTTATGCTAGAATTGATCCGTATAGCCTACTCAGACGTAATGAACAATTTAGCGACTCTTCAATTGGTGAACTATTCCTGATCATTAATTGTGTTTTTCTTGATCAATTTGCAGCTGAATCTAAACTACTTCATGGCATCCGACTTTGGTTCAATCGGAACAATAAGAAACTCCCTGCAAAGTGCCGCAACATGCATCACGACACCAAAGACAACAGTTGCTATTCCGTCTACTCTGCCCTCAACGACAACGACGACCACCCCCACTCCGACCACAAGCACAAGCCCCAGCACAAGCACAAGCACAAGCACAAGCACAAGCCCAAGCACAAGCACCAGCCCCAGCACAAGCTTCTCTACACCTCTACCAACAGCACCTGCAACAGCTTCCAGCACAAGTCACAGTCCTATCCCAGCAAGTACAACGACAGTCGCAATGGTAGCACCGATTAGCACAACCGTTTACAGCAGAGGTACAGGATCTCCACTGCCTGTTACAGGTAAAACATTTTTAAAATGCAATAATTAGGCTATTAGTAGGTTTATTTCCGACAAACAGGCAACCTTGATTTCACAATTGATTCATTATCTTGTGTGGTATTTTTTTTAATAAACTATATTTAGGAAGAAATGTTTGTCGAGTCAGTGTAGGCTAAATGGAAGGGGAGTGCTTTCAGTCCAGTTTGCTCGCACCTCCATCAAGCAAAGCAGTGTATATACAGGCCCTATTATAAAACCCTTTGCTTCTAAATTGTCTTAGAGGATTTTTTTACTAATCGATCGTTTGAATAATAATTCCAGACTGCGTCGGAAGTGCAATGGATTTGGTCTTTGTCGTCGACGGATCTGGAAGCATCTGTGATAACGATCCGAAATTCGAGTACGGAAAAGACACAACATGCGACAACTGGAACTTCATTCTCAAGTTCATGGGAGATTTCGTCAAGGACATGGACATCGGTCTGACCTCCACAAGAGTTGGTCTTGTCACTTTCGCCACCACAGCTACTCTTGGATGGGACCTGAAAAAGTACGCAACGGTTTCTTATCGTCACTGGTCAAATTTAAAAAAATAGTTTTAGTCATTTTCTCAATTCCAGTAAATGAAACTTTAAATGTAATCCTCTCTAAATACTTCTGTGGTTGAGTTGTAATTGTAATTGTAATCGTACATTTATATAGCGCCCCTTCAAGAGAACTCCTCAGAGGCGCTCCCGACCTGACACCAAACCACAATCAAAGAGAATTGTTTTCAAACGCTTGAGTTGTGTTCATCAATACGTTTTTCAACGTAGGCTACATGCACAATCTCTCATCATGCTGGATAGGAGAAACAGTTGCATCTCATGATTTCATTTTTCATTGTTTAGATATACCAGCAAGGCCGAACTCGTCGACGCCATTCACAACCTTCCGTACCCCGGAGGCACGACCGACACAGCAGGAGGTGTTCGCATGATGTGTACACAGGTGTTCGGGGTTGATGGTGACAGATCTTTCGTCAACAACACGGCCATCATCATCACCGACGGACAGCCAACTGATCCAAGCGCTGTTCCATCGGAGATCAACGCAGTTCATTCGCAGGGAATCACCACGTACGCAGTCGGTGTCACGAGTCTTGTTAACGAAGACACGCTGAAACTGCTCTCATCTGCTCCTCAACAGGTACACAACCTTCTACAGAATATTACGTTTACCATCGTCAGCATGTACTGTAAGTAAAGTAAGTAAGTTACTTTACTTGCACTTACATCGTCAGCATGTGGCAATGTAAAGTGTCGGTGGTCGGTTAGTTGTCGTTAAACGTTTATTTTTGTTGCCCTCCTCCGCCATGAAGCTTTGGGTCTTACACTACAAGATTTGGGCATTGTAAACGTATTAAATAGTTGCGTGCATACATTGACATTTTATTCACACTTCGTTTGAAGAAAATCATTTGATTATAAATCACATTGTCTACGAGTCGTCGATCTGCAAAAAATGTGAACAATGTTTTATTTCTCTCCATATTTTCTCGTTTACAGAAAGACCTGAACTACTTCGTCGCCTCTGACTTCAGAACAATTGATACCGTTCGAAGTCGCGTTCAAGCTGCGGCGACTTGTATCACATCGCCGGCCACACTGCCCACACAACAGCCTTCTACATGTAAGTGTCAGCCTGCAGAAAAATCATCACCTTCCTAATGGCTTTATTTTTTTTTTACATATTTGAATATTATTTCTAAAATAAAACTTGCACACTCGATTCGCATTGACAATGTAATGAACTTGAATTGTTTAAACTTTACAGCAGGTGCTGCTGTTTCATTATTTTTGAATGCGTTGACTCCGTTGAGAGATGCTGACAGTTTACATGTAGCCTATAACAAGCGCTCACCATTCGAACGACTCGGATTATACGAAAGCAAACTAAACTAAAATAATGTAAGCAATCGACAAACTTTGTTTTTTGCAGTAATAATAACAAGAGCAACAACTGTTTCGAACATCGAAACAACGAGAGCAACAACTGTTTCGAACATCGAGAATGGAGAAGGAGGAACAACGGGAGCAACGGGAGCAACGGGTTCCACTGGAGTGACCGGCGCAACAGGAGCTAATGGTAACACAGGAGCAACTGGATCAATTGGAGCCAGTGGCGCAACTGGACAAACTGGAGCTAGTGGTGCAACCGGGTTCACTGGAGCTAATGGTGCAACTGGACAAACTGGATGGACCGGTGCAACTGGGGCAACAGGGGCAACAGGACACACTGGAGCTAATGGTGCAACCGGATTCACTGGAGTATCAGGAGCCACCGGAGAAACTGGTTGGACCGGTGCAACAGGGGCAACAGGGGCAACAGGACACACTGGAGCCAATGGTGCAACCGGGTTCACGGGAGTATCGGGAGCCACCGGAGAAACTGGATGGACCGGTGCAACTGGGGCAACTGGACAAACTGGGTCTACTGGTGCAACAGGAGCGCTTGGCGCAACGGGTGCTACTGGTGTAATGGGAGCCAACGGGACAACAGGAGCGTCCGGTTCAACTGGTTCTCAGGGTGCAACGGGAGGAATTGGAGCGACTGGATTTCCAGGAGCAACTGGAGCGACTGGAGCTACTGGAGTGACAGGAGTGACAGGAGCTACTGGAGCAACGGGCGCGAGTGGAGCTACTGGAGCAATTGGAGCTACTGGAATTCATGGTGCCACTGGATCCACTGGTCTTAACGGAGCGACAGGTTCCTCTGGAGGAGCTGGAGCTACTGGTGCAAGTGGTGCAAATGGAGCAACCGGTGTGATTGGTGCGACTGGTCTTCCAGGTGATACCGGTGCAACTGGAGCTACTGGAGCTACCGGTGCAACTGGTGTAAACGGAGCAACTGGAGCCACTGGTGTTAATGGTGCAACTGGTGCTACAGGTAAAATATTATTTTCTTCCGTTTAAATGATTTCGTTTATTTATTAAAAGCAGAAAATAGGATGAAATCGAAATGATGTCAATTTAATTACTGTTTTCAGTAATATTACCAGTCGTAATCGTAATCGTAATCTCTAGATTTCTAAAGCGCTACTTGAAAGCCAAGCGCGGGGCACCAGCTTATTCACGAGCGCTGTCAAAGTGACTGACCGTCGTACATATTGAGATAAATTATTTTTCAGTTGCCAACAGTTGTGAGATAATAATCTTCCAATGCACACTTTCGCTTCTTTGGAACATTGATCCTCTTAAAAGTCCAGGTATTCCGGATAAAATAGGATCGACGAATAATTTCGAAATTTTTTAAGACGACCGTTTTTACATCTGTGAATCAGCAATGGTATTTTAGAGAAGTACAGACTGACTTATATAACTGTCCCGTTGCATGTATCCATGCATTAGTGAAAAACTCAGTTGGTTCATGACTTCTGTTAAAATAGGAGAATCCGGTAAACCTGGATCAACCGGAGCGACTGGACCAGCTGGAGTGAACGGAGCTGCCGGATCAAGCGGTGCTACTGGAGCAAGTGGCTTACCAGGTTACACTGGAGCAACTGGAGCAACAGGATCAACCGGAGTTGGTGGAGCAACTGGCTCAACAGGAGCAAATGGTTCCAATGGAATGACTGGAGCAACGGGACCTGCAGGAGCAACCGGAACAAATGGAGCCACCGGAGCGACAGGAGGAATGGGCGCCACTGGAATCGCTGGATCTACAGGAGCCACCGGTCTGACAGGTGGTTCTGGAGCAAGTGGAGCAACTGGCTTAACAGGAGGAGATGGAGCCACTGGTGCAACAGGGTCCACCGGAAATCCAGGATCAACCGGATCAACTGGATTAACTGGTGGAGCTGGAGCTACTGGAGCTACAGGTCTTACCGGTGGTGCCGGAGCAACGGGTGTCACTGGAGGTGTTGGTAGAACTGGAGCAACCGGTGCCTCTGGTCCAGCTGGAACTGGTGGAGCAACTGGAGCTTCGGGTCAGATCGGAGGAGTTGGAGCAACAGGAGCGACTGGAAATGTTGGCCAGACTGGAGCTACAGGATCTAGCGGTCCAGCTGGTGAGAATGGAGCAATCGGAGCAACTGGTAACACCGGATCAACTGGTGCAACAGGACAGCAAGGTAGAATGTTATTTCTACTTCGGTCACTGTATTTACATGTAGGCTGTAAATGTGTTTGTTGCCAAACTCCGTTGCTGTATGAAAAGACTCTAGGCCTATACACAGGCGACTTACGATTTACAAATTGCATTTTACGATTTTCACATTATGCAAATCCACAAATTCATGTTACACTGGGTTCCTTTCTATGACAATATAAGTGTTGCTATTTATTTTTTACTACACCATGCACCTTTAGAAATTCAAATTCGTCATCGATTGTAATATTTTCACCAATATTTAGGTGCAACTGGAGCCACAGGTGTTGGGAAAACTGGAGCGACAGGACCACAAGGTCAGACGGGACCTGCTGGTAACACCGGATCGACTGGACAGACTGGACCTGCAGGCGGAACTGGAGCCACAGGTCAACAAGGTAAGCACTGTTCTTGATGAATCTTCGTCTACTCTGAATTTATACGAGTAATGCATTAGTTGAAATAATAATATGATTATATCATGCTATAAATCGTATATTTTAATTTATTTAAAGTTAATCACTATTTGAGATTCTATGTTTAGGTGTAGCGTGGATTTAACAGAATAAAAAACAGTTTTGAATGAAACAGATATAATTATTGGTCGTAAAAATGATTCGGGATGATTTTATTTGCGCAGGTTCTACCGGACTAAATGGAGCAACAGGAAGTAGTGGTTCAACGGGTCCAGTTGGTGGAACCGGTGCCACTGGTAACACAGGAGCCAGTGGATTGGCTGGAAAAACCGGAGCCACTGGAATCAGAGGTCTTGATGGAAATATCGGAGCTACGGGATTGGCAGGATCGACTGGAGCCACAGGACTTCAAGGTACAGCTTCAAACATAACAATTTACTAAACTCAATTAAAATTTTACAGTCATAGGCTCTACATTAATTTCATAATGTTAAAAATAATTTGTCTTTTGTTTCTCGGGGTTGAACGCACTGGGAGCGCTCCTGAAAGGCTCTTGCTGCGAGAGGCGATTTATAAATGGTCAGATACAATATAAAATACATCTATCTACTTTGACATTTTGAATATTCCCATTAACTGGTAGAGTGGACTACCAATGATTATATTTTATGAAACTGATGGGCAATTACAACGGATGTTGTTTTGACACAGGTTCTACGGGTGCGAGTGGGTCAAAGGGTGACCAAGGAGACGTTGGCGCTACCGGACTCTCTGGAGCAACTGGCACACAGGGACTTCATGGATCAACTGGAGCAACGGGTCTCGAAGGACAAACCGGAAGTACTGGACCAGCTGGTAAGTAATTTCACTTCACCACCGTTTCCTGTAGGTCTACAGTAATAAATGTTTCACGTTAAGGGCCCAACAAACAGTGAATAAACTGTATTTAATGTCAACACCTATTTTAATTGTTAAATTTATAGATTAACGTTTAAAATATTTAACATGATGATTTTCATTGCACTTTTCAAGTTGTTAACTGATTCATTTTAACTTTGATTCAATCGTTTTACACAGGTTCCACTGGAATGACTGGACCTCAGGGATTGACAGGATCCACCGGATTTCAAGGCCTGACGGGTAAAGTGGGTGACACAGGAGCCACTGGCCAGCAGGGCATACAAGGAGCAAATGGCAACACTGGTAGCACTGGTCCAATGGGAGCTACTGGGCTCACAGGATCAACAGGAAATACAGGTACGTCAAAGTGCCGCTTAGAACATAATAATTATCTTCTTAGTTAGTAGATAATAACTTTTCTTGATTAACGAACAAAATAATGGGAACGCAACATACAGATAGCGAAATGTTCTTCATCAATGCTGGTAAAAGGTACATGTATTTTGATAGATGATGAGTTGATGGCCAAAGTGTAATGCCATTGTAATAGTATTATTGAAGCTTAGTAAAGAATACTTACTAATTCCACCTTCCTATAATTATAATATACTCACCCTGGCAATTGTTTGCATTGGTCTGTTTCGAGGACAGAGTAAGAGACTACTTACAATGTACTTCGTCGTTTTTTTATTGCATGCATCCTCTAACATAATGTTTGTGTGCATTATGTAACAGGAGCCTCTGGTCAAGCTGGCTCTACTGGAATGACTGGTTCATCTGGACCTGCTGGTCGCACAGGAGCCACTGGTATTCAGGGAACGCAAGGAGCCAGTGGATCTACTGGACCCGTGGGTGCTACCGGAAACGTCGGTGCAACTGGGCAGACTGGTAATGCTGGAGCAACAGGAGCAACGGGTATGCACAAATTATAATATGTCCTTTAAAAATTTATACTACGTGAAATTGATGTGCAAGAATGAACCATCTGGGTAATATTTAATACCTATGATGCCTCCATTACATGGGATGTTACAAAGCAAAAAGCTGAAGCGGGTTCTACAGGCATATCAAATAATAATATTATTACCATTTCTCATTAACTTTAACGTTCTAAATTAACCGTCCATGGTAATAATTTTGAATTTAATTATTTTCTGAATAGGACTCTCGGGATCAACTGGAGCAACCGGTATCCAAGGTATCGCTGGAAACGCTGGTGACACAGGTTCAACTGGTCTCCATGGAAGCACGGGTGCAACAGGACAGGCTGGAGCAACAGGGGCAACAGGCATGGGAAGAACAGGATCAACAGGTGCTACGGGTCCAACTGGAGGAATGGGTGCCACTGGATTAACAGGACCTCAAGGAAACGCTGGAGCAACTGGATTAACTGGATCTACAGGCGAAAGAGGTAAAAATCTCCATTTAGATTTCCTAAGTCTTTCAGAAATCATCATCATCATCATCATCGTCATCGTCATCGTCATCGTCGTCGTCGTCATCGTCGTCGTCGTCGTCATCATCATCATCGTCGTCGTCATCATCGTTGTCGTCGTCGTCGACATCATTATCTGTGTGGGGCGCGGTGGTGTAGTGGTGTCGTCGTTGCCTTGGAGCCGGAAGGTTCGAGGTTCGAATCCACCTTGCCGCGTAAGTTTCTTGGGCAAGTCCTTCACACACAATTGCTCAGCGCTTCGGCGTGAAACTCCGATGCAGTGTCCGCTCTGCATTCGGAAGCACCTCTGAGCAGTGAGAGCTTGAAGGGTCGCTATAACAAGTGCAGATACAAATATCATCATCATAATCATCATCATCATCACCACCATCATCATCATCATCGTAGTAAAGTGATTCTGTCGATTATTGTAGGTTTGACTGGAGACACTGGTTCGTCAGGTCAGCGAGGATTGAATGGATTGGACGGAGCCACCGGAAGTAGTGGTGCTACTGGACTCAATGGCAGAACCGGATCCACGGGACAGACTGGATCGATGGGACCTGCTGGTGCAACTGGATCAACTGGATCTACGGGTCTGCAGGGTGCTACAGGTGAGGCATCGAATCCATTGTATGGCTTGAAACAATGATTGATTAAAACAATAGCAAGTAGGCTTATAGTTACACATATTCCGTCAGTATGATTTCCAGTCTACAGTATAATACACGTTTAGGAAATTTCACATTGATTTAGGTAGCAGTATAGATGTGTGCAGTTTTTTTTACAAGATTACAAGATGCCTTCTTTCGCGGTTACAGGTAATACTGGTATCGATGGAAAGACTGGATCCACAGGACAGACTGGTCCTCAAGGAGCTGCTGGTCAGACTGGATCGACTGGACCTTCTGGAAAGACAGGTGCCTCTGGAGCAACTGGACCTGTCGGAGGCACTGGAGCAACTGGAATGACAGGTCCTCAAGGAAACACTGGTTCCACAGGGCCAAAAGGAAACAGTGGAGCCACTGGTCAGACTGGACCTATGGGTTTGAACGGAAACACAGGAGCCACTGGTTCCGTTGGAGAAAAGGGAGCAACTGGAGAAACAGGAATGACTGGTCCGATCGGAGCAACAGGAGCGACAGGTTTGTTATTAACTCCCTATTGATCTCTATATTCCTAAAATAAATAGCTAAATAACTAAATAAATAAAATTAACCTTCTTTTAAGTATCGTTAAGAGAATTGTAGTTTTAGAGATCTGATTAATTTTGGAAAGAAATCAGGTAAAATAGATTTTTTTAAAGGCAACTTTTATCTATCGAACGATTTTTCTCGCGAATCTCAATTCTAATTGTAATTAAAAACAACTAATTAAAATCACTTGATTCCTGTTTTAGGTCTGACTGGATTTACTGGACCACATGGAGCAACTGGAGCGAGTGGAGTTGCTGGAAAGACTGGAGCCACCGGAAATACCGGACAGACAGGACCTGCTGGTGCCACCGGATACACTGGTGAAAAAGGATCATCTGGAGAAACAGGTAAAAGCGAAAGTCCAAATTTTTAAAGTGGCATGGAATCTTAAATCTCTTCCATCTGCATACTGATGTGTATGATATTGTTTCTGCAGCAGATGCTAACCATTAGAGAAACGCAATAATTATAGATTTATATTTCATTCCGAGATCGAGATATTGAACATTGATCATTGCAGAATAGAACCTTTTTTGTGATCGACCCACTTGTCTGGAATGGGCTCCCACAGGAGTTACGTCTACTTTATGGGGTTATTACTGAAACATTAAAAAAAATTAAACTCAAAACTGTCCCTTTTTGCCGTGCTAGAGACGGGAGCGCTTCTGAGTAGTCTCCCTTGAAGAGGCGCTATATAAATTCTTGAATGAACGAATGCATAATGATAATTATGATCTTTGTGGTAACATTAGACGATGTTGTATTCACAAAGTGTTTTATATTTTCCAGGTGCGACTGGTCCGACGGGTGCTTTGGGTGCAACTGGTTTAACCGGTTCAACCGGGCAAGTTGGGTCGACCGGATCAACGGGACCACAGGGCAACCAAGGAGCGACAGGATTCACTGGTCCAGTTGGTAAGACAGGAGCAACGGGACACCAAGGAATTCAAGGAATTGAAGGACAATCAGGTATAAGCGCTATATAAATGTTCGATTACAATTACAATTACAATTACAATTACAGGTCTAATACTTCATAATATCAACCAGTTCCTCTCACTTTGCAGAAATCTAACAAGACTTAGTAGTGCATATTATGCATCGTATTCTTATTGGCAGAGCGTCTAGCTAGAGCACTTCGTGGAAGCAGAGGAACGTTTCCATTAATGGACAGAAATGAATAAAACAACACAAAACAGACAAAATAATTTGAATGAAATTACAGCAACTTTTGATGAAACTGATAGATTATTACTGTTGTGAATCATATTTAAAGATAGATCTTTATTCTGCTGGAATTTATCTTGAAGAGATGGTAGGCCTATATGTAAAAGGCCGAACTGATGAATGAGTGAATGGATGGATGGATGGATGGATGAATGGATGTATGGATGGATGGATGGATGGATGGATGGATGGATGGATGGATGGATGGATGGATGGATGGATGGATGGACGGATGGGTGGACGAGTGGATGGATGAATAACTGAATACATGAATGACGAACATGGATGAATAAATTTATGGATGAATCTAAAAGAAGACGTTCCATTAAAATTATCTCGGAAATGTCGCTTAGGTTAATTGGCTGACATCTTTGTTTTTGTTCTTTCAAAGGCGCAACTGGCAGCACAGGATCCGTCGGTTCCACCGGAAATACCGGTTCCACTGGTCCTGTTGGATTGACAGGATCAACTGGTCCACAGGGACGCACAGGATCAACAGGTCCCGAAGGATCAACTGGGCCAGCAGGCAACACCGGATCGACTGGACCCACGGGACTTAAAGGAGACACAGGTAAATTTAAAGCGGTCTCTAATTTTCAAACTTCATTTCGTTTACATATACAATTTAAGCGTTATTGGAAACTTCAAGTAGGTTTATACTGTGATAAACAAATAATTTCTATCTTTGAATAGAATACATTAAATAAATTACTGCGGTAAACTTCAATATCCCATGAAAGTGATTAATATTAACCCGAGACTAGAAATTTTCTGCTGTTAAGAAAGCCATTTCAAATTGTTATTTTGATACATCATTTACTGCTACACCACTTGTCCTGTAATTTCAATGTGAATGAGCCAATTCTGATATCCATTTCTGTGCATAGGACCATAGCGTAGCATCTCTCCGCTAAACTGACCGTGTGTGTGTGTAATTGCTATTTAACGTCACTGTGTGGTAACAAAGTTTATTAGCGACGCCCTCCTCCTTTAGCCAGGCTTGGGACTGGCACTGGCAGAGTGCAACCAGTGGCGGAGTTAAACTGACCGTCTTTTGCTATTTGACCGCAGGAGCCACAGGTGGCATCGGAGCGACTGGTCAGACTGGTCCCGAAGGAAAGACTGGAGCCATGGGAAAAACCGGAGCAGTTGGAGCTACTGGTCTTCACGGGAGCACAGGTGCCACTGGTCTAGTGGGTCGCACCGGAGCTACAGGACACGATGGTAGAACAGGAGGATCGGGTGCTACAGGTTGGTGCTTCATACCTCAGCTCTCAAATGCTTCACTTTATTGTATCGTCTGCTCTTTACATTCTGCATAATTATTTGGATTTTAATATGGCGGTATAGGCCCTATGTTGTTTTTCGATATTTTTATCACGTGCAATGTGTAATGAGTTGAAAATCTGGACGCTTACAAATTTATGTCAGTTAACTTACGGAATTAATGGCTTGACTGTTTTCGAAAATAAATACAAAACAGTCGATTTTTTTGGCCAATTAATTATTTATAGTCTACAGTAGGCTCTTACATTATGACGAAAATCTTTCCCCTCCATATCATTATATATAATATATATAATATATATAATGCATTATAGCCTACACCACTCGGACCTTCGGTAGTTTGATAGAAATACTTTAATTATATTTTTACGTTGACAGGTATTCAGGGTCCAACTGGACTGACCGGTTCCAGCGGTGTCCAGGGTCGCACGGGTGCCGTCGGAGCTACCGGAAGCTCAGGTCCAGTCGGAGCCACTGGAGCGGTTGGCGCATCGGGAATAATGGGAAGAACTGGGTCTACTGGTTACACTGGAATGGCAGGTGCTAACGGGGCGACAGGATTCACCGGAGCCACTGGAATCGGAAGAACAGGTAATTTAATATTAAGTTGATTAAATATTCGTTAAATAAGAAGATTCTTAGATTCACATATACGTGACGTTCAACCAGGTCCAAGATGTTCGAGTAATATTTATTCATA
>OX243819.1:28312151-28499651 GCA_945859605.1 Lumbricus rubellus | reverse complement strand
AACCTAATTGGATACTTAGCACAGAGTCATAAAATGTTCTTATTTAGGAGTTTTTACTTCAGCGTGTTCATATGACCTAGATTTGGTATCACTACCATTGTACAGGACAGCATGACGCATGGACAAAAAAGAAATCGATTACGTCTACGTCGAAGCAGGTGCAGCAGCTGCGTCCATTAAAGCACAACACGCATGCGCGTGTTCATTTGACCTACATTTGGTATCACTCATGAGACCAAATGTAGGTCACGAAGACACGCTCTTATTCATAGAAAAGTAATGATTACACAAGAGCTGTTTTGATGTACTAAAGCTTTTGGACATTTGCTAATAGTAGTAGTAGTATAATTAAGCTTTTAGACATTTGCTAAAAGTAGTAGTATAATTAACCCTCTAGCTCTTGGCGCTATAATAATTCTAGAGACTACGCTAAAAGTATATTTTATAATTAAGACCATAAATCAGTTAAATTCACAATGATATCAAGTCTTTATTATTAACCCATGAATTGAATGAATCATCATAGCCTAACCATTTAACCAAAGACCGATTTCCTCTTTTTCTTATAATCTTTTCTATTTTAAATGTATCTTGCGTTGTCGATTGTAACTCAGCTTCATAAAATGTCCCTTTTATTTCTTCTCCATGATAGTCAGATATTTTATAGGTTATAGGATCTGTGTATTGGATTTGTGTTATTGTAAAAACCTCCTGTGTCCAACGATTTGTGTAGCCTTTCTCAAATGTCTTTTTCTTCTTAGAAATTCTTACTTTATCTCCTACTGAAAATTTAGGTTTAACAGTTTCAGGTACAGCGTCGCCGTATAAATTCATCCACACAACCCATTCGTTTGCTTTGATGCTCGCTTTAACAGGAGTCATTTTAATGGAAGAATGTCTTGTGTTGTTGTATAAATTAACCATATTATCTAAAACATCGATATATCTCTGAGTTGAGTTTGCTGTAAAATACTTAAACATCTTCTCTTTTACTGTTCTATTAAATCTCTCTACGATACAAGATTTCTCTTCGTTCTCAGTTGAGTACAACTGCATACCTAGTGATTTTACCTGTTTATTATAGAATTCTGTTCCCTTATCGACCCAAAGTTTTTCACCCCTTCTTTTGCTCGTATTAAATATTTCAACGAAAGCATCTGCCACAGATTCTCCACGCTTATCTTTTAACGGTTGAATAAATGCATATTTGGAAAATATATCGATGACGCTTAACAAATATTTCACACCAGAATTAAATTTAGCATAAGCCTGCATGTCAATCAAGTCAGCCGCCCAAACTTTGTCCACTCCCTGAACATAAACAACTCGCTTCCTAAACTTCCTGACTATAGGTTTATGCAATTCGTCAGCAAGCTGGTCTGTCCATCTCAGAGCTTTTTTTTCAACCCCATTCCAAAATGGGTCTTCGTTGATAATATCGGTTTAACTATAGATCTTTCAACTCGTTCGCGGAAAGAAGGATTAGGTATATTATTTAATTCATCTATCATAGCTCTGTCAGCGACGTTTCTCCCTGCTGTATCAGTATGTTTAGCATAAGCCATGTCATGACGATAGGCTGCTGCATCAACTCTGTCTACTGGTTTACTCCAGTCTTTAGGTGTCCCATCTTGATTTAATCTAAGGTCAAGTCGGGTTCCTGGACCTGTGAATGAATGTCCTGGAAGATGCATTTCCCCTGGGTACTTTGCCCATGGAAGTTTAATATTAGAAGTAGCAGAATTGAGAGCTGATACCAAATCACCTCCTGTAGCGGTGGACATTTTAGTAAACTGAGTTTTTCTAGCGCCACATTCAACGCATATACCTCTAATCATAGGTCTGCCATTCTTACTGACAACTCGTTGAATATCTTGGGATTGAGTTTGTCGCTTACATTTTACGCAATACGAGCTGTGCTCCATTTTAATATAATATAATTAAAATGGAAGTCCAAGACCTATCGTGGAATGAAGAATCAAGTAAACGCTTTAACAGTCCTCTCCTACCAAGAAGCATCAGAGGTTTGATCGTCGGTAAGTCTCAATGCGGCAAGACAATATTACTACTTAATTTATTACTGAGACCTGGTTGGTTAGACTACGATAACCTGCAGATCTTCGGCAAAAGTTTATTTCAATCAGAATACAAAATACTTAAAAAAGCATTTGAAGAGAAATTACCAAAGGAAGCAATTATAAGACTTTTTGATAATCGCGATGAGATAATGAAATTAAATGTATCACCGACCGCCGTAGTCGAGGAGATGTCTAAAAACATGGCAAAAAAATCGGATATAGAATGCAAGTTCTTTGAAACCTCTGAAGATGTTCCAGATCCACGAGACTTAAGTCGAGATAAGAAGAATCTCATGATTTTTGATGATTTACAGTTAGAGCGACAAAATAAATGCGAATCGTATTATATAAGAGGTAGACATAGTAATGTAGACTGCTTTTACCTAGCACAAAATTATTTCAAGCTACCTAGACAAACTATAAGAGAGAATGCTAACTTTATATGTCTATTCCCTCAAGACCTCAAAAATATTAATCATATATACAGCGATCATATAGGTGTAGACGATATGACTATTGAAGAATTTCGAAAACTATGCAAAACTGCATGGGATGAAACGCATGGTTTTGTGGTTATAGACCTTACTAGTAAAACAAATAAGGGCAGGTACAGATCTGGATTAGATACATTTTACATTAAATAAAAGCAATAATAAAATGATAACAAAATTTAAGATTTTATATTCTAGGTTTAAAAATAGCTATCTAAAATGGAAACCCTTCTTGACGAAATTTTATCTAATACTCAAACGATTGCACGCAACACAGAGGCTAAAGAATCCTTTTGCATTTTGTTGAGCGAAAGGAGCACACGAATTCGAACGAAATTTAATCCACTAATCGAACTGGACAAAAGTAAAACGTATGAAATGGCCCTTGTTAATCTTGAAACTTACTTCAGTTATCCTAATATAGACGAAACAAATAATAAATTCGTATATTCGTCAGATAACGGTGTAACGTGGAAAGATTTAGACATTCCAACCGGTTGCTATGAAATCGTAGACTTAAACGATTACATACAGAGAATTCTAAAAGAAGAAGGTCATGGACAATGTATAAAGTTGCAACCAAATAACAATACTTTGAAGGCTGTTTTGGAAATTGATAAGAACTATAAAGTTGATTTTACAGTACCAAATTCAATTAGTACGGTTCTAGGATTTCAGAGTCGTGTATACTCCGAAGGATATAACGAATCCGAGCACATAGTCAATATAAACAGCGTGAATAGTTTACGAATTACCAGTGATATAATAGGATCATCGTATGCTAACGGAACTACAGAGAACATAATTTATTCTTTCTTTCCATCGGTCGGGCCTGGTTACAAGATAATCGAATCTCCTCACAATCTCGTATATCTTCCAATAACGCTATACTCTATTTCATCGATGGAAACAAAACTAATAGACCAAAATGGAAAACTAATTAATTTAAGAGGTGAGGAATTGTCGATACGATTTCACATAAGAGAGGTTTAATTTAAAGTTTATATTTAATATAAGATGAGCGCTTACGCTAAGGTCAAAGTTAATATTTCTGAAGGACAAAAAGAGAAGATTAAGCGAGCTGTTCAAGTCGGAACTGGGGTGAGTATAAGACTTTCTCATGGAGACATAACTGGTGAGCACGTATTAGCTCTAAACCAGAGACAAATTAACAAGATAACGAAAGCGTATCAGAATGGAACTGGAGTGACAATTAAAATGGGTAAAAAGCAATTAGAAGACAATGCGAGAGTCGAAGGCGGATTTATTGGCGCTATTCTACCGTTCTTAGCAACAGCCGGAAAGTTTCTACTGTCTAGTGTTCTTCCGAGTTTAGCCACAGGAGCCTTAACAGGATTGGGTTCTGCAGCTGGTTCCAAAATTGTTGATAAAATTAGTGGATCTTCGATCTCACACCCGGTAAGTGGATCAGGCGTGCTCTACGTAAAGAAAGGAGGAATATGCTGTAAGATAAGACCTGCTGGGGAAGGTCTTTTTCTATCTCCGTGGAAAAAGGGTACTTCAATAACGGGTTCTGGTTTGTTTATGAAAAGAGGAGCAGGATATATAAGCGGTGAAGGTCTTATACTTGGTCCCAATTCACCATTTAAAAATATTCCTATTCTTGGAATGTTACTTTAAACAATCTCTTATATAAATGTCTGGATACGGTCACCCAATACACAAATTTATCACCAAACGGAAGCCTCATGTGAGTACAATAATTTGGTTGCCTAAAGTGGTCACTCACGCTCCTGCAAGACAACGAGCAGGCGATAGATATGAGATTTTTGCTCAGCAAGCGATAACGATTGAACCAAAGACAAATATTACAGTAGAAGTAGGCCTTGGAGTCCGAATGACCAGTGGAATGTGTCTAGTCTCTCTTAGACAGAAGTTGAAACAACTCAGACTGAGTCTTCAAGATGGTACTGTCCTAGAGGACGCAGAGGATATAATAATTACAATACAAAACAACTCCGATTCACCAGTTACTATAAACGAAAAAGACTCCATATGTTATGTTAATTACTACGATGCATAACGTGTCGTTTTACGTTATGTTTTACGTTATGTTTTACGTTTACGTTTTACGTTACGTTTTAAACATTATACTTATAATAAAAAATGTCGCTACTGAAAATTAGCGATCCTGCAAAAAGAGATTTTATTATCGAAGAGTTTTTAAAAACGAAAAAAAATATTAAACAAAACTTTCTCTCAGAGAGAATAGATGATCTTGGACTTCAACGAGAATTAACGAAAATCTACAAACCAATAGTCGACTCTCAATCAGCAATTTCGAAAGAACAAAACGCTTTGCTGTCGACAATAAAGGATAATTCTGCAGCAACATCACTAGCTCTAAAAGCACTTCCAGATTCGTTGAAAACCATTCAATTTCCTCAGTATCCGTCTATAGAGGCATACGACGACGATGACCCAGTAGAAGACATTAGAAGGTTAGAATTAGGAAATATTGCAGTTGAATACCTTAAAAAATATGCTTCTGATAGAAGACTTGTGGACACAACATTCGGATTAAGATCAAGAGATGGAAAATTCTACATCGGTGACAGCGAAGCCTCAATCCAAGGAAATGATATTACAGTTGGAACCACAACTTATCAAGGAACTCCAGGATTATGGGAATTGTTAACGTTAGCTAGTCCAAACAGTTCAATTTATGATAATCGTGATCTCGAAGAATACGCCGAGATTCTAATTAAAACGAATGCCATGAGTCAGCCAAATAAACCAAACAAACCTAAATCGTCTAGAAGTGTAAAATATGCAAAGATAATAAAACCCATATGGGACGATTACATAAAGTTAAGAGGTAAAACAGGAAGCGGAATAATTACCATTCCTTCAGATCCTAACGAATTAGTAAAACAACTCGAGTTGCGAATATATAGCTACAAAGCGGGAAATACGGGTGTAAGAAATGAAATTGTAGGTATGACGGATGAGTTACTAAGACAAGGAGTGATAACCAAAGATGAATATAAAAAATTGATGATCTAATTTAAAAATTGATGATATAGAAATGCTGGTCGTTGCGAGAAGAAGTTATAAAAAAGTACACGTTGTCGGTGGAGCAGGAATATTCGATTCCATTGCAGGATTTCTCAAGAGACTACTGACTTCGAATGCAGCCAAACAAATTGCGAGCACAGCTGTCAAAGAGATTGGGGGTGTTGCTAAGGATAAGGCGATCGACGTTGGAAAACGATTACTCAATAAGATACTTCCACCAACCACCGTTCAGCAGCCGATAACTCAGGAAACTAAAGTCATTCTAGCTAGATTACTAGGATCGAATCCGCAAATGACGGGAGGAGCTATTAGAATTCAGGATCTCGTAAAACGCTTAAACGGAGGTGGTTTGAAAATGACAGTTTAAATTTATTTTGCTTAAGTTTATTTTCTTATTTAGGTCTAAAAATTTATTTTCTTATTTAAAAATATATGTATAATAAAATGCAATCCGATATTCTAAGATTCACAGAGCAACCATTGATCGATGAAGGTATCGAGCGATACGAATGGCACGAGTACGAACCTGTAGCGAGAACTAACCTTAACAGTTCTGGTGAAATAAGAATAAATATTGAATTACAAGACTTATACAGTCACCCAGCAGAGTCATATCTACAATTCGAAGGAAGACTAATTAAAGCCGATGACACCGCATACGTTAATGCCGATTTAGTTGCTCTCACGAATAATGGACTTATGTATCTATTCAGTCAAATATCCTATCAGTTATCTAATCAAGAAATCGAAACGCTATTTCATCCGGGTCAAGCTACAACGATGCTCGGTTTACTTACGTATCCAAACGATTTTCAGCTGACTCAAGGCTTAAATCAGCTGTGGTATAAAGACACTGCAGCGACTGCTGTTATTGCGGACAACCCCGGATTTGCCACTAGACAAAGCTTTCTCATTCGCAAACCAAACACTAAAGGAATGTTCAGCTTTATTGTTCCGTTGAAGCATATTTTCGGGTTTTGCGATGATTACGACAAGATTATTTACGGCTTCAAACAGACGCTGACTTTAGTTCGTAAAGCGGACGATGATGCCATATTCCGAGATAACGCTGCAGCTGCTGGAAAAGTTGCGATAAACAAAATTTCATGGTTCATTCCACACGTTATTCCTTCCGATATGGAACGAATGCAGTTGTATAAGACGATTGAATCGAAATTAACGTTGCCAGTTGCGTATAGAGCTCGTCAATGTGACACGATAACAGTTCCCCAGTCAACAAGTTTCAGCTGGCGTCTGAGCGTTAAAACATCACCGGAGAAACCTAGATATATCATCGTAGGATTTCAGACGGACCGTAGCGGTAATCAGGAAAGTAATCCGTCGCTATTTAATCACTGCGACCTTAAGAACATATATGTGATGATGAATCAAGAAAGATATCCAGCTGTCGATCATAACCTGTCGTTTCCTAATCAACAATTCTCCAGAGCGTACAGAGACGCGTCCTCCTTTAGTCAAAAATTCTATGGTATGGATAAGTTGATTACCCAAAGCAATATAACACCTGTAGATTATAAAGAATTATACCCGCTGTTCGTGTTCGATGTAAGCAAACAATCCGAGCGTTTGAAATCGTCAGTCGTTGATATTCAGATTAAGGCTCTTTTCAATGCAGCAGTGCCAGCCGACACCGAAGCGTATGCTGTCGTAATTTCAGATAGGTTGCTGCAGTTCCAATCGGATGGACAGAAAATGAGTGTAGTGTATGGAAAATTGATTTAAAGAATACTTATATATTATGAAGCTACCAGAGCTTAGAATGTTGGCCAAGCATAACAATGTTACAGGCACTTCACATCTCAACAAACCTCAAATGATAGCTGTATTGATTGAAAAGAATATTCTTCCGACGGACTACAAGTCTGTGTCATATCGACATGACACGTTGAGCAGTATCAGGAAACAACCGAGAAGAGTAGATATTATAGATCGAGAGACTGGCGTTGTTACCTCGTATCCATCGATGTATAAAGCTGCTAAGGCGTATGGTCAGAGTGCTGGCATAATAGCTTATCATAACGGAAATGTCTGGAGAGATAGATACGAAATTAAAGTGTTCGAGAGATAGATATGATATTAAAGTGGATCTTCGATCTCACAGATAAGTGGATCTTCGATCTCACAGATAAGTGGATCTTCGATCTCACATGTATTAATATTTTTGCGTGGTAAAAATAAAATGGATTTAAAGAAAAGTAGTTTAAGAAACATGAACCATGTTGAACACTTGCTCGACTCATCGGTTCCTGACATTAAGGTTCCTACGCTTACTCCCACACCTGGTAAGTACAAACCAGTAGCGCCTAAGAGAAAATACAAAAATAGGGTTAGAGCTAAAATAAATGATTTTGCGGATTGGCTACTTAGTTATGTGCCTGAACGAGACAATAAAGTCGTAAATGAAAAACTAGAATCATTGAAGTCAACTGTTTCTAGGATATTTGATAAAATTAAAATTAGAGAAACGGCGTCGGCTATTAAAGGATTCACCAAGCAATATAGAATAGATGGAACTAATGGAATGGACGCCTCGTCGTTTCTTGATTTCGTCAGACCGCAGGTAGTTAATCTGTTGTCGAGTAATCGCCAGACAAAGGTTAATTTAGTTCTTACTTGTACTATGGAACGAGTAGATATGAAATCGGGAATAGTTAATTCTGAGGATATACCATTCGTTTCCAGGGCAGAAGTTATTTTAGAAGCAACCGACTTGAATGAAATATACAGCAGAAAGAAAGACAAAATCATGGAGTCCATGGCTAGTTTTCAGATGCAAGGAAGTAATTGGAGATTTAAAGCTGTTGTAAAATTAGATATCAATACGGTAGAATATAAACCCTTGAGAGGTAGTTCTTACATTCCACTTCCCAGCTTCTTAGCTAATAAAAAGGCTATTATAAATATGAAAAACGACGACGAAGAATGTTTCAAATGGTGTATCACTAGAGCTTTGAATCCGGTTGTGAAAAATTCGGAGATATTAACGAAAGTATTAAAAGAACAATCGAAAAAACTTAACTGGAGTGGTATTGAGTTTCCAGTTGCTGTTGATGCTAATGTGATAGGTAAATTCGAGAGAAATAACAATATTAATGTTAATGTATTCGGTTATGAAAAAGAAGTATACCCGCTTTATCTGTCTAAGTGTGAAAGTAGTATTGATCTATTGCTTATATCTGATGGAGAGAAAAAACATTATTGCTGGATCAAGAATTTTAACAGATTGATGACATCTGGGACTAATTCGAGGTACTATTGTAAAAGGTGTACGACTGGTTTCTCAACGACCAAAGCGCTTAACAACCATAATGAGTACTGCAAACACCATAACGCACAAAAAATAGAAATGCCAGAACCAGGAGCTATGTTAAGTTTTAAAAATTATAACAATTCTATGAGGGTACCGTTTATAGTGTACGCAGATTTCGAGTCTTTTGTGAAGCCAATAGACACTTGTCAACCAAATCCAGAGTTGTCGTACACTAATAAATATCAAAAGCATATTCCTAGCTCCTTTTGTTACTACATAAAATGTTTCGACGATAGTGTATATTCTCAAGATCCTGTGACGTTTACGGCTGAAAGCGAAGATGACGATGTTGGTCAAATATTTGTAGATAAACTCACAGAGAATATAAAACGAATATATAATCAATTCAAATTCCCTAAGAAGATGATATTTACAGAAGAGGACAAGAAGTGTTTTGATACAGCTACTACATGTCATATCTGTGAAAAAACGTTGGGCGAAGACCGAGTGAGAGATCACTGTCATCTTAGCGGTAAATTTCGAGGGGCTGCTCATAACATTTGTAATTTAGACTATAAAGTCCCCAAGTTTTTCCCTGTAGTGTTTCACAATCTTTCCGGGTACGATTGCCATCTGTTCATTAAGAAACTGAGAGGTGATAATGGAGAGAAAATTAACTGCATACCTAATAACGAGGAAAAGTATATATCTTTTAGCAGAGAGGTCGTTGTTGATAAGTTTGTCAATAAAGAGGGAAAAGAGATTACCGTCAAGCGACAACTGCGTTTTATCGACAGTTTTAAATTTATGGCTTCTAGTCTTGATGCTTTATCGAGGAACCTAAGCAAAGACCAGTGCAGAAATATTGGGAAACGATATACAGGAAAAAAGCTCGATCTTTTGCTAAGAAAAGGCATATATCCTTATGACTACGTCGATTCATTTACTCGATTTAATGAAACTGAACTACCGCCAAAATCCACTTTCTATTCTAAGCTAAATGATTCGAATATTAGCGATAAAGACTACGAGCATGCACAAACGGTATGGAATGAATTTGGATGTAAAACATTCAGAGAGTATCACGATTTGTACAACGTCTCGGATGTTCTGCTACTTGCCGATGTTTTCGAAAACTTTAGAGACGTGTGTATGAAGAACTATACGCTTGACCCTGCATGGTATTTTACATCTCCTGGCTTAGCTTGGGATGCCGCTTTAAAATTGACAGGCGTGAAATTGGAGTTATTGAGTGATTACGATATGATTCTGATGCTTAGGCAAGGGATGAGAGGAGGAGTGAGCACAATATCAAATCGTTACGGGAAAGCGAATAATAAATATATGAGCGATTTCAATAGTAACGAAAATTCTACATTTATCACTTACCTGGATGCGAATAATCTATATGGATGGGCTATGATCAAAAATTTACCTACTCACGGGTTCAAATGGATGAACGAAGATGAATTAAATAATTGGAGAAGTATTCCATGCATATTGGAAGTTGATTTGGAATACCCTAAAGAGTTACACGACCTGCATAACGATTTTCCGTTAGCCCCCGAAAGCATTGAGATTGACAAAATCAAAAAGTTAATTCCAAACTTAAACGATAAAAAGAAGTATGTGATACACTACGATAATCTGAAGCTGTACGAGAGTTTAGGTTTGAAAATAACAAAAGTGCATAGAGGCATACTATTCGAGGAAAGTGATTGGTTGAAAAAGTATATCGATTTAAATACAGCTCTTAGAACGAAAGCTACTAATGACTTTGAGAAAGACTTTTTCAAATTAATGAATAACAGTGTCTTTGGAAAAACTTGTGAGAACATTGAAAATCGTGTTGATGTAAAGTTAGTGTGTCAAGAGCAGGAGGCTATTAAACTAGCCGCAAAACCTAATTACGAGAGTTGTACTATTTTCGATGAAAATCTAATAGCGGTTCACATGAAAAGAACTAAATTGTACTATAATAAGCCTATCTATCTTGGTATGTGTATATTAGACTTGAGTAAAACGTTGATGTATGACTTTCATTACAATTACATCAAGGATAAATACGGAAATAGAGCTAAATTATTATTTACCGATACAGATTCTTTGACATACGAAATTAAAACTGAAGACTTTTACTCAGATATCGCAGGCGATATTAAGGTTCGATTCGATACGAGTGAATACCCGAGAGATCATCCATCTGGTATTGAGGTTGGAGTAAATAAAAAAGTTATTGGAATGTTCAAGGATGAAACTAGTGGGAAACAGATAAAAGAATTTATCGGACTACGAGCAAAGTTGTATTCTTATAAGATGGCTGCTGGAGATGAGCATAAAAGGTGTAAAGGTATTAAGAAGAATGTTGTCCAGAAAACTATTACTCACGAAGATTATAAAGACTGCTTATTTACTAAAAAAGAACAACAACGAACGATGAATGTTATTAGATCTTATCATCACGATATTTTTACAGAAGAAATTAATAAAGTTGCATTATCTGCAGACGACGATAAACGGGTAATAATGATAGATGGTATTCATACACTAGCATATGGTCATTACTCGTTGAAAATTTTTAATTAATGATTATGTTTAATAAATGAGCGTCAAACAAATCGATGTTTGTGGAGTAGTGCTACCGAATATTGCTTTATCGAATGTGGATCTAATCGAAGCGGCTGGGAAGATGAGGATTCACAATTTCAGGGGAGTATTTCTCAGAGACGAGCTACCGAAGAAACCTAGACGGAATGAGTGTGGGATATTGAATCTAGATGGTTCTAATGGGGTGGGCTCGCACTGGTGCGCTTTCTTAAAGAGCGGTAACGAGAAAATATATTTCGATAGTTACGGCCTTCCTCCCCCTCTGGAACTGATAAAGTATTTACGCCGTCCAGTGTTATATAACAGCGAGCGAATACAACCCGATAACGAAGTATTTTGTGGTCATTTATGTTTGTATGTCTTAAAGAAGACGATGAACGATGGTTGTAAATTTCAAGAAGTTATAAATGGATTGCATTAAAAATTATTTTATATATAAAATGCCCGTTGATAAATTTGGTCGCACCGCTGTTGGAGGAACATCACGAAGAGTAATCGCTGGAGGTGTAACTCTTAGTCAAATAAATGCTAATTTTCTTCGATGTGATGGAGCAAATCTGGCGACTGGAAATTTAAAAATGAATGGACATGTGATAAAAGGTCTCCCAGTAACGAATATTTCGACAGCCGGAATGGATGAAGCTTTAAGTAGGGGGCAAGCCATTGATTTGATAACGAATCACAACGATTCTCCGTCCAACGATAATCATTTGACGAATAAGAAATACGTTGATGAACAAGTTACAAAGTACGTCGATAAATCTCTGAAAAAGTGCCATGTTGGATATATTCCTCCCTTGGAAGCTGATGTAAGTGTGACAGGATTCGTTGCTAGTGCCAGTGAGTGTTTATCCGGAAGCAAAGCCTACCATGCTTTCACTAATCTCAAGGACGATGTTAACACAGCTTGGAATTCAGGTCAAGTAATGGCTTGGTTACAAATTAAATGTCCTGAGCCAGTTAAAATTTGGAGAATTGCGATGAAAACCGTATCTGTATCTTATTTCGATTTTGACGCTAGCAATGATGGAGTAGTGTTTGAAAAATTACCCATATTCCCTTCTTCAACGAATTCACCGGCTGTTCCGAGATTTTGTAATATTACTAGACCTATGGGTGCGTATCAATATTACAGAGTTACATCAACGCAAGTGGATGATTTTTCTCCACGAGGGATTCAGGTAATGCAATTATATGTATACGATGACTAATCTGCATTAAAAATTATTGTTATATATAAAATGCCTGTCGATAAATTCGGTCACACCGATGTTGGTTCATCACAAAGAGTAATCGCTGGAGGTGTTACTCTTAGTCAAGTAAATGCTAGTTTTCTTCGATTGGATGGAGCAAACATCGCGACTGGAAATTTAAAAATGGGTGGTCACAAAATTAAAGGACTACCAACAACGAAACCTTTGACAGCAGCAATGGATGAGGCTTTAAGTTGGGGTCAAGCCATTGATTTGATAACAAATCACGACGATTCTCCGTCCAACGATAATCATTTGACGAATAAGAAATACGTTAATGAACAAGTTGCATCGAAGGTGGCTAAGACTGGTGATACAATGACTGGTGATCTATTCTTAAACGTTGGCTCCGATCGTCTGCGTTCAATGGGTTGTAAGGACTTGAGAGGAGATAATAAAGAATTCACTATTTTCTTAGGTAGTATACGAAATAAACTACAATGTTCGTTAAACAATCCTATTACATTACAATCGATGGATGGATTTCGTTTTAGAATAAACAATGAAATCATGTTAGAGATGGTTAAGTCACTCGATGGCACTCCTCCGTCTAAAATAAATGTGTATAAGTCCATCTTTATGCATGATGCTTACATTACAGGGCTACACGAACCCAACAGCGTCAGCGATGCAGCTACGAAGCAGTATGTAGATTCTATCTCAATCGGTCCCGCGCTTAGCATTCATTCTTTAACTTGGCAATTCTTAATCGCTAAAACTCACACAAGAGTTACTTTCGATAGTGTAAGATTCAAAACCGATGGTGTTATAAGTGCGGGAATGACCCGTTTCACTCCCGGTAAAGCCGGATACTATTTCGTTTCGACGTACATAGAATTTGGTAACAGTAGTACCGCTCCTGGTAACGTCTACCTGTATAGAAATGGGGCGAATTACATGCAAATTGCGGGCGGAGGGGGAACGGGAGCTGCGTTTAACAATTCAACCGGTAGTTGCATAATTTTCGTAGCCAATACCGATTTTCTCGAGATATTCGCTTATTCACACATCGCACTAAATATATTAGCTAGAGACTTTTCGACAGTATTCTTACGACCTTAATTTTTAACTGGTTTCTAGCTTTCACAAAAGACTAAGACTTTTAACTGGTTTATTAGCTGATATTTTCTTCAATATCAGGTTTCTTTAAAATCAGCTAGCTCCTAGTCAGGTTGTTGTATAAGTAGACCATAATGTTCGCATATAATAGCTCAGTCTGCTGTGAGTCAATACCGTATTCTGCTGTTGTTTTGCATCAGCGTTGATCACCATTACCGTAGCTCCTGCGCTACCTACCAAGAATGTTAATTGGGTTTAACTGGCTTATTGGCTGATATTTTCTTCAATATCAGGTTTCTTTAAAATCAGCTAAGTTGTTAATTATACATCTACTTTAATTAAAAATTTAGTGGATTTATTGTGTTCCGCGCATTTTGCAACAATTTATTGATTTATTCATGCAGGTGCAACTGGTGCAACGGGAACAATTGGTGCAACCGGAGTTTCTGGTCTGGCAGGGGGCACTGGAGCCTCGGGAATCCAAGGTCCGATGGGAAGAACTGGATCCACCGGACTTATTGGATCAACTGGAGCGACCGGAGCAACTGGTAAGCCCACAGAAATGCTAGAGTTTTAAGAAATATTTTTATCGTTCAGTCTTTTAATCTCAACTAAAAAAATAGAATATAAAGCGAAAACACGATTAGCGAATTAGAAGGGTACATAGGTTTTTAATATTTCAGATATGTAAATTAATCTTCAAAATAACTGTAAGATGAACTCTGATGTTTGTAGGTGTCGGTCTTCCTGGAGCCGCTGGTCCTGCTGGAGGACCTGGAGCCACTGGACCACAAGGAAACAGCGGACCACTGGGAAGAACAGGAGCCACTGGAGCTGCTGGTCCTCGAGGTCTATCTGGTCTGTCTGCAGGTGTGTGTATAACCTACACTATAATAATAACCACGGAACGCGATTTGCTTCCAAAGCAAAGACATTGCTCTTTTCTCGGAATTACATGTTGTCAAAATAGTATCCAAATAATCTGGGGATTTTCTGTACTTTAAGATGGTCAGATATAAATTCTTTTAATTATGCGACCAAAATAATTAGCGTCAGCGGGAATTGAAATTTGAAAAGCAAATGAAAAATCTTCTAGGCATAGACTAAGCATATACGAAGTGACCGGTAGGCCTATAATAGCCCAGTTGCAATGCTAGTTTCCTTCGATCATCATCATCATCATAAACCGTGGGCTCATCGCCCGTAGGTGTCCGACGCCCTTTTCACCATATTCCTCCACAGATCTCTTTCCAGTGCAATGTGGCTCAGCTCTTGCAGTGATGTTCCGCACCAGTCTATTAAATCATCCGCCCATTCTCTATGTGGTCGCCCTCTTTTGTTTCGCCCGTCCATCATTCCGAACACCAATGTCTTTATTTTCCTGTCGTTGCTCATTCGACATACGTGACCGAACAGACCCAGTTTTCTCTGGATTATCCTCTGCATCATGTTTTCCCTGAGGTGTATCCGTTTGTACAGTTCCACGTTAGTCACTTTCTGTGTCCACACTATTCCCAAAATCCTCCTATAGCATTTTCTTTCAAAAGCTAGTATTCTTTTCTCGATGTCTTTTGTTATTACCCAAGCCTCGCATCCATATAGCATGCTGCTGAAAACGCAAGTTCTCAGCACACTCAGTTTAGTTTCCTGCTTTATGGCCTTGCTCTTCCAGATCCTGTCTAAAGCTTTTAGTGCTGCCGTCGCCTTCGATAGCTAAGAGCAATTTTGCTTCTACGGTGAGTTAATAATAATTATTCATTTAATCCATGTGGACGGCTTTAGCAGGCATACAAAATAGTTAAAGCAGAAACTTCACCATCTTTCTATCATGTTATGTAAAGTTTTGTGCTAATTCAACCGATGTGTGATCATTACAGGTTCATGCTTTGATAACGAATGCGAGTACGACAACGGACAATGTTCTCAATACTGTGTGGATACCTTTGACAGCTACTACTGCAGTTGCGAGGAAGGGTATCATCTGGCTCCAATCGACTATTCATGTCCTTGTAAGCATTTCTAAACAGTTTATAACCAAACAATAAATTTACTATTGTTGTATCGTAAAACAATCTCCAACGTTGTAGAATGGAAAGTAAATTAATGTGTCGGCTTCTTAGGCTACTTTAGAGAGCACAAGTTTCAACTTAGACCTCTACTGTTTGAAACTGTATTTTTATCTTATCTGACCATTTAGAAAGCGCTTCTTGCAGCAAGAGCCTTTCAGAAGCGCTCCCAGTGCTTTCAACCCCTAGAAACAGGCAAGTTTTTAGACGAGAGAAAGACGAGGATACACTACCAGAGAGGATGGCAGAGCGAACTGATGGGAGAAGCCCATTCCATAGGGAGGGACCAATGCATTCTGTAAAAACGTACCGGTATAATTGAGTTACTGTAAATACCAAAAAAACTTAAAGATTCTCTTGCTACTTGTTCACAGATTCAGCTGCTTGCCAGTCGGTGAAGAGCGATGTAGTATTCGTGATTGACAGTTCATCGACCGTCTGCACCCAACTCAGTGGCTCTTCGTGCGCCAACTGGACCAACGTTCTCAACTTCGTTGCTTCGATCGTCGATAAGATTAACATCAGTCCAGATCTGACGCGGGTCGGAGTTGTCAGGTTCTCGTCTGCAGCCGAAAACATTTTCTATCTCAACACCTACAGCAGGTAAGATCTTATCAAGACATTCAGCAAAATACCTGAACTTTGACAGCCTTTGTCGGATGTAAATACCAGGCTATTATAGGCCTATTATAGTATTGATAGTATTTACAACTTGAAGTTTTGTATAGTCGTCTTAATTAATTGTGGAAAGTTGAGATTATGCTGGAATTATTCTATTCTTGTCCATTGTTCCCGCAGTGCGTTTTCAGTTCAATAAAGTACATACCTACTTAATTACTTTATTACTTATTGAATGTTTTTTACTTATATAAATAGTTTTCTTACCGGGTAGGCCTATAGATGTTTTGAAACTCTGTTTGTTTTGCTGTTTATAGCAAAGATGCGATGAAACAAGCCATCCTGAGCATTCCATTTGTGAACGGTGCTGCATCAGACCTGGCGGCTGGACTTCGTGAAATGAGAACGACGCAGTTCACTCAGCAACATGGACGACGACTGGGAGTAGAAGAAGTTGCAATTGTCATCACTGATGGCTACGACAACAAACCTTCTGCTGTGGCTGAAGCCAACCTTGCCGCTCAGGCTGGAATATCCATCCTCAGCGTGGGAGTGACATCGAAGGTGATCTACGGTGATCTGAGAGACATTTCTGCCCGTCCTCAACAGCTGAACCAGAGCTACTTCCTCAGCTACGACTTCAGATCTCTCATTTCTTTTGATGACTTGCTCGTCGCCCGTACATGCATCACATCAGCGCAGAGTGACTGCTCAAAGAAAGTCATGGATCTCGTGTTCATACTCGACAGCTCTTCCTACACTGGTTCCGACAACTGGGCGAAGATGCTCGGAGAGGTTGCAGCAATCGTAGAAGAGCTCCCGATCAGCGACACCGCCACGAGAGTCGGAGTTGTGACGTTCGCCGACGGTGCAAGCAATCAGATCCTACTCAACTCCTACTACAACAAGACGACCCTGAAGACCGCCATAGTCAACCTGCCTTACATCAACAGCAATTCGATCAACATCTATGCTGCTCTGCAGGCCATGCGGACGACTCAGTTCAGCACAGCTTCCGGCGACCGACCGGATGTACCGAATGTGGCCATACTGATCACTGAAGGTGCATCAACCATCTACGCCAGCCAGGCTCTTTCGGAAGCAAGTCTTGCTCATCGGGCAGGAGTCTCAATGTATGCCATCGGTTTGACAAGCAAGATAAACAAGTACGAACTAAAGATGATTGCCTCGCATCCTCACCTGGAATACCATCAGTGGTGGACGGCCTTGGACTTCGGCACAGGGCTTGATACCATCATCAATTCTCTATCGGAGGAAATCTGCCGACCCAATCTGGGTAAGTTTCAATACTTTAATGCCACTCCTGTGAGGCTCATACTTTAAAATGTGGTGTGAAATTTTCGGGCATGTAAAATTATCAGACTGCTAGGATTTTCATAAACGTAAGCAAACGTTTTCATCGGAAAGTTTTTTCCTTACCTTTCAAATGTCTCTGAGACTACATTTGTATTTAAATAAAATAATTGAAATTCGATTATGTAGATAATTGAGCGTTTCAAATAGCCTATGACCTATGCAGAATATTTCTTCCAATTGACATGAAAGGTCTTAGATGCCATATGTCTCTAAATAGTTGGAATCAATTTCATATCATCTATATCACCGATATTGTTTGATTATTGACAAAGTAACGTCTCTCACGTTGCCTATATGAAATTTCCTAATTAGGATTGTTTTGTCTTCCAGAACTTTTCTGCAGACATACAGAATTCGGAGGCTACCAATGTTTCTGTCCTCTGGACGATTGTGACGTTCTACCTGTCAACGGAACTCAGTGCATTGGTAAGATACGTGTAGATCTCTCTGTCTCTGACTCTGTCTCTGTCTCTGTCTCTCTCTTTGTCTCTCTCTCTCTTTCTCTCTTTCTCTCTCTCTGTCTCTCTCTGTCTCTCTCTCTGTCTGTCTGTCTGTCTGTCTGTCTGTCTGTCTGTCTGTCTGTCTGTTTCTCTCTCTCTCTCTCTCTCTCTCTCTCTCTCTCTCTCTCTCTCTCTCTCTCTCTCTCTCTCTCTCTCAATTACTTAATAAATCATTTATGTTCTCACAGTTTCTTCTTTAGACTTCAATCTTTGAGCTTCAATCATTTTAAAATTAAACTTTGTATTGCATGCACAGACATTTCCCCCACTGTTAACAATTTGAAAGTCAGCTAGTTTTTGGCTCATCCGACCAATACTATCGCGGTATAGCCTATGTCTCGAACGTCGACAAACGTGGTTTAAATGACTGATTCACTTGTTAAGTGTATAAATAATATTCATAAATATTATTTTTTTACAGATATTGATGAATGTGCGATGAACAATGGAGGTTGTTCGCAGATCTGTAACAACACGGACGGTAGTCACTCGTGTTCGTGTAGAAACGGTTACAAGCTTTCTCTGGATGGAAGAACATGCGAAGGTAGGCATACGTTTTGACCGAGGGCTAACAGTGCGATAATAATTTATGATGATACTCATCATAATTATTATTGCACTCTGAACTTCAAACTCATATAAATACATGTACTATAGCTACTTGTAGCTATTGTGTCTGAAATACTCAGTTCCTAGTGTAGTTTGAAAACAATTTTTTCCTGATTATTCAATTATTGTGGTCAGATGTTTCAAATCATTTGAATACCATATTCTCTTCAGTGCTGCTATAATCATGTTTTTATATGATTATTATTAAATAAATTTGTAACACGCGCAAGGTCACGCCGAAATGTGAATCTGAGGCGCGGAGAGCTATAGTCAGCCGCCAGAGGAAGATGCAAATAGAGATCCATGCAAGGAGAACTAGTTGAGTTTTGAGCCGCTTTTGAAGGAAGGAAGTGAAATTTGAAATTAAGCTTTGAAGAGTAAGCGGGGGCCAATTCCATTCCCTAGGTGCAGACTGCATAGGCATGAAATGCACACGAGCATGTTTGACCGAGCTTTGCCATTTTATTGGAACATTTCGTTGATCTTCTTTGGCCATTGATACGAATAAGAAGTAATGTGCAATGGGTTTTTTCATTTACATTGTATGTGTTGTTTCTTGTTCGCAGACGTCGATGAGTGTTTGAGTAAACCATGTGCCAACGGTTTAACTTGTATCAACGTTTTCGGCTCTTACTACTGCATTGCAGAGGAGGACTCACCTGCGCCAGGTAAGAAGATGACTTATCCAACTGCTTTGATTTAAGAGACCGACAACGATGGAATACAAGTCGCCATAATTCATTATTGTCTTCAGATGCTTAAAATTAATCACCTCTCGATGTCCGCCTGAAGTGAATTTTAAGTTGAAGTCACAATCTATAAGAAAAGACGAAGTCGAATTTCAAATCCGACCAAGAATTGAGAGAAGCCTGTGATTAAATCTGCGGAAGCTTTTTCTGGATTTGAGCGACAGATAACACTTTCCCTCAAATGCCTTCATAACACTTTCACTCAAATGTCTTCATAACACATTCACTCAAATGCCTTCATAACACTTTCACTCAAATGCCTTCATAACATTTTCACTCAAATGTCTTCATAACACATTCACTCAAATGTCTTCATAACACATTCACTCAAATGTCTTCATAACACATTCACTCAAATGTCTTCATAACACATTCACTCAAATGCCTACATAACAAATTCAAATGCCTTGATATAAGCTTACTTAACATTCTGTTGATCGTGATTTCTATAACAGCTGCGGCTCCTCTGGTCGCCAGCGAAGCTCAGACGGGCAACAAACTAGGATCACCTTCATCATCGTCATCATCAGGCGGTTCCTCCGTTGGCCTCGTCGCTGCCATGGCTGCCATAGTAACGGGTCTTGTGGCCGTCGCCATAGGACTCACTGTACGTCACATCGGAAAACGACGACGACTTGTATCCATGGAAACTGGAGCGACAGATGACGTCAACGATGACGTCAACGATGAATCTAAGACTTCTTTGTAGGACGACGATTTCAATGGTGCTATTCCGACGACTAAGTCTTGATCTTTCTTTTGTCAACGACGTATACATCCTCAGAAACTATCTTACGTGTATCAATTTCAGAATTATTTTTAATGTGCTAGAGTTTATTTATGTTAGTCATTTTTAAAGTCTTCGCAAGTATTTCAATGTTGCAACCTGCATTTTCACGTTAGCTTGCC
Organism: Lumbricus rubellus; assembly: GCA_945859605.1. NCBI lineage: Eukaryota > Metazoa > Annelida > Clitellata > Crassiclitellata > Lumbricidae > Lumbricus > Lumbricus rubellus. The sequence goes on along the minus strand of OX243819.1, from coordinate 28,479,025 downwards.
GTTGACTATATTGTAATTATTTATATTCGCTGTAGAAGACTTTTTTCCATGCTCCTTTTGGCTTGGTGTAAATTTTAGTTGAGCGTTTTTTTTATATGAAAGTCGATGATTTCCTGTTCCTGAATGATGCCTTAAGGTTCGAACAGACTAATTTACCGACTTATTATAGTTCTTGTTCATAGATACTTTCTTCCTTCAACGACTCGTTTCAAAATGTGTAAACCTATATTATTATAACTGTCGTGTAGACCTATAGTCAGCTTATCGTGTCATACTATATGTTAAGTCAGTTACTGCGATAGAAATATTTTTGCAATGTAATTTATGAATGGTATTACGCCTTGTCACATAAATTTCGAACGTTTTGTAAAGACACTCATTTTTATTTTAAGCATCGTGTGATGTGCAATGACAGTCCAAGTTTATGTTCGCGTTTTAAAGCAGTTATGTTCCTTTTTGGACGATGTCACATCTATTTGTCGGTTTCTAATATAGGCCGATATTTGCGTTCTATTTGCTGCAGATTAAGTATTAAAATTATAAAGTGTATAAGGTTTTAATCTTCAGTTGTAGTAGCCTATTTCCTGCTTGTTGGGTAATCCTAAATGATTAGGGTTATCTTTACCATTGTTGGCTAGGAACATCGGGCAAAATGTTGGCTTTATTTCGATATACGTAATCAGCATTGATGTCAATACAAATTTTATGAATAAAACTTACGTGTACAATTATTGTTTGGATGAATTTTATTTATAATTCCTTTGTAGAAGTTCATCGCCTCACGGTTATAAGTTATTTGTTCAATGTAGGCTAATTCTTGTTCATTTATACGTTGAATCGATGAATGTTTAGCACAAAATAGGCTATAGGCTAAGTTGGATGGATACAAAAATAATTCTATAAGCATAGGCTATAACTAGAAATCGGATTGATTAAAATTAGTTTACTTCAAATAGACTGTGGATTGATGAAAATGATTCTTCCTTGAATAGAAGTTGGGGTGATGACAATCTCGGTTAAACATAAGATGGATTCATGAGAATAAATTGAGTAATTCTTGAAATCTTTCCACATTTCTAGCATTTCTGAGATTGAGAAGGAACGACTCCCAAACTTCAGGTTTGTGCGAAGTATAGCAAAATCACTTCGCGATAAATGTTGATTTTCTTCAGATTCAAAGGTATAGGCCTATAGTTTCTGACTTTCTGCGGTAAGTTTACCTGAATCAAGAGCTGCATGATTCGAGGCCCACATTTAAAACATTTAAAGTTGGTCCATCATACGAGGGCATATATATATATATATATATATATATATATATATATATATATATCTATATAAATAAAAATGAAACTTTCCAATAGTTCGTGTTAACACCACGCCGAAACTGACGCACCGATTGTTGTGAAAATTTACCAAAACCTTCCATTCAAATAGCACCGTGTCTTAAGATTTTTTCACCCGAAAAACCGTAATCGTTTCCACAAAAAGTGAACTTTGCAATCCCTTCGTCCGCCATTTGCAAATTCAACACGTCCCACACGGTTCCCAGATTTCAGAAAGGCTGTCTCCAAACACAGCAGACGAAACATAAATGAGGGGGCGCGCTGTGACGTCATAAGCGAGTCGCGATTAATTTACCAAAGAGGCCGCTTTCAGGCCTTTTCCCAAAGCGGCCTTTGGACTTGGAAGTGGTGGTAGTGGAGAGGGAGGAGGAGGAAGTGGTGGTGGAGGAGTCTATGCATCGGTCAACTACCATCGGGCGCACATGAAAAGCAACCGATTGGAAGTAAACGTTGGAAAAACGCCGTCGACTGCGCACGAAATGAAGCGAGACTTGAACAATTTCACTTACCTGTTCTGCAGTCAAAACAAGGTCTGAGGCTGGAGGGGCCAGGGGGCTACATGCATGTGGTGCCAGTCCCAAGCCTGAGTCAGTGGGGGCGCCAGCTATAGGTCGCCTACGACTTCAACAGATCGAGTCAGGATCATATCGAGTCTAGTCAGCAGGTCGAAGAAACTAAAATATAATGTGAAGACGATATCGAACATTCCAAAGAATTTTTTTGTTGGTCATAAGCAGGTCAATAGTAACACAGGCATAACGTCAAATGACAAGTGCGATCTATGGTGGTATATCACCCTTGGCTTGCATGAAGGAGATGGGTGACGGCTATCATCATTGTTATACGATGAACACTGACCAACGACGATCATTCAGGGTTAACGTTTCACATGTCAATAATGGTCTGTAATACTAAACAGCTACGCAATGCTCTATGGTCAAACGTGCGGCTATAATTGTGTAGGAACAAAGGCACTCAAATGATGAGTCCGGAGTGCTATTGACTCAACAATCGACGCATTTATTTATTTATTTATTTATTTATTTATTTATTTATTCATTCATTCATGTATTTATTTGTTCTTTATTGCACCAGAAGTAAAATAAGTCTGTTGTAGGCTTACAACAGACTTGTTTTACTTCTGGTGCAATAAAGAATAAATAAATAAATAAATAAACGAAAAGATTCTAAATAAATAAATGCGTCGGTTGTCCCCCTTGAACGATCTGCGTGTATGTTAGTTATGCCCTTGCAAGATGACTGCTGCACACATCGGTACTTTCGTACAATTTCGAAACATTGAACGGACAACAGCTCATGCAGAATCAGACTCTGCGCTTATATTGCGAAATAATTTATGTCGATCTCCGAATATTATCGCAGCGCTACACAAACAGCCACGTCAGGTACGCTACAGCTTTATTTACACCGACAACTGTTATGCTTCAAATCGTATTTCCAAGAGAAATACGTTTTAATTCGTTAATTATTGTTTGCTCTGTTTCACAATTATAAGCCTACAAAATTTAATCTCGAAACTAGTATAAGTTTATGCCGCACAAAGACAGTTTTATTACCCCTTCCTTTCAAAGAGCAATTCGAACACTGAAACGCGTTTATCGACATAAGCCTACATGAACATAAGTAGGCTACTTTCACTTTCAGTACTAGGCCTACACATAGGCCTATACATTGTAAGCTCCTAATATAATGATTAAAAAAATTGTATTGTACTTATTAATAGCGTGAGTAGTGGCCTAAGAATAATCGGTTTCTAGTCAAAAATTTGTATTAAATGAATGAATGAATAAATAAATAAATAATTCAGCCATCCACTCAAGTACTCGCACTGTTTGTCTGTCTGTCTGTATGTCTGTCTGTTTGTGTGTGTTAATGTATATATGTATGTATGTATGTATGTATGTATGTATGTATGTATGTATGTATGTATGTATGTATGTATGTATGTATGTATGTATGTTTGTATGTATGTATGTATGCATGCATGCATGCATGCATGCATGCATGCATGTATGTATGTATGTATGTATGTATGTATGTATGTATGTATGTATGTATGTATGTATGTATGTATGTATGTATGTATGTCTGTCTGTCTTGTCTGTCTGTCTGTCTGTCTCTCCGTGAGAGGCGATTATCATTTGCAATTGTGATGATCGCCAGACGGCGCTAGATGTATAATAGCCTAAAAAATTTATCTGGTGTTTGTACAATGTTCTTGCACAGTTCTGTTGACCATAAAATGACTGCGCGTACGTTTCAATGTACTACATTAAATGTAGCCAACATTTAAACTAAGGCTGATCAGAAACACGGGCGCTTGCACCACATAGAGGAGAAAGGAGCCCCTTGTCCCCATGGAAAACTGATAATCTAGTTTTAACAACTGTTATTTGGTTTTTAACATATTTCGTCACATGAAAGCACTAATAATACACAAATGAAGCTGAGAAACTTCACATTATTTTGCAAACATCTATGAAAAATACACACGTTCATAATTTCCTGGTCAGCAGTTTTCAAGTTCTTGCCAAATCTTTTAACCAGTCATCATGTTCCACCTCTCCTGCCAAAAAATCTGCGGGCTCTTATGGATGCGTGTTCAGAGGACGAGATAGCCGCATTCAAAAGATTTTTTCCATTTTTTCTAAGCTGTTTTAGTTTCCTAATGATTCATAATTATAGGCTTTCATTAAAGCGTGGCCTTCTCTTCTGCAGTCACTTAATTACTTTCAGAAATAGGTTACCATAGCGACCTGCTGCATGATCAACTCCTGAGCATAATTTGTTTACTCATATATCCGCAAAGATCATAATTATGTTCGATCTTTATGTTTGGTCGTGATCGCCCCTGGTTATAGTTTCTTAAGGAAGTGGCGCTATATGAATTTGAAATTACAATAACAATGATTCATTACGACTAGGATAGTGTAGCTATGTTGATGATGATGGTGATGATGATGAATATTGATGATTATGATGATGATGATGATGATGATGATGATGATGATGATGATGATGATGATGATGATGATGATGATGATGATGACGACGACTATTGCTATTATTATTATTATTATTATTATTATTATTATTATTATTATTATTATTTTTATTATTATTATTATTAATTTATTATTAATAATATTATAAGGCACGTAATACAATTGATGAACTATACTAATTAATTAGCACTAATCAATCTTTTTATTTTGGATTCGTTTGAGTTCTGCGTTTAGCCGAAAATCGATAATAAAATCGATAATTAATCACTCTGACCATCCATCATAATCTATCGATCTGTAGTCGACTATAAAATCCTCAATTTCTTAATTTGATTGCGTCGATTTCTCAAATCATGTAAGCTTATATGACTTCCTCACTAATGCTAGTCACAACTAGTCGTGCCTGATTGCATGGTGGGGCTATTATAGTTTGATTCAAAAAACCTAACGTTTATAAATTGCCCGCATGCATAAAAATTTTTGTAGGGCCTTGTAGGCCTATATAATTGTGTACAAGTGCATATAATTCATTCATTCATTATATGCACTTACCTATAGCGCCCTTCGAGAAATCTACTCAGGAGCACTCCCAACCTAGCCACGGCAAACGAAAAAAGAATTGAGAGATTTTATGAAGCAAGTTTGATTGTTCAGATTAATTAGCGCAGCACTGAAGGAAGGTCATTACAGATGGACGGCCCTACACTCCTAGTCAAGCGGTATAATGGATAGTACCAATTGATCGAGTAATCCAGCTATGACCAGACATTGTTTCGTGCTGCGCTATGATCATGCTTTGTTGTCGTTTGTATAGCCTACGCGTCACTAAGTTACTCAGGATTGGTAGAACAGTAGTTCCCGATGCTAACCCAAAAGGCAGCAAGAAAATGTTGAAGGGTTAGTGACTTCATCTCAGCCCAGACATTTGAGGGGGCGGGTGGCACGGCCAAACCACTCCCTCTTCTCACCAATAGTGTAAGTCGTTGTACTCATCACAGCTGAGTTCGTTAGAGGGCGCAAGTGGAACCGAAACAAAAAGATAGACAACGCGCTAGTCACTAAAATAGATTGCATCTCTCATCTGCCATACACAGAAGCCAATACACACAAACCCAAGCAAGTGCCGTAAAGGGCTGCTATGCCCACCTGATTCCCCATACAATGCAAGTAGGCCTAGGCCTACTATACACTCGTATAATTATAAGCTTGCAGATATAAATTAAAATAGGCCTACGATGCCTAGGCTATGTACAGTTTACACACGTATAGCTGTATACACACTGCAGAGACGTTACGGTAGAAACATATTTTTCTCAATTTCTTATAGCGCCCCTTCAAGCTCATTACTCAGAGGCACTCCCCACTACAGCGCGGACGTTGCCTCGGAGTTTCACGCAGAAGCGCCCGAGCAATTAGCCAAAAAAGTTGATGACCTTTTTTCATTTAAAAAAGTTTCTTTGTGAAAAAAGCCATTTTCCCCGAATACATTTTCAAGTCTTAGCCTTCTTGGGATGGGGCTAACCCCCGGAATAGATGCCATTTTCATGGTCAAAAAATTACTATGGGCCTTCTTGGAGGGCTTAGCCCACCCTAGTCCCCTCATAAACTCTGCCCATGCGGAAAGAGTAGGGAAAAGGTGACATGGTGAAAAGGTGACGACACGGCTCAACTATTAACACTCGCCAGTCGCCTACGTTAACTCACCAAGATGAATAATTTTTTATTATTGAGTCTGTGTACGATTAGCCGACGTAGGAAGTTCTTGGAGGCTAACCATGCGGCTAGCCAGCTTATCCACAGCATCATGGGCGTCCGCAGAAATTTTTCTAGGGGGGCGCAAACTTTTAAATAATTGCCACATGGTCTAAAATTAATGGGTGACAGTTTGAATTTCCATATTACCACGAGAGAATCCTTAAGCCAACCTATACGTTATGCGCCCAAAGAAAGATACAGGGCCTACAGCCCTACACTACAGGTTCAACTTGTAGAACGAATCGATAATCACATTGAAAATCCCGTTGTAACAATCACAACCAAATAATCTAAATTTATGTGTAACTATATGCAAAAAATCCAGAGGGGCGCACTTGCGCCCCCTTGCGCCCCGCTGCGGACGCCCATGCACAGCATGATACATTTGCTGACCCACCGCCACAGCTGCATTGTCCACCATTGTTCGACTGACCGGAAAACTAGCGATGACTTCGCCATTCAGGCATTCACTCGTAAAACGTTTTCGTCAGTTCATCGGAAAGGCTTTGTTGCATAAGCTTACACAAGTGACTAAAATAAACCTCCACGTCCATCTATTGTATACTGAATGCGTATCGGTCATTGTCACTGTACCGCCTTTGCTATGGCACTGACGTCAACGCGTCTTTATTCGAAGATGTTTATACCACGTAACCGCCTCCATTAAGCCAGAGGTAGGCCTCAGCAGGTGCTCAGAGACTCAGCCAAGCGCAACCATTACTAGAATGGACGTTTAGGTAGGCTGCTGGCTCTTAGAGTAGGCTATTATAAAAGGCAGCGATCAGTTGACTATGCAAACGAATCGAGTCAGCAGCGTTGGTTGTATAACGAAGAAAGTGCGACAGTAATATTACGATTTTATACAGTAACAAACGCACAAACGAGTCAAATAAGTCAGTTAACTATAAGCATCAAGTTGGACTTTAAATCACTATAAAAAAAGATATTTAAGCAGAAGAATCGAAGAACGGAATTTTAGCTGCAAAACATTGTCTGACTTCTGGTAAGAATACGTTTGAGAGTTTGACGATGCTTTAGTGTAGACTGCATGCGATGCAAATACTTTCGGCAGTGGAGGCCGTAAGATCGTGATTATTTTTGGTTAAGCTTACGAACTGAAGCATCAGTTGCTCAAATTATTAAGCGCTCTACTAACGCACAGCTTTTCGATTGAATAATTAATTATATCCGACTGGTTTCTCGATGATACACGTAAGTCTCACATAGCTTACATGCAGGCTACCTTAAAAAATGCGTTCTGGTAAGAACGTACAAAAGTTGCAGCTCTTGTTAAGCAAAAACCATGCTTAAATACATAGCCTACCACAGTATTAGTCTGAAAATAATTTACAACTTAAAATATCAAAACAGTAGATCTTCAAAACATGAAGAGCAGTAAAAGTTATGGTTAATTAGTTCGTCTGCCATGGTCTGATGTGTGCATCAGTAAATATCTTGTTATTTCTCTTTTGTTGATAGAGTCACATACGAGAGAAGATGATGATGCGCTGGCAGTTGGTCAGTTCACTCTTACTGGTGATGGTCGTCATCCAGTCATCTTTTCTGGTCAAATCGGAGACCACCTCACTCCCTGAAGGTATGAAAATAATTAACTTTTTATTTTCACTCTGTTGCAGGTTTAAATCATCAGATGTAGCCTATTTATCAAGATTTCAAGTAGGTTAGCCTACTCTATGATCATTAGACCAATGGGAAAAAACAACAGAAGTAACAGAGAAAATGCAATGGTTTCGTTACAAACATCTTTTAATCAAAACTTACTTCTTAAAACTTGCTATCTGTTTTATCTGTTCAGATTGTGTCAGTCGAGGTCTGGACCTCGTGTTTGTGGTTGATGGTTCTGGAAGCATATGTGACAACGATCCGAAATTCGAGTACGGAAAAGACACAACTTGCGACAACTGGAACTTCATTCTCAAGTTCATGGGAGATTTCGTCAACGACTTGGACATTGGTCTGACCTCCACAAGAGTTGGTCTTGTCACTTTCGCCAGCACAGCTACTCTTGGATGGGACCTCACAAAGTAAGTCTCGAAAAATTATTTATTGACCAAACACTTTTTATGTTAGTTTACAATGAAAATCAACTACATCAATTAATCAAATTGTGTGGAAAAAACTATTGATTCTGCAACAAAAGTCGACTTCACGATCGTACAATTACTCATAAAGACTGTCTTTTACGAGAAATGTTGTCGATAAATTAACAGTGTTGGATCCCAGTTGACGTTTAACGTGGCATATGGCCTATAGCCTAATCTTTTTAGTTCAGTTAGATTGATGTCTTTTCATTATGAGAACCACGCTATATACAGGGTGGCCCAAAAAAAGTGATAACACGTCGTAGCAAAGGGTCAATTAATATAATTGAATCAATATAACGTGTTGTAATTTACTGTCGTATGCCAAGTAGTAATTACGCTACTCATAAAACATGTTCAGTGTGTCTCCCTTGCTTCTCAACAACTTTTTGCAAGCGAGAAACACCAACTGATACCATGATACCGCAGCTGAAAAGTTAACGTTCTCGTATGTCTCCTTTCTGGAACTTAATTGTCTTTTCTTTGATTCAACTGAATAAATACGACCATGTTGAGAATTAACTGGCGTGGCAAAGGTGAATATCTTGTGTGTAAACCAGATGGTTCTTACACTTCTGTCATTAAGAAACCGTTCAAGTAGCTGCTGACTGCGTTACAAAAGTTTCAATTTGCAATTTTCATTGAGTGTCTGCCCGATCACACGCTTGTTCGTTTTCAGCTGTAAATATTGCCTTACAATAAGTTGCACCGACGTCCGTGATGTACCCGTGTCTCTTTGAATTTCCCACGGATTTTTGTGACTGTGAGGATCATCTTCTTGACTGCAGATCAGCTCACTCACCCGCTCAATGTTCTGTCGTATTCTAGCAGGCTTTGGCCGACCACTTTCGCGTTTAGGTTCTGTTGTCCCGTCATTATCAATTTATAATAACCCGACTTACCCTATAGGCTTTGTGTGGAAACTAATTTTTCATTTCCCTTGCACTCCAATGTTTCTCAATTCGCAAATTTTTAATCAGAATACGGTCTTTTGTTATGATTTTAGCCATTCTGGATCAAATATCTTCAAAACACGCAGAAGTTGACGGTTGGCAAATAAAAAATTAAAAATGTCGACCGGAAGTTGTCGTAATAATGATGTCATATGACTATGCAGTTTGGAAAGTGAATCAGTGAACTTTTTAAGCTATTATGGATATTGTGCAAACAGATTTGAACTAATTATAGTACATTATACGAGGTGTTATCACTTTTTTTGGGCCACCCTGTATAATAGCCTATAGCCTATAGAAGTCTCGGTATACGATTAACGATAAGAAAGATTAACTTATATCAACATGAAAATAGATACATTATAGACCTAATTCTGATAGTTGCTTTAATAGAAACTAAACAAAATATGATATAATTTTTATTTTTGAATTCAGATATACCGACAAGACAGAGCTGATGAATGCCATTCATAACCTTCCGTACCCCGGAGGCACTACGGACACAGCAGGAGGTGTTCGCATGATGTGTACACAGGTGTTCGGTGTTAATGGTGATAGATCTTTTGTCAATAACACTGCCATCATCATTACCGACGGACAGCCAACTAATCCAAGCGCTGTTCCATCAGAGATCAACGCAGTTCATTCGCAGGCAATCACGACCTACGCAGTCGGTGTCACGAGTCTTGTTAACGAAGACACACTGAAACTCCTCTCGTCTGCTCCTCAACAGGTACGAAACGAATGGAGTTTGCCATAAATAGTTAACTACAGAAAAACTCATTAAATTTATTATGTTGCATATATAAACTGAACTTATATATAAAACCTTTGTAAAATTAGTTGTATGTAACATGCTGCGTTCTGCCAGCTTGAAGTTTTGATTAAACGAAAATTGATTGATTGATTGATTGATGTACATTTTACCCATTTTAAGGACAGGTTTTAAAATGCAATAATTGTGACGCTTTAAACATCAATCCATACAGCGATATAATTGTCTTATTTTTTGTCTTATCGTGATGCCAATCTTTCTTACTATCATTATATTATGTGTGGTTATGCTAGAATTGATCCGTATAGCCTACTCAGACGTAATGAACAATTTAGCGACTCTTCAATTGGTGAACTATTCCTGATCATTAATTGTGTTTTTCTTGATCAATTTGCAGCTGAATCTAAACTACTTCATGGCATCCGACTTTGGTTCAATCGGAACAATAAGAAACTCCCTGCAAAGTGCCGCAACATGCATCACGACACCAAAGACAACAGTTGCTATTCCGTCTACTCTGCCCTCAACGACAACGACGACCACCCCCACTCCGACCACAAGCACAAGCCCCAGCACAAGCACAAGCACAAGCACAAGCACAAGCACAAGCCCAAGCACAAGCACCAGCCCCAGCACAAGCTTCTCTACACCTCTACCAACAGCACCTGCAACAGCTTCCAGCACAAGTCACAGTCCTATCCCAGCAAGTACAACGACAGTCGCAATGGTAGCACCGATTAGCACAACCGTTTACAGCAGAGGTACAGGATCTCCACTGCCTGTTACAGGTAAAACATTTTTAAAATGCAATAATTAGGCTATTAGTAGGTTTATTTCCGACAAACAGGCAACCTTGATTTCACAATTGATTCATTATCTTGTGTGGTTTTTTTTTTAATAAACTATATTTAGGAAGAAATGTTTGTCGAGTCAGTGTAGGCTAAATGGAAGGGGAGTGCTTTCAGTCCAGTTTGCTCGCACCTCCATCAAGCAAAGCAGTGTATATACAGGCCCTATTATAAAACCCTTTGCTTCTAAATTGTCTTAGAGGATTTTTTTACTAATCGATCGTTTGAATAATAATTCCAGACTGCGTCGGAAGTGCAATGGATTTGGTCTTTGTCGTCGACGGATCTGGAAGCATCTGTGATAACGATCCGAAATTCGAGTACGGAAAAGACACAACTTGCGACAACTGGAACTTCATTCTCAAGTTCATGGAAGATTTCGTCAAGGACATGGACATCGGTCTGACCTCCACACGAGTTGGTCTTGTCACTTTCGCCACCACAGCCACTCTTGGATGGGACCTGAAAAAGTACGAAAGGTTTTCTTATCGCTGCTGATCTGGAAAATTATTGTTTTAGACATTTTCTCAATTTCAGTAGGCCCTATATGAAACTTTAAATGTAGGCTAATCCTCTCTAAATACTTCTGTGGTTGAGTTGTAATTGTAATTGTAATCGTACATTTATATAGCGCCCCTTCAAGAGAACTCCTCAGAGGCGCTCCCGACCTGACACCAAACCACAATCAAAGAGAATTGTTTTCAAACGCTTGAGTTGTGTTCATCAATACGTTTTTCAACGTACGTTACATGCACAATCTCTCATCATGCTGGGTAGGAGAAACAGTTTCATCTCATGATTTCATTGTTTTCATTATAATTGAAGATATACGAGCAAGGCCGAACTCGTCAACGCCATCCACAACCTTCCTTACCCCGGAGGCACTACAGACACAGCAGGAGGTGTTCGCATGATGTGTACACAGGTGTTCGGTGTTGATGGTGATAGATCTTTCGTCAACAACACGGCCATCATCATCACCGACGGACAGCCAACTAATCCAAGCGCTGTTCCATCAGAGATCAACGCAGTTCATTCGCAGGCAATCACGACCTACGCAGTCGGTGTCACGAGTCTTGTTAACGAAGACACACTGAAACTGCTCTCATCTGCTCCTCAACAGGTACACAACCTTCTACAGAATATTACGTTTACCATCGTCAGCATGTACTGTAAGTAAAGTAAGTAAGTTACTTTACTTGTACTTACATCGTCAGCATGTGGCAATGTAAAGTGTCGGTGGTCGGTTAGTTGTCGTTAAACGTTTATTCATGTTGCCCTCCTCCGCCATGAAGCCTTGGGACTTACACTACAAGATTTGGGCATTGTAAACGTATGTGTGCATACATTAACATTTTATTCGCACTTCGTTTGAAGAAAATCATTTGCCTATTATAAATCACATTGTCAACGAGTTGTTGACGTGCAAAAAGTGTGGACAATGTTTTATTTCTCTCCATATGTTCTCGTTTACAGAAAGACCTGAACTACTTCGTCGCCTCTGACTTCAGAACAATTGATACCGTTCGAAGTCGCGTTCAAGCTGCGGCGACTTGTATCACATCGCCGGCCACACTGCCCACACAACAGCCTTCTACATGTAAGTGTCAGTCTGCAGAAAATCTTCACCTTCCTAATGGCGTTGATTTTTTTAACATAACTAAATATTATTTCTAACACAAAACTTGCACATTTAATTCGCATTGACAACGTAATGAACTTGAATTGTTTAAACTTTAAAGCAGGTGCTGCTGTTTTGTTTTTGAATGCGTTGAGAGATGCTGACAGTTTACATGTAGCCTATAACAAATGCGCTCACCATTCAAACGACTCGGATTACGAATTAAAGCAAAATAAAATAAAATAATGTAATCGACAAACTTTGTTTTTTAGCAGCTATGTTAACGACGAGAGCAACAACTGTTTCGAACATCGAAAATGGAGAAGGAACGGGAACAACGGGTTCCACTGGAGTGACCGGCGCAACTGGAGCTAATGGTAACACAGGAGCAACTGGACAAACTGGATGGACCGGTGCAACAGGGGCAACAGGACAAACTGGAGCTAATGGTGCAACCGGGTTCACGGGAGTATCAGGAGCAACAGGACAAACTGGATGGACCGGTGCAACAGGAGCAACAGGACACACTGGAGCTACTGGTGCAACCGGGTTCACTGGAGCTAATGGTGCAACTGGAGAAACTGGATGGACCGGTGCAACAGGGGCAACAGGGGCAACAGGACACACTGGAGCTAATGGTGCAACCGGATTCACTGGAGTATCGGGAGCCACCGGAGAAACTGGATGGACCGGTGCAACTGGGGCAACTGGACAAACTGGATCTACTGGTGCAACAGGAGCGTTTGGTGCAACGGGTGCTACTGGTGTAATGGGAAGCAACGGGACAACAGGAGCGTCCGGTTCAACTGGTTCTCAGGGTGCAACGGGAGGGATTGGATCGACTGGATTTCCAGGAGCAACTGGAGCGACTGGAGCGACTGGAGCCACCGGGGCGACAGGAGTGACAGGAGCTACTGGAGCAACGGGTGTAAATGGAGCTACTGGATCTACTGGAATCCATGGTGCCACTGGATCCACTGGTCTTAACGGAGCGACAGGTTCCTCTGGAGTGGATGGAGCTACTGGTGCAAGTGGTGCAAATGGAGCAACCGGTGTGATAGGTGCGACTGGTCTTCCAGGTGATACCGGTGCGACGGGAGCTACTGGAGCCACCGGTGCAACTGGTGTAAACGGAGCAACTGGAGCCACTGGTGTTAATGGAGCAACTGGTGCTACAGGTAAACTATAATTTACTTCCGTTTAAATGATTTCGTTTATTTATTAAAAGCAGAAAATAGAATGAAATCGAAACGATATCATATTTAATTACTGTTTTCAGTAATATTTGGCTACCAGTCAAAGTGACTGACCGTCATAATAGGCTAGAATGCCGCTAGATAGAGATAAATTAATTTTCAGTTGCCAACAGTTGTGATTATAATCTTCCAATGCACACTTTCGCTTCTTTGGAAAATATTGATGGTTTTAAAATGCCAGGTATTCTGGATAAAATCGGATCGACGATTATTTTCGACATTTTGTTAAGACGACCGTTTTCACATATCTGAATCAGCAATGAATGAGTGTTTTAGAGAAGTACTGATTGACTTTATACAACTGTCCCGTTGCATGTATGCACTATGCACGCATAAGTGAAAAAAACTCAGTTAGCTCATGACTTCTGTTATAATAGGAGAATCCGGTAAACCTGGATCAACCGGAGCGACTGGACCAGCTGGAGTGAACGGAACTGCCGGATCAAGCGGTGCTACTGGATCAAGTGGCTTACCAGGTTTCACTGGAGCAACTGGAGCAACAGGATCAACCGGAGTTGGTGGAGCAACTGGCTCAACAGGAGCAAACGGTTCCACTGGAATGACTGGAGGAACGGGACCTGCAGGAGCAACCGGAACAAATGGAGCCACCGGAGCGACAGGACGGATGGGCGCCACTGGAATAGCTGGATCTACAGGATCCACCGGTCTGACAGGTGGTTCTGGAGCAAGTGGAGCGACTGGCCCTGCTGGAGGAGTTGGAGCCACTGGTGCAACAGGGTCAGCTGGAAATCCAGGATCAACTGGATCAACTGGATTAACTGGTGGAGATGGAGCTACTGGAGCTACAGGTCTTACCGGTGGTGCTGGAGCAACGGGTGTGACTGGAGGTGTTGGTAGAACTGGAGCAACCGGTGCCTCTGGTCCAGCTGGAACTGGTGGAGCAACTGGAGCTTCGGGTCAAACCGGAGGAGTTGGAGCAACAGGTGCGACTGGAAATGTTGGTCAGACAGGAGCTACTGGATCTAGCGGTCCAGCTGGTGAGAATGGAGCAATCGGAGCGACTGGTAACACCGGATCAACTGGTGCAACAGGACAACAAGGTAGAATGGTATTTCTACTTCGGTCACTGTGTTTACATGTAGGCTGTAAATGTGTTTGCTGCCAAACTCTGCTGCTGAATGAAAATACTCTAGGCATATTACACATTACACAGGCGACTTACGATTTACAAATTGCAATTACGACTTTCACATTGTGCAAATCCACACATTCTTGTTACACTTGGTTACTTTCTATGACTATATATAAGTGTTGCTATTTTTTTTACTACCCCACCTTTAGATATTCGTCATCGATTGTAATATTTTCATCGATATTTAGGTGCAACTGGAGCCACAGGTGTTGGAAAAACTGGAGCGACTGGACCACAAGGTCAGACGGGACCTGCTGGTAACACCGGATCGACCGGACAAACTGGACCTGCAGGCAGAACTGGAGCCACAGGTCAACAAGGTAAGCACTGTTCTTGATGAATCTTCGTCTACTCTGAATTTATACGAGTAATGCATTAGTTGAAATAATATTATGATTATATCATGCTATAAATCGTATATTTTAATTTATTCATAGTTAATCACTATTTGAGATTTTATGTTTAGGTGTAGCGTGGATTTAACAGACTAAAAACAGTTTTGAATATAACAGATAGGCCTAATTATAATTGGTCATAAAAATTATTCTGGATGATTTAATTTGCGCAGGTTCTACCGGACTCAATGGGTCAACAGGAAGCAGTGGTTCAACAGGTCCAGTTGGTGGAACCGGTGCCACTGGTAACACAGGAGCCAGTGGATTGGCTGGAAAAACCGGAGCCACTGGAAACAGAGGTCTTGATGGAAATACTGGAGCTACGGGATTAGCAGGATCGACTGGAGCCACAGGACTTCAAGGTACAGCTGCAAACATAACAATAATTGAATAAACTCAATTAACAGTCATAGGCTCTACATTAATTTCACAATTTTAATAAATATATCTAATTACTTTGACATTCATTTTGAATATTCCCATTAACTGGTAGAGTGGACTACCAATGATTATATTTTAATAAATTGATGCGCAATTACAACGTATATGGTTTTTGCCGCAGGTTCTACGGGTGCGAGTGGATCAAAGGGTGACCAAGGAGACGTTGGCGCTACCGGACTATCTGGAGCAACTGGTACTCAGGGACTTCATGGATCAACTGGAGCAACGGGTCTCGCAGGACAAACCGGAAGTACTGGACCAGCTGGTAAGTAATTTCACTTCACCACCGTTTCCTTTAGGTTTGCAATCATAAATGTTTTACGTTAAGCCCGGTTAAGGGCACAAACAGTGAATAAACTGTATTTAATGTCAAGACCTGTTTTAATTGTTAAATTAATAAATTTGTGTAAAATATTTAGCATGATAATTTTCATTGCACTTTTCAAGTTGTTAAGTGATTCATTTTAACTTTGATTGAATTGTTTCAACTGTAGGTTCCACTGGAATGACTGGACCTCAGGGATTGACAGGATCCACTGGATCCCAAGGTCTGACAGGTAAACCAGGTGACACAGGAGCCACTGGTCAGCAGGGCATACAAGGAGTAAATGGCAACACTGGTAGCACTGGTCCAATGGGAGCTACTGGGCTCACAGGATCAACCGGAAATACAGGTACGTCAAAGTGCCGCTTAGAACATAATTATCTTCTTAATCTTAGTAGATAATAACTTTTCTTGATTAATGAACAAAAGTAATGGGATCGCAACACACATTATAGAGAAATGTTCTTCATCAATGCTAGCTAAAAGGTCTTTCAATAGATGATGACAATAGTGCAGGCTAATGGTATTATTGGAGTTTAGTAAAGCACTTACTAATTCCACCTTCCTATAATAGACTCACCCTGGCAATTGTTTCCATTGGTCTGTTTCGAGGGCAGAGTAAGAGACTACTTACTTCGTCAATTGTTTCATTGCATGCATCCTCTATAGTATATGGTTGTGTGCATTATGTAACAGGAGCCTCTGGTCAAGCTGGCTCTACTGGGATGACTGGTTCATCTGGACCTGCTGGTCGCACAGGAGCCACTGGTATTCAGGGAACGCAAGGAGCCAGTGGATCCACTGGACCCGTCGGTGCTACCGGAAACGTCGGTGCAACTGGGCAGACTGGCAATGCTGGAGCAACAGGAGAAACGGGTATGTACAAATTATATGTCCTTAAAAATTTATACTACGTGAAATTGGTGTAAAACGCAGGCTAATGTGTGCCAGAATGAACCATCTGGCTAAAATTTAATACCAATGATGCCTCCATTACGTAGGATGTTACAAAGCAAAAAGCAGAAGCGGATTCTACAGGCATATTATTACATATTACCATTTCTCATTAACTTTAACTTTTTCATTAACCCAGGGGCTTCTATCCCATGTATAGGCGGGCGCGACTTGCGCCCAGTGAAAAACAGGGGGGGAAACAGAAGAAAGCCAAAACTCACGTCGATAGGGGGGGAAGGCAAGCCATGGAGGCAGTGTTTTGTCTAGTCATCTCTAGGAAGAAGTTTCCCTCAGAAATTACTCCCCCCCATAAACATTTTTCAACATTGTATTAGTTATTAGTT
This sequence comes from Lumbricus rubellus, assembly GCA_945859605.1. Taxonomy (NCBI): domain Eukaryota; kingdom Metazoa; phylum Annelida; class Clitellata; order Crassiclitellata; family Lumbricidae; genus Lumbricus; species Lumbricus rubellus. The sequence continues at coordinate 28,461,731 of OX243819.1, read as the reverse complement.
ATAATAGTAGGCCTATTACTATCTACATTATTTCATCACATGAACTGTTTTAATACGCCATGATAAAATTTACTATTACGTAGTTATAATAAAATTATTTATGGCCAACTATTTTAATAAATTATACAATCATATTATAATGATTTGATTTAGTGTTAATACTTGTACAAATACTGTACGTATTTGTACAACTAAATGCAGTGTTTAATCTAGACATCTCTGGGAGGGAGTTTCCCAGGAATGAAATTTTCCATAAAAATCGATAGGTGTTGTGAACAATTATAGCCTATAGAATAATCCCCCCTCCATAAAAAGCATATAATGCAACATTGAACCCCCCCTCCATATAAATTTGACAGGTTTATACAAGTGCAATTATATCCCGCCAGTAGAAAAATTTGACTGCAAAGTATCGAAGTAGGCCCACTAAAAATAAGGTCATGCATCAGCATTTTGGGGAAGTAAATGTAGGCCTATGTTTCAAGGAAGAAAATTAGGCGAAAGACTAAAAAATGTTGTCAGAAAATTAAATTTCTGTCTGAGCGGTTTCCGTTCGCCCAAAACAGCAAGGCAGTGTGACTATATGTAACACACTGATTAAACACTGAACTAAATGGCTTATCTCCAGTGTTATCTTTCAAATTTCAGACTGTCAAATTTCAAAATATTTTGTTCCTTGAACACTTAGAAAAACATCATTATTAGGCCCACATTGTATTTTATTGTATTGCAGAAATTGCAATGCGGAAATTGCAAGAATTTTTAATTGGGGGAGGGACGCATATCACACCCAAAACCCCTCCCCGTCTTGCCGCTACGTGCTTCGGTGATCGTCTGCTGGATGCTTGTTTGTCTCTCTCCCAGAAACCTTCATTCCCTATAGTTATGGGACAAGATTACATATTGCCGGGAGAGTAGGTTGGCCCAATAAGGGGGGGGGGGAGAATATGGATTGCGCCCGGCTGCTTAGGGGGGATAGAAGCCCCTGCATTAACCGACTATGGTAATAATTTTGAATTCAATTTAATTTTCTGAATAGGACTCTCGGGATCAACTGGAGCAACCGGTATCCAAGGAATCGCTGGAAACGCTGGTGACACAGGTTCAACTGGTCTCCATGGAAGCACTGGTGCAACAGGACAGGCTGGTGCAACAGGTGCAACAGGCATTGGAAGAACAGGATCAACTGGTGCTACGGGTCCAACGGGAGGAGTGGGTGCCACTGGACTCACAGGACCTCAAGGAAACGCTGGAGCAACTGGATTAACTGGATCTACGGGCGAAAGAGGTAAAAATCTACACTTAGATTTCCTAAGTCTTTCAGAAATCATCATCATCATCATCATCGTCATCGTCATCGTCGTCGTCGTCATCGTCGTCGTCGTCATCATCATCATCATCATCGTCGTCGTCATCATCATTGTCGTCGTCGTCGACATCATTATCTGTTTGGGGCATGCATGGTGGTGTAGTGGTGGCGTCGTTGCCTTGGAGCCGGATGGTTCGAGGTTCGAATCCACCTTGCCGCGTAAGTTTCTTGGGCAAGCCCTTCACACACAATTGCTCAGCGCTTCGGCGTGAAACTCCGATGCAGTGTCCGCTCTGCATTCGGAAGCACCTCTGAGTAGTGAGAGCTTGAAGGGGCGCTATAACAAGTGCACATACAAATATCATCATCATCATCACCACCACCACCACCATCATCATCATCATCATCATCGTAGTAAAATGATTCTGTCGATTATTGTAGGTTTGACTGGAGACACTGGTGCGTCTGGTCAGCGAGGATTGAATGGATTGGACGGAGCGACCGGAAGCAGTGGTGCTACCGGACTCAATGGCAGAACCGGATCCACTGGACAGGCTGGTTCGATGGGACCAGCTGGTGCAACTGGATCAACTGGATCTACGGGTCTGCAGGGTGCTACAGGTGAGGCATCGATTCCATTGTCTGGATTTAAACAATGATTGATTGAAACAATGGCACGTAGGTACATGTATAGGCTTATAGTTACACATATTCCGTCAGTAAGATTTCCAGTCTATAATACACGTTTAGGAAATTTCACATTGGTTTAGGTAGCATTTTAGATGGTTTTTTTACAAGATTACAAGATGCCTTCTTTCGCGTTTACAGGTAGCAATGGTATCGATGGAAAAACTGGATCTACGGGCCAGACTGGTCCTCAGGGAGCTGTTGGTCAGACTGGATCGACTGGACCTTCTGGAAAGACAGGTGCCTCTGGGTCAACTGGACCTGTGGGAGGCACTGGAGCAACTGGCATGACTGGTCCTCAAGGAAACACTGGTTCCACAGGGCCAAAAGGTAACAGTGGAGCCACTGGTCAGACTGGACCTGCGGGTTTGAACGGAAGCACAGGAGCCACTGGTTCCATTGGAGAAAAGGGAGCAACTGGAGAAACAGGAATGACTGGTCCAATCGGAGCAACAGGAGCGACAGGTTTGTTATTAACTCCCTATTGATCTCTATATTCCTAAAATAAATAATTAACTAAATGAATAAATAAATAAAATTAACCTTCTTTTAAGTATCGTTAAGAGAAATGTAGTCTCAGAGATCTGGTTAATTTTGGAAAGAAGTTAGGTAAAATGGATTGTTTTAAAGACAACTTTTCTCTATCGAACGATTTTTCTCGTGAATCCCACTTCTAAAATTGTAATTAGAAACAACTATTGAAAATCACTTGATTCCTGTTTAGGTCTGACTGGATTTACTGGACCACAGGGATCAACTGGAGCGAGTGGAGTTGCTGGAAAGACTGGAGCCACTGGAAATACCGGACAGACAGGACCTGCTGGTGCTACCGGATCCACTGGTGAAAAAGGATCATCTGGAGAAACAGGTAAAAGCGGAAATCCAAAATGTTTAAGCAACATGTAATCTGAAATCTCTTCCATCTGTACACTAATGCGTATGATATTATTTCTGCAGCAGATGTTAACCATTACAGAAACGCAAGAATATTATATTTATGTTTTACTCCGATATCGATATATTGAGCACTGAACAATGAACATAATGATAAGAACTTTTGCTTAACATTAGACAATGTTTTATTTACAAAGAATTTTTATTTTTCAGGTGCGACTGGTCCGACGGGTGCCGTGGGTGCAACTGGTTTAACCGGTTCTACCGGACCAGTTGGGTTGACCGGGTCAACGGGACCACAGGGCAACCAAGGAGCGACAGGATTCACTGGTCCAGTGGGAAAGACAGGAGCAACAGGACTGCAAGGAATTCAAGGAATTGAAGGACAATCAGGTATAAGCGCTATATGAATGTTCGATTACAATTACAATTACAATTACAATTACAGGTATAATACTTCGTAATGTCAGCCATTTCCTCTCACTTTGCAGAAATTTAACAAGGCTTAATTATAGTGCATATGCATCGTATTCTTGTGGGCAGAGTGGCTAGCTAGAGCACTCGGTGGAAGCAGAGGAACGTTTCCATTAATTAATAAAACAACACAACTCAATAAATAATTTGATTTAAATTACAGCAACTTTTTGGTGAATTATATTCAAAGATAAATCTTAATTCTGCTGGAGTTAATCTTGAAGAGGTTGCAGGCCTATATATGTAAAAGGCCGTGCTGATGAATGAGTGAATGTATGGATGGATGGATGTATGGATGGATGGACGGATGGATGGATGGATGGATGGATGGATGGATGGATGGATGGACGGATGGATGGATGGATGGATGGATGGATGGACGGACGGATGGACGGACGGATGGACGGATGGATGGACGAATGGATGGACGGACGGATGGATGAATAACGGAATACATGAATGAAGAACATGGATGAATAATCTGAAAGAAGACGCGCCTTTAAAATTATATCGGAAATGTCGCTTAGGTTAATTGGCTGACATCTTTGTTTTTTTCTTTTAAAGGCGCAACTGGCAGCACAGGATCTGTCGGTTCCACCGGAAACACCGGTTCCACTGGTCCTGTTGGATTGACAGGATCGACTGGTCCACAGGGTCGCACAGGAGCAACAGGTCACGAAGGATCAACTGGGCCAGAAGGAAACACCGGATCGACTGGACCCGCAGGGCTTAAGGGAGACACAGGTAAATTTAAAGCGGTCTCTCATTTTCAAAATTCATTTGTTTGCATATACAATTTATGCGTTATTGGAAACTTCAAGTAGGCCTATACTGTGATAAGTAAATAAATTATTTTCTATCTTTGAATAGAATACATTAAATAAATTATTGCGGTAAACTGCAATATCCCACGAAAGTGAATAATTAACCTGTGACTAGTAAATTTTCTGCTGTCAATAAAGTCATTTCAAGTTGTTATTTTGATACATCATTTACTGCTACACCACTTGTCCTGTAATTTCAATGTGAATGAGCTAATTCTGATATCCATTTCTGTGCATAGGACTTACCATAGCGCAGCGTCTCTCGGCTACACTGACCGTTTTTTGCTATTAATTTTGACAGGAGCCACAGGTGGCATCGGATCGACTGGTCAGACTGGTCCCGAAGGAAAGACTGGAGCCATGGGAAGGACTGGAGCAGTTGGAGCTACTGGTCTTCAAGGAAGTACAGGTGCCACTGGTCTAGTGGGTCGCACCGGAGCTACAGGACATGATGGTAGAACAGGAGGATCGGGTGCTACAGGTTGGTGCTTCATACCTTAGCTCTCTCAAATGCCTCACTTTAATGTATCATCTGCTCTGTACATTCTGCATATTTGGATTTTATTATGGCAGTAGACCCTGTGTTGTTTTTAGATATTGTTATCACGTGCAATGTGTAGGCTAATGGGTTGAAAATCTGGATGCTTACAAATTTATGTCAGTGAACTTAGGGAATTAATGGCTTGACTGTTTTCGAAAATAAATACAAAAACAGTCGATATTTTTTGGCCAATAATTATTTATGTTCTGCAGTAGTCTCTTAAATAATGACGAAAATCTTTCCCTCCATATAATTATATATCTATTATATATATGTGTATATAATTATATAATGTGTTATAGCCTACACCACTCGGACCTTTGGTAGTTTGATAGAAATACTTTACTTTTATATTTACGTTGACAGGTATTCAGGGTCCAACTGGACTGACCGGTTCCAGCGGTGTCCAGGGTCGCACGGGTGCCGTCGGTGCTACCGGAAGCTCAGGTCCAATCGGAGCCACTGGAACTGTTGGTGCATCTGGAATAATGGGAAGAACTGGATCTACTGGTTACACTGGAATGGCAGGTGTTAACGGGGCGACAGGATTCACCGGAGCAACTGGAATCGGAAGAACAGGTCATTTAATTTTAATTGAGTTGATTGAATATTCGATAAATGAGAATATTCTTAGATTCACATAATTATACGTGGCGTTCAACAGGCAGGTCAAAAAATATTTGAGTAATATTTGTTCATAATTAAAATGTTTATTCAAGAAATTTATGACAGCTTTCTTTTCAGCTCACTCGATGCATAACATTTGCTCATAACATGATGATGTGACGCTTCCTTTTCATCGACATGCATTTAATTAATTTATTATTCATTATTGATTTGAAAATTTAATTTAATGGATTTATTGTGTTCCTCGCATCTTGCAACTATCTATTGATTTATTCATGCAGGTGCAACGGGTGCAACTGGATCAATTGGTGCAACTGGAGTTTCTGGTCTGGCAGGAAGCACTGGAGCCACGGGAATCCAAGGTCCGATGGGAAGAACTGGATCCACCGGACTTATTGGATCAACTGGAGCGACTGGAGCAACTGGTAAGCCCACGGAAATGCTAGAGTTTTCAGAAATATTTGTATCGTTCAGTTTCTTAATCTCAGCAAAATAGAACATTTATATGCGAAAACATGTACGATTAGGCGAATTATAGAAGGGTAAAAGGTTTTTAATATTTCAGATTAATTAAAAGACAGTAACTGTAAGATGAACTCTTATGTCTTTAGGTGTCGGTCTTCCTGGAGCCGCTGGTCCTGCTGGAGGACCTGGAGCCACTGGACCACAAGGAAGCAGCGGACCACTGGGAAGAACAGGAGCCACTGGAGCTGCTGGTCCTCGAGGTCTATCCGGTCTGTCTGCAGGTGTGTGTATTACCTACACTATAATTTTAGCAACGGAACACGATTTGATTCCAAAGCGAAGACATTATAGGCCTACTTTTCTCGGAATTACACGTTGTCAAAATAGTATCCAAATAATCTGGTGATTTACTGCACTTTAAGGTGGCCGGATATAAATTCTTTTAATTATGCGATTAAATAATTAGCCTCAGCGGGAAGTGAAAAGCAAATGAAACAAAAATCCTTTAGGCAAAAGCAATGCAAATACGAAGTGACCGGTAGGCCTATATAATAATAACCCAGTTGCAATGCTAGTTTTCTTCGATCGCTAAAAGCAATTTTGCATCTGAGGTGAGTTAATAATATTCATTTGTTCCACGTGGACGTCTTTGGCAGGCATAAAAAATAATTAAAGCAGATACTTCACCATCTTTCTATCATATCATGTAAATTTTTGTGCTAATTCAATCGATGTGTGATCATTACAGGTTCATGCTTTGATAACGAATGCGAATACGACAATGGACAATGTTCTCAATACTGTGTCGATACCTTCGACAGCTACTACTGCAGTTGCGAGGAAGGTTATCATCTGGCTCCAATCGACTATTCATGTCCTTGTAAGCATTTCTAAAAAAGTTTATAACCAAGCACTCAATATTTTTTGCTGTTGTTTTTATCGTAAAACACTCTCTAACGTTGAAGAATGGAAAATATTAATTTATTATTAAATTATTGTGTCGGCTCTCTTTTGGCTACTTTAAAGAGCACAAGTTTCAACTTAGACCTCTAGAGGAAGAACTCCGCCGCTGGTTGCACTCTGCTAGTGCCTGCCAGCCCAAGCCTGGATAAAGGAGGAGGGCGTCGCTAATGGTCTTTGTTACCTCACAGTGACGTTAAACTGCAACTACTACTACTACTACTTAGACCTCTAGGCCTACTGTTTGGAACAGCATTCTGTAAAAACGTATAATATGAGTTAGGCTACTGCAGTAAATACAAAAAACTTAAAGATTCTCTTGATTCTTGTTCGTAGATTCAGCTGCTTGCCAGTCGGTGAAGAGCGATGTAGTGTTCGTGATTGACAGTTCATCGACCGTCTGCTCCCAACTCAGTGGCTCTTCGTGCGCCAACTGGACCAACGTTCTCAACTTCGTTGCTTCGATCGTCGATAAGATGAACATCAGCCCAGATCTGACACGTGTCGGAGTTGTCAGGTTCTCCTCTGCAGCCGAAAACATTTTCTACCTCAACACCTACAGCAGGTAAGATCTAATGATGATAATCAGCAAAATACCCAAACTTTGACAGCCTTTTGTCTGATGTAAATACAAGGCTATAGGCCTACACTAATATTTAATATTTACAACTTGAAGTTGCGTAGTCGTCTTAATTGTGGAAAGTTGAGATTATGCTGTAGCCTAATTATTCTATTCTAGTCCATTGTTCCGTTTTGCAGGGGGTTCAATAATGTACATACTTACTTACTTTATTGCCTATTGAACGTTTTTTTTTATTCATATAAATAATTTTCTTACCGGGTTTGAAATTCTGTTTGTTTTGCTGTTTATAGCAAAGATGCGATGAAACAAGCCATCTTGAGCATTCCATTTGTGAACGGTGCGGCATCAGACCTGGCGGCTGGACTTCGTGAAATGAGAAGCACGCAGTTCACTCAGCAACATGGTCGACGACTGGGAGTAGAAGAAGTTGCAATTGTCATCACTGATGGTTACGACAACAAACCTTCCGCTGTGGCTGAAGCCAATCTTGCCGCTCAGGCTGGAATATCCATCCTCAGCGTGGGAGTGACATCGAAGGTGATCTATGGTGATCTGAGAGACATATCTGCCCGTCCTCAACAGCTGAACCAGAGCTACTTCCTCAGCTACGACTTCAGATCTCTCATTTCTTTTGATGACTTGCTCGTCGCCCGTACATGCATCACATCAGCGCAGAGTGATTGCTCAAAGAAAGTCATGGATCTCGTCTTCATACTCGACAGCTCTTCCTACACTGGATCCGACAACTGGGCGAAGATGCTCGGAGAGGTTGCAGCAATTGTCGAAGAGCTCCCGATTAGCGACACCGCCACCAGAGTCGGAGTTGTGACGTTCGCCGACGGTGCAAGCAATCAGATTCTACTCAACTCCTACCACAACAAGACGACCCTGAAGACCGCCATAGTCAACCTGCCTTACATCAACAGCAATTCGATCAACATCTATGCTGCTCTGCAGGCCATGAGGACGACTCAGTTCACCACAGCTTCCGGCGAGCGACCGGATGTCCCGAATGTGGCCATACTGATCACTGAAGGTGCATCAACCATCTACGCCAGCCAGGCTCTTTCGGAAGCAAGTCTTGCGCATCGGGCAGGAGTCTCAATGTACGCCATCGGTTTGACAAGCAAGATAAACAAGTACGAACTAAAGATGATTGCATCCCATCCTCACCTAGAATACCATCAGTGGTGGACGGCGTTGGACTTCGGCACAGGGCTTGATACCATCATCAATTCTCTATCGGAGGAAATCTGCCGACCCAATCTGGGTAAGTTTCAATACTTAATGTCACGCATGTGAGGCTCATAATTAAAATTGCGGTGTAAAATTTTCGGGCATGTAAAATTATCAGAACTGCTAGTATTTTCATAAACGTAAGCAGACGTTTTTATTGGAAAATTTTTCTTACCTTTCAAATGTCTTTGAGACTACATTTGCATTGAAATAATAATTGAAATTTGATTATGTACATAATTGAGCGTTTCAAAATAATATGACCTATACAGAATATTTATTCCAATTGACTTGAAGGTCTTAGATGCTATACGTCTCTAAATTGGTGTACCGTGGTAATCAATTTCATATCGATGGCTGGAAGCACAAAGGTGCTAAGCGCACTTTTCTTAATTCTAAGAAAACTGAAGTTGAAGTTTTGTTATGTGTTGCTAAAATTCATTATTCAAAATAATTCGATTTGCAATGACTTTTCCAAAAGAAGAGCTTATTGCAGTGTTACAAGTATTTTTATTTTTGCACAAATAATTCTGTTTGTAAAAAAAAAATGACTTTGTAAAATTACTGTAAGGAAATATATGCACTTAGGACTTTTGTGCGCTGATGCTGGGACACCTGAAATACTAATTCATGTCAACTGTTTTGACAATTGTTTTAGAAGACCCTTAATAAATACTGTTCTAACTAGCCTTTAAGCATTTGTTAATTTATTAAGCACCACATGATTATATTATTTAATTTTAAAATTTCTTTTAAGCAAAAAAACTCCTAATAATATCAGGAAAATAACCAAAAATAATTTAATTCAAGTATGAGCGACTCTTACGCCGAGTTTTCCTTCAAATTAATGTGATAATCATAGCTGTCATACTTATCATTATAATTAACATCCAATAATAATTTAATAATCTTCCTTTATTGAAGTTCACATTCACAGAATGCATTGCGATTACAATGAAACATTCATAATCATAGTACACTGTAGTAACTGATGACAAGTTTAACAGAAGTTTAATTTAACTTTTGTATTTTCATCATAAGAGTAGTTTAAGTAAATTAATTCATCAATTATAATGGCAGAAATACAAGAAAATGACTACTCCATAGAGACAATGACTATTAGACCTACATTTTAAAATAATAATTGAAACCACATTTGAAATGATAGTACAAAGAACTACCTTAGGCGAGTAATGATGATAACTTTACGGGTACGAGTTCTTTCCATCGGAGTGGCCATACTTGCAACATGAAGGTTGAAAGGCTCGGACGTCAGCAGGTGTGAATGGTCTAGCACTTCTACTGCAGAAACCTCTCTGCAAAAAGGCTCCAAGACTAGAGGAAGTGTAGGATCAAGCCCTTCAACTGTCATAGCAGGTGTACGATTAAGCGGAGAAGAAACCTCGAGGTCCAGAGGAAGCATAGTTGCAGGCAAATCAGTTGCCAGCGGGTGTGAATGGTCGAGCACTTCTACTGCAGAAACCTCTCTGCAAAAAGGCTCCAAGACTAGAGGAAGTGTAGGATCAAGCCCTTCAACTGTCATAGCAGGTGTACGATTAAGCGGAGAAGAAACCTCGAGGTCCAGAGGAAGCATAGTTGCAGGCAAATCAGTTGCCAGCGGGTGTGAATGGTCGAGCACTTCTACTGCAGAAACCTCTCTGCAAAAAGGCTCCAAGACTAGAGGAAGTGTAGGATCAAGCCCTTCAACTGTCATAGCAGGTGTACGATTAAGCGGAGAAGAAATCTCGAGGTCCAGAGGAAGCATAGTTGCAGGCAAATCAGTTGCCAGATGTTCAGTAGATGTTCCTAAGACAGACAAAATGCATACCCAAGTTAAACAATGTAAAGAAACACGGAGGGATGCATCGCTGGTTTTAATATTCACTATGGCAAGCAATACCGGTCTATGCGTCTGCAGGTGTGTTCTGGTGGTCACGATCCTACCTGTAGTTGCTTAATAATACCGATGAGACGTCCATGACATCGCCTTTCGATGCAGCCCAAACCTTACTGCATAATACCGCATAATTTTTACAATTTTACCACATAAGCCGATTTCGAGCTTTAAATCACTTAATTTCCCAAACATCAACATTTATTTTCCATAATTTTACAGCATTTTCTAAGGTTCCTATTAATAAGCTTACCATCATCACTGGATTCCTCGATTGAATCATTAAGGTCCATGATCATCTGAAGCGCTTTTGCAGAACTGAAACGATGCACTCGTTTATGCATTTCAATAATAATGTATTGAGAGCAGAAACAGTAAACAATAAGCAGTAAACACTAAAGATTTCGAGATATTGTTTCTGTTATTTTTAATGTAACTTTTATTATTTTTGTAACGGGGACGACGATAAACAGTAATGGCGAATGGCGTGGAAGTCAACAACAAAGACAAGGCGTTAAAAAAAGAGGGTGCACATAGGTATTAAGTGCGCTTGAGCTATTTGCGCTCTATGGATTTCAGCCAATGAGACTTAGCCCAATTGTGTTTTGGTGCCAAGTGATCCAAATTAACATCGTAAACGTTAGTACCTTTGTGCTCCGATGTATATTTCTTCCAGGCATATTATGCACTACTTTTTTGAAAAACCCAAAAAAGTGCGCTTAGCACCTTTGTGCTTCCAGCCATCGATATCATCTATATCAGCGATATTGTTTGACTATTGACAAACGTCTCACGTTGCCTATGAAATTTCCTAATTAGAATTGTTTTGTCTTCCAGAACTTTTCTGCAGACACACAGAATTCGGAGGATACCAATGCTTCTGTCCTCTGGACGATTGTGACGTTCTACCTGTCAACGGAACTCAGTGCATCGGTAAGATACGTGTAGATCTCTGTCTGTCTGTCTGTCTGTCTGTCTGTCTGTCTGTCTGTCTGTCTGTCTCTGTCTGTCTGTCTGTCTGTCTGTCTGTCTGTCTGTCTCTCTCTCTCTCTCTCTCTCTCTCTCTCTCTCTCTCTCTCTCTCTCTCTCTCTCTCTCTCTCTCTCTCTCTCTCTCTCTCTCTCTCACACACACACGATTACTTAATGAATCATTTATGTTCTCACAGCTATTTTCCTTCTTTAGACTTCAATCTTTAAGCTTCAGTCTTTTTTAAATTAAACTTTGTATTGCACAGACATTTTCCCCGCTGTTTACCATTTGAAAGTCAGCCGGCTTTTGGCTCATCCGACCAATCATATCGCAGTATAAGACAAGTCTCGTCGATAAACGTGGTTTAAATGACTGATTCACTTGTTAAGCGTATAAATATTTCTTTACAGATATTGACGAATGTGCCGTGAACAACGGAGGTTGTTCGCAGATCTGTAACAACACGGACGGTAGTCACTCGTGTTCGTGTAGAAACGGTTACAAGCTGGCTCTGGATGGAAGAACATGTGAAGGTACGTCTTGACCCGGTGTTAACAGTGCGATAATGTTTGTATGCGCACTTGTTATAGCGCCCCTTGAAGCTCGTTACTCAGACGCGCTCCCAACTACAGCGCGGACACTGCAACGGAGTTTCATGCCGAAGCGCTGAGCAATTGCGAGTGAAGGACTTGTCCAAGGCCCCCACGTGGCGACTTGAGGTGGATTCGAACCTGCAACCCTTCGGCTGCAAGGCGATGGACATTCCCACTAGGGGCCACTACACCGCCGCGCCCCTTCACAATATGATGATACTCATCATGATTATTATCCCCCTCTAAACTTCAAACTCATATAAATACTAGCTAGACCTACTTCTAGATATTTTGTCTGCAATACTCAGTTCTTAGTGCGGTTTGAAAGCAATACTGCTACAATCACGTTTTTATTCTAATTATTAAATAAATCTGTAACACCCGGAAGGTCACACGGAAATGTGAATCTGAGGAGCGGATAGTCAGACGCCAGAGGAAGATGCAAATAGAGATCCATGTGCTTGAAATCCAAGGAGAACTATAGTGCGTTTTGAGCCGATTTTTGAAGTAATGAAGTGAGATTGAGCTTTGAAGAGAGAGATAGCGGAGACCGATTTCATTCTCTGCATGGGTGCAGAGGCATGGAATGCACACGAGCATGTTTGATCGAGCTTTGCCATTTGATTGGAATATTTCGTTGATCTTCTTTGGCCATTGATACGAATAAGAAGTAATGTGCAATGTGTTTTTTCCCATTTATATTGTATGTGTTGTTTCTTGTTTGCAGACGTGGACGAGTGTTTGAGCAAGCCATGTGCCACCGGTTTGACTTGTATCAACGTTTACGGGTCGTACTACTGCATTGCAGAGGATGACTCGCCAGCGCCAGGTAAGAAGATTACCCAACCAAATATATTTCTTTGATTTAAGAGATGTGGTTCAACCGACAGCGAGAATGATGCAATGCAAGTCGCCATAATTAATTATTCTATTCAGATGTTTAAAATTAAATCAGCTTGGCCTTCACAACTGATTGGACGGGAAGGGATTCGCGCTATTGTAGTTTATCAAACGTCTAATTATTGAAGATGGTGAGACCTTAGATAGTGTAGTAGATGTCTGTATTGACTCGGTCATCTTTCTTCTCATCATCTGCTGGGAAAATTGATGTCGTGTATCATCGTTGATGTGCCTCAAAGCACCGAAATCATGATGCTTAAAATTATCATCCATATATCGATGTCCGCTTGAATTGAATTTTAAGTTGAAGTCATGATCTATAATTAAATTAAGAGAAGACGAAGTCGAATTTCAAATCCGACCAAGAAGTGAGAGAAGCCAGTGATTAAATCTGCGGAAGATTTTTCTGTATTTGAGCGACAGATAACACTTTCACTCAAATGCCTTCATAACACATTCAAATGCCTTCATAACACTTTCACTCAAATGCCTTCATAACACATTCACTCAAATGCCTTCATAACACTTTCACTCAAATGCCTTCATAACACTTTCACTCAAATGCCTTCATAACACTTTCACTCAAATGTCTTTATAACACATTCACTCAAATGCCTTCATAATACCTTCACTCAAATGCCTTCATAACACTTTCACTCAAATGCCTTCATGACACATTCACTCAAATACCTTCATAACACATTCACTCAAAAACCTTGATATTTAACATTCTGTAACATTCTATTACAGCTGCGGCTCCTCTTGTCGCCAGCGAATCTCAGACGGGCAACAAACTAGGATCACCCTCATCATCATCATCATCAGGCGGTTCCTCCGTTGGCCTCGTCGCTGCCATGGCTGCCATAGTAACGGGTCTTGTGGCCGTCGCCATAGGACTCACTGTACGTCACATCGGAAAACGACGACGACTTGCATCCATGGAAACTGGAGCGACAGATGACGTCAACGAAGACGTCAACGATGAATCTAAGTCTTCTTTGTAGAACGACGATTTCAATGGTGCTATTCGGATGACTAAGTCTTGATCTACTTTTGTCAACGACGTATACATCCTCAGAAACTATCCTACGTGTATCAATTTCATAATTATTTTTTATTGTGCTAGAGTTTATTTATGTTAGCCATATTTAAAGTCTTCGCAAGTATTTCAATGTTGCAACCTGCATTTTCACGTTAGCTTGCCGTTGACGATATTGTATTTTTATTCGGTGTAGACAACTTTTTCCCATGCTCCTTTTGGCTTGGTGTAAATTTTAGTTAAAATGAGAAACCTAATTGTTCGTATGTTGAACGTATTTTTATATGAAAGTCGATGATTCACTGTTCCAGAATGATGCCTTAAGGTTCGAACAGACTAATTTACCGACTTAGTTCTTGTTCCTAGATACTTTCCTCCTTCTATGACTCGTTTTAACCCTTTAGTGCCGAGGGTATAGGATTTCCATTTACTACCATCTCGGCATTAAAGGGTTAAAATTAAAATGTGTGAACCTAACTGTCGTGTAGATCTATTATTATAATCAGCTTATCGTGTCATATTACTACGTTAAGTCAGTTACTGCGATAGAACTATTTTGCAATGTAATTTATATTAATGGTATTATGACTTGTCACTTAAATTTCGAACGTTTTGTAAAGACACTCATTTTTATTTTAAGCATCGTGTGATCAACTGTGATGTGCAATAAAACAGTCCAAGTTGTATGTTCGTGTTTTAAGGCAGTTCTGTTCCTGTTTGGACGATGTTACATTTATTTATAGGCTAAGCTCCACTTCGTTCTCTGGACAGGGCTGACTTGTTTGTCCCACGAGCTAAGACCACTATTGCTCAAACTCGATCCTTTACCATCATTGGGCTCTCCTTTTGGAATTCTCTTCCCTCCACTCTGCGTGGGATTCTACTTTCATGATCACTATCTACATGTCTTTCTCTTCTTAAGACCTATTTTCTCTAGGAGTTATCGCACTGGGAGCGCTGCTGAATGGCCTCGGCTGTGAGCGGCGCTATAGAAATTACTAATTACATTACATTAAGTGTTCATATATTATTTCTAATATAGACCGTTGTTTGCGTTCTATGTGCTGCAGATTAAGTATTAAAATTATAAGGTGTAGCCTACTATGTTTTAACCTTCAGAAATGTGTTGTAATAATGTATTTCCTGCTTGTTGGTAATCCTAAATGATTAGGGCTATCTTTACCATTGTTGGCTAGCAACATTGGCGAAATGTTGGTTTTATTTCGATGAGCATTGATGTCAATACAAATTTTATGAATAAAACTTACGTGTACAATTATTGTTTGTATGATATTTATTTATAATTCATAAACATATAGAGGCACACACCCACCTACCCACACCCACCCTCCACACAAACGTTTACACACACACACATACATAATGCATACGTGCAACGCTCTTTAATCATTATTTTATTATAAAACATGTCTCTAAATATAATTATCTGTAATCTTATACACGTATATATAGCCTATATATACATGTATATGCACAATGCACATACATGTATGCATATAATATTTATATATTCGTATACTGACTTGCACGCGCCATCGACATTGAGTGGCTTTATACATGTACACTTGTACAGAGTAGAATTTATAAGAGGTTGATAAGAGTGTTTAGCAAATAAAGTCTTAGTCATGTTATAGACCCAAAGTATAGGCTGATAGGCTGCGAGGAGAGTATATCCATGACATTGCTCTCGACCTCAATGGATGCTTTCGGTAGAAGTCCAATAATATGCAATCTGATTTTAGCATAGCATAGACCCATGTAGGCCTATATGTAAGCTTATAGGGCGTAACCTACAACGGCTGCAGTGCATATAAAATAATCATGGACTCTGCGTGCATTGAAGCAGGAACAGAACGAAAGTCGTAAACGGTCTTTGAAATTCTAATAACGAATTTATATATATTGCCGTCGAGAGTCAAGTTATAGGCACACTTATAATTAGGACTAACTTGGTTGTGTTTTTTTTCTCATACGGTCGTCAACTGTACTACTCGCACTTCTCGTCTATAAAAAACGCTTCTCGTTCATGACATAGCCTATAGGCCACTGCAGAGCTGCACGACAGCGCAAGTCCTATCCGTTCGTCGATAGGCCTACAGCGAACAAAGATAACGATTTAATACACATTTTAATGACGTGTGTAACTGTTTATACATGTGTGTATATAGGCCTATAGTTACACGTACGTGATATCTCTATTGGACGGATTATGATTCCAACGATTTCGAGGAATAACATATAGCCATCATGCACTCTTAGTCAGGCTTGGTTGAATATAGGTTTATTCTTGCGTGAAGATCGATTCTTTTATCGGATTATCTTCCGCAAGTAGGCTATACACGACTAGCCTATTCGATTAAAATGGATTATGATATTCAGTCGAATGCGCGCTTTGATAGACTACAGCAAGATATGACTCGGAGAAGGAAGCTCGTGAAGAAATTGAAGGTTAATATCTACACTCCTATAATGTAAGCTTATACGTTGTATATAATTGAAATATATAGGGCCTAAGGGAAGATATATAGGTCCTTTAACACTGCTGAATGATCAAACTGTTTGAATTAGAATGTCCTTTCTCCAATCTGTTGCACATGTAATAAGTTATATGTGAAAATGGCATTAAGAGATTTCTTTATTTGCATGTTGCTTCTCAGTTTCAGCTGCTATTTATTCTCTTATTGTCTGTATTTGTACGTTTGATATATCTCGTTGCTTCCACCGTCTTTTCTTATATGATGCTACATATCTTGGTGCCGGATATATGCAGGATCAGGAGTTGGAAGTAACCAGTCGACCTTCCAATCGTCAAACTTATCCGGACTACAATCATGCTCCAGATAGAAACAGTAAGAGAATCAACAGACATTTATTCATTTCGTGAATTTATATAGTGCTTTTTCAAGAAACCTACTCAGAGGCGCATGTGTTTGGCGTATGTATACATAGCCTACATATTTAACTACTAATTTTACACGTAATAAATTATAATGTCGTGAAATCCTATGATATCATGAAAAGCTATCCAACATACCTTATATTATAAATTCAATTGTAGTTATGAAAACAGACACATAACATAGTCTACACAGTATAGGCCTACACACACGCGTGTGAGTGTGCGTGTGTGCGTGTGTGTGCGTGTGAGTGTGTGTGTGCGTGTGTAGGCTATAGATGCCGTGTGTGTGTGCGTTCGCGCTCGTCTGTGTGCACATGTAGGTGTAGATGTTGTGCGTGTGGCGTGTGTGCGCGTATGTGTGTGAGGGTGTGTGTGTGTGCGCAGTGTGTGCGCGCGTGTGTGGTAATAAAAGCTATAGATTTATTAGAAGATTATTTGAAACAATCCTTAATTAAAAAATTTCACGATGCATAAGATTACAATCGTATAAGCTTATTATCGTACTTTAGATTACCGTACATTAATTCGGTACGAAATCATGACTTTGCAATTTCGTATCATGTTGATGAAACTGGTTTGTCTGACATTGACAACTGCAGCATACTCTCCTCATCAACTTCCTCCTCTGCAACTGACCATCTCTCCAACGCTACCTTATCATCATCCGGCCATCGGACCAACTGCAGCATCTCCATCATCAATAGCTCTGGTTCCGTATCAATCGCCTCCAAGAGATTCAAGAGAGACGAAATCAGGTGAGACCATTTTCACAAACATTTTGCCTTATCGTCGCCTTGTAATTAGGCTGAGATACAAGATATAGGCCGGTATTGAGACAAATACCAAGGCAACTAAGACGGGTATACATAGCCTATAATATAGGCATATTACGGCAAAATAGAAGCGGATTTAATAATGGATTCGATAACAATACGGATCCATTGTATAACATAGAAGAAACAGTGGAAGCAGCAGGAACATCTAAGAAAATTAAAAAGCCCAATAATATTACATGATAAGAAGTGCACTCAAAGTTTTTAAATTGAATAGGTGGTAATCGTTTCCTGTTTTATCCTATAGTGTTCTATCCTATCTAACATAATCATATCTCGTCTTAACCCAACGTATCTTATCGCAGCTTATCCCATCCAATATCATCTCTTTGACAACCATTTTTGCAAGTTTACAGCACTTTGTGAGGGCCAAGAGATTCTAAACTTCTATAGGATGCTCGTAAATCCTATGCGAATCCAATGTGGAATGTGGACACCATCCCATGAATTTTTTATTCTATCAGACAACCAATACAATAACATTGCGATATTATCAAATCGTGCAGAACAAGACAAGTTTTGACAGTTAGTTGGCCAATAATTTTGTATTAAGCCCAAGGTAAAAAAAAGACTTCTCAGGTTAAAGACTTAAATAATTAATAACAGAAGTGTGTTCAAGCTTGGAGTAGGCCTATAGGCCTACATGTACATATGGTACTTGCCCCGGGGTGATTATTATTATTATTATTTCATTATTATCATTATTATTATCATGACTATTACTATAGTAATAGTAATAATAATAATTATTATAATTATAATTATTATTAATGAGTTGTTCTGTTGAGCAGGAATAATGGATCTGATGATGATACAAAACGCTCAGCTGAGTCAGATCGTCATGCATCGAATGGCACTGTCGGCCATTCAACCGGAAACGACGACGATGATGACGCAATCAACCGGAACGGGAACAAGAATCAACATCCGTCTCGATGAACTACTTTCGGTATTCTTACGCCCATCTTGTTTACTTCTCCATCCATTTGATCATCTCTTCCTTTGTTTTACTACTTAGCCGGTCATCCTTGTGTTAATTTGTTGTGCCATTCTTCCAGCTTCTTGTCAGTCATTCATCAATCGATCGATAGATCAACCATTTTAGGCATTCATTCCTTCATCGATCACTTTAATATATAGGCCCTAATTTGAAGCATAGCCTACATCTATAGGCCTATCAGTGCGGCATTCATAAATCCAACCATACATCTATATAGCCATCATGCGTCCGTCCGTCCGTCCGTCCGTCCGCCGTCCGTCGTCCGTCCGCCGTCCGTCCGTCCGTCCGTCCGTCCACTTATCCTGCCATTCATCATCGTCAACCATCTCTTTCATGTATTCACTAATATTCTTTTAACCCTTTGATAACCGACAGCACATGAGAAGAAACGACGATGATTATGACGATCTCTATTCTCTACCTCCGATACAAATGTAAGTCGCCACATGGAAATAATAATAAACACGAATTAAGAAATATTTAGGAATTTTTATTTATATGAATTATGGTCGCTTAATTGCACGATAAAGTTCTTCTGTAATTTCAGCACAAAGGTAACCTATAATCTCATTCATAAGCTCTGGGAGATTAAAAAATGACGCTGCATAAATGCTCAGATAAAATTTGTATTTGTAATTGTAAGCTCCAGATTTAAAATTGCTACTTCAAAGCTAAGCGCTGGGCAGCACGAGGTCTTTCAAGAGCCCTCCGTCACGTCAGAAGGTTGTCTAAAGAGAGCAACGCCAGTGTCCGATATCCAGAAAAGTCTGAGGTAGCAATAGAACTGCAACCTTGGTTGAAGCCGCTCTTAGCTGGAGCAAAGCAAAATTACGTATAGGCTACCGTAGTTTCTTAATGATCATACTTTACACTGTTATTCGTCGAATAAACAAAGTTTACAAGCAAGCCTATCAGGTTATACGACGACAATTTAGGTCATTCGCAAGTGTCGCTAAGCATCACCTTGGATAATTGAAGTAACAACTTCGACTTGTTTACAACCCACTCCAGCTTAATACTCAATGGCGCCCTCTCTCTTTCGTGCAGTAATCTAGCTCTCTTAGCGTACAAAACACGCGAATGCTGGTCTAGAATACGTGCTGCCATGCGTGCCAATATGAGCAACCGTTTTCAAGTAACTATTCGCTGACGACGCACTTCGCACGATCAACAATCCTTTATCTGAGCTGGGTCAAGAACGGTCAAGTGTCGAATACATGCACACATAATAATCTCTAGATCCGTGCAAGGACACGTCAAGCTGCTCGGCAACCGATTGGCGTTCTTACAAGTTCAAACAAACAACTACAGATTACTAGAACTATTCACATATACTGCACATAGGCCTACACCTGTTCTTATTAACTCCCGTAGGCGTTTGACCTATAATTAATAAGCTAAACAGTGAACACCAACGTTAAAAGTAGGCTACTTACGTGCATAGGCCTACATCAGTGGCAGAAACTGGACTTGAGTGTCTTACCTGCCTATAAATTTGCATTCCATAAATCGCCTGTTGTCTGTTGAGTGTTCTCCATGGTGGACGTTCTATAGCAAGAGGAAGAGAGAGCAGGCCTTGCAGTATGTTCAGCCTATAGAGGAAGACTCCGATGGAGCACAGACTTCGAGCTTTAAGGGTGGGGTTACAGAGCATAATAAAGCAGGCAAGAGGAGTGGTGGATATATGCCAGGGTAAACCAGTGCCCTGTTTAAAAAGAGCATATAGGAGCAATGCTAAGCAAAGCATGCGAAGCCACATGTGCACCTCATCAAGAACTCTTACCCTGTCTCATCTGATGCTCCACCTCCCAAATCCCGACCCAGACACCACCCGCCTTGGCCTATATCTGCTCCGTCCCTCTGATCCTATGGCAACTGCCAACCGGACCTCCTTTGTAGGCCTACTACTCTAACGGACACCTTTTTTGACTTTTGACTCAACGCAGCGCTCGTGAGTAAACTAGTGCCCGGCGTTTGGCTCTTGAGTAGCGCTTTAGAAGTTTGGAAATTGCGATTACGATTACGATGCGATCATGTCGCAAAATTGGTCGTCATGTTGAACATGCAGAATGAACCTTAGTGTGCCTCTGTAGTAAAAAGAACAATTGTTGTAGGCTACTTATCAAACCTGACTTTAGGCTACATCAATTTTGTCACTTTAGGTTGCCAGCGCCTGTGTTTTACGAGGCCCAGCCGCTTCGAGTTCCAAACGGTTCGTATAAAATTCTAATAAACTGCAAAATGCTTGAGACTTCACTCCGTCGAAAACGATATGATAATAATGCAAAACAGGCTTTAGAAAATCGCATTTCTTTTCATCAGTAGCTAGCTATGTCTGACTGCTGAGTCTGCCTTTTGTCTGCCTGTCTGTCTCTCATTTTGTCTCTTTGATTTTTTCATGCTGACAACGTTTTGTCACTCACTGCGTCTGATTTTACAATTTAACATCCAAGTCATTAAGCCTTAAGGTAATTAAATTTTACTGCTAATGTAATTAAATTTGATTGCTCTGTTTGCAAGCACGCGCACAAAAAACTTAATGTGCAATTTTTGGGCACGTGCTTGCAAACAAAACAATAAAAATTTAATGGCTTTATCATGTAGGCCTATACAGGCTAGTCGTTTGAACAATTTGCAATATAAACTCATGCACATGCTAGAGTTTTTTACCCGGCTTCGCACAGGTTTCTTTCTATTGGACTTACACCTATGTCTAGGATCTCCTCTTCGTCTATATGCTCAGGCCTAGGCCTACTCGTTGCACGAAGAAGTTTCTTTTCTCAGGGGATTTCTGCACTGAGAGAGCCTGCACTGTATAGGCCTACAGCTTATAAGTTCATATTGCGAGATACGCCTTATAAATGCCCAGATGAGATAAAATATTAATTATTTGATATTATTTTCATTATATTTTTCTTAACTTAATTTTTGCGATCAACCGTTCATAGGCCAGCTATCATTATTTTGATTATTATTGCTTTAAATTCGTATGAATACTTGTTTAGTCCCGCCTACATGCAGCGAGAAAGGACAAATTTCGTCAAGAGAAATAGCGGCGCCATACATGTAGGCCTACACGTACATGTACATGTAGGCCTAGTTATCATTGTGCAACGGTGAAATTGCGTCTTAAATTTGCAGGCGTTTCGCTTACAAACGTTTTGTAAAATGTTTTGTAACGCTTGAACGTTTCATTAGACAGCCCTTAGTGGGACACCATGGATACATAGATACATAGCCTACATACATGTAGGCTAGTACATAAATATATATAAATCTTGCCTATATATTTACATACATTCATACATACAGAAGGATAAACTTTCAGACTTATTTAGGTATAGATAATATGCGGTCTCTATAATAGGCCGTAGACTTAACCAATATTTATAGAAACAAAGAGAAAGTCACTGTATAGAGTAGCCAATACCAGTTTCTTGTACGGACACCTGTTGATCTGTGAAGTGAAAAATATTTCAGTGACACGTCGACGCAAACGGTCACCGAAGATTCCAGTCCGTAAGTTGATGTTGCTTTAGTTTTCTTTAGACTTTTTCTTTATCGCTTGCATTAGGAGGGGACTTATTGAAGCCTTGACAAGGCACTTTTAGACATTTACAACATATAAATTATAGGCCTATGCTGTTTACGCCTAACCTACTTTATTGACTTCACTAACTAAAACTAACTATCGGGATTGTAAAAAAACGTGGAAGATAAGTGATATGCATTAAGATAGCCTAGTTCTGAGTCAGCCACGGACATACAAGTTTCAGCAATTTATTCTTCTTTTGAGGGTGGGTGACCAGCCCCTCTCTCGCCGTCTCATCTTCCCGCTGACAGTGTGCGGTCAATGCACTCATTAACTATAATGAGTCATTATAGTTGAGTTGGCTCTGGCGCAGGTGAACAGAAATCTTGACTCCTGCCCTGGCGGGGCTAGAAGTGCACTGTGGTATCTCGGCTGACGGTCCAGCACGCTATATTAGAGAATAATTAGACCTATATAGGCTACTCAGAACTATTCATAAACTTAACTTTTTCACTATTCTCATTTATAGTTCTCGGCTATTGGTTCATGTTGGAATTTGTTATCGTCGCTCACTGGTGAAAAATCATCAGAAATTTATTATGCCTGAACTAAACCGAACACGGTGATTTAGAACTAAGAATATGAAGCGATTTGTGTGTTCAAATGATTGGATTAACGAAAATGCACTGAAATGTGACTATTATAATTATGTATATATTTATATAGCTACGTACAGTAACGTACATCTAATCTCGTATCGGTAGTGCAGCATGTTACAGTAATCGTTAACCATTAATCACATATCAATTATCCACTGCAACCACCCACCACGCCTTATCATGCCTTGCATCAATCAATCAATGTCAATACCGTTGCTTATCAACTGTAACAGTGTTATGATTTTATTAACAGAACGACCAAAGCCGATTAAGAGAAGGCTACCTTATCCATTAACTGGTGAGTATATATAGGCTGTGTATAGCGTGGGACGACAATGATATTGTGAATCTATGTGGTGACTCTATCTGGTAGCAGAACCAGTCTTCCGACGTCAAAAGAATGGCTCGATCAACTTGCAATTATAATTATATTAAGAGCAGTTCAGAAACATATAGGCATGCCTGTCGATTGTCGAAGGCACTAACTTCGGTCTCTCGAACTATTGGAACTGACAATCTTTGTGTGCACTGCCATTGCGTGTGCTGTAGGCTAATATGCCAAACAAATTTTTGCCGACGGCTCGACGGCAACGATCTCTGTTGTTATAAGCTGTCGTTAAACTAAACTCTGGATCCATCCGTGGGACTCTGAAGTCACAAATAATTTGCACGACACACTTCAATGAGAAAATGTCACATAGGCCTACAAGCCCTATAATATACATTCTGTCGTTCATTCAGAGTAGGCTATTTTTATGCAGCGTCCCATCAAGATATGAAATCAGAGGCGTTCGAAGCCCAAGCCCGGTTAAAGGGAACAATATTATTATCGAGCGTTTGCATGGCTGTTGTGAACGTGACTTGCTTGACCGGAAAAAACAGATATATAAGCCTGCAGTAGAGAGGTTACTGAGATCAGTGCACGTGCACAGACCTCCTCCACACCATGTGTACCACTCCACTCAACAATGCAATTATTTACTGTGACTAATTAATAGTAGTAATGTCTGAACATAACAGACGTTGATGAGTTGAAGTAGTTATAGACCTAGAAACTGTCGACGGCAGATAACGATATAAATTATGTCAGTTATAGTTCGGACCTTCACGAGCGTTCTTGGCGCGTCATAGGCGATACACGCGCTGCTCTTAGCATGCACTTCAATAGGGCTAAAATTATTAAGCTAATTTGTAACAAACCTCGTAATAGTAGGCTATCAGTAAGAACATCGGTAACATTGATTAATAGTGCATAATTATTATCAATACCGAATTACGACATTTACATTTTCGATCCTATAGGCCTATACTGTAGTATTGAACTATAGCATTGGCATCAAAAGACCTTTTAGGGGTATACAGTATGCGATGGTTCCAAGCTGGGGAGAGAAGATGCATGTCTTTGAGGACGGTGTCTGTTGCAGGACCTTTGAAGCGATTTCGAACGGCGGCCATTGCTGTCCTATTTACAGTCTCGCTCGAGCACCAGAGACGCAGGAATGAACTCAACCCCAGGAGGGTACCACGGGTAGGCCCTACGTGCATTTCATCAAACTACCAGGGTGAGAATTGCCGGGGGGTTGGGGGTTCAACCCCCCAGTCTTTTTTAGAGCCCCATGTTAAAGTATGTTCTTTATACCCCAATTTCAAGTTTATCATAGGCCAACCCCCCCAGTTATTTTTCCACAATTCTCATACTGCAAACTACCATATACTCTCTACTGCCCCATTCAATTTACCACGCATCTCTTAACTGTTGAGGACCTAAATACTCGGTGGCATGCGTTACAATAGGGCCTACATATTGTAGGCCTATAGATTCTGTTTGTAGCCTAGTCGTTTTTTGTCTGTCTGCCTGCCTGTATGCATATCCCTTTCTCTGCTTCTCTCTCTCTGTCTCTCTCTGTCTCTCTCTGTCTCTCTCTGTCTCTCTCTGTCTCTCTCTCTGTCTCTCTCTCTCTTTCTCTCTCTTCCTCACTCCCTTCGTCCCTGCCGCTGTTCATTCGTCCCTCCTTTCTTCCCCTAGCTCCCTTCCTTTCTATCTGTTGACAAACGTCAGTGACTGCAACTTGGTTCTTTTGATCCTACAGAAATTATAGGCTATATGCCTACATGTATATAGGCTATACATAATTATACCGTATATAACTGTCTTGGTGTGTACATGTAATATATCTACATTATATATATATATGTAAGCCCTAATTATAGGCCTAAATTTATATTATATATATATACAATACATAATATAGTAGTTTGTGGTATAACATAGTTTATGTGTGCCTTGTGTTAAATATGTGTCAGACACAATTATCTTCATGGTAGCATCATGGTCTGATTATTTATTTGGTTGAGTACCTGGTATAGCATTGTTTTCATGTACAGTCATTTTTCTTATTTTGTAGATGAATGAGAGTTTTCTATTCGGCATTCGGCTAAGGGAATCCATATCAGCCATTCATCATACCTTTCTTAGTGTAAGTCACCTGCACTCCACTATAATTATGCTCATTAATCCTATTATAAGACGCCATCTTGACCCATTGGAGAAGCTGCAGAGATATTGTGCATGCATTCTTGACGATCATTGTCTAAAAGCAAATTCCATTTTAACGTATACAAAGCTACAAAATGCTAAGCTGCATTAGAACAGCTGATAAATATAAAATTATAACAAAGCCTTTTATCAATGAGTCACAATTTTATTGCCTAGGCCTATTTAGCTTTACATATATATATATGAGCTAATAACACAGTATATAGGCTATGAGGTTTGGTGGCTTAACTACGGTGCTATCCGATCTTTGCGAGGAAGAACAAAAGCGAAATCGACGAAAGAAAAATGCAGTTTAGGCTTATCTTAAGTAGGAGGTTCTTAAATAGTATAAGGCTATATATATATATACACATATATTTATATAGCCTATATATAAGCAGCGGTTAAATTAGGCCGAATACATGGAATCTAAAATCAGGCATACCTTGCTTCAGATCTGTCATCTTGCCAACTATGGATGATAAGAACTTCATACCTAGAGTACTTTACAATAGCTTAAAGCAAATGTCAAAATAATCGATTAGTTTAAAATTAATAAATAAAAGTAACCCGTGAACAATGAACAAACTAATTTTTTATACTATTTTTCTCTTCATCTTGTAACTGTGTTGCGGCTTGTCAACCTGGTTTCTAATTAAACGAATATATATATATATATATATATATATATATATTCGTTTAATTATATATATATATATATATATATATATAAAAGATACACTGTACATAAATACATTGGGTTCATACATTTAAACAAATATGATTAATTAATAGCGGGCATCAGTTAGACAGTTAGGCCTACTGAATCGTCATATAGGCCAAATTTGAAGATCCACTCTCTCTGCGGGATGAGTATAGAGTCTAGTACAGGCTAAGCGAGAGTTCCAATTTCCTTACCTCAAATATATCTAGTACACCTGATTCTAAGTACAATAGTATACATGTAGGTAAGCGGCTGCTTGGGGTTGGGTTAAGATTAATTTTAAAGTTTCATCTTATGTTCTTCCATGCAGTCAGAAAACAAGATTTTCCAAATCTTACGGAAGGTGTTAGACGACAGAAAGCAGGATCTAACGGTTTCTTTGAAGACAGAAGGCGAATCACAACAAGACAACCAGAATGTCATCAGCGAATTGGCCATCATCATGGAAAATGCAGTCTTAGAAATAACTGAAATCATGGTATATATTATAAGCTCTATATAGCCTACTGCTAAAATCAGCCATGGTCAACGTATGATATCCGCTGATGGCAATTGTGGGCAATTGCCTATTGATATAGTGAAGCACTGTCGCCTACAGGATAAAACTCTTTAGGTTCCGGATCGTTGATTGCTAAAATTCGCTGAGCGTAGCGCTTTTTCACAACAGCCACCTTATTCATATTCTTTATGATAATATATTGGGCTATATAGGTCCATGCATTATACATGTATATGTGTGTGTGGATGTGTGTGTGTGTGTGTGGATGTGTGTGTGTGTGGATGTGTGTGTGTGTGTGTGTGTGTGTGTGTGTGTGTGTGTGTGTGCATCGTCCTTAATAAAGTTGCAATTGTAAGCTATAGAGTTTGAAGACTTGCACAACAAAAACTTTTGTCTGTAGCCAAAGCGAGGTGTCTTGGGAACACAAAGAAAGTCGACCACCTATAAAATGATCCAGCCGGAAACCGTCTACCCAAAGGGATACTTCTGGCAAATGGAAAAGGTGCAGACAGTGCATGGTGTACTTATTAATCGAGATGGAACATCTGCTAATCCACTTAACAAACAGATCTGTTTAGAACGAGGTACCGATCGAGCTGTCTAGGCTATAGAACGTTCATCTAAAGCCTAGGCCTATAGAGGTCAATAAAATGTTCTAGCATGCACAATTAAGATTCAAAACCCCGCCACTGTTTGTACTCTGACAGTGCCAGTCCCAAGTCGGGATAAAGGAGGAGGGCGACGCTAATCATCTTTGCACTGGCATGCAGTATTGCTAAACAGCAACAAGCCAATGAAGAGCGAACGCAGCGGTCATGCAGCTTCAAACTAACTATAAGCCCTTTGTTCTCTAAAACATTGATTCTCAAATTCATCTCAAATGAAACGCATTCTGAATGTCTGTGTGCGAAAAACATGTTTTGCAGGATCTGTTGGGCGTCGAATCAACTGAGTCCTTGAAAGCAGTTTCCGTCAGCGATGCTTCCGTTCTCCTCATCGGACATTTTCTCGGAAGAGGACTCATCGTGTCTGTAAGAACTAGACATCAGATCTCTCTTGCCAACGTTTCACCTTGTAACAGCATAGCATATGACTGTGCTGCGTCACCACACAAATTGTCAGTATCATCATTATTATTCTAAAAAAATTATTTTTGGAGCAGAAACGCTATGAGTAGAGGATGCCTATATTTAATAACTTATAAGCCACCCAAGAAAAGTAAACCGTGAAATGCATATGCACGCAATGTCGCATGGGGAGTGCTCTCTGACCAATATGTAGCTAACTGGGCCAGCATCTTAGTCCATCAGGAGTCGAACCTTGGTCATCGTAATCGCCAACTAATTATCAAGGTCACATCCCACCGATTATGCGAGAACTTATTTAGCGCCTCTAAAGCTCTACAACTCTATAACACGAGCGTCTAACTCTAACAGAAGATGTGCAACTTAAGATGAACGTTCAAAGTAGGCATACTTAATGGCAATTTATTAGTTAAAACACTTTCATAGCGCCACTATACAACGTAGTGCAGTTACTTAAAAGCAGTCTTCCTTTTAGTTTTAAGCTTTTCTGTCAAATGCCAGAGTTTCGAAGAATACGTGTCTGATCTGTTGATTGATTCTGCAGCTGCTGCTGAAGCCGCAGGAGTTCCGCTTGGTTGCATCGTCCGCATCCCTCCATCACGGAGCTGAGCGCAATCTTCGATTCCTAGCATCTCTGTTCTTCTACCTGCTGAGAAAAGTCTACACCAGTTTAAAGACAACTAATGATCTGGTGGTAGGACACACACACACGAACTACGTTACAATACAAAAGTCTACAATTCTTTGTATATGCTATACTGCTATAGTATACATACACGAAATCTATGCTCGAGATCTTGTGCAAAGTTACATACTTACTTACATAGTTTCTGTGTTCAATTATATTATTATAAAGATCTTGTTCTGTTTGCTTTGCGATAGAATCGTCCGTCGGAGTACGATCATCTGTTGTACGATGACATCGAACTGGAGCCGGCTATAGGAAAGTTATCGAAGAGCTTCACATATGCAGAGGTATGCCTACGTACAGTGCTACATCCATGGCAGGATAAAATTTTGAACATATCTGTTCGGGAGAGTGTATGTTACTGTGTGCTGCCTTATGTCATATATGTGTAACTTATCCCTGAAAGGAGGGCGCATACCATCAAATTACGCTTGAGTTGCGTGTTCGAATCCTCTGCACAATATATACCTAAACGCCATAAACGGGTCATCTAGAACCTCCTTTATTGAACCAAGGTATGAGATGGCCTTTTGCAAAAACCTGAGCTGTACTATCTCGCGAGAATGTACTTACTTATTTACCAGCTTGATGGACGCCGTGGTAGTGTAGTGGTATGTTCTCTGCCTTGTAACCGGACGGTTGCCGGTTCGAATCCACCTCGAGCCATCGCATTGATATATGATATATCATCATGGGCGGAGTTTATCAGGGGCTAGGGGGGGGCTAAGCCCCTCCAAGGAGACCCAGATTCAACTTTGTTCCCATGAAAATGGTATCTTTTTCCGGGGTTAGCCCCCCTAATAAGGCCTATACTAGGGGGTTAGCCCCCTAAGAACGGAAACCAAACTCCGCCCATGTATATCATGGACAAGTTGTTCACACTTGATTGTCTATATGCTAACGACAACAGTTACTGTGGAGCAACCTCATTTATTTCATACCAGCTGGATAGAAGTCAGTGTACCTGCATTGGAAGAGCAGAGAATGTACTCGTCGTTGTTAGGCGTAAAAAAAAATTGTTGTGTTTCCGGTAACGCGACCGACCCATTTTTAGGGCCGCGACCCAAATATTTTTGTAAAAAAATTTTATTAAAAAAAATATTTTTTTCAAAAAAAATTTAATTTTT
Source organism: Lumbricus rubellus (assembly GCA_945859605.1). Lineage (NCBI taxonomy): Eukaryota > Metazoa > Annelida > Clitellata > Crassiclitellata > Lumbricidae > Lumbricus > Lumbricus rubellus. The sequence continues at coordinate 28,432,131 of OX243819.1, read as the reverse complement.
TTCAAAAAAAATTTAATTTTTTTCCAAAATTTTTTTTTAACATTTGTATTGACATAACATAAGAGACGTCAACAAAATGAAATTAATAGGACTGTTTCTAGAGCAGTTTTAGGTGCAGACAGTCGGGAAATAGGCAGTTTATACTTGCTTAGAACACGTACTTTGTTTCAGCGTGCAAAAAAGACTAGTGGGGTATAATTTTTCGGATAGTCACTGCATAAAAATATTTTACAAAATAAAAATATTTTCCGACCTACCTACCCAATTTTTTTTAGCTCTGTTACCGGAAACACAACATATTTTTTTTTGGCCTTATCACTAACCAATTTATTCACTGAGCTGCAGCCTGCTGCATCTATTTATTTTCCTATTGACTGCATGCTTTCCTGACTTGCTTCTTTGCTTTCTAATCTACCAAAATAATATGTACTTCCCTATAATGCTGTAGAGAACCTGGGTTTTCCCCCTGAGCCGTCCCCATGGATTTCCCCCCCCAGGCCTTGTTCCTTAGGCTCCGCCCCTCGGCTTGTGTTCCCCGGCTTGTGTTCCCGGCTTGTGTTCCCGGCTTGTGTTCCCCGGCTTGTGTTCCCGGCTTGTGTTCCCGGCTTGTGTTCCCCGGCTTGTGTTCCCCGGCTTGTGTTCCCCGGCTTGTGTTCCCGGCTTGTGTTCCCTCCGGCTTGTGTTCCCCGGCTTGTGTTCCCCGGCTTGTGTTCCCGGCTTGTGTTCCCGGCTTGTGTTCCCGGCTTGTGTTCCTCGGCTTGTGTTCCCCGGCTTGTGTTCCCGGCTTGTGTTCCCCGGCTTGTGTTCCCCGGCTTGTGTTCCCCGGCTTGTGTTCCCCGGCTTGTGTTCCCGGCTTGTGTTCCCTCCGGCTTGTGTTCCCCGGCTTGTGTTCCCGGCTTGTGTTCCCTCCCGGCTTGTGTTCCTCGGCTTGTGTTCCCTAGGCCCCGCCTCCCGCCTAGGACCAGCTATAAATAGATGGAGCGTGCAGTAGCGAGCGGAGTGGAATAGATGTAGTTGAGAAGAGATGTAGTCGACGTCCGGAACGAGAAGAGAGACAGTTTGTCGGTCAGTCAGGGGTTCGGTGTCGGGTTACATTAGACAGTCGTTGAGTTTTATGCCGTGCTTTGATCGTGAAGTTGTAATAATAAAGAGTATTGAAAAGAACTCTGTGTCTTCTGCGTTTCTCTCGGGGAAGGACGTTTCGGTGACTCTGATTCGACGCGTTGACGGCAGTATCGCGATAAGTCCTTCGATATACCACGGAGGCCGAACTTACGCTCCAGGGGAGCGACACGCGTGCCTTACCACAGCAGACCGGCAGAACCCCGAAGTTCCTTACATTGGTACCAGAAGTGGGGTCAGGTTTTGAAGCTCTGCCGACGACAACCGAGATCAACCGAGAATGCTGACGGAAGACGACGAGATCACGATCCAGTATCCGAGGACTTCTGAAACCCGCACGCCATCCGACTTGTCTACGCCTGCAGCCCGCAGATCGACAATGGAGAAACCGCCGGACCGGAACGTTTTGATCGAAGTACTCGATTCCGACGACGATGAGACACCGGCGAGGACGACGACCTACCGGGAACGGACTGACCTACTGGTCTCGAGGCCAGAATTGGAGGACCTTGGGAAACTGCTGCGAAGCCGACCTACGCCGATGAAACCCGGACGCTTTGATGGAACCGGTTCGCTGGACTCCTTTCTGGTGCAATTTGAGGTTTGCGCCCGCCACAACAAATGGACAGCGTCAGAAAAGGTCGACCATTTGCGCTGCGCGTTGGAGAAAGCGGCGACTCAACTCCTCTGGGATTTCGGAGCACAGCAGGACGTAAGTTACGAGGAATTGGTGGAACGCCTCCGACAGAGATACGGGACAGAAGGTCAGGCAGAAACCTTCCGTGCCCAGCTGTATTTTCGTCGTCAACGAGCGGAAGAAAGCCTGAGCGACCTGCTTCACGAGATTCGCCGTCTCGTCGTGCTGGCCTATCCCGTTCCATCGAATGAGACGACCCAGATCATCGCGAGGGACTCGTTCCTCGAGGCCATGCGAGACCGTGAACTTTCGCTGAAAGTACGAGAGAGGGAGCCGAAGACCCTCGATGAAGCTTACCGCACCGCTCTTCGTCTGGAGGCCTACCAGCGAACGTCCGAGAGCGACGACCGAAGGAGGACCCCGAATCGCGTTCGAGGGACTCAGGAAACCGACCTGAGTGCTCAGCTCCAGTCCACGTTAGACAAGTTCCTGACGACGCAACGAGACGACCAACGTCGATGGCAACGCGAGATGGAGACACGGATCGACCAGCAGCTTCGGGGTCTACGCAGCCAGGCCCCGATCGACGACGACGACCCGGGACGAGACGGTCGCCCCGGAAACCGCGGCTTCAGCGATCCACGCCAGGAAGTTTCGAGAAGGGGTGTGACCTGCTACAACTGTGACCGAGCGGGTCATATCTCCCGCAATTGTCGACAGCCGCGACGCCCTTTCCGGAACCGCCGTAACGACGCCGGAACGAGTGGAACAGAGGAACCGACGTCACCGGAACCGCCGGTGGCCATGAACCATACGACACGTCCGAGGTTGCAGAACCGTGCCAGCAACAACGCCGTTTACATCCGCGGCACGATCAACGAACGATCGCAGCTGTGCCTGATCGACACGGGATCGGAAGTCAGTCTGGTTCCTGCCCCTACTGTCGAAGGGTTAGAACTACGTTCATGTAATCGTTCTTTGATGGCTGCTAATGGGTCAGATATTCGGGTCCTTGGTGAGGTCCTGGTCCCCATTAAAATTGGGAGAGGTTTTGATATCCCGACCACGTTTTTGGTATCCGACCAAATTACCGAGCCCATGTTAGGCATGGATTGGCTCAGGCAACACCGCTGTAGATTAGGATTTGGTGTCGGTGCATTATTCGTTGGACGTAGGCGCATTACTTTAGTGCGAGGAAACGGCTCGACGTGGTGTCGCCGTGTAATGGTTGCCGAGGAGGTCGTGGTGTCACCCAAGTGCCAGAGCGATATTCCGGTGAAAACTGTGTATGGAGACTTGACCACGGTCTCTCCCGCCTGGATGACGGAAGCCCGAGAGGTTAAACCAGGAGTTCATCTTGCCCGTGTGGTGGTAGATGGTAAGACCGATACCCACGTGAGGGTGGTGAATCTAAACGACGACCCGGTTAGATTGACTAAGGATTTGTTCCTGGGAGGATTGCACCCGGTGCAGGTGGAATCCAGTAGACCCAAGATAGAATTAGGAGAATTGACTAATGAGACCCCTTTTAGTGAGACACTGGTAGCAGATTTGCCGGAAGAAGTCCCTTCTGAGATTAGAGAACCGTTAATGGAATTGCCAGTTAAGTCTAAAGATGTCTCCTCAAGAGATAGTGGAAGAGCGCCTGTGCTTGAGAATAGACTTGAGACTGGAGATAGGTTATTTGTGGAACCGCCCATAAGGCGTGGAGTGCTGCCGCAGAGAAAGTCTGTGCGTGGAGATTTAGATAGTTTACCCTCGGCCCTGGTAATGCTTATGGTTTCTCTGAGCGTAATTTTCAGTGGATCTAAGTTAGTGGAAGCCGTCCCGATGGTTAATTTAGAGACTATTTCGGTTGCCCGAACAATCGTGGAAATTATTATTGTCAGACCCGGGGCCCATTTACAGAAGAAAATTGTGGGGACCCTTTTTCGGGGGCTTTGCGAAATTTTGGGGAAAGTTGTAAACAGCCATCAGGGAAGTTGGGGAGAGCTGTCCGTGTGTAACCCCGCTGTTGAGCGAGGGACAGGTCGATGGGTCGACCCGACCCATGGAGGACCCATGGAGGATGGTCGACCTCCAGAGACTTCAGGTCAAGGACAGGCAACAACGAAGGAGGCGTCTGGACGCGGAAGCGGATGGGGTTTTGTCTTGACCCGCACGCATCGCCGACCAATGGTCGACGCGAGGGACGAAACTCGACCTCGCTTCGAGGAACGCTTGGACGACGAGGAAGGAGTAACCGCTCCTTTGCGTAATAGCGTCGACGGGGAAATTCCGCCCAGTCCTACTGGAGCCGACTCGAGTGGCAGACGCCCTAAACGGACGATTCGCCTACCGGCACGCTATCAATAGGCGTGTCCCGGTGATCTTACAGTGGAGATCTCTGACTCTGATTAACACGTTCGGCAAGAGACTTGATTCCTAGGACAGAAGGTATCTGAACTGTGTTTGTATCGCCTAAAGAAAAGGCGCTTTTTATGTTTGGCTCGTTGGCCACTTGAATTCGTTACATTGTATAATCTGTCACGCGTTATTTTAAGAGTTTTTAGAATTTGAGCCCGTTGGCTATTCTGTTATGTGGAATTCACGATTGCGGCGATTGATACAGAGACATTTCGAGAGATTACTTATTGATCGCTTTTATTGATGTAGGGTCGGGAATATTTAGAGACTTTGTTTTGGCCCGTTGGTCATATTCTAGTGGGACAGTTTTGGTAACGAGGTCGAGGAACGACCAGAGACTTTATTTTATGGACTTGTATGGCTCGTTGGCCGCTTGGGAACAGTTGAGACTTTTTGGCCCGTTGGCCGTTTTGCGCTTTTGTTGTGGCTGTTTCTCTGTTGTTGAGCCATGTGGCTCGGGACTGTTTCTGTTCAGGGAATGGGGACATTCCCCAATCGTAGTGGGGGGAGGATGTAGAGAACCTGGGTTTTCCCCCTGAGCCGTCCCCATGGATTTCCCCCCCCAGGCCTTGTTCCTTAGGCTCCGCCCCTCGGCTTGTGTTCCCCGGCTTGTGTTCCCGGCTTGTGTTCCCGGCTTGTGTTCCCCGGCTTGTGTTCCCGGCTTGTGTTCCCGGCTTGTGTTCCCCGGCTTGTGTTCCCCGGCTTGTGTTCCCCGGCTTGTGTTCCCGGCTTGTGTTCCCTCCGGCTTGTGTTCCCCGGCTTGTGTTCCCCGGCTTGTGTTCCCGGCTTGTGTTCCCGGCTTGTGTTCCCGGCTTGTGTTCCTCGGCTTGTGTTCCCCGGCTTGTGTTCCCGGCTTGTGTTCCCCGGCTTGTGTTCCCCGGCTTGTGTTCCCCGGCTTGTGTTCCCCGGCTTGTGTTCCCGGCTTGTGTTCCCTCCGGCTTGTGTTCCCCGGCTTGTGTTCCCGGCTTGTGTTCCCTCCCGGCTTGTGTTCCTCGGCTTGTGTTCCCTAGGCCCCGCCTCCCGCCTAGGACCAGCTATAAATAGATGGAGCGTGCAGTAGCGAGCGGAGTGGAATAGATGTAGTTGAGAAGAGATGTAGTCGACGTCCGGAACGAGAAGAGAGACAGTTTGTCGGTCAGTCAGGGGTTCGGTGTCGGGTTACATTAGACAGTCGTTGAGTTTTATGCCGTGCTTTGATCGTGAAGTTGTAATAATAAAGAGTATTGAAAAGAACTCTGTGTCTTCTGCGTTTCTCTCGGGGAAGGACGTTTCGGTGACTCTGATTCGACGCGTTGACGGCAGTATCGCGATAAGTCCTTCGATATACCACGGAGGCCGAACTTACGCTCCAGGGGAGCGACACGCGTGCCTTACAGCAGACCGGCAGAACCCTGAGTTCCTTACAATGCCTTGCTTCTTTGTTGACAGTATACCTATTACCTCGCTACCCTGTTAATACACCTGCGTTACCTTGTTGACTCACCTGTGTTACCTTGACGACTTACCTCTGTTATCTTGGTGACTCACTGTGTTACCTTGCTGACTCACCTACATGATTGTGTTACCTTGGTGATTTACCTTACTTTTTTGACATACATGTGTTACTCTGCTGACTTATCTGTATTACCGTGCTGACTTACCTGTGTGTTACCTTGTTAACTTCCTTGACAATTCCTGTGTTACCTCGTTGTTGCAGGACCTGTTGTCAACTTGGGCGAAAGAATACATTCGCCGTCTCCGTCGAATCCGTTGATCCTCGTCCGCCTCATCGGACTTTTGCTTTTAATGAGCAAAAAATGCGCTGCAATAATCTCAACAAAATGTACTGTAGACTGTTGATCTCAAGTAAAAAGAAACCTCAAGATGCATGTTTAAGGAATTCTCATGTAATCTGAATCTACTGCATAGGACACGACTGAAAGATATAGGCCTAGGCCTACCGGGCGAAAGGATAATAAATATTATGTATAATTTAATATGTACTCCTAATCGTGGATGTAACTGATATTGTCTGCAGGTGACGAAATATATAAATAGGCCTAGACAATATGTGGTCATTTGAACCCCTAGCGGGTTAGCCTACGACGACTATCATCATCATGATCGTGACCGTCGTCGTCATTATCATCATCATCATAATCATCATCATCATAATCATCATTATTATCATCATCATCGTCATTTATTTGCCTGACGCTGATCAAACACTTTGATTAGATTTACAGAAGGTTTTAGAAATCTAGAGCAATGTTTATTATGATTGTGTATATCTGTTCACTGACGTCATTCTCGGCTGCTGCATATAATCTATGACGTAATAATGGACTATTCATTGTCTTTACATGCGGTCTCCCTCTACATGTCTGAGTTATAGAACCAGTTTTCAATAATAATTTTCCCATCTGAGTTATATGTAGGCTATTATTTCGTCTTCATTATTTTCAAGTTAGTTATTTAGAGAAATTCTAAATACATGACGGCGGTAATTAATCAAATAGACTTGCGCGGTAATTCAGAAACTTGGCGGTAGCAAAAAGATGACATTCCGACGGCACATAGGCCTAATGAGAAAGACCATTGCGACAGCATAATTATCAAAACGATGGCGATGATCAGTGCGCCGATGATTGATCAGAAAAACTAGGCTAACGGCGGTAAATGAGAAGGACAAGTCACAATGGTAAAGAGATGGTGACGCCAACAACAGAAATCTTCATATCGATAAATTGGAAATAAATAGTGACAATATTAACATCAAATCATTTATCACTTAATTCATCTAGATTAATGGAGAGAAATGGTGACGATATCAATAGAAACCTTCATCTAGAGTCTAGACCAATAAGAAGAAAATAATTATTAATCCATGATGAGTTGGTGATTGGTGAAGATATCAACAGAAATCGTCGTTTAGAAGAATGGGATATACGAAGAAATTATTGGTGACGATGACATCAGAAAAAAATCATCTCGATAAATGGGAAAGAAATAGGCTTAGTAACAATATTAGGCCTAACATAATTCATTTATCACTTCATCTAGAATTCTAGATCAATGGAAAGAAAATGGTGTTGATCATCAGGAGTCTTCATGTAGATCAATAATTTGGGGAAAGAGATGGTGACGATATGCAAAGTTGTCTCTATTTAGATAAACAGAAAATAAATGGTGACGATAAGAACATATTAATCTTCATCCAGATCAATGGGAAGAAATGGTGACGATATCGTCAAGACACGTCTTCGTATATTTATAGATAAATTGGAATGAAATGGTGACGATATCAATAGGAGTTCTCATCTAGAGCAATATAGGCCTACATAGGCAGGCCTACGTGTATGTGTATTTGCTGCTTAACGTCACTGTGTGGTAACAAGAACCAAGTTCACTATAGTGAGGAGGTTAAGGTCCCAAAACGCAGTGCATTGTGCATCTTGTGGATAAAAGCAACAAATTTTTACAGCATCAAGACAAACATATTTTAAAACTTTTCAGCTAGCTGCATCAAAAAATTCAAATGGGAACATACTTAAACAGAAGGTTGAAAGTATGCTAAAAATGCACATGCTCTAGAGTTGATATGCAGCTCTAAACTGCACTTGGGTGCATAATATGTGGCCTTTTGACAACATGAAACAATACTAATCTGATTTAAACATTACACAGTGTGGGACAATTGATAGTTATCTAGGACTCTAAGTGTTCATGCAGAACTATTAAAAAGAAATATTTCCATTATTAAAGGTGTTCTCGTTAGATTAATATAAACCCTAAACTAGGGTGACCATTTTCTGGCCATCAAAAACCGGAACACTTTTTGGACAACATCTAGGCTACTGCCAATTTGTACATGTAATTACTTAGCTACAGAACAATAGACGTAGACACGAAGGCCTAGTCTTATATTGAATATATTCTACAGGATGCTCCAGTCAACAATAACCATGGTAGACTATTGTTGCGTATAGGCTAAAAGACTAGGCTAATAGGCCTACGCTGTATACTTTGAAGAAGTTCAAATTTAGGCCTATATAGGCTAACACTGAAATTTCTCCGACAAGTTAATGTTTTAGTTAAGTTCTGTTCTGCGAACGCTTCTCGGAATCTTCATCTAGATCAATTGAAAGACATGTTAACATGGGCGCCCGCAGGATTTTTTGCAGGGGGGGTCAGTCACGACCTGGAGAGTTAAGATATAAAATGTCATTAAAAGCTATAGGCAGCTTAATTTACACAATTACATTGTCTCAGTAAAACGTACCACTATTTATGAGACTTTTGCAATGAGACGAACAAAATATTTCAACAATTTCCGACTATTAATTTATGGTATATATATTTTAGTCATATATTATTCATGTAAACATTCATAGTAAAAAGCTATAGCACTAATAACTGACTAACAGTACCAGGGACCTCATTTCTTTTCTTCCAGGGCCATAAAAAAAATTCAGGGGCAAACTTAGCCAGCTTGTTAAAATATTTTCTACATGTGCAAGACACTGGTTGAATGATTAAACTTGTTTTCTTCTTGATCTTAGATCCATTTATTTCTTACAATTCACTCATAGTCATTCCGGGAAGCTCTTTAATGGCCTTTAAGAAGCCTGAATATAGGTGCTCCCAGTCCGCTGAGCCAATTAAGGCTAAACAGAAGACTTGAGTTGGGAAAAAACAGGCAGATAATGATGGGTGAGCCCATATCAACCAGCATTCCTGGACGGAACAATGTTCAAAGAAAAGAAATTATTAATAGTACAGGACATGCATGTACGACAATTAAAGTCTATCCAATCATTACATTAACAAAAACTAATTACTCAGTGTGATTTCCAGTTCAATAGACGTAACATAAAAGACCTGGCCTACCGTGGATCCGTTGGGACGATGGCGGAGTGGTGTGCGGTTGGAGGGGCGACGAGACAGACCAGCTAGGCTGAGCTAGTTGACGACTGGCGTAGCATTCTGTAGTGCATTATTAGCCTAATGGCAGTTCGAATATCTTTGTCTCTGAACTCAGTGTGTCGTTTCGGGTAATGCAGCTAATGCTCCGCTCTCGTCAGATTGTGCGCACCGTAACGATTAACAGGTTATGAACTGGACTCCGTGTCCCGCGGTCAGTTTTTCTTCTCGATATGCACTCTCCAGTTTTGAAGGAGCTCTCATCATCAGGGGTTACGATGCCTCCTAGACAATCTGTTTCATTTTCTCTCCTCCTCCCGAGCCGGCCTTCCACTATCAGGGCGGCTTTCCTCCTCCCGACACGAGTTTGGCTCGATTCTGATCCCTACTTCGTTTTTCATCTGGCTCAAGTTGCGCCCGCCCTGCACAGTGATAGAAGCCATGTGCACTGCTAATTTTCGGCTCTTCTGTGATCCAATTTTATCAGCCATCCCCCTCATCTGTCACAGTCAGTCCCTTGTGGAGTGTGTATCTCATCTTTCACCTCTTTGCCTTAGGAATCGCCTTCATCTTCGTCCGACATGGGAAACTTTATTCAACACCTTATTCGCTCTTAATTATAGGTCGCCGGTGTGGAGGGAACGCATCTTGGGCTATAAATGCATATGCTCCACTCCCTGTCAGATGGTGGTTGGGGACCCATCGGTTGTAAACGATTCATAGGTTACGAACTATAGACCTGTGTAGTGTGTATATATATATATATAAATATAACTTTAAACTACTGACTGAGAGGGTGAAAATAGCTTGCACATATTTTGAGCATTTATTACTCATGCAGAGGTCTTTCGCCTGGCTGACAGTGCCATAATTAGTATTGAGTCCCTCCTGTGAAGTTTGCATATCGGGAAACGCATCTCCTCCACTCCATCGCCAGCTCCCTGGCCTCTTCCCAAGATAACTCCAAACACCCCATACAAGTCGTATCTAATTACAATGCCAGACACCACATAAAATATGCGTCTGTGACCCGGCGTAGGCCCTATCATATAGCCAACAGGCAACAGCATGCAGTTCCTATACCGCATGGCGTAGTCAAAATAGGTGAACTGTTGGAACAATTGGGCAAATTCAGATAGTGGCAAATGCATCCTTTCCCGTTTTACCACTGACATTATTTTGTCCAGAAACTGTCATTATCAATATTTTGTCATGATTTCCAGGGGGGGTCACGCGACCCCCCTTGACCTATGGTGCGGGCGCCCATGCATGTTAACGATATATAGGCCTAGGCCTAAACAGGAATATAGCCTATTCATCCAGATAAATCGAAAACAAATGGTAGCCTAAATATATCAACAAGACTATAGGCCCTATATAATAGTTTAGGCCTATACAAAAATATCTAGATAAACTGTGTAGGCCTAATTAAGTATAAACGGTCCATCCCTCGACTTTCAGTTCTAAATAGGTCTACGATCCGCCTTAATTAGCACGCCGTCTATAGGTCTATCGACTCGATATCTCCAAGACTCCTAGCCTAGCTGTCCGTCTACCTGGCCCTTAGGCTAATTCTGCGCCGATTAATTTTGACCTGTCAATTAATTTTTACTGATCAATTAAGCCTAGCCTAAGCGCCATTCAATAAACTGATTCCGCGACCTGTCATATTAGGCACTTTAGGTTCCCGAAATGTATTTGTTTCTTTAGGCCCTATAGGCCTATTTTAGTTATTTTTTATCCACGCCCCTTCGGGCTCACTGCTCATAAGGTGTTCCCGACTACAGAGTGGACAGTGAATCGGAGTTTCACGCCCAAGCAATTGCGAGTGAAGGACTTATAATTGCCTAAGGTCCATACGCGGCGGCTTGAGGCGGATTCGAACATGCAAACTTACGGTAAGTCACGAACATAGCCTACCACGAACGACGAACATACCCACTATAGGCCTACCACCGTTGCCTACCACCGCTCCACACAAGTGGCGCAGAGTTACGAGAATAGCGCCACCTGTCGAATGCATTGCTAATAAGAAATTAGAATGGCGGTGTTTTGTTTTGGGTGTTATAAATAGATGAAGGTTGCCATCCTTTGTTAGAATTATTAGTTGTGATTAAGAAGTGTTAGAATGAATTTTATAAGGAATCCAGCAGTGAAAGAATGCATTGGGCGTTTGTTTAATTTCCAACTAAAGACATCTGCGCATCCTATTCACAACTATTGGCTAACGTCAGAAGTTACTCTAGGCTATGGGCATTTTTGTAGCGCTAAGTTTTCATGCCGGTTCTCCGGCTCTGGGAAAATGCTGCATACTAGCTGCAGTCACCGTAGTAAGTATACTGTTTTGGTAATTTATGTGAATGACATTTGTTGTAATATTTTACCAAAAATTGAGCGTAATTGCAGTATGCAACATCTTTGGACAGTATCTAATGACGACACTAAACAGTGGCGGCGCTACGGGAGGTCACAGCAGGTCATTTGACCTGCCTATTTTGCTCACGACCTGCCTAATGACCTGCCTAAAAAATTTGGATTTTTTAATATATTTTACATTCTTTTATTTGAGAGTTTTAACTGAAAAATCAACATTAATTTAGTTCCTCGCCCAAACAATCACTAGTGTTGTGGTGCAATTATTATATCCAACTGACTGTTACGTCTGATTTTATCTAGTAGGCCCCTAGTTAAATAGGCCTAGAGGTCTAAGCCTATGGGATATGAGGTTTATAGGAAGCCTACAATTATATGAACCAAACAGAAAGGATAAGAATAGGAGAGGAGTCTCAGAGGAAGAAGTAATTGGTAGGAGGATGATGCAAGGATGCCCGCTATCACCACTCCTTCTTAATTAACATTATATATATATATATATAATGTTAATTATATATATATATATAATGTTAATATATAGTTGTCGTATCCCGTGTAAAAGGGCACTTTTTATCCTAGTGGTTAATCGGTTGGGTTTAACTTATACAAGAAATTCTTCCAAATTCAACAAACTCCCAGTTTTCTTATGAAAAATATATAATGAAGTTATTCAATTGCATTCAAATACACAATTCTTAAGATCACAGTAAACGGAGAGGAAATAGAACAGGTAGAGAAATTCTGCTACCTAGGAAGTATGGTCACAGATGATGCAAGATGCCATATAGAAATAAAAAGAAGAATAGCCATGGGAAAAGACGCATTCAACAACAGAGGGGAACTCCTCAGAGGAAAACTAAATATGAGCCTTAAAAAGAGGATGGTCAAGACGCTGGTGTGGAGTGTGGTCCTGTATGGGTCAGAAACATGGACAATGAGAAAGGATGACATAAGAAGATTGGAGGCTTTCGAAATGTGGATTTGGCGAAGAATGAAGCGTGTCAGCTGGATGGAACACAAGACAAACGAAGAAATACTGCAGATGGTGGGAGAGGAACGATCAATGATGGAGACAATACGGAGGCGACAGAGAAACTGGATTGGACACATCATGAGGAGTGACACCATAGTACGGGATATCATCGAAGGAAGAATGGAGGGGAAAAAGACAAGAGGAAGACCAAGAACAATGCTACTGGACTGGATGATGACAAAGGACGGTTACAGAGGGCTAAAGATGGATGCACAGAACAGATATGCGTGGCGTCATTGGACATATGAACCTGCCTGACGGCAGAGAACCAAAGAAGAGAAGATATATATATATATATCTATATATATATATATATATATATATATATATAAGAACCAATACCAGACGCAATGGAACAGGCAGGAGAGGGTATAAAAGTGGGTTGAATACTCATACATGTACACTGTAATAGCCTAGTAACCCTAAGATTTGCCAACGACCAATTTAAGCAATGCTGGCGACTACACAGGAGGGCTGAAGAAATTGATGGATCAACTAAGCAGGTTAATATGACCTTAATAAAAATACAACATAAAATAAAATGATGTCGGAAAGACAAAGATTATGAGGATAAGTTGAGGGGAGGAGGAGGATGAGGAGATAGCAATGAAAATATCAATAAATGGAGAGGAAGTGGAACAGGTCAAGAGCTTCTGCTACTGTGGAAGCATGATAACAACAGATCCATAGTGATATAAAACGAAGAATAGTATTGGGTAAAGATGCATTCACGAAAAGAGGAGAGTTGATGAGAGAAGGGTTGAGCACAGATCTAAAGAAGAGACTTGTCAAAGTACTGGTATGGAGTGTGGTACTGTACGGGTCGGAGAAATGGACCATCAGGAAAGAGGATAGCAAGAGACTGGAAGCCTTCGAGATGTGGATATGGAGAAGGATGGAAAAGTGAGCTGGACGGAGCAATTGACGAGTGAAGAGGTGCCACAAAAAGTAGGACAAAATAAAGTTAACTGCAGTTGACAACTGACTATGGAGATTGGAGGGAAGAAGAAAAACAGATGATGCTGGGATGGATGATGACTGACGGATACAACAAACTGAAAAGAAAAGCGCAGCAAAGAGAAGAATGGCGTCATTGGAAGTTGAAACATGTCAAAGGGCAGTGAAATTAAAGAAGAGAAGAAGGCCTATGTGCTTTAAATTCAATCATCAATTTCTTCGACCTGCCAAATAGTTTCCATGACCCCGACGCGACCTGCCAAAATTTTAGAGCTGGCGCCGCCACTGACACTAAACCTAATCCTAATCGACCTCACCACAGAATACGCCTATCCTGATCTTAACTGAGACTCACGTCACCTATACCGCAATTATGGAGAAAATCGATCAGTAAAAAATCGAACATATAGAATTTTGCCATAACGTTGGGCATTGAACGTATAAAATTAAGTTCATAGTATGCACTTTACCATGCTATGTGATTTTATGGAAAATTTAGATAATGCCATATTAGGCTCAATGGACACACTTACTAGTGTTAATACTTTTGTGCTTTCTTTGTCTAGGCATACTCTCTTGATCATCCGTGTGTTCTAGTTCATTAAGTTAGCATTGAGGTTGGATGGTAGGTTAGATTCTAGATGTGACCAACGCAATTGAGGCTATAGTAAATGCAAATAGAGGCTCCTATATGTATGGAGTTATTTCATTAACCAGACAATCATTGATGCACTCCTTTTCTTCAAATTAAAAGTGTTTGCATTCATCATGTATATATTTAAACTGTAAAATTTTATTGTAGATCTTGACGGTTGTAGTCATGAAAATGTGACGACTGCAAAAGGTTTGCTTAAAGAGGGTGAAGATGTAGAGAAAATGACGGAGACAGATTGGCGTCAAAGGTTAAGCGATATGCAGTATTTCGTCTGTCGGGAACATGGAACAGAGATGGTGTGCATTCATTCATTCATTCATTCCGAAAACTTATATAGCGCCTCTTCAAGAAGTCTACTCAGAAGCGCTCCCAGCCCAGCCACAGTTAAAAAGATAGGTCTTAAGTAACTGGTAGTTCTAAGGCAGGCAAATTATTCCGAGGTAGTGAGCGTAGCATTGCTTTTATTTACTAAAAAAACTCACTCAAAACTCACTACTTCTCTTTGGCTTTCAAGCACATGGATCTCTAACTGCATCTTCCTCTGGCGGCTGACTATCTGCACCTCAGATTCACATTTTGGTGTGACCTTGCACGCGTTAGAAATTTATTTAATAATGATAATAATAATAATAATAATGGCACGTTGGGCGATGCCTTATCTAGGAAGCAACACCCTGGCTGCTTCCTACCTGCCAGACACCTCCCAAACTACTAGATCATGTCTATGGCTACACTGACTTATTCAAGTTTGGCTAGTCTAAAATTAATCGCAGTAATGTTTTCACTCTGCATCAAGTTATAACATAGGCCCATCAGTTTTTAAAAATGTCATTTGCATCATTCTTGCATTGTGTGAATTTGTCTTGAGCAGAATGTGTGTAGTCCGGTTGCTCTAGGAGGGATTTTAGCTTGCGACCATTGCAGTAAAGAAGCTGTGCAAATAAGTTACAAATATTTGTGCATAATATGTGTTTCCTTGTGTTTAGCCATTCAGTGGTGAATACGTCGACAATCACAAGACAGGAATCTATTGTTGTGTTTGCTGTGGATCGGATTTGTTCAGGTAATTTATTAAATTATTGATTGCTGTTATGAAAAGTAATGATTTAATATATAGCAGTGTTCTGGGCAAGTTACTATATTCAGTGATTTCAGTCAGATCCAATTAGATCTGAGATCTGGCACCTCGGAATTGAGATTCGCCACCTGAACTATGGGATCTGCCTAAAAGAGTAGACTCCATCATCTTGCAACAATTGACTTCATGCATGGTGTTTGAGATATTTTATATCTAGCCCAATACTCAATAGCAAAGACATCGATTATAGATTCACTAATTGTAGATTTGTAAAGATTTGGAGATCTGCCGCCTGTGGCTGAGCTCTTTAGCCACTGACTGAGAAGCATTGCAAGTATTTTAGAATAATTATTTAAAGATAACCAGACATTTATATGTTGCATTTATGGAGCCACTCAATCTATAATCTCACTGATCTATTTGTGTCCAGTTTGTGTGTAGCTGATCTTTGGCGTGTGTGTGAAATTTTAGTTCTGGTGCAAAATATGACTCACAGTCCGGTTGGCCATCGTTTTTTGAAGCTATTGACGACGAAAAACTATTTCATAAAGTTGACAAGAGCAGTGGAATGACAAGAATTGAAATTCGTTGTCGGAAGGTAACTGGAACTTCATTTTTAATACTGAAATGGAACATTATACTTACAGTCTTACACTTCATCTTCAATAATCAAATGGAATATTCTAACTTATTTTTAAGATGCCAACAATTATTTTATAGCTAATTCAAGCAAATTTTTAACATGAATATTTTTGTCTGAATTTATTGGAAAATTCTGGATGCGTTAGTGCAGTAGTCCATGTGTTGTCAGTGTTTAAGGTGTAGGGAAAGAAGTGCCTGGACTGAGCAGGTCTAATAAGTGGTAGGACGGCATTCAGATTTTAAAAATAAGTGCGTGGATGGCATCCATCACTGTCCACAGTGTCCAGTGATACTTTGAGTTGTGTGTGTCGTGCAATAGTATTGGATCATTGTATTGTATTGTATTGTATTGTATCTATATTGGATCATCACTGACCAGTGCTTACAGTGTACACTGTACAGTTATGCAATTGCAACAATTCATAAGAACACCCACATAATCATAAATCTAACTACTAACAGAACAGACGGCCTGCAATACAATTTAACTATGGTGTTTCTTATTTCTTTTCTTTGCAGTGTGATTCTCATTTAGGACACGTTTTCGCAGATGGTCCCGAGCCAACCGGTCAAAGATACTGCATGAACAGCGTCGCTCTTGATTTCAAACCAGCTAAATGACAATTAGCTGGCAATTAAATTAACATGACAATTAGATTTACATGGATCTGATTAAAATGCTTAATGTGTTGTTTAACCGTTTACCAGCTCGTTTTTAAATTTTAAGCCCGTTTTCAGCGGATACTCTCGAGGCAAACGGGTAAAAGATTAATAGGCTAACATTTAGCTGAAACTATTTAGTAATCGTAATATATTCGATTTGCATAATAATATCGAGAAAATGAGTTAATTTTGCTTACTATTAAATTTTTTATTAAGTGGGATTTCACTGATTTTTTGTAGTACACAACTTTTGAAAGGATGATCAATCCTCCATGCTGCTGTTTGCAATCTTTTAACTCGTTTTAGGAAATTGTTGACCTTTTTGTTCATCAGAGTACATCATACATGTATTCTGTTGTTAATGCTGCAGTAGAACTTGACAATGCCATAAAACATAATAGCACAATCTAATGTTATTGATGTGGCATCTCGAAGTTTATAAAGGAGATTTGTGAGTCAAGTCTTTACATCTCTCTACTGAAAAGTGATTGTGAAAAGTAATACTCCTTGTTTACTTGTTCAAAGTGCGATTTTTGGATACCTGTATTGATAGTGAAAATATGAAGCATCTTTCTGTTACATATAGCAGTGCTTTGCAGACTGCTATTGCATACACATGTAGGCCTACCGCACACCAATAAATAGTTTGCGTTGATAGGGTTTAGATGGGTTGATAGTGTTTAGGTGGGTTTTTAAGCATTAACTCGCGCTTAATAATGACCGTCTGATGCTGGAGGTAGCGTGCAGCAGCACAGATTTCATCTAGGTTGGAGATAGAAGCCTTTCGGCCCACCCTTAGTGTTGCCCAAGCTAAGGTGGTACCCTAGAAATATTGCCCCAGTGGGTATGGTAAGGTCAAATGCGATTACCAAGGGGTTAGTGTCAATACTAAGCCAGATGATGCTGGATTGTTTAAGAGATTTCAATCTTGGTCTAGCATGGTCTGTAGGGTACCCAAAGACCTTAAATGGGGTGGGCCCATTCAAGCAATCGGCAGTGAGAGATCTCGCCCAACTAATTAGTTGAAAAATGAGCAAGTTAGAGGTCATCTGGTCACATGCAAAATGGTACATACACATCTATATGCAGAACCACTGCGTGAAAGAAAATCATGATTTCGTTTAACACCCAACATACACGGAATTGCATGATAGATGCACACCATTAAACATTTCTGCAAAAAGTGACACTGACTTGGAATAATAATTAATGAAAGTGCTTTTATGCGAATGCTAAATGCTAATTTCTATAGTTACGCAAGTGTGAAGTTGCCTGAAGCAAAATTGACCCTCGCCCTGTACAAATGACTCGAAATGAGGCAAGGTCGGATTTTATGTTCTCATGAAATTTTAGTACGCATAGGCTACGCGTCACTGCGGATATTTTAGCGTCGTCTTTCAGTAGGCAATATATTCAAAGACGTGGTGGTTATAATCAGAGGCAAGTTTTAAAAAACAATTGAAAATCAAAATAATTTTTTTTATTTCCTACGAAGATAACATCGTTTTGTTAAACTTAAAGCAACGCTTGGCATAATAAATTATAAATTAATAAAGTCAACGAGCAATAAAATTATTTGTAACTCTTGTTATTGTACACAATCAAGACTAGATTCTATATTCATGTGTACTCCTTGGCGTCACGGTAACATGGGCAACCCGCTACCAGCGAAAAGACGTGTTAGTTTGTTCGGTCCCTGACTTATTATTATTATATTACCCACTGAGTTTTGTTGTGTTGACAATTCGCCGTCTCTTCTTCTGTTTCACAACGGACGCTTTTACGAGAATCATGTTATTTTAGTTGCAAGTATTTTCTGTTCAGAGGACCACTAACTGGCCCCTTAGAGTTCGCTTCCTGAATAGAACTCCGAATGAGTTGCTATACGATTAGGAAAGCGTTCTGTAAGATCTAAAAGTGCGCCTTTATTGCTAGTAAAGTATTATGCTAGCAGCCTCGTACGAATAATTTACTGCAATGTTGGTAATTATTTGCAAATTTTTGAAGCATAGAGTATTTTTGAAATGTGGCTTTGGAAAATCGTGTGGTTTAATCTTAAGTGGTGCTTCATAACGCTCAGGAACATGGTACTGCCAATTTGAGTTAAATGTAAACACGTTGCATTAATTAGCAAATCGGTACTGAGTGGTGTTTGTCTGTTTAATTTAGGGCTTAAAGATGACACAGAAGATACTGTTAACCGAACCAGAATGATTTGCAGTGGAATAAAATCTGACAACAACTGCAATTTAAGTTTTCATTACATCCAAGAGCATTTCTTGATTGTGAAGAAAGGTCTGTGGAATCCTACAGTCCGGCCTTCATATCCTTCCGTGAAACATGGAGGACCAAAAGCCAGATTCTACAACAGTGTGGATTACATACTTACAGTCATTTCTGACGGACACTGTTGGCCTACTGAGCTTGAAGACACTTTTGATTCTTAGTGTCTGGTATGCCTTCAGTTTTGCCTCGATATTTCTCAGCAAGTTCATTCTTGATTCTGAAAATGTGGATCTCATGCTATTCTGTAAGTCAAATATGTATATTTTTTCTAGACGCTCGTTTACTCATTCACTCTTCGTCACTCAGTCACTTTAACTTGTATGCTTGTTCAGTCGCTCAGTTAGTAGATGATTGACTCAATGACTGACTTACTTGACTTACTGATTGACTGATTAACATCAAGACTGTCTTATTCGATCGGGATTGGACTGGGAGTGCTCCTGAGTAGTAACTTTGATGGATCGCTATATCAAATTTTCAGTAAATAAATAAATCTAGGACTGAGACATGGTTGACATACAGGCACAGAAATCAGAAGGATAGGTATTCACCTTTTAGCTCCATGAGGTAGACTCAACCCTAAACTCCCAGTGGACAGTGGTAACTTTAAATAGGCAGTATATAGGACGGATGCTGACTGCCATGCACACAGTTAAATTCCACTTCAGTTGAAACTGTTATCTGTTACTTCTGCTGTATTTCTTGTGATCTGTCAGTTTTAATTAATAAACAAATTGTATTAAATATTATTTATTTATATTTAGAGACATAGGCATATATTCAATCTGACCAATTGCTTTTCTGTGCCTGATGGCGGATTTTTAGCAGTGTATCAGTTTTGTTACCAATAAACGAATTTATTAATAATATTGTTATTATTGTAATTTTTTATGCTCCGATGATTAATTATTGTGGTTTTTTTGCCTTGGGAAGGTGAAATCCCTCAGAACTTGAACATGCATTAAAAGTGAAAGAAAAGCGTCTTGAACCGCACCCATTATTATTTTTTTTATTATTATTCTTATTGTTGTTATTGTTGTTGTCGGTGTTATTGTTGTTGTTGGAGGGGCTGTTCTCAATGTTATTGTTTAGATTATTATTAGTGCTATTGCTTTTTTTAATAATAATAATAATAATTATTATTATTATTGTCAATTTCAGCTGCTGTTCAACTGCTAGTCACAGCTGCTTTGGGACTTGTCAATATGCGATATCCTTGCCGCATGTATCAGGTGACCGTTACAACTGTAAAGAAAGAGCCACCTGTAAAGTCAACGGGATTCTACAGAGTCATGTTTTTTGTCGGAAGTATGAGGTACAAACAGCTTCTTTTGCACTTTTGTAGATTCAGAATGCGGTTTTTTGGTTAAGAATTCTTATTAGACATTACACTGCGCTCTGCTGTCCATGGTGACTTAATGGTTCCTTTCACTCGCTCCGCAACAATGCAGAGGCGTTCGTTCTCTGTGGTTGGCCCAATGACCTGGAATGGACTTCCCTTGACTATGCGACACCTCTCAAGCTGTTCTCAATTTCACAAACTGTTGAAGACTTTTTTTCGCTTGATCTCGGGCTGGAGCGCCTCTGAGTAGGTACCTTGAAGGGGCGCTATATAAATTACGATTGATTGTTTGATTACAAGTGTGAAATGCCTTGTCAAGCCACCTAAGTTTGTCTTTGATGATGCTGTGCACTTGTAACTTCAAACTTCAGTATTTATTATACTACAGTGCATGGTGCAAGTTTATGATGATGTCACTTAGTGAACTAGAGATGGGCAGGTAATTGAAAGTAGGAGAAAGTGAACAGTAGTTAATTGCCCGGGCAATCTGCTGTGCATAAGACTGCAAATATATGTGTTCATTCTCATTTCCTGATGATTTCATTAGTACTGGTTTCAGGCTATACCCATGCAAACGGTATTGATTGATTTGCAAGAATGTAATTAAGTTAGCTTTTTCTTTTTTGCAGCTGACAACTGCTATGCTTTTTCAAGGTTTCACTGTGATTATTCGTAACATTATTCTTGAATATATATATATATATATATATATATATGCTGTCAATCAATATAGTTTTGCAACATGAGCGTCTTGACCTCTCTTGGCTGGTTGTGGATAATTTTATGTGTTCTAGAGTAGCGAGCAAGTCTAAGAAATTTTCTTGTAGAAACGCTATAAATGAATGCACGTTTGTGATATGTGCAGTGAGTCGCATGCAGTAGTATGAGTGATTGCTACATCTAGCCTAATAACGCAGGCAGCACCTTGGCAAAAATCAATATTCATCAGGTGAACTGTATTATTAATAGGAAATCTAATTTAAGCATTTTCAAAACAAAATGTATTTTTGGTTGATCTGTTGCTCCAAAGGTTTCTCGTTGTGTATTTGGGGCTCGTCTCGCTCAAATACGTCGCTGTTTCATTCACGGAAACCATCAAGAGTTCCGCTCCATTGTTCACTGTGATCATCTCCCGTGTGATGCTGAAGGAGAAGAACGGTGTGGCTGTCCAGCTCTCACTCATTCCTATTATGCTTGGCCTCGTTCTGTGCAGCGTGTATGAAGCCAGCTTCACGTGGATTGGGTTCTATGCATCACTTGGCACAAATGTCGCTGAATGGTAGGTTCGTTCAGTACCTAGGGTGCCTTTTAGAAATATATGTGACCCGCTTCATGAAAAGGTACCATAAGTCGAGTTTGGAGTTATTATGCCTTCACAAACCAGCTAAGTGAGCTGAACATTTTGCTGAAAACCAGATAAAAATCGGATGATAAATGACCGACTTATAATGATGTTCATGAAAAAGTTGCCACTTATTTCCATCGATGAGTATCGTGGGGTCTTGCACACTGGGAGCGCTTCTGAGCGATTTATCCTACAAGAGGTTCACGACCAATTCTCAGTGTTGTCTATTATGTAATATTATCAGTGTTATTAACTTAAAAGTCCTTTTCACCTGCTGCTAAAAATACCAAGAACTCAAATTTGATTAAAAATTTTTTTTTTCCCTTCACGTCTTTATGCGCGATTTCTGGGGAAACTGTACGCCGACTTATGGTACCTTATCATATTCATATAGCGGGTCACATATGTTGTCTGCTCTGGAACTTTGATGTACTGTGCATTGTTTACAGCAGTGTAGCCATATGCAACAAAATCATATTTTCGACCTCCTCCCTCCCCCCATACATTTCTGTTGACCCTTCTATGCATAATTATGTACAAATAAGTTTCTCTACTCTCCCTTGCAAAGGCTTCCTACATTTCTATCCTTTGAGGTTTTAAGGAAATGTAGTT
Organism: Lumbricus rubellus; assembly: GCA_945859605.1. Lineage (NCBI taxonomy): Eukaryota > Metazoa > Annelida > Clitellata > Crassiclitellata > Lumbricidae > Lumbricus > Lumbricus rubellus. Next base: position 28,410,078 of record OX243819.1, on the reverse strand, counting down.
GTATTTGTATGTTGAGTGGTTCAGCAACACATTGCATTATCTTAAAGACAGACCGGCATTGAAGCTTTGGATGCCTACTGTTAGACAACCATTTATCTTTCCTATTCCTATATTTTATTGTATTATTATTATATTTTATTCCTATTTTTATGTTTATATATCTATATTTGTACTTCTTGGATTAACTAGGGTCGGGAGCGCTACTGAATCTGTGAGCGGCGCTATATAAATGTTCAATTACAATTACAATTATATTTAGGTTACTTAACTGTTGGAGGATATTTACTATTTTTGATTAATTTTATTATTTTGGATGGCTTTGTTAAACTAAAAATATTGAGTAAATGTAAATGTATTCGATTTTAAATAGCAACCATAATTTATGTGACCTTGCTCAATGCTCATTTTTCAGTGAGTTGATCGTGTGAGATCCTGAACCACCACCACTGCTCATTTGAGTAGGCGTCATGCCATTCAGGTTCCCATGCACAGACCATGCATCTCTGAAATAAGTTACCTTTAGTAAGCGAACAGTGGTCTGTAAACTTTCTTTCATAGAGTCGCAGTATATGCGGCCAGCGCTCTTACTGATGCAGCTAACTAGGCCAGTAGAGTACGTAGTTAAATTTCAATTAGACTGAAATTTATTTCTTCGGAGTTGTAAGTTTTACAGTTGCAAAGCACTGGTCTATTGGGAAGTTTTCGTGTTTTTCTGTAGTTTGCAGTTTGTCACATCCAAGTTGTCACTGTCTCACGATCAATGCAGACTGACGTAAGTTTCTTGCTCGTTAGATGCTATCAAATAAGGTTCTGCAGCAGATGTGCAGCGATGCGCAGTGCTGGGTGCATTCGGAATGCCCTGAAAATGTGCTGCTATGATTTATGGCTGATTGCAAGACTCAGATTTCAATATTGGTGCTGCACAATGGTGTTATTGCTGAAAATATCATATGCATCATGTGGGCTGGACGGGCTGCTTATGTGTACATGGTATGCTTTTATGTAAAAAGTAAAAAGAACGTGTTGTAAATTTGTCTTTGTACATTGAGGTTTTTTTGTAGTTAAAAGACAAATCTTTATTTCATTTCATAAGAGTCATTGATATTAAGTATTGCTCTAATTTTAAGGTGAAGTTGATATAGCTGTCTTAATTAAAGAGAGAACATTAAATTTAATTGACCAAATGAAAGATATTTATAACATGATTTTTTCTTAATTTAATTGACTTAATGTAAGAAATAACATGATTTTGTTGCCTTTGTTAACATGCAAACATGATGTAATTAACCCCATTAAATTAAGTGTCAGAGTAAATTTGAGTTTTATCATATTCACTCTGGAGTATGCAGATGTTTGTGTTCTCCATAACCATGTGTTACAATCAAAATATTGTACTGTAGATTTTTAGTACACATGAACAGTTTTCTTGAATTGGCACCATGCTATTAGGAAAATTGGCATAACATGTTTGGCCATTTCTGTAGAAATACACACAGCTCTGCAGACTTGAGATATATTTTGAAAACCCAGTGAATTCCCAATACCCTGGTTACCATGATCCAGCTGTTATGTGGCACTATGAAATTGAAATCGTTTACATTACAATGGTATATAACGTAACTGAAATCTGTATGGTTTTTCCAGACCGGCTGAGTTTCAGCTTTACACGTGTTCGGCCGCTGTAGCGATGGACCTGGTCCTGTCGTTGTTTGTGCCTCGGTCCGCGACACAGTTCAGCAAGACGATGTTTCTACTGATGGTCCTCAATGGTTTTCTCTACCATTTCCAGACAATGATGGCTTGGGTCCTCATGGAATTCTTATCGCCTGTTACTCACAGGTAAAGCCAGTCCATCAGTCAGAGTCATTACATTTTGTTCACTTGCGGTAGAAAGATATTCTTATGATTTGAAACAATTCATCAGAACAGAAATCACAAATCTTAACTACTAACAGAACAGCCGCAAATCATAGTAATAGTGTAGAAATAATGATCACTATTGTTATAATTCTACTGGTGGTGCTCCTACTTTGATTCTTAATGAAATTTAAAGCTTTTGTGCCTGGTGGTGCATTGCCTAACACACTAGGCATGGAGATCGGCGGACCAGGGCGGACATGCTTTGTAGGCTGCTATTAGCGCCGTGTATTGCAGGCTGTCTGTTCTGTTATTAGTTGAGATTGATGCTAATTAAGATTGTTTCATAACTTGTTCATGTACAGTGCACACTGCACAGTGTGTTTGCAGACGATCCATTAAGGAAAAATATTATTATTATTATTATTTAACAAATTCTAATTCTGAAAGACAGGCATCATTTCCATGAAACCGCTGCCTGAAACATGTTACGTTTTTTTTTCTTTGGCAGTGTTTGCAACACCGTGAAGTGTGCCTTGGCTGTGTGGATTTCCATTCCATTGTTTGGAAACCACGTTACACTGTTGAGTGGCCTTGGTACATGCATTGTCATTGTTGGTGTCCTTCTCTACAACAAGGCACGCAACTTTGAACGTGAAGCACTGATACTTTCACCAGAGACAGTTGTGCCAAATCATGTGACAGTGGAACCGGTCAACCATAACGAATCAAACAGCACAACAAAGTTGAACATCGTCGAAGAAGCAAGTTTGCTTGCAGAACAGGAAACGCCTGTGGAGGATGAATAAAAAGTGCCATATCATAATTTATCACAGTTTGCTAATATTGTGAGCATTTGTTTTACAGAAAACCGATTTCCTTGTTTAAAGTTTAAGTCTGATTTTTCTTGTGTTGTAAACTTGAATTGTTTGCATAACTATGCAAGATTTGTTGCATTTTTTTATGTTCACAATTTGTAGCACGAGTTATTTGATAGCATGCTGGATCCAAAATCCAGTGATGGTGGGTTTAAATATGGTCATCAGAGCTATCTGTCTTGCACTTCAGACTCCAAATCCAAACCTAAGCATTATCATTTTCGACGAGAAGTTTATTTTGTATTATAGTTATTTTATGTTTATACTGGGAAAGTGTGTGAATCTCTGGAAACGTCAAGAAAATGTGAAAGTTTTGAAACATTAGAGTCCACTCGGTTTCAGTGCATGAAACTTCTGCAAATGATTTTGCTCTTCACAAGTTGCTTGTATACTTTTCCTATCTAATTTATTTGATTGCTTTAGGTTAAGCCACCGTTTTCAGCATAATCTGTTAAAGCAGCCCAGTTTTGTGTTGTGCAATTTTCCTGTTTCATATTCATTCCAGTTTGTCTTTCTCAATTTTCCAGTGGCATGTGTCCATTGTATCTCAGAGCACCCGTGAACTCGTTATTTTTATATCGTATTGATATTTTAAGTCTTTATGTTAGGAATTTAGTTTTTGTTCAACATTGTGGGTTACTGTTGTACCTCGTGGGTATGTTGTTATTTTGAGCATCTTGCTTTGTTGGTATTAAACATTATTATTTGGTAGACAAGTTATAGTTTCAATTTGTGCTGTATTGAGTTTTGTTTTATATATATATATTTATATATATTATATATCAACAGATATTTGCATAGTAGCAGATAAATGCAAGCTCCAGGTTTGATTTGCAGGTTACAGATTGATGACTCACGTATTAGGTGATGATGCGTAACTGAAATCAACAGATTTGCTTAAATTATGTTTAATCTTGACTCATTCTCTGCAGCTCTTTTGTCATTAAAGTAACGGTAGACGACCAGTTATGTCGAGAGAATTAATAGAACCAATGAAGCCTATAGAAATTGCACGAGTTTAAAAAAAAAATATTGCACGAACAAACATTGTGCATTGCAAAATTCAATGCAGGATTGTCGTCAGATAAATTGTTCAACTAATGGACTAGGTGATCTCTATAAGGTGTCAATGATATTACGGTACTTGATTTCTATGCAAACTCTGGGTTGTGTTCGGTTCCATTCGATTCTATTGTCATGCGCATGAGAACAATGTAGCACTCGTTAAAAAAAAACTTATGTAATTTTTTACAAATATGTTTCGCAACCGATTAACATCTGCTGCATGACAGTAAAAAATACCAGAAGTGACAACCAGTAATCAGCTGGAGTTCAGTTTTGATGCTAATAACTGGCTACTGGGCTTGATTGCATCAAAGTGGTGTGCTGTTGTGCTTGATACCTATCGTATGGGTCTGCGATTTTCTCGTTACCTGTTTAGTATCGTTCAGGTTCTTCGGCATTTGTTACCGGTGTTTCAAACATCTGTTCAGGTTCTGTGATGTTTGTTGTTGTGAAATTCTACGATGTTCGTTTTTTCATATCAAAGATCTGTTCTGTGAATATTTGGTTCATGTGGTACTTGTTCATTTACATGTATATGTTACTTAAATTGATTCTTTTTTTATCAAATTGCCCAATTTTCCGAAACTCCTCTTTTAAAATCCCAGTTTAACTAAATGCTGACAGAATAGTCGTACTCATGTTGCAAAGATTGCAGTTCTAAAAAAGTTAATTTTTCTATGCCTGATATTGATTTGCGCATGCTAAGTATCCAATTGTGGAATACAGTTCTTTAAATATGTGACGGTCAAATGTGTTGAAAAACAAAAAAATTTGTGTGCCCAGTCCTTACTGGTCCAAATACAGTACAGCATGGGTTGAAAAAAGTATGTGAAAACTTGCAGTTTTGTTTCTTGGTTAGCAGTGCAAGAAAATTTCAAATTACTCGCTGTAAATTATATACTTCATTTAACTTGCAGGATTTAGTAAAATCTAGATTTTTGTGATACAACGTATATGGTAGGTTAAACTTTGACCTTAATATACTGAAAAACCGATTTTATCAGTGTATGAAAAATGCTCTGTTGCCTCCGAGTATAATTAACCCTTTAAAGATGAATGTGTAAAAATTTATAGGAAAATCGTTGTTAAAGGGTTAATAAAAGTAGATGTCACAATCTTAAACAAGATCAGTTCGAATGAGTTCACTAGGTGGTATTGTTACTTTACTAACAAGAATTTATCAATCTCTGTTGCACACGGGCGACTACATTGTAGTTTTGTATGCAATTACCAAATACGTAAGTCTTGGCTTTGTGCTTGGCAGTGTGTTCAAACTTTATTCACTAGTATGTTTCTACCAATGAAATTAGAGAAACAGCTTATATTTTGGGTATTTGTTGAATCAATTTTTTCATGTTTTATGGAAAATACACGACAATACAAAAAAAGTTGTGTTTTAGAACAGCAGTGAGGTACTGCTAGATTTATTAATTATTTCTCGTACTTGCTATAGCACCCATTCAACCTCTACTCAGAAGCGCTCCTGACTACAGTGCGGACGTCATACACTGCATTGGAGTTTCACGCCGAAGCGCACGAACTGCGAGTAAAGGACTTGCCCAAGGACTCTACGCAGCGGCTTGAAGTGGATTTTAACCTGGAACCCTCCGGCTCCAAGGCACTGAACCACCACTACACCACCAAGCCCCATGATGTAGGTAACCAGAAATATGTGGAAGCATGCATGTTGGAGGAGAAACTTGGTTTTTAAATGGAGCCATTTACAGTGTGAGGCCCAGATAAGCAGTGTGGTAACCATGTTCAAGACGCTTTCATAACATTTATGGGTAATTTTAGCCAATAATGTGGCTTGGCCAGAGAAAAGCCGTGCAACTGGGTGTGCTTCAGATAGAAACCAAATCAACTGGCTATGCCGAAAAATGAGAACAGCAATCAGGTTTTAAGTTTTCTTCATTCTTTTCAAAATGGCACATTTCAACTTTTAGATGCTGTCCGTTTTTAATCGATCATAGCAAGCCAACAGTCTGATATTACAGATGAAGCCGTTAATACGTGTGTGTGTGATTTAGTTCCATGCTTGACCATCCGTTCAAAATCGCAGCCAAACGTAGATAAATAGGCGTAAAACCAGGGTCACCGAGAGTTCATGATTGTAATATATGCTGGTCACATCACCGTCCAACCAAAGTTGTTCCCTTGAATCCCTCCTCAACGGAATTCACTAAAGAAACAACATAGTTATTAGTTAGTTACAAGTAAGCATCTTCAACAATAAAAGCCAAATTTAATCAAAACTTGTTTGTCAGCTGAAGCTGTCTAATACAATGTATTACATAACTTTGACGTTTGACTAAACTAATTAATTAATTTAAAAAACTCATTCAATTATAATTTTAGCCTCTGCATTGCAGATGCTGACCCAAGCCTAGAAGGCCTTGTTGCATCTTGCCTCATCAAATATAACTAATCAAGACAGATAATATAGTCACCCTTTAAAAAATTGTTACACATTATTATAATATTAGAATTTAGGAATGATTCAATTTGAGAAAGCTAGAAACGATTATTGGTAATCACACCACACAATAGAATGTAATGTTACTCAAATTTATACTGCACCAGGACAGTGGCAGACAGGGCTTGTCAACTGCCATGCTCACCTTGCAAATTAAAACATTGTTAGGAACATTGTTCCTTCAAGGAAAGTCATTCCAGAGTACAAAAACTGTACATTGTGTACAAGTGTACAAGGACCTTATTATAAGCACCGTAGGAGAGATATTGGGCCACCACTAGAGGACGCCTCTTTCCCACACAACGGTGCAATACAAATACAGGAATATAAAATGCTATGTTATGTTAATGTTAAAAATACTAAAGTTGTATATTACCAGGAGAAACATCCATGAAGGTTGTTTCACCTGAAGGCTCATCAGCCTGAAAACAGAAAACAAACCCATAATAATAATTAATGCATAATGTAGCCCTACAGAAATGTGCAAAAGATTTTCGAATGGGATGTCGGATACAAAACTTTTAGCACTTTAATAACAAGCTGTAATGTTTTTAGTCCACATTCCAACGTCAATTTCATTGTTGACTGCAGATTAAATGGGGGCCATGGCATGCATTAGTTGGCTAAACTTGTACAGTGTGCAACGATCCAATGGTCAGCATGCAGATTTGAGTCAGATAGACAAGACCATGGTTTTTTCCATTAACCCTTTAATGCTGGAGGGTATAGGATTTTCCATACCATTTACTACCATCTCGGCATTGAAGGGTTAACACATTGACCGCCTATGCACCATGTTAAATGACTTGCTGAAGTACGAGTTAACTCGTAATTGGCGGCCAACGTGTTAACAACACAGTTTTATGATGTAAATATTATATGCAAATTTCCTGGAATAAAATCACAAAGAAAGAGTGTAGAAAATAAAGCAGTTGGTCTGCCGTAGTAGAAAAACAGGAACCTTCCAAGTTCATGACATGAATCACCAACCTGTAGGTAGAGAATAGCGCCCGGCAGAATTTTGAGCTGTTCGAGCGTTGCGGTTTCGTCGCAGAGCTCAACACCGTCGAGGAAGAGATGCTGGTCAAGTTTCATGACAGAGAATGCTTTGACAACCTGCACGACACCAAACAGCACAAACGACGTTCAGTGGCACTCAACACCCAACGACCCTATTGTCTCACACTAGCAGACTAACGCTGGTCAAGTGTCATGAGAGTAGAATGGATATTCCACAACACTTGTAACGACTCAGTCAAACTTACAAGCTGGACAACCATTTCAATAATGCAAACAATCATGCAAATGCATAATTTCATGGGCGGAGTTTATCAGGGGCTAGGGGGCTAAGCCCCCCCAAAAGGCTCAGATTAAGTTTTTTTACCATGAAAATGGGATCTTTTTCCTGGTTTCCCCCCTCCCCCCAGGAAGGCATTAGCCCCCCAAGAACGGAAACCAAACTCCGCCCATGCATAATTTCCAAAGCATGTGGAGCACGGTGGTGTACGGGTATATTCGGTGCCCTGGAGCCAGAAGGTTGCGGGTTTAAATCCACCTCAAGCCACTGCCTAGGGGTCCTGACCAAGTCCTTCACTCGCAATTGCTTTTGCGCCTCGGTGTGAAACCAATTCAGTGTCCGCGCTGTTATTGGGAGCACCTCTCAGTAGAAATATATATTGGAGGGGCGCTATGCTATAACAAGTGCTCATGCATACATACATTCATACCGGTACATACATATGTAACAACATTAAGCATGCTATAGTCTCAATTTAGCTTCCAGCAAACTAATACTCACCTTATGTGCACCAAGCAAGCAAGTCAGGCTCAGAGCATGGGGCATAAAACCAAAGCTACGCAAATGTTTAAAAGTGTATACGACAATATAGGTTCGAATCCATCTCGCTGCATAAGGACCTTGGGCAAGTCCTTCACTCACAATTGCTCAGCGCTTCGGCGTGAAACTCCGATGCAGTGTCCGCTCTGCATCGGGAGCGCCTCTGAGTAGAAGAGCTTGAATGGGCGCTATAACAAGTGCACATACAAACAAATATAAAATTTCTGGAGAAATATGAGATGGTACCTGCATCTTTAGGTCACGTAGAGTCTGCGTGGACGAGACCTCAAGTTTAATGTCTTCAGGCACACGTCCTTTACGAGTACTTCTTCTGACTGGCGCATCTATCCGTGCTACTTTCTCGCCACTGCCTCCGTTGCTGTGCTTACGCTTCCCATTTTCCTGCGCAAATTTAGCAAGAGCAGATTGAATATGCTACTAAACCGATTTCTTTTTAAAGTAATGTGAACCTCTGATTAATTACAGCAAGCATATAGTACCTGGTAGTTTGCAGATGAAATAAATAATAGAAATATCTATGCAAAGCATTACAACATTCTCATAATAAAACTTCTTTTGGCAAAGGCATCAACTCCAGGTAGGGTTCGATCATGTGGCCTGGGTCAAATTTTTATGGAGTGACTTTATGAGTGAGTTGGAGGTCATGTAGAATGTGACAAGGGTTTAAGAGGAGAGAGCGGAAAAGAGCAGACTAAGCTCCACAACAGAGTTCATTAACCCCTTTACCGTGTAATAAATTTTTTAATTTTTTTACCCACACGTGTAATTATTTTTAGGTATTCTTCGAAATAATGGATGTGATAAATGGACAACCATGCAGGGGTATATTTGTAAATTAGTAATCCAGAAGCATTTGTTTGCTCTAAAAACATAAATGTCCGCTATAATATTTAGTAGGCCTATGAAAAATAGGCCCTAGTGAATTTATGTAGCGCCACTTTAGTAGGCCTATATTCGCTTTGTATGGTAGGCCCTATCCAAAGCGTGGTTTCGGGTTGAGAGCATGCAGCATCACAATTTCTACAGAAGAGTCTTTGCTTTCCGACTCTCTTTCCCTCTTCCCACAAGTGTGAACAACAGACTTTGCAATGTCTATAGGCCTAGTAGACCTTGCCCTCATTTCCAGGATGGAACTGTGGGAAATATCTGGTGGCAGTGGAATTTCTGCATTTGTGTGTAAATTATTTTTGTATATATGTATTTCTACCGCTATTCTTGTCTTTTTTGTATTTGTGTATTTTTATATTACTATATTTAGGCATATTCAGTATTCCGCTGGATCCGTCATGTCAGGAAATGATTTTTATAAATGATAGGTCTAAGCGTTGACGCGTCCGATTTTTCAACTTTTGACCCACGTGTACGGCGAATTATGGTCGCACGGGACGGATTTCTAGCTATCATTACTTTCGTCAATAACCTTACTGGAACTAGAACTAAATTTACTATCATTATCAATGTCTAAATCGGACAAAATATCATTACTTTCAAGCAATAAACGTTGTAGTTCTTCACTAGACAACCCACGCTCGCAACCCAAAACGCGTTTGATCATCCATTTTCTAGCGAACTATGTTTATATTTTCTTGTTTTCCGCCCAGCAAATGACGTAATTTATTATATGGAAAGCCGTTAGTACAATCGTGAAACATAATTATATTCACCTATGCCATTTGGGCGAGTTTATTCGTGATACACGGCCGGCGAATAGACGCATACCGCGTGGACGAGTTAACTCGGGGATCACGCTGCACAATAGTTAACGTTGGACGAGTTAACTCGGGGATCACGGTAAAGGGGTTAAAACAAGGAAAATCGGTGTAGAGGAAGCCTGAACAAAGCCGAAATAAATGTTTAGACGAACGTTTATGACGTTGGCGTCATCGGCATCGTCGGTCAGTCCTTCTCCGTCTGACGCCGTCGCGGCGACTGCCACAGTCATCGGCGACTTCGATGAGCTGAGTGTCAGGTCGAACGCCGGCCGCGTGTCGTCGGTGACTTTGCGAATGAAGATGGCTTGATTAGTGTAGTTGAACTGCGATGAATACTCCTCCTGCTGACGCTCGCGACAACACCTTTCGCAGAATTCTAAAGACAACAACAATTCATGTTATCCCGTGTACAGCGCCCTTTCCTTCGGCCTCGGCTGAGCTACGGCGCTATATAAATCGTCTTATTATTATTATTATTATTAATTCTACGATGAGAAAAATCCCTAACAAAAGAGAACCATATATGTAACTGATGAAACTCTCAGGAGCATAACCAATTTAAGCGATGCAATCATAGCAGCGAATTCTACATTCTATCGTTTCTATAAATTTAAAGACCGCCTCTTGCAGCATAGACTATTCAGAGGCGCTTTCAGCACAGAAGTCCCTGGGAAAAAGAAACGTCTTTAGAGAGAGAGGAAGAGCCCAGACATGAACGTAGCCCCTAAAGAGAGGAAGGCCATTCCATGTAGAGGGACCCATCAGAGCAAATGCTTGGCTTTGAGCCAAGGCACATCGAAATAATAATAATAACGACAATTTATGTGGCGCCGTAACGCGGCCATACCGCTACAAGAGCGCCTCACAAACAGCCAACTGTGGGATAAGCCTCAAAAACGAAGGACAAAGAGGTGAGGACGGTCGGCAGAGAGCAAGGGGCGAACAGATGTCGCTGAGAGAGGTTTATGCATACAGTCGGAGATATATATATATATTACATAATACACCGTGAGTCAAAAAAAAGTAAGCCAAATTGTTTTTCATATATCTCTAATGCCTGATAACATATCATGCTAAAATTTTCCAAATATTTAGAGAATTGGACCAAGAATATGATTCCAAAATTTCAAGAGATAAAGTTGAACGGATAAAAAGATATGAATCTTTAAACTTCATATGCCGAAATTGCCGTTTACAAGCAATTTTCTGTCAGATTCAGTAAAATGTAAGTCAAACTTTTTCTCATATCTCTAATGCCTGATGATCAATCATTCTAAAATTTTCCAGATATGTAGATAATTGAACTAGCAATATGACCCCAACAGTATGATTTGATTATTTAAATGAATAAGATGCTCAAAATGTCATCCTTCAGCTTGCACGCAAGCCTTGAGGCGCAGGCGCCATTAGGCAACAGCATCGTCGATTACCCTCTGGTCCAGGACATCCCACACTTCCAACAAGCGTTGCTTCAGATCGTTTATATCATAGATTGTTGTCTGGTAGACTCGGTCTTTCATTATGCACGCTCCACACTTTATATTCCGTAAAATTTTACTCCAGGATCACTGAAGACCAAAATTGGGAATTATCAGGCATCAAAACTGCAGCGAACACCATAACAGATTTGCTGAAAACTGAAATTTCGGAGATGAAGTTCAAATATTCATATTTTTCTATCCGTTCAAATTTATTACATGATATTTTGGAATCCTATTCTAGGTTCAATTATCTAAATATCTGGAAAGTTTTAGTATGATTAATTAGCTGGCATTGGAGATATAATAAAAACCAGTTTAGCTTACTTTTTATTGAATCTGACAAAAAAATTGCTTGTAAACGGCAATTTCGGCATATGAAGTTTACAGATTCATATCTTTTTATCCGTTCAATTTTATCTCATGAAATTTTGGAATCATATTCTTGGTCCAATTCTCTAAATATTTGGAAAATTTTAGCGTGATATGTTATCAGGCATTAGAGATATATGAAAAACAATTTGGCTTACTTTTTTTTGACTCACGGTGTATATATATATTAATAAATAATGTATATAATTACAAAGCAAAGCTCCCATGTATTAAAGCCTAATGAGTGTAGAAATCACTGTAAAAATCAATCTTCTAGATACCTTACATCAAGACACACGGCAGTAAAACCGAGACTGTAGTTCTAAAAACCAAACAAACCTGGACTGATTGATAGGCCTTGGCCGAAACCTGCTTCATCTAAAATCCTGGTCACTGTAATTTCTATATCAGCAATTACGTAATCCTTCAGTATGTCCCATTCGTGCGGCCACACGAATGCATATCTGAAACAAAATTAAACTTGATGTGATGTGCAATAACGGCTTTGTACGACATGTCTGTTTATATGACGGAACCTATAATCGGACATAATTCATTCATTCACTTCGAAAATTTATATAGCACCTCCTCAAGAGACCTACTCAGAGGAGCAATAATTGCTGACCCAAGCATCCAACCATTCAGTAATGCTGAATACAGTGAATAGTAGTAGCAACATACCGGTAGTAACGGTAACTGCGATTTTACCAATGAATCTCTACAGTGCTGTCTTCATGAAAACTAATCACTGGCACTCTCTCGGCCAGTCTAAATGGTCCGAGAAGTTCATTGCCATATTTTATCAATGATGCCATCACTGCTCATACAAAATTGACCTTAATATGCAGATTTCTATATGTACAAACAATGGAAGAGTCACATTCAGAGCAAGGCAACACTACAGGTCAGTCCTAGTGATTCTACAGTCAACAGCGGGCACTGTACATAATATTACATCAGCTGCAAGACTTTTCCAGTTCAGCCATGTACTTGTATCTACTGCATAGCAAAGAATCCAAAAGTGCACAACGATCAGAAGAGAAAGAAAAACTAACTTTGTATCGAGTGCATCATTGTGTTCTACGTTGTACATGAATCGTCCGTGATTGCACAGCAAGAACGCGTTGTCAATGCGCGATACAACCTCATTCTTCGACGGATCTCTGAAAGAAAACCATCCATTCAACATGAGACTAACATATCTGGATGAAAATCATACTTAGAATCGTTTACACAGTTTACGAAATCTTCTTCTTCTTCTTCTTGGTGGTCTTCTTCTTGGTGGTCTTCTTCTTGGTCTCTCCTCTGTCAGGCACAGGCTATACGCCAACGATGAGGCCTCAGCATGCTGTCTCCAGCTTGCTCTGACACTTATTTTGTCCACCGCGTCTCTCGTATCCATGTTCTGTGCTGTTAGATCTTCTTTTGAAAGCATTTTACAAAATCCAACATGCATTAAATTGAGTCAATTACACTGTTGAAGTCTGTGAAAACTTTGAGCTTAAAATGCTTTCCTGCTCAGCATTTAATAAAGAATATTTCAACTTAAAGAGTCGCTAAAATCTTACTTAACGAATTTCCTCCATTCGTCGAGAAATGCGCACGAGACAACGTTGAGTTGAATGACGTCCGGCATTTCCCAGCTGGGTCTCTTCTTCTCCAGGACGAGGTCGGAGAGTTTCTGGCGCTGTTCAAGGGCAGAGGCCTTGTCCCTCTCCTTAAAGAACTTTATCTGCTCATCCTTAGTCTAGACAAACAAGCAGAGCAACCAGTCTATCACAAAATGCACTGTACATGAATCTGATTGGACTACTGTAATGTAATGTAAATCGTCAAAAATTTCTCATCGCCCACAAAAGCCAACGATAGACCATAACTGCCCAACGTCTCCCTGTCACGAGCCGTGAGCCATGTTCAATAGGTAAGCGCTCATAAATCCAGTTCAATTCAACACCATACCGAACATAACATTTCTAAAGTTCTTAAAATGTGACAGACATACAATTAATAGCAATAAAATAATCGATAAATTTTAAAAATTAATCGCTAAATATTAATTGTTAGTCCTACTCTAAGAAGTTCCAAACCTAAAATAGCATCCAAGCATATTTCGTATCAGGAAGTAGCTGAAAATTGCTGCTTCAGAAACTGCATACTTGGAGGAGCGTATACATGGACACATTGTATCTGATAAATGATACACACATGCATAGTTACACACATCAATTACACACGTAATAAGATGCAAATATTACCTTGCACTCGGGACAGACGGGCGCGTTGCAATGAAATTCCGGCGCTTCCGGAAAGTACTTCTTCAGCATCGTCCAGATTTCCGGAGGAACAGCCCGACGATCGGAGGTGTCGATACTTAATTTACCTTTAATAGCAAAACATAAACTTCAGTCTAAGTGAAGCGTGAAAACTATTAATAATGCAGTCACTGTTTTAAATAATACTACTTTATTTGTACACGAATCCTCAATCTAATCGTTTATCAAACTTTGCTGCAATGAAAACAATTAGTTCTGTCGCCATCTTGGATTTTTCCATCAGCGTGCACCTCAGTGCGAAATGAACGCTTAATTTTTCACTCAAAAGTTTCACGTTCTCATTGTTCGTCATTTTGTTAATTTTGGAAACATCCGATTGACACCATGAAATGTTTAAAAAAAAAACTAATCAAGAATTAATAGCAATAAAATAATCGCTAAATTTTAAAAATTAATCGCTAAATTAATTGTTAGTCCTACTCTAAGAAGTTCCAAACCTAAAATAGCATCCAAGTACATTTCGTATCAGGGAATAGCTGAAAATTGCTGCTTCAGAAACTGCGTACTTGGAGGAGCAGATACATTGTATCTGAAAATTTATAACATCTATAAAACTCCTGGCCGCAACCTTTGTTAAAATGCCCTCTTCAACATCATGTACGTACTACCTTTGACTAAGGTTCCATTGCACAAAGAACTCGTCCTTGTGCTCATTAACTGTAGCGCATGCTACACGTACATATACATGTATGTATGAGCACTTGTTATAGCACATGCCGCCCTTCAAGATTACTACTCAGAGGCACCTCCCACTACAGCGCAGACACTAAATAGGAGTTTCACGCCAAAGCGCATGAGCAACTGCGAGTGAAGGACTTGCTCAGGGTCCCTACGTGGCGGATTAAGGCGAATTCGAACAACCTTACGGCTCCAAGGTAATGAACAAACCCCTACACCACCGCACATATTTCTTACGATGTTCTGAACATAAGAGGTCTTCGTTAAATGACCAATTCTCCTCTGCCTCCTCTTCACCATCCCCCGTCAAGGCAGCCGCTATGGCTGCGTCGTTGCTTTCCATCCCAGCTGCTACGTCCCCAGAATCGCCAACCACGGCTTCAATGCTTGAACAGCTCTCGCTCAACGTGACGTGATTCGATGAATCATTTGTAATCAAGTCTTTTCCTCCTAAAAGTTAAAGAACAACTTGTTTAAAAAATGGATATATTTCTCATATTGCGGGTTAACTCAGTCCAAACATTCGATTGAACTTGGTAAATTTTTCAAAGTGCACAGTCCATTCTACATAGTTCCTCTTCGACTAGTTATTCGAATGATTAGTGACCCCTCCTCCTTTATCCCGGCTTGGGACTGGCACTGCCAAAGTATGAACAGTGGTGGTATTTCCAGTGCAATCTTCAAACACTCCTTCCTTTACACATAGAAGGGCGGCCATTACAAAAGCCATTACTTTCTCTTGTAACCATTTAATTCACAAATCTGATTCATTACACCATGGCAACATCAAAGCTGTAGGGAACAACGTTTCTATTTCTATTTCGTTTAAAATTACATTTCCGTTTCTATTTCTTTTTGCAAATAAATTTCGTTCTAATTTCAGTTTCCGTTAAAACGGAAATTCTAATTTTTTTCTTGATTTCTATTTCAGTTAGCTAAAATATATTGCTCGTTCATTTATTCTACGCAGCTATATAGCGCCCCTGCAAGATATAATCAATTCAGGAGTTATCCCAGCCCATCTACAGCTAAAGAAAAAGACTTGAGTGACTCATGAAACAAAGTTGGATTGGTCAGATGAAATAAATGCAGCTCTGAACAGAGGTCATTCAAGATGGTGGGCTCTGCAACCGAGACAGCTCGGCGTAGTCTAGCAGCCAAGCGAGACCGTGGAATTGGAGCTCAACCAAGGATACAGCATGAAACTAGAGCAGCAATTCGATATGAAATCTGTTGGGCCACAGGCAACCACTGCAACATATCGCGCAGAGACAAAGACAAATTTTGGAATTTGCCCAAAGACCCGAGCAGCTGAGCACGGGACTCGATACAGTTGTCCCAGAACCTCAAGGGAGAGGCAAATGTTCAGGAGTCAATGTCAGAAGGCCAGTGTTCAGTAGCCGAGAGCAATTAAGCCAATTAATTTAAATCACATTCATGAACAGAAATTGCCTACCATTCTCTGGCTCGTTATCGTGTTCCATATCTTCCTTAGGAGAAGGTAAAGAAGGCGTCAAAGCCTTTTCGGCCAAAGTGCGCATGCTCTTCAGCGAATGCTTTCCGACCCAGAAGTTTGCATCGCACCTGTCAAAAAGCAACAGACAATGACCTTCTACAGAAAGTGCAAGACAAAGGATCTGCTGCCAACCCAATCTTTCACTGTAAGTACGTATATCCTCGATTTGGGAAAAATTTCTACTTGCAATCTGGTGCACACAGTACTGAGACCTTGAATCTGGTGTACAAAGTACTAAGACCTTGTCATAGTGCACCCCATGCCTTTAGTAATTTTTATTCAATGATTTATTTCTAAAAATTTTTGCTATAGCACCCTTTCAAGCTCGTTATTCAGAGGTGCCCCCGACTACAGCACGAACGCTGCATCGAAGTTTCACACCGAAGCGCATGAGCAATTGCGAGCAAAGAACTTGCTCCGTGTCCCTACGCGGCAGCATGAGGTGGATTCGAACCCGCAACCTTCCGGCTCCAAGGCATTGAACATACCGCTACACCACTACTGCGCCCAAATAGTAGCTGCTATCTGCTAAAATGACCAGAGAGAGAGAGAGAGAGAGAGAGAGAGAGAGAGAGAGACAGACAGACAGACAGACAGACAGAGACAGACACAGAGACAGAGAGAGAGCTGCGTTTTTGACATCGATCTTTTTCTGCAGAGAATGAGTAAACGATCGATCATGATCTTGTGCCTTACTCTTGCTGTGATTCTTTTGTTTTGAGCAGTTGAGTGATCAGTTTGTATTCTTCGTGTAACATCGCTGTGCTGTAAATAATTCGGCATTTGTCCTCAACGCATTGTCGACACACCGAACTCAAACTACGACGCAGAAACACAAAACAAAACGTCTTCACCCATCATCATCGAATTCATTTAGAACAAATTATATAGCGCTCCTTCAAGATACCCAGTCAGAAGCACTACTAACCTAGTCATGGCAATATAAATTAGATTTCAGCAACTTGTAAAAAGCATTGGCATTATTTCACGAGAGTAGGCGCATCTCCAATGGAAGTCCGTTCCAAGTGGATGGGGCCAACAATCGAGAATCCGCGACGTTGCACAGAAGTTGGATTGATAAAAATAACTATTAACTGAAACAGAAGCGGGATTTATGAAAACAATCTTGCTGAAATCGAAAAGAAAAGCTTAAAGCTGGATTGATAAACAATAATGTTTAATTACATAAGTTATATTGATGAAAAACAATTGAAGCGGGATTGATGAAATAAATTCCTGCCAAGACAGAAGCTGGATTGATGAGAAGAATTCTTGCAAAAATAGAAGTTGGATTGATTAAAAATGGTAATGCTGGAAAGAGCGAATAATTTACGACGCTACAATACGCATTTATCCAACTTCGAATGGTAAGTAATGGCAATGATCTAAGAATGATCCTTAAAAAAGTAATGCAGTACTGGTAAATAAGACCAAAAACGCAAAATATATCATGATTCTATAAAGCTTAGTTTAGCTCCCACTCAGCACCAAAAAAACTCACCACGGCAGGCGCAAGGAACCACCAAACTTCTCAAAGATTATGTCAGCCTAAGGAACAAAACAATTCAATAATCCATATGTAATAAAAAAAAATTCAATAATCCATACGTAATAAAGAAAAAAATTCAATAATCCATACGTAATAAAGAAAAAAATTCAATAATTCATACGTAATAAAGAAAAAATTCAATAATCCATACGTAATAAAGAAAAAAATTCAATAATTCATACGTAATAAAGAAAAAATTCAATAATCCATACGTAATGAAGAAAAAAATTCAATAATCCATACGTAATAAAGAAAAAAATTCAATAATTCATACGTAATAAAGAAAAAATTCAATAATCCATACGTAATGAAGAAAAAAATTCAATAATCCATACGTAATAAAGAAAAAAATTCAATAATCCATACGTAATAAAGAAAAAAATTCAATAATTCATACGTAATAAAGAAAAAAATTCAATAATCCATACGTAATAAAGAAAAAAATTCAATAATCCATACGTAATAAAGAAAAAAAATTCAACAATCCATACGTAATAAATTGAATCAGAAAAATAGCATCTGGATTCTTTCAGAAATTTTAAAAAGTCAAATACTTTCAAGCGCTATCAGATCTTGATATTGATCAGTCAAAGTCAATGCAGGATTCTTTGTATTTCAATAGCTTTCATTAAAAATGCATATAATTATACTGCTATCAGACGATGTGTAAATCTGCTGATTTGTAACATGCATTTGAAATTCATTGCGAACTTCGATAATTCTGGTGTGCTGTGAAAAGTCAGTACCAGTTTCTTGGTCCACTAGTGCCACTTAACGAATAACATGACAGTTTTAAAATTGTCAGTCTGCAAAAATACTCAGTATACATGTTTAATATGACTGAATGTACAGTTTTTACGCCTGAATGTATTTCTAAAACAGATCTACATCCTTCCATTCAAACTTTCAAACAGCCACTAAACAAACTTTGATGCCTAATACTTCACAGTGGACTTATGGAATAACCACAAGGCTGTAAACATTAAGCGAAACACTAGTTCTGCAGCATTGAACGGTGTCAGAAATTCATAGACCAACATTCTGACACTTACCGCAGCCTTGGGCACACACTTGGCAGAGTCAACCATATCTGGATGCATCCTACAAACAATCAGACGAAAATTAAATAAAAACTTGCTGCAAAATAGTCCGACACTGACACTGAATAATTTACTGAAATTTGCGACAAATAAACTTTCTGCATTTATCTTTCATGGGAAAGGTTCAAATCAGCAATCTCTTCCACAACATATTCAAGCAAATCCCTAGTAAAGTGTAGCCCAAATCTACTCTGCAATGTATCATATAAGTTATTCAATTGAGTATAGCATTTACGACAATTTATACAGCATCGTCGGTAGCAAGCTACTTCTACGATGCTTTACACACTGTCTAATGTCAGCACAAGAGTTCAATAGAAAGTACAGATTTAACTGTTTTCTAAGAAACAAAAGCTTTTTGTCTTCTGTATGGGCAATCAATGGAAGACTGTTCCATGCCCATGGGCAGTGTTATTTCAGTTATGGTTTTTCAGTTACAGTTTCAGTTACAGTTATCCATTTTTTTATTTTTCAGTTACAGTTTCCATTACAGTTAACTGCAATGAGATTTTGGATTTTTTGGCGATAACGAACACATCATAGTTATAAATGTTTTTATACAATACAATACAATACATCAGCTGACTTCGATGATCGCTGCTGCCACTAAACAAATTTTAATGCTTAATACTTCAGCGGACTTACAGAATACCCATGAGTCTGCAAACGCTACGTCATAAATGTCAGTGTAATTCAAAATGTAATTTATACTTGTTGTGAGAACAGATGAGCTTTGAGTTGTCGACTGGATTAACCGTTCCCATGCAATCAGCGGCCAGCCACGACTTCAACCATTCGACGTCGACCCATTCAAACGAATCGTCGCGTTCAACGTCTGACCAAAAAAAATACCAGACACTTATTATCAATCCAAAGAGAATCACAAAACAAGTAATCAAGAAAAAAATTATAATAATACTGCAAAGTTAGAGATAACAGTTAAATTAACCTTCAAAATGTAACCTGCTAACACATGATTGTATATAATTCTATACGTATGAGCACTTGCTATTGCGCCCCTCAGGATTTCTACTCAGAGGTGCCCCCGACTACAGCGCGGACACTGAAGCAGATTTTCATGCCAAAGCGCATGGGCAATTACGAGTGAAGGACTTGCGCAAGGTCAATATGTGGCAGCTTAAGGTGGATTCAAACCTGCAATCCTCCAGCTCCGTGGCATCGAACATATCCCAACACCACTGCACCCCACATTGTGTGCATGTCATTAAATAGCCATTTCTAAAAGCATAAGGCATTGATCAACAACAGATCAAAGCCAAACCATAATCAAATCAACGTTCCAATGACCTGTCCACCGATACAGAGAAACAACCTTTGGACGACAAGCAACTGAAAAAGTTAAGATTTAAGGACATAATGAAACGGTGCAAGTGGCTGAGCACTTCAGTGAGCATTTAGCACAACGAACAGATATATACTTGGAATTTCAAACATAGCTCGAGTAACAGAACATTACTAATTTTAGTAGTGACCAGAAATAAACTGTCAAACAGACAGCAACAGAGAAATCTTCCCTCTAAATGTTTGGAACGTTGCGATAAACGAACAGGTGAATTAAGCGCACCCTTCCCTTTCTGCAGTATGTCGTAAAAGCTCTTGATCATGTCCTGCCTTTCACCGTCCTTGACGAAGTAGAATTTCTGTTGGAAAACAAAGACATCATCATATTCTATAATAGCACTTGGATGTCAATCATTATATTATTATGAATCAGACATAATAACTTCTGCATGTGTTTTGGCTGGCTGTGAAGCAGAATGTTGGATTGTATCAGTTCATTTATCAAATTCACGTAGATTTAATAGGACTTATTTTTAGATAATAATTAATGTAAGCATAATTACATCACCTTAGCATAAATCAGTCAAACATGTATCCTTTCAGAAACAGTTCTTCAGGTCGCAGAATCTTTCAACACATTAACAGGACATACATTTCGAATTTAGCTAAAAAGGGAATTGTAAATTGTCGTCAAGCACACGAATGCAACGTTGAAGGGACATCTTGTGCACTGCTTAACAACCACCACAACATCTAGGTGAGAAACGAATAACTATCAAACATCAGCATTAAGCAATTAACGAGAACTCAGATTTCATCTTGCCTTCGTTTCGAGTTGCTCTTTCAAGGTCTCCTCGTACTTCAGATTGTCCTGCTTCACAAGTGCCTGTAGATGGGGCGAGAGGTTCTGCAGTGTTGTTTCTGGAGCATTCACAACTACACAACAAACAAAAACCCGTTACTCCAGAATCTTCACGCCACCAAGTCAATGCAAATAAAAACAACAAACTGAAATGTAAAGTGTCATTGCATAAAAAGATGCCATGCTCTTACAACAATATATACAGTGAAATACATTCACAACATGTAGTCGATTTATACAGACGCATCTAATTGAATTAATTCATTCTGAGAATTCGTATAGCGCCGATTCAGAGATCTATGGCTAGCAAATGAACTAGATTCTTATCAATTAACCAATTACTAAATTTCAATAGCTCTAATTCTAATCAATTAGCAAATACATTTAAGTAAATTTCAGTAGCTAATTCTAATCAAGTAGCAATTTTCAGTAGCAAATTCTAATCAATTAGCAATTTTCATTAGCTAATTCTAATCAATTAGCAATTTTCAGTAGCAAATTCTAATCAATTAGCAATTTTCATTAGCTAATTCTAATCAATTAGCAATTCTCAGTAGCTAATTCTAATCAATGCACAAATTAACTAATCAGTCACGTTTCTGCAGCCTTTCAAGAAAGCACTCAAGTTTCAAGCTCACACCAGCCATATTGCCGCATGACCGTTTGTTTAACTAACTGATCAACATGTCACATATCTACACTGTACATGTTACCACAATGCTCGTTGTCAGTGATCTTTAACACTTTAATGCCGGAAGGTATAGGATTTCCCATACATTTTACTACACTCTGGGCATCAAAGGGTTAACACCTGGATGTCTGCAGAGCAAAACTGAGTAAAATCAAGTAAAGGTGATATACATCTGTTGTTGTGCTGTCAGGTCAGGAGCGCCTCTGAGTTTATCTTGAAGTGGCACTATATAAATTCTACATCTCTCTCTCTCTTCTTAAGACCTATTTTTCTCTAGAGGTTATCGCACTGGGAGCGCTACTGAATGGCCTCGGCTGTGAGCGCCGACTGAGCGGCGCTATAGAAATTAATAATTACATTACATTAAATTCATGATTAGGATTACGAATATAAATAACTCTGAAAGATAGAAGAAATGACTCTCAACGTCTAGCATTGTTACAATAAATCAATTAATTGATTGATTGATTGATTGATGTACCCGTTGCGCTGTTCATCTTTCTGTAAACAAGCATGTATGCATTTCGAGAGTTCACCCAGCCTTTAATTGGTTTTGGTTTCTTCCCCGAAGTCTTGCCTCCATCTGTTCAAAGACAGTTTCAAATAACACTGACATGAGAGCTGTGTTTTGATGGCATAGCATAACCGCTGCTAAATTAATTGTTTCAGACGTTACTTAGTATGAGATCATTACAGGGTCAATGAAATCTTCAAAACGTCGACATCATTGCTAATATTCTGCAAACACAGCGCTGTACAAACACACACGCACACATTTATAATCCTTCATTGACATTTCGACCCGACTATTAAAGTTGTGAGCTCTGATTTTATCACATGCAAAAATTTGCAAAGAAGGCAATTGGTTCAGAACAACATAAACCAAAACACAGTAAGTGGTAAGCTTTAACAGTCAAAGTTACCGTGCTTTGGTTTTTTGGGGGCATACAGCGAGATCATAACGAAATCTCACAAATACTAATCCATTGACACGACCCATACCACAATCACTTTGCTGGGTATGGGGCGCAGTGGTGTAGTGGTGGCATCGTTGCCTTGGAGCCGGAAGGTTCGAGGTTCGAATCCACCTCGCCGCGTAAAGGACCTTGGGCAAGTCCTTCACTCACAACTGCTCAGTGCTTCGGCGTGAAACTCTGATGCAGTGTCCGCTCTGCATTCGGGAGCGCCTCTGAGTAGGAGAGCTTGAAGGGGTGCTATAACAAGTGCACATACAAACAAACAAACAAAACGACCGCTCAGCAGCTAGTCTACAATTCATAGCATAAAGCATGCACTCTATCTGCTGTCCGCTGCAGCAGCTCAATAACAAATCACATCAGAATAATTTGTATTAAATTAACAATCAAACTAAGATCACACCGGCATCTGAGCAATCATCGATGTCCACGCGAAATTTATCGTCTCCCAGCTTCTCCACCTCCTCGTCGTTAAGCCTGTACGTCCCCTGCGTACTGCTGTCCTTGATGAGAGCGACGTAGTGACCGCTGTGGGCACCAGGACCACGGTGGATTAGAACGGACACCAGGTCGTAGGTCATATCGTTCCCTACTCTCTTCGAACCATCTGGAAAACACATCAAGCTCTTTCCAGTAATGCAAACCATAAATAATAATAATAATAATAATAATAATAATAATAACAATGACGATTTCTATGGCACCGTAACACAGCCGTGCCGTTACAAGGGCGCCTCACATACTATACTACTAAACAGCAGGATAGGCCATACAAAATAAATGTCTTGAGTCCAGATTTGAAGGAGTCAACTGAGTCAGCCGCTCACAGGGCAGGAGGAAGACTTTGCCGGCCACTGAGAAAGCGCGGTCACCAAAGCGGGATCTCATCCGGCGTACGTAAAGATCGCTTTTGTCGAGCGACGATCAAAGTAGCAACACGGAAGCAGATGAGTGCGTCCCAGTACAGTAATTAACAAATGTTGCTGGACAATTGCATGGCTCTTTTTTTGTGTATTAATTAATCAAACATGACATAAAAAGGATCCGCTTAATTGCCGCTATTAGATTAAAACAGGGGTGAAAAGAGGGGTGCTAAGAGTCTTTTAACATGGCCTTTCTCCTATTGGCAGAAGGGCCAATAGGAGAAGGGAAAAGTCTTTCCTGGTCTTCTTCTCGTCCGTCCACAGAAATCATAACTTAGCAGCACAAACAAAAGAAACTAAACCTTGCAGTTTACATTACAGCTCCGTTACATAGATTGTATTGTTACTATCAGATTGCACTCAAGTAGTAGTGATATGAGGTTCATTTATTTTGAACCATGCAATAAGATAGCATAGATTAACCGTTTACATATTCCGCTTATGGCAGTTAGGTTCCAAAGCTACAATGGCCCTTGCCATAACATCATATACAACTGAGAAATGAGGAGTTCTTAATGTATGTGTGTGCGCGTGTGTGTGAAGAACATAAAGAACAGACCTGGATTAGTCATATACTGATTCATGTCGAGCGTCTGTGGGAACTGAATATAGGTTTGCAACTTCTTCTTGTTCTGAGTTTGTCTACGATTTAAAAACAAAACAACACAGTTACAACAGACGAACAAATTTGATATACACGGTGATTTAAAAATTTCTCTCCTTTAGACTTCTGGGTGTACATAGAACAGGTATTCGTCACTTGCTGGTCGGCAAATGACACCGACGAGTTACCAACGGTCAAGGTCACTTCTTCCCTAGACCCACATCACTCCTCTTCTGCTAAGATTAAAATTACCTGGCCCCACATTATTATACCATCAGAACCAAAATCATACAATCATACATATCACTGGAGTTAAAACAGACAACTAAAAAATTCCAACTTTAAAACACAAGAAATATATGTATACAAAAACTAATGTCAATACTACAATCAATTTCATATGACCGCTGCCATTTGCCACAGAATGCAACTAGTGAACAAATGAAGTTGACCTCACTTCTCAGGAGCACATAATTAATTGCTAAAAATCAACAGCAACTTAACCCTTTACAGACCAATGTGTACTAAATGGTATTGGAAAATCCTATGTACCCCCGCGATTGGTAAAGAGTTAAATAGGGGTCGTTACCTGTCGAAAACGAATCGAAGTAGCTGGAAATTGAGAGTCGACGGGAGATCAAGCAATCGGATCCGACGGACCGCATCCTGCTTCTTTCGACAGTGCTGACACGAATACTGATTCTCGCCATCTAAAATCTCTTCCTGAAACGAAATCATAGAAATGCTACAATCCAAAGTCCTATAAGCTACAGCACGAAAATTCTAACAGGCAAAGAAAAACAATCAACATGACCTCAACATTCAACAACAAAAAAACGCCTATAGATAGACAACTGGTTCCCCGCTCGCGGACTGCTATCCGACAGTGTAGTTCGTTCTCTGTTGCTGGTCCTACCACCCGGAATTGTCTCCCTGTTACACTGCGTTTAATTCCCAGAGGTCACTCCGCTCTGTTCCTTAAGAACCAACAAACTGTTTTATTTAGCCGTGGTTGGGCCGGGAGCGCTTCTGAGTAACCTACCTTGAAGAGGCGCTATATAAATTTCCGAAATAAATAAACTAGTACAATAAGTACAAGCATCACACTGAATGTCCAGCAAAGTAGCGAGGGGCTATCCATGTAATTACGTATGCACGGATGGTCACGGGCATTAAGCAATTTGCATACAAGGGAAGAAGGGTGTCTTAGCAAAATGTATGTACGCAAAATAATGTCTAATTATGATGCCCATATTAGCCTATTTCTAACTCCGTATTATCCTACAGTCATCCGATGGCATTTGACTACATTAAAATTATATTCTCTTCAGATCTGAACAGTAAACCATAATAGTTCACAAATTACAGTGAGCAAATATGATATTTAAACAAATAAATAATATTAGCCTATGGTAAAATACATGTTTCATAGATGACTTTAGCTAAATAGCCTTTGCAAAGGATGTGAGGGGAGAGAAACTCATTTGTATGCATGCATGGGGGGCAAATTAAAAATGTATAGGGGTAGAAAATACGATTTTTCACGTAGTAATATATGGATGGTCTCTTATCAATATCCCAAAGAACTCAGCACCATTGAAACGAAAACTAAACTTGAAAGACGGTTCAAATGCAACAGATTTCAACCTGAAGGAATTCGCTCAAGCAGTCATCTAAAGTCGCGTGACCCTTGATGTTGAGGTCAATCTCGTAGAACTTTGAACCGCTCAGCGACTGCTGACCGCAACCGTTGCATCTGTTGCAACAAAAATAACAACAAAGCGTCATCTGATAGTTGCATTGCATCTGTTGCAACGACGACAACAACAACAACAACCAAGCGTTATCCGATAGTTGCATAAATTCAGTTCAATGTCCCAACGTTGCTCTTATGAAACACTACAAGTCCTAATAAAAGAATTAGTTATGCATTTTCTAAACTGCAAGCATTAAATATATATATATAATAATATACACACACACACATTATATTTAGACACGCTAATTCGCATCATAGATATTAATATACATATATGATATATATCCCCAATCACGAAAATGAAGAGCTTGGAGAATTTCTGGGCATCCCGTATAAACGGAAATCATTTCTTTTTAAATCTCTAAATAAATAAATATGCAACATTACACAATAAAAAATTAATAGAAATACAGTCAAAATTAGTGTCATAGTATATACATAATCTATACTTAAAATGTTAAAGAAATACGTTGATTATATGAGTATATATAAAGACCTTGTAGCGTATACGTAACGTCCCACGAACTGATGCTGGATGAGGTTCAAGCCCTGGTAACAAGGCCTGGCTGGTAGCTGATCCTCAATCAAGGAAATGAAGAGCTTGGAGAATTCCTGGGCATCCTGTGTAAACAGACATCATTTAGAACTCTTTAATGTCCATATAAACAATTATGTTACATTACATAATTAAAAATCATTTTAATATCTAAGAAACAAATTTATAGCACCTGAAGTGCTCAAATGCTCAAACACAGAAGCTAATCAATTAGATATATGCTAATCAAATCAATTAGCTAATCTGATGCTAATTCTAATCGTAAATCGGTTTGCTGATAGATTAGATAGACTTACTTGCTCATTTAGCTAAAATCTGTTTCAAACTTCCAATTATTTGTTCATGGTTATAAACAGAGGAACCAGTGCCAGTTCTTATTTCAACACGTAGTTCTGGATGCCACTAACAATGGCTGTGCCAACAGCTGATGATAAAAAAAGTTTCTGATGCTTCAGAGGCCTTCTGTTTCCCGGGTATTGACTGCTGAGAGCGCCTATGAATCGTCATTCTGTGAGAGGCGCTATATAAATCCAAAGATATCCTTCACTCTCAATCACAAAATCCTTCCTTCCACAATAAACACTCAGTACGAAATCAATTTAGACTTGAACAACAGCGTTCAGTCGTTCACTCTCATCTAATCTACGATTCCTGCGTTCATTGGTCATGCGTAAATAAACAAATTTAACGAAAATAAACACCTGCTGCTGTGACGTATCAAGCTTCAAGCACTCAATGAACGACGAAGGATCAATGAACCTGAAAGAGAAATAGACTTTATGTTGGTCCTGAAACCCACAAATGAAAAATCTGTTAAAATTAACTTTTCACTTGTACACTTATTAACTTGTGCGCCAGAAATGACTGCTAGCGGTAAAGAAACAACTAGCTATAGCCAAACAAGCAATTCGTCCTCAGACTCCTCACTGTGTAACATGGTGTTTGAATTAATCTGGAAATTTATATAGCCCCTTTATCGTAAATGCGTGAAGCATCAAGCTTTCAATATAGACAGAAAATGTTCAGTCATCCAATCCAAGAAGCGGCAAGTGCCTTCTCCCGCCTCTGCAATCGGCACCGATGAATGCTTTGTCGTTAGATAATAACAGGGAAACGTTTGATCGAAAAGTAAAATCGCAGCAACCAACTCACGGGCGATCGCTGAACAGCAGGAGAGCAAAGATGAGCTGCAGATGGTCGAGCACAGTCACTGGTTCCACACAATTTTCAGCTGAAATTGAAAAAAAGAATTAAATTCACAAAAGTTTTAACAACTTCACCCGAAGCCCGTCCATGCAGAATCACTTCGGCCGAGTCCAAATGTATGCACTAAGGCCTTGCAAAACATAATTTCCCATCCTAAGATTGGTTACGTACCGACTTGGTCTTTCAAAACTTTAAACGAGAATTCTTATAATATTTGATCCACTGCTGTAGTTTAAGTTTCAGTAAATGCTTGAGCAGTTTAACTGTTTAATCACGTCAGGGCAGGTACCGTTCAATTTCGTTCAAATAAAATGAAGACAGTTGCATGAGCTAAACGCCTCTCACTGCTAGAGGACTCAAATACCTCTTTTCTTCAACTCAAGTTACATTCCTCAAAATAAATTCATGCTGCAGCAAAGATCAAGTTTTCTTTACGAACGTCATACGTACATGATCCGTCTCCAAACGAACTTGGCTGTCCTCTCTTATTGTCCGTATACTCAAGGATCCCTCTCCGGAACTCTGGATTATGAAACCAGACCTGTCCAACATGATAATAACCAATTTGTAATGTAATATAAATAAAAACCTGTAATGCACCTTCAAGCAGACATGCAGGTGCCCAAGTGCTCATACATACATACATACATACAGTCTAGACAGCTGTCAACCTATTCAACGTTCCTGGTCTTCAGCTGTACTGAATATTCACATAAAGCCAATGACAGCAATGACTCAATCCACTTGGTGTATAATAGGGCGCTCGGATCCATCAAAGCAAGTACCATACACTACGGTATCTGAAAAAGAACACTACGAGCTGTGTGTACTTTCAAAAGCTAAAACTACGATGAAATGAACAAGACGGTACCTGAAGGAACGTATTTGCATAGCATGTCGCACCAAGATTTTTCAGACCAATGAATGTCCCCTGAAAGTAAACACACAGCAATTTTTAAGCAATATTCTGTGCTGTTAACAATCTAACCACAGTTAGCTGCATGATCTGAACCTGACAAAATCAATTAGGCCTTAAAAAAGTTGTGTTTCCGGTAACAGAGCTAAAAAAAATTGGGTAGGTAGGCCGGAAAAATTTTTTATTTTGGGAAAATATTTTTATACAGTGATTATCCGAAAAATTATACTCCACGACTTTTTTTGCACAAAGGTACACGCTGCAACAAAGTACGTGTTCTAAGCAAGTATAAACTGCCTATTTCCCCGACTGTCTGCACCTAAAACTGCTCTAGAAAGCAGTACTATTAATTTCATTTTGTTGACGTCTTTTCTGTTATGTCAATACAAATGTTGAAAAAATATTTTAAAAAATAAAAGTAAAAAATTTTAAAAAAATTTATTTTTATTTTTTTGTTACAAAATTATTTGAGTTGCGGCAATAAAAGAGGGTCGGTCGGGTTAGGCCTAAAAAAATATGTTGTGTTTCCGGTAACAGAGCTAAAAAAATTGGGTAGGTAGGTCGGAAAAATTTTTTATTTTTTAAAATATTTTTATGCAGTGACTATCCGAAAAAGTATACCCCACTAGTCTTTTTTGCACGCTGAAACAAAGTACGTGTTCTAAGCAAGTATAAACTGCCTATTTCCCGACTGTCTGCACCTAAAACTGCTCTAGAAACAGTCCTATTAATTTAATTTTGTTGACGTCTCTTATGTTATGTCAATACAAATGTTAAAAAATATTTTTTTTTAAATTAAAAAAAAAATTAAAATAAAATAAAAAAAATTTAAATATTTTTTTAATAAAATTTTTTTACAAAAATATTTGGGTCGCGGCCGTAAAAATGGGTCGGTCGGGTTACCGGAAACACAACAATTTTTTTTTACGCCTTACCGGAAACACAACAATTTCTTTGGCCTTAAATGATGTTAGATCACATAGCATCTGTGGTAGGCTTGAACATCACTGACTTAACCACGGGAGTGGCTTCTAGCAATATCAGCTATAGTAAAACTTAAACGACGAGAAGGTACTGAAATCAACTGGGAAAAAATGCAACTCGTTATCAAAGTGCAAATGAAAATTTCTTTCTAACAGGCAGACAGAAAATGGAAATATTTTCAACAATTGAGGAAAATTCATATTTAAAGGAGTACTTACCGGTGCCCTTATTCCATGGTTGGACTCTGCCAAAGCTTCTTTCAGATCCTCTTCAAGGTTTTTCTCGATCCATGCTTTCTCACCAAGGTAGTTGTAACAATTCGGATTGCCTATGCAATTCTTGCTGTCAAATACATAAATTAAAATCTACCGCATTAGGATAAATACATAATTGTCAATATAAAATGAAAATCCCTGTAGAGGACCAGCCACCCTAGGACCCCTGAAGATGCTCTGCCTAGCAGAAGGTGTCTAAAAACCACGGCCATGACCTGCTTTCCTGTTTCAGAGACCAGACCAATGTCTGATAAGGAATCTAGTATGATGTCTCTGATTGGCTCTGTAGATTTCTTGTGTAGAAGACGTAGTCGTGCAAGTGTTCAGTTAAGTGACTATTTGCCCAATTCTTGTGATGTATAATACATGTATGTGTGGGGCTCCTTTAGACAGAAACGTAGAAGATCTTACTAGTTTTCTGGTAGCAAGCTGTAGGACAGTGTAGGTTTGTTGCCACAGGAGTCAGGCATACCACAAATGCAAATAATTAAGTCGATTAGCTTAACATTGAAATACCTTGGTTACATGACGCAGAATCGTTAGCGATTTGACATATCACACAAAAATATACCCAGTATGTCTCGTCATTTTAAAGAAATCAAAGTCATTCAGCGTAGGTTAGACTCTGATTAGTTGTATGTGACTTGTGGATTGATGTATGTCTATTCCTGCAGTGAAGGCGTTTTTAAATCCATATCTTGGTATTCGTTTTATTTCCAGTGAACTAAGATCTAAATACTCTCTAAGTTTAATTGTCAAGTAAAGAAATTATTAAATCTTTGTCCAAGCCGCCAACTATTCCTTCCAGTTGGACTGGGAAGCTAAATATTCTCCATTTTCCGACCTACTTTAAGTCGGAGGGAAGTACTGTCGAGGCTGCAAGAGAAGAATTGAGTACTGAGAGGAGAGCATTGACACTGTCTATGTAAGAGAGAGATGGATCTTAGAATGGTATCACCCTCTAGACCTGAAGAGGATAAATCAAGGACCCCTGTAGCTATAATGCTACATAGAATCCTCATTCGTTGGGAGAGTTTCCACACGAAAGCCAACATGGTCAGACATGGCATGCCTCTGGTCTTGCTTCTGGTATAATACACTGTGTCTGGAAAAAATCCCAACACCTCATGATAACGATTAAAAAAACTGGTTAATAATATATAAAAAATTAAATTCCAATTTTTTTATTCTGACATACACTATGGAACTATAATTTGTGTTCAAAATTTAAACAATTTTGTCTTCATAGGTAAGCTGGATGCCATTTTCTTGCAACTTAAGTTTCTTTACAAAATAAAAAATCAAATAAGTCACAAAATTTAAGGTAATTTGAAATGAGAGCTGTTAATAAATTGCAAAGAATTTTTTTAAATTATGTCAGGATCAAAAGGTTTTGACATTTTTCAAATTGATTATTATCTATTATTAGTTTCTTCATCCATATCTTAAGGGTTGGGTTTTTTCTAGACACTGTGTGTAATACGTTCGTTCATTTGAAAATGGGGAAAATCTGGGGGACTAACCGCACCCAGTTGAAGCACATCAAATAGAAAAAAAATTAGTGTGAACAAAACAAAGTCACTGAAGACATTGCAAATGGAATGCTAGGAATAAAGTTATAACATCCCTTATTGGAATAATGAATGGATTCCAGCTAGAGCAAAAGTTATAAGGGTTTTTCTTATTTATTTATTTCTCACATTTGCTATAGCGCCCCTTCAAGCTATCTATTCAGAGGCGCTCCCGACTACAGTTCGGAAACTGCATTGATTTCAAGCCGAAGCACACGAGCAATTGCAGGTGAAGAACTTGCTCAAGGTCCGAAAGCGGTAGCTTGAGGTGGATTCGAACCTGGAACGCCCAGCTCCAAGGCACCGAACCCAGCACCACACAACCCGCTCCCTCCTTAGTAAGAGCAAAGAACATGGAAGGAGTGGCCAGCTCCAATTCAAATAAGGTATATCAGCGAGTTTCCCTCTAAGCACTCATGAGGGGCATTCGCAACCAGTTTCTCCACATCCACCCCAATCCAGTGGCACTGTAATGACTGATTAATTATTATTAGTAGAGTGAGAAGGGAATGGAGGGTAGGGGTGGAGTCGATATGGGTTCTTTACACCTAGCAACAAATATACACAACATAAAAAAATATATAAAACATGCAAAAATGATATACTACACTGACTCTTCATAATCAAGACCTGTGGCAAAGTGGGCAACTGTCAGCATTTCAGCTTTACACAGATCTCTGCATTTAACAGAACTTTATATTCACTACACTATAACTTTTGTCAACAGCAGTACTAACGCGGCATGCCTGTCTCCAAACGTAAACCAACTTGCAGAGCTGATAATAACAACAAAACACACGTGCAATTAAAAGCCGTAGACTTAATCATGGTGTCGATCCCTCCTGTGCTCTTCGCAATACACCAATTTTAAAAGCTGTAGACTTCATTTATGTCATCTACCCTCCTGTGCTCCATGCAATACACCAATTAAAAGCTGCATTTGTGTTCATGTCATCTATCCCTCATGTGCTCTATACCAGCGGTTCCCAACCCTCATCTCTCAAAAAAATTAACAAAAATATATTAAAAACTTACAATTTGGACAGGATGGAACACATAATTATTTTCTATTACAATTTCTTGATGTTTATAAATAACATCAAACATTCTATTTTGAATCAATTAAAACAATTTTATATGCTTTTATTTAACCAAATTTTAGCCTTGTGGCCTCTTAATATCTTTCAACTAAGAAAAAGTGGTCCTTGTGTCCTCCAACTTAGAAAAAGTGGCCCAAAAGTCAAAAAAGGTTGGAAACCACTGGTCTATGCAATACACCAATTAAAAGCCGACACCAATTAAGCGCTGACACCAATTAAAAGCCGACACCAATTAAAAGCCGACACTGATTAGTTAAAAGCTGTAGACTCAATTCATGCAAAATCTATCTATGCTGCATGCAATAAGGTGGCCAACAGGTTAGAACTTGTAACGCAGGGCTCAAACCTCCAATCAGACATGTGATAATAATCACCATGTCACGAGGATCTTGATCACTCACATTTGTTCAGCACCCTCATTTCAGTCATTTAATTTCTAAGTCGAATGCAGTGTACTTCTAAACTTTGGAGGGACAATATTCAAATATAGTTGCATTGTATTCTAATACAAATCCTACAGAACTTAGAGGTTCACATTGAAACAAACTGGCATGCTATTCAATTGCCACTAACATGCAGTCAGTACTAATTCTAATATTGCAAAGATTAAAAAGTTAAGATGCAACTAACATGCATGAATCATTGAAAAATAAGCAAGTAGCATGAGATAAACAGCACTGCTACCCACCAACATATGCAGAAACTCATCAATATTGCCTACTAGTGCGAGCAGGACACATTGCCGGGTTTCCTAGACAAGCTTTATCAAGGTTTCAAGGCCACTGATTAAACATGTAGTAAGAGAGTTTCCACAGAGCGCTGACTTGTAGCAACATCTGCCGAGTCATCCAGAATTTTCAGGGCCTGGTTCTGTTGTTGGGTTCTTGCGCATTTCAAAGCCCTGAAATTGCTTCTATTTCTAACCTTTTATATCATTCATTCATTCATAAAACTTATATAGCGCCCCTTCAAGAAGCCTACTCAGAGGCGCTCCCAGCCCATATCGTAACAGTTTGATTTGCAATGCTAACCCAACTTTGGATGACGTGCTCTGGCGAAATCCGTGTTCGTTTATCTGGTTATTTAGACCAGACTTCATATCACGCAATTGAAAGTAAACATATATGAACTTTTAAAAATGTCCATATCTCGGAACTGAAATGACATTTTACACCAAAGATAGTTGCATCAACTTAGAAGTTCACTGCGGAACATTCTGTACAGTGTTGCATTCACAAGTATTTAGTGGGACAGACAATTACGCACACATATACACACACAAACGCTTCACCCTACTAGAGTTGCTTTAGAAGTGTTTAAATACAATGCATATAAAAATAATAGTTAAGATTAAAATATTAAAGAGACTCACCGACAGGAACAAGCTGGACACGGTGGAATTATGCAACGATAAGCCGTCCGTATATGTTCCAAGGTCACTTCGTTAGGACTGGTTTGTTCTGCCCACTGCCAGGCCTGCTTATCAAGTACTTGCTTTGGGGCCATCGTCTCAAAAAGCCAACTCAGCCAACTCTAACAGAAAAAAGTATGTTCTGCTTAGTTTAAGCCAAAGACAGTGTTCAACACAAGCTGTGATATTTAAATATTACTTCAATGTATAATAACAATGTTTTATATTGTATGTCTGATTGTGCATTTGCAAGTGGAGCAATAAAGAATATACTTATTTACTTAATTACATATCTTATACTATAAATTTGAGATCTGTATATATGTCCGTCCCAAGAAAGGATCCGAGACCGCTTCATTACAAACGTCCAAACATTTTTTTAATCCTCTTATGCGAAACTATACTAACAGAACAGACAGCCTGCAATAATTTCAAAGCAATGCATTACATCAGACCTTCTGGAGTGGAGGGTTGGCGAAATCCAAAATTTAACAGTCAACGCTAGGTACCCCAGAGGAATAGTGTCGTAAACCCAAATTTCCCGAGCAACACCGGGTCCCACATCTAGCAATCCATAAACATGAAAGGGTTATCACTGACTGATAAGATAAAGTTGTGTAATTTTCATCAAGGAAACACTGCTTTTTGCAACACATGCATATGCTGTTAGCATAAAGTTTAGACCAGAGGTTCCTAACTCGTGGCCTGCAAGCCAAAAGTGGTCCGCCAGGTCTAAAAAATGGCCCTCATCTCTCAAAGAAATTTTTTTTAAATATGAAAAATTGACAATTTGGACAAGATGGAACCGATAATTTTTCTAATGCAAATTATTTTATTCTGACGTCTAAAAATAACATAAAATATTCTATT
Organism: Lumbricus rubellus; assembly: GCA_945859605.1. Lineage (NCBI taxonomy): Eukaryota > Metazoa > Annelida > Clitellata > Crassiclitellata > Lumbricidae > Lumbricus > Lumbricus rubellus. Next base: position 28,375,199 of record OX243819.1, on the reverse strand, counting down.
TTGAATCAATTATCAAAAATTCGTTTTGGGTATTCGGGTCTCAGGGATTCAGGCATCATCCAGGATAACACCTCAATAATTAACTGAAAAGTGAGAATGGTCGATGAAATGAGGTCGAAATGTACAACGTGAACATTCACATTTATTTTACATTTATACATGTGTATCAATTGAACAGCCAAAAGGGTTTATGCAGAAACATATGCATCTAGAACGGCTGCCTTGAAGTAGTTAACGTAATTTTTCTCTCAAAGTGCAATCCCTTTTCGAAGATATGTACAGCATTGGCTGGCTGGTTGGAGCCGCAGTTTAAACGAAATCATGCGGCAACAAGGGTAACTGACGGCAGCAGAAATTATTTGATATAACCCAGCATATTGGACAATTTGATGGCTGCCTTTTAAATACTTACCTGTAGGCCGTGTTGATTTAATGTTACGATAAACCTGAGCGATAATAAAAGATCCTGCAAGAAGTATGGCAATTTTACCTACGTTCTCAGCGCGTCCAGCCACAAAACTCTTAATAATGAAAAGCTTCAAATTGATGCGATACCTTAGGTTTCTCGGATGCCTTGCAATTTAATTATAAACCAAAAAACAATTAAGTGATAATATTCGGCTTCGAAAAACTCATCTTTCCCAGTGTTATGATTGGTTGAGAAAAATCTTCCCGCGACTGTAAAACATTGCACAAATGATCGCAGCCCAATAAAAAAAACTTGCTTCGAAATTGTACTTACCAGGGCCGTATATTATTATGTGAATGGTACTTACCATTCAAATCCAGCGAATACTCGCAGATAGCCGTTCTAACTATAGATCAAACCAAGGAACTTGTCTATGGTTACCAATTTGAGAAAGATACGACCGCGGCCTATAGTGCATTAATCTTACGGTGAATCTAAACGGTGATGTCGCTAATAACTTGTAATTTCACTTCATATAAAAGAACTTGCTTATGGTCAGAGTTCGAGCACAAGTTTTGTTAAGATATGAGCGCTGTTCTCACTGAGTTTAATTGATCTTAAGGTAAATCCTAACGGTGCTGGTATCTGAGAACTACAGGGTCTGCGCGCAGACTATGAGTCTATGACGCAACATAGAAAACGTCTTTGATACGTCACTGGCATTGTTAGCTAAACATTTCTATAGCGCTTCTTAACATTGCAGAGAATAGCCCACTGTTACAGTAATCGTCTGTAAAAAAGCAATTATAGCTTTTATCACTGCATTATAGACCATAATTTTATCAGCGCATGGGGTCATCTGAAATACAGATATTAAATTGAAGACCAAAATTATATTATTTAATTGAAGTTGCTGGAAGACAATAGAAAGGAGAGGAGACGTTCTACCATAGTCAGGCTCAGCTCGTTTCAGCCATGCTGAGAAAGAGACACAACCAAAGCCACTACATCAAACACATTAAAAAGTTTCAAACTTATAATTAATTGTAAGAATCCATCGCATACTTCATTAGTGACATTTGATTGGACTGTAAGGTAGGTTGAGTAAAGAAATGGAATATGTGTAGAATTTGTGGGGCGCGGTGGTCTAGTGGTGGCGTCGTTGCCTTGGAGCCGGAAGGTCCGAGGTTCGAATCCACCCTCAAGCCGCGTAAGGACCTTGGGCAAGTCCTTCACTTACAATTGCTCAGCGCTTCGGCGTGAAACTCCGATGCAGTGTCCGCTCTGCATCGGGAGCGCCTCTGAGTAGAAAGAGCTTGAAGGGGCGCTATAACAAGTGCACATACAAACAAACAAAATCAAAAGTTTTCGTGAAATAGTCTAAGAAGTAATCTTAATTTGTTAAATAATGTATTTAAAAGTATTTTGAACACTCAAATAAAATTGTCCAGAAATGTAAAATACTACTCGGTACTTCAATATAAAATACCGTTTTGAAACAGTATTTTATACATACATGGAACAAATCACAAAAACTGATCCAGACCAAATCCATTTGAAGCATAGGTTGTTTTAAACAGTCAGTTGCTAAACAAGCCATAATTTTAAACAGTCAGTTGCTAAACAACCCGTAATTTGAAGAAAAAATCAGTTGCAAAACAAACCGTAATTTAGTAAAGTCACTAGGGTCATACCATTCGAACTTCATACCGGTATCAATCATTCACCACAATGAAACAGTTCACTGATCAAAAGGCTGTAAAACTAACAAAGAGTGCATACAGACAACATTTTTATACAATGAAAACACTATAAAACAATCCATTTAAAAGCAATTCCAATGCATCATCTGTTAATCACTTCACGCCGCAAAAGCTATTTCCAAACTTTCAAGAATACTGACACATCATCACATGATATTCTGCTAACACGGTTTAATGTTTCTTACATAATATTATGCAGAACATAGAGCCATTATCCAGTGCTAAGCATCATTAACCCTTTAACAACCAGCGTGCACTAAAAATGCATTGACAACATATGTAGCTGGTCGATAATGGGTTAAAAAAAGATGGACTTCATAATTACACCGTGACCATCACCAGTGAGGCTCAAACCTGCTCAACATATCACAAAGGTTCCAATCAACTTCACCTGATCTAATGTTTTCATAATTATTGCTGTCAAATTAATTTTAGAATGAATAAACTATTCAAAATCACTGCACAAAATGGTTTAAACCAGGGATTGGTTATGTTTTCATTAGGCAGCTTAGTTGGTGCAACAAAGGCAACATAAATAGGAATAAATAATGTAAAAGTGGCATACTCTGGAAATTGGGTTGCGGATCCCTGGCTTAGACCTTCAAACTAACATGATCATTGATCAATCAGTGCAATCTGTTGTATTAATGTAAAAATTGTAAATGTTTATTGGTGCCTGATGTAAAAATGATCAAAAAATTCACACTTGGGAAGAACAAACTATGCAAGAGGCATAATATAAGACCGACCTATATAAAAAGCCATAGTGTGCCTTGTTACAAGTAGTTTTGCACGTCATAGTGTAGATGATAATTTTCAGAAGTTTCAACTGAAGCTACATGGATTATTATCAAAACAAAAGTGATGGCTCAATTCTTGTATACAGCTTCAATTTAATATCTCTTCGCTTCAGGATATTAGTCTAAATTGACTTTGTCTCCCAGGAGTTTTCTTGAAACTGGACAATTATTAAAACAACGATCAAGCATCCACAACAAGAGTACCACGACGTTCAATTTCTATTGCCAACAGATAATCTTTAATCAGATCAACAATGACCTCGTACTATCAATTTTATTTCAGCCGACATCAATTGTCCTAATAAATTTGATTGAACTACATAAACAACGTCCACAGTGCGGCCATTTTTTCTTTACAACAATAAAGCATTCAAATTTTATCAGTTTGAACTCTGCAGACATCATCTGAACTATTCTACCTTTGGCTATAATATGTTCTTAAAAGCACTATGACCACGAGAGATTGAAAGCCCAGTGTTGAAAATGATGTTCTAAACGGCATCTTCGATGTCAACCACTTTTGCGACTGGCATCTTGCAAAAGAAGCACTCGTTTTTATTCATGAGGTGCTGAGTAATGCAGGATCTAAAACAGAGACAGAAAATAAGTAAGAATGAATATTCTTTAAGAGAACAATTGTTATCCACACTTTGGTGAACAAACAACATAGAAAGGATCACGTACTAGATAATTTTATATACACTAGACTTGATATAACATTCTTCGCCACAAGAATTCTTAAATCAAATGATGCAGATTTCAAACTTAGGACACCGACAGAAAATGACTTTGCTATAACATGTGGGGCGCGGTGGTGTAGTGGTGGCGTCGTTGCCTTGGAGCCGGAAGGTTCGAGGTTCGAATCCACCTCGCCGCGTAAGGAACTTGGGCAAATCCTTCACTCACAATTGCTCAGCGCTTCGGCGTGAAACTCCGATGCAGTGTCCGCTCTGCATTCGGGAGCGCCTCTGAGTAGAGAGAGCTTGAAGTGGTGCTATAACAAGTGCACATACAAACAAACAAACATTCTATGCAGACTCTTTTTCTGTTGCTATCAAAGACAGCACTGCAGCAAGTTTCCGTTGTACCAACACTTGCAAACCAATCAGACTAAGAACAATATCCTGGCTTCTAGTAACATACATGTAACTAATTAGGCATAGAAATAATTATTTATGCCAAATTGTAAATTATCTTAATACTTAGTTTCATGACAGAAGACTGTAAATAAAACAGCCACAATCCATAAGTGCACCATCCTAATACTAAAACTGTTCATAAACATCACAGATAATTTTAATAAATCACGGTAAGCATTATTAAATTATTAAATGATTACTGTACACTTACCGACATGACTGATGCAAGCAAGGCAGAAATTTGACAGTTTTCGTAAGAGCATAGCATATGCTGCATAGCATATCTTCTTCAATATCCTACAGAAGAATAGAAATGGTCTTGAAATAGTTAATGGCGCTACAAAAACATACTCTGATTCATTCATTCATTCATTTGGACATTTATATAGCGCTCCAAGTAAAAAAACTATTCAGAGGCGCTCAATGCTCATATACATTGACGATGCATGCACGTTGCACAACGCACATATAATAAATTCATGGAACTTCAGGAAAATGAAGAGTAGCACCATATATGCTGAAAGGGGGTCCTCTTAATTCCTTTTGCTGCTACCATGAAGAATCGAGCCCGCTCTGTGTTTGGCCCAGTGGTCTGGAATGGCCGCGTTTTGAGCTATGCCTACACCCCGGAACTCTACCAGGATCCTTCCTTACTAAACGTTCAATTCCTTTTGGGCACACTGAAGTCAGGAATGCCTCTGAGCAGTTTTAAGTAAGTAAGCCGTTTATTGACAAAGCATCAAACACGTACAAAAGAGCAGTAATCAGTACAAATTCAATGACTTTCGAGTGATCGGTGCATAAGTCAAAGGGTCAATCCAAAAAGGTCGTATGGACCCGCTGAGGCTGGATTGACCCTTCCTTTCTCAATAACATTTGGCTATTGTAAAAAAAACAGTGCAAAGCACAACATCTTACACATGAAACGAAAGCAAACTGAAATGAAATGACACACAGATTTCAAAACAAAACAAAAAACAAGAAAAAAACAAATTATGACCAATTGTTTAAATCTAGTAAACAGAGATTAAACAGTCTTTTAATTTTTTCTTAAACATGTTAATGGTGGGTATAAGTGTAATATATTTTGGGAGGTTATTCCATATCATAGGGCCAGAACATTTAATCGAAAATAATTTCATCCTAGTATGTGCAACATCGGTGCGGTAGTGTAACAGAGTTCTAGTGAAATGGTTATGTACAGCAATTCCCTGACAAAAATAACCATCAAATGTCCTAGGCAACAATTTGTGATGATAGCGAAACATGAACAAACTGATTTGAAACTTATATATATCTGATAATCGTAGTATGTTATAGGTTTGATAAATTGGTTTGGTACTGACAGACCAGCATAATAAGAAAATAGTTCGAATGGCACGTTTTTGCAAACTCTCCAATTTTTTAAAATAAAAACTATAAGTTGAGGCCCAGCAAATGTTACAATATGACAAGTATGGAAAAATTAAGGAATAGTATAAGCCTTGTAATGTAGCTTGAGAGAGACAGTGACGGATTCTTGATAGCACGCTAATATTTTTTGCTATTTTTTTAGATATCTGCTTAATGTGTTCTTTCCAGGTGAGGTGCTGGTCCAGATACACACCTAAAAATTTACATGATTCAGTCGGCATAATCATTTGACCAACCATTGTCAATCTGTAATCACACACTGGCGTTAGTTTACGGCGGGATCCAAAAAGAATAAAGTTTGTTTTATCAATATTAAGCGATAATTTGTTAGCTCTAAACCAGGAAGAAATGGTGATGAGCTCATGATTAGCTCTTTCAAACAATGATTCTATTGACTTATCAGATATAAAGGCATTCGTGTCATCAGCAAACAATATATAGTGAAACACTTTGGAAGTAGTCGTCAGGTCATTTACATATATTAGAAATAATAATGGCCCCAGAATTGAACCCTGAGGTACGCCACAACTGATGGGTTTACCAACAGATAAATGACCTTTAAAATAAACATGTTGTGATCTGTTGTGAAGAAAATCAGAAATCCATGCCTTACTTACACCTTTGATATCATAGTGTTCAAGTTTTTTTAATTAAATTTTGTGGTTTACAGTATCAAAGGCCTTGGATAGATCAAAAAATATTCCTAGAGAAAGTTCTCGGTTATCCATAGATTCTAAGATTTTACATTGTATTTCCAGGAGTGCCATATATGTGGAATGTTGTTTTTGGAAGCCGTATTGATTAGGTGATAGTACATTCATTTTAAGGAAATAATCCATCAATCTGTTATACATGATCCTTTCAAAGAATTTGGAAAAAAATGGAAGTATAGAGATGGGTCGATAGTTATTTATTTTGTGTCTTTCACCTGATTTATACAGAGGTATGACTTTAGCCATTTTTATTTCTGGTGGGATGATGCCAGTAAAAAATGAACTATTTATAATTTGAGCCAGAGGTTCGGCAATAAGCTGAATTGTGGCTTTTGCAACACTAGGATTAATATCGTCCATACCCGAACTGTAAGTTGTTCTTAATTGTTTTGCAACATCAATCACTTCATGCTTGCTGGTAGGAAAAAGTCCGAAAGAAGAACTCTGCGAGTCCTTTAAGAATGTTTCAAATGCTTCTGAGTTTTCACCAATTTTGGCAGCTAACGTCGGACCAATGTTTACAAAGTAATCATTGAATTTATTAGCAACTTCTAGTCTATTAGAGACATCTGCTCCGTCTATTTTGAATGTGTCAGGGGTGGGAATATTATCGTTATTAGTTAATAATAGCCTAATAGTTTTCCAAGTTTTTTTAAGATCATTTTCACATTTCTGGAATCTGTCTGTATAGTACATTTTTTCAGCATGTTTTCTAATTTGTTTGAATTTATTCCGATATTTAACAAAAATGGCTTTATTAGAATCATTGGGATTTTTCAGATATTTAGAGTAAAGTCTTGACTTTTTTTGGCAGGATTTCAGTAATGCACTGGTCATCCAAGGTTGTTTTACATTGCAACCTCTTTTTTTATCAGTTATCACTGGGAAGTTCTTATTGTAAAGATCTTTATAGGTATCCATGAAGCAGGTGTAAGCAGCACACGGTTTATCCATAACACACAACCTTTCAACTTCAAACCAATCAGTCTCTGCCAAAGAAATACCAAATTGAGTAATAGTCTTTTCGTTAATTAGCCTACTGGTAGAGGAGGTTGGCTGAGTCCGTTTCACAGATATATCTAAACAAAGCATAACAGGTAGGTGATCTGATATATCGTTCAGTAATATGTAAGACTCCTGCTTATCTGTAAGAAAATTACTGAATATATTGTCAATGAGGGTAGCAGTAACAGAAGTAATTCTAGTTGGATGCAGTATAGATGGCAACATTTGATGGGATGTCATTATGTTAAAGAAATCTTGCGTGGGTTGATGTTCATCCTGTTTCAGCAATTTTATATTAAAGTCACCAGCAAGAATAATCTTTGGATTAGTACTAGTCAACTTGGATAATGTGCGTTCAATGTCTATATTAAACTGGTCAACAGGATCACCAGGAGGACGATACAGGACACCAATTACAATATCCTTGCCCTTGGTTTGGTGAACTTTAATGAACATGTATTCAAAGCAATTTATGGGATTTGACCATCTGAATCAATAATTTCAAAAGAAACACCGCACTTGATGAAGAAACCTACTCCACCACCACCCTTGTCATATGGTCTACATTTATGCACAAAGCTGTAACCAGGGATTGATAATGCTTTTTCCAAACTGGCATCCAACCAAGTTTCAGTGACTGCCAGAATATTAGCATTACACATTGAAAGCAACAATTGAATATCTGCTAGTTTATGAAATAAACTCTTTTTTCTTGAAGGGTCGCTATACAAAATCAATGAATGATTGAATATATAAGTTATAATTAGAAATCATAAGTTAATCGTGTTAACCCTTTAATGCCGAGATGGTAGTAAATGGTATGGGAAATCCTATGCCCTCTGGCATTAAAGAGTTAAAGTAGAGGCATGTCAGGAAATTAATCGACGAACCTGTCGTGGAGTCATCTGGACCTGTCCACTTAGAATTGAGAATAGCTGTTCCACCTGCTGTTCCTCTTCGGCTGAAACCTCCTTATCTGAACAGTTGGCACAACAGAAACACAAACAAATAAACTGAGTCAAATCACATCAACAGAAATGCTAATCAAATCATTATCATCATTTACTCATGGATACATTTCAATGCACCTGCCTGATTGAATACTAATTGGTTACTGCACTTGGAACGCCACCCTCCCACCAACAATTGGTCTGTTTTAACCCCATGTGCCCACACGTTTGATGATGTGTGATTGAGTGTGTGTGCTAGCTTCCAAGTACAGCCTCTTCCTTCAAGTCAACCTAGCCTTCCATTCAGCAGACTTGACATTGGTCAAGCGAGTAGCTCAGGCATGATGGGCGCCCTGCATCATAGCCAAACAGTTATATTCAACTTCCATAATAACCTGTGATTACCCGTTCATACTATGAATCGTGATTATAGTGCCAGTTTGAAATTTAGAAAAAAATCATCATCATTATTATTATAAACAAAGCCCTGTATGCCCACAAAAAAGTCATCATATAATTATAATGAACTCAAATCATTTGATCTAATCAGAAATGCCAAATCCATCCGTACTGCACGCAGTTCATTTGGATGTAACAATCGATTGCTGTCTTGTTTCGACGTTGAGAATATCGCAATCGCAAATTGATATAGCGCCTCTTCAAGAACAACTCCTCAGAGAGGTGCTCACATAAGTGAGAGTTGTGCAGATGGTGTGCAGCATTTCTTAGGGATGAGAAGACTTACAATCAGACAAGGAGAATGTTTCCTCATCATCATCAGCAGCAGCTGTGCCTGCCTCCGAATCACCGAGGAGAAATTCGATGGAGTTGAGCTGAAACCCTGGTTCGGCCATCAGTGCAGCAATGGCTCGTTCTTGTCTGCAAACAGAGTTTAAAAAAATTCATGACAATAGCTTCAACAAGAGTAATCTAATTGATGAAGAGCCACTGTAACTATCGACCACGGACCATACCAGACCACAAACTCATATGGATCCTAGCAATCTATTATTATTGTCATTAATTATATTTGTAATGTGCACACGGTCACACTGAAATGTTAATGTGAGAACATCGATATAGCTGGACTAGAATACGATTGGGGGCCCGGTAAAGCAATGGTTAACACGCTGGCCAAGAGTGCGAGAGGTAGCAGGTTCGAGCCCCCGTTGGGCGGATTTGATTTGTAGGCTGCTATTAGCGCCATTGTAATTGCAAAGCTGTCTGCTCAGTTGGTAGTTAAGTTTAATTAAGATATATTACTGCATAACTTGTAAATGTAAAGCGCAGTGCGTCTTGCAGGCGTTTCAATAAGAAAAAGATATTATTATTATTATTATTATTATTTAGATATCGAAGCGCTTGAAAGCCAAGGAGAAATAGTAATTTTTGAGCCACTGTACATTCACGTGTGCATGCATGCATGTAAGTTTACGCACCATGACACATAGCATAGTGAATTATAAGCACCTAGTACAGGCACAGTAATGTTTACATAAAAGAAAAACCATATATATATTCTCATTTTTCATAGCTTGAAACAACACTAGAAGAACACAAAACTGACGACGTTCGGAGTACCTGAGACCACTGGACACGACGACCAGTTGAATGAGAATTCCAGTAACTGATGCTAATATCGGAAAATGATCAACCGTATCCAAGCCTAGAAACACAGACATATTGAGGGCATGCCTGTAACAGCCTCACCGACTCAAGAAACTAGTTTTCACCGTCATCATTGTAATCGTCGCTGCCACGATTAGTCACCATCATCGTCGTCGTCGTCGTCGTCGTCGTCGTCGTCTTCATCATCATCATCATCATCATCATCATCATCATCATCATCATCATCATCATCATCATCATCATCATCATCATCATCATCATCATCATCATCATCATCATCATCATCATCATCATCATCATCATCATCATCATCATCATCATCATCATCATCATGCACTTGAATTTAATATGGAAAGTCCTGCAGAAACTTCGCTTACGTTGCTAAAACGAAAATAAAACTGAGAAAGCCTATGTCAGCTTCAACCTCTATACTATACATCATAAGGTAAGTGTCCAACCACTCAAACACAGAAACTACAAATCAACTGAAGTTTTGTTGAATATTTTTGCAACAAGATGCTATCTAAGACAGACTCACCTGGCACTGACAAATTAACGACGATTTCAAAGGTATTTGACTTGCATGTCACTCGATTTAACACCTGAGTAAGAAGCTGAAATCACAGACAAATCAGCACAAATCTACATCTCAGTTTTAAAAATATCATTGTTCAAAAATAAAGATAGTACACCATAGCATATGCATTATAATCACTCATTAGATAGATATAACTAAAATACACATTACACAGGCTATTCATAACATCTGCATAATTTGCTTTACAATACAAAAAAAATGTGCTATATAAATGTATCAAAGCATATTTACAAAAAAAAATTGGATAACATACATCATTACACCAAGTTTACAGTTGCATCCACGCCAATCAATTTTTTTAAAAGCAACTCTAAAACCAATGCGCTTTAATCGTAATCTCCAAATTCCCGAAGCACCGCTCAAAAGCCAAGCGCAGAGCACCAGCTTATTCACGAGCGCTTCATTACACTGCACTACGCCACACTGTCATGTGTTTACATACACGTGTCATTCTATTTCCTTAGAATCGAGTTAACCCTTTAATGTCGGATGGCATAGGATTTCCCATACCGTTTACTAACATCTCGGCATTAAAGGGTTAAATTAAACCGCTCTCGTCTTGCCTGAAAGAGTCGACGAAGAAGTAGTTCCGAGTTCGGTCGTTCAAAGTCGACGAAGAGATCTGGATTCAAGTGGATGATCATCTCGAGAACGCGCAAAAGACCGATGGAAATGTCGAAACACGTCGCACAGATCTTTAGACGTCGACTCTCGACCAACAGAAGACTCGATTGCGAATAGAACTGATGAAGCTGAACAGAAAGAGAGAGAGATGGCATCTCACACACACACACACACACACACACACACACACACACACACACACACACACACACACACACACACACACACATATTATGATGTCACACATGCACACAAACATACACACACACCAACACACACACACACGCACACAGAAGCATACACCCCAACACACACACACACACTTACAATGATTCATTCATTCATTCATTCATTCATTCGAACATTTACATAGCGCTCCTTCAAGTAAAAAAAAATACTCAGAGGCGCTCCCGACTCCAGCGCGCCCAAAAAGAACAGCTCTAAGTTTAGTAAGAACGATCCTGGTGACATCACAGTTATCAGCTTATTAGTCTCCCTCATTACTACAACATTTCTACCTAAATGAATTGATGTCCGACATTGGCTTCCCAATGCCTCTCGTATGCAATACGAGGCAATGCTCTTAGTCTTAAGAACTCAATAGGGACTTAACTGCATTATCTTTGCTGTGTCTTGATCTTCAAGTTCCACAGGCAAGAATTGCCATGGCTCAACAGTCAACACCAAGCCTTTGAATTGTGGACCTTTTTATGTGGAATGACCCCCTTCTTCCCCAATCCGTATTAAGAGTTTAATACGGGTCCCACTCTCATCCCTTTGCTGCTTGAAGGTTTCTTTCCTCAGGGCTGTCACACCGAGAGTGCCTCTAAATAACTAGTACTTGTCAGCAGCGTACAAATATTGATATTTAAGTAATTCACAATCTGTTTAATAAAAAAAGCATTGCTGAAAAGTACGGAAAATAATGTAACAATTTGCTACAGAAAAGAAAATAGCAGAAAGGGTGAATACAGACATCACCCCATTGGCTATGAACCTCAAAAGATCATGGCAGCAACAAAAATACATTATAAAAGCTAAGAATAAATTGAACACTATGATCGCTAGACACAACAGTCACTTGAGAGCATAAACAAACCTCTTGCAGCATGCTAATAAATTCTGAGAAAGCCCAGTTCAACTGATTGAGAATCGTATCAATCAACTTAGTGGCGCCCTCTTCATCGGAACTAAGTATCGTCTGGATGTATTGCTGAAAGACCTTTGAAGGACAAGGTTCTGCAAAGATTAACCAATAAAATAACAATATAAAAATAATTTAAAATCCTAATTATACAATTAATCATAATTATACAGTCTGCTTAACATTCACATAGTGGTCTACAGCATTCAAACGCTATTCAGTCCAGCCAAAGACACATAACAAAATAGCGATTATGGACGGATGTACAGTTTGGCAACATCTTATCCAGGGGTTATTCTAAGAAATTTTTAGAACTGCACAAAACGACCTTTTTAGTCTTCCGGACCAAATGTTTGATCGTCGAAAGCCCGTGAAAATATTACCAATTTAAAATTTTCCCGGCCCCCAAAACACTGATGACCTTTTTTAGTCCTTCATTCACTTTAACACTACGAGTTACTGCACAAAATCTTATTTTCAACTGCACAAATTTCTTTTCCAACTCGTGGGGCGCGGTGGTCTAGTGGTGGCGTCGTTGCCTTGGAGCCGGAAGGTCCGAGGTTCGAATCCACCTCCCCGCGTAAGGACCTTGGGCAAGTCTTTCACTTACAATTGCTCAGCGCTTCGGCGTGAAACTCCGATGCAGTGTCCGCTCTGCATCGGGAGCGCCTCTGAGTAGAGAGAGCTTGAAGGGGCGCTATAACAAGTGCACATACATACATACACACTTTGTGTCCAGCTGCACGTTAAAATAACCCCTGATCTTATCTTATCATCTTATGGCAACAAATGCTGTTGATGACGTCAGAAATTATTTTTAACAGTTCTCACAGTTCAAATGACAAATTACAGAGCTTTCTAGTTGTTAGGTTGAATAGAAATCTTATAAAAGACCGTTATATACAAACTTTGTAAACTGGCGCTCGTGTGTTCATGTTCTTGATACTTGACGGGTTTCAGATGAGGTAAGTGCCGGTAGCGATAAGCAAAGCCACAACCCTGATAAGAATAAACAGCCAGTTGATCACTAATATCTGATGTAGACTATATTCCACACTACAATAGTAACACTTCACACCATGGCTGTTTTCACAGTTAGCTTTAAGAACTACTTTTCATCCTCTTCTCCTTTTTCTCCTCCTTCTTCTTCTCTACTAGTATCAATGCAAGTTTGAAATAAAAAGTTCTGCTTTGTTGTTCCGTTGGTTTTCATCTCCGCACTTCAACTCAGGGATCATTCAACACTTGGTCATGCATTTGCAAAACATCTCCATAGATTCAAGTCAGCAAAAACATTCATCTTCATCATCATCATCATCATCATCATCATCATCATCTTCATCATCATCATCATCATCATCATCATCATCATCATCATCATCATCATCACCATCATCATCATCATCTCATCTTTAATGTTCTTCCATAATTCAAAATATTATAGCTGTAATCTGCAGCATGTCTCACCAGTATCTAACGTGTAAATACCAACCAATGCCACAGAATATTAGTAGCAAAAAGTTCTTTTCTGCACTGGTAGGGCAGCAATCCATTTCTGATGACTTTAACACGAGACATATAGATCTCATCAGCTAATGCATGCTGAAAGTGTCTTTAAACAAATCCAAATATGTGTCGTGTTTTAAATTCTAAACCAACATTAATTCCCGATCTAACCTTCCAAAGTCGGAGAAGAATCCAGTTTGTCTGAGCCCAGGACCTGCCTTCATACGGCGCCAGTAAAGCCTTTGTCATCTGCATGCAGCTAAAACATTCACAAGCAACAATAGCATTCGATCATTGGCATTGATGCAATACCAAATCCAACCAAAATGGATAGTTGCTAATTTATAGGTCGTTAACATAGTTCATATTAAAGCATCATGCAACTGTGCTTTCTCTGCGCTTGTTTATATGATGTTAAATGCAACTTGCAATTAGACTTCTAAAATGAATTTGTATAGCACCTCTAGCTATTGTATCAGCAAAACAACGCACAGCAAAGTAACAGAAGAGTCATAAAAATGCATTCATATGGAGCCAACCAACAGACTCTTTCTTATTCCCAGTTGACAGAAGGCATGGATGTTCAGAGTCACTGTTAATGGTCCAATAATTAATCGTTCATGCAAACAGACATGCATTAATTCATTCAGACATTCATCAATGAAACTTCATATGAATTAATCAATTTCAATTTATTCACATATGCATTTAATTATTATCTCATACAGCCACTCTCCCACCCACCCAGAGAATTTATATGGTGCCTTAAAAACAACATCTGCTCTCACATGCTCCCATTAGTAATGAAATGGAAGAGTTTCCATGTGTTGATGAAAGGTGCTTACAGTATATGAAGCAAGAAAAAGTATGTGACCTCATCATGATAGCATGGAATATTTCTCTTACTTGTCATCTGGCATGGACTCCAAAGCACGAAGAGATCGTGGATAACAGACAAAGCAAGCGAGAGCTTGTATCAGAGTGTCCTGAATATCTAGACATAAACAAATCATCAGTGTTGGCTAGTTACTTTTTAAAAGTAATCAGTTACAGTAACTAGTTACTGGACGGCAAAAAGTAACTAGTTACTGTAACTGATTACTTTTCCAAAAAAGTAACTAGTTACTGATTACAGTTACTTTTCAAAGTAACTATAGTTACTTTTAGTTACCACAAGTCCAATTTAATAGATCGAGTCTTTCAGCATGTAATCACCAGAGTAATAGTCTGTATCGCAGAAATAAGAAACTACACATCACATTGAGCTGCATGCTGACAATGTTCACTGTCATTGTGGAAGATGATTCAGCTGCATAGTTGCATATTTTGCTAATGTCACTTAGCTAATAACTAAAAAAAACTTTAAATTTTTTAATTTGACTAAAAGTTGAACCTTTAGTTATACTTTTGCCCATCGAAGACTAGGCTATACGTCTTTTTTTAGCTCACAACAGTCATGTCCGAGTCCATCTAAGCTGAGTCCGAGTCTAGTCTGGGTCCAAAGGTGTTCTAGTCCGAGTCCAAGACACTATAGATTATAGATAGGTCCAAGTTCAAGTCAGAGTCCAATAACATCAAGATCCACAGAAACACTCAATTTAATGGCATATAAAAAATATCGGTAGGCTTACTATTTATGCAGAAAGAATGGTCTATGTAATTGATCCAAATTGAACTTTAAAAACACTAAATTTGATAAAGTTTTGTTCAGTAATCTGACGCAATGAGATGGATAAAAGTTCTTCCACTGCTAAACACAGGTTCAACGTACATACCTTATAAAATCTGCTATGTTGAGACGTCCTGTCACAATTCTGCCCATCAGCAAAACCTATAGGCTTCTTTTAAAGTAAGCTTTCGAAATTTGTGGTGTGTGATAATAATGCAATACACCAGCACAGGTCAACTAAGTGTTATAGGTGTCTTCCTGTATGCTGTAATTCGTCAAGTGTGTACTGTGTAGGCTACAGTATGTAGTCTGTGATCCATTAATGGAGATCGATGTAATGAAGCTCTGCGCCCCGTTCCAAGGTCAGAGAAGTTCCAATTGCCACCAGCCAATAGACACGTCTAATGCCATTTTTAATTGTACTATTCATAAACATCTCTAGATAGTCAACATCTAGCCATAGACAAGTCCATTGTGGTGTCAAACATCAAACTGATTTCAAATATAATTATATGCGTGTCATTGATGGATTTGATGACTCATAGGTAGGCCAATGTATAATTGTACAATTGTACATGTGATCGGCATACTCTTCCCCTACACCATACATCAAATACGCCTGTGGACCTAATTAACATTCCTCGCCCTGTGGTCAGCGGTGCTCAGCCATCCGTAACAATAACTATTCAATGTCAGCCTGTTCAACTGTATTGTTTGACTTAAGCCTTCTGTACAAGGTTTCCTTTGTTTGAGCAATGAAGCTGCCTAGTGCATGAGCACCCAATATTGCAGCTTGCGAGATTTACTTAGCCTAATTTTAAAGTAACGAAAACTAACTATTGTTGTTTTAGTTACCGTTACCTGGTAAAAGTAATCAGTTACTGTAACTAATTACTTTTCCCGAAAAGTAACTAGTTACTGCAATAGTTACCTCAAAAAAGTAACTAGTTACTAGTAACGCGTTACTAGTAACGAGTAACGCACAACACTGCAAATCATTCACACTAATGCAGTGTCAGAAACAGTTAACCGCACAATCTTTAGAACTGCTTTGCTGTCTTTGACTTCCTCATCAAATCGTATTCTAACTTTTAGGCAAGTGCAATAAAGAAAAAGCATGACTAGACTGCACTTTAATAATTAGAATAAACATCATATATATCTTGTTAAAATATTAGCTTAAAGAGTTTTAATTTCTAATGCAGGTAATTTTTCAGAAAATGATTCTTCTTTAACTCAGAATAGTTAATACCACTAAATTCTTATGAAGAAACATTTAACTGTTATTACACATTGGAAGTTTCTTTCCTAAAGATAAAAAATGACCAAAATTTACCAGTTACAACATTAACTTCTAATGACAAGCAGCAGAGAATTTTAACTTGATAAATTGAATTCTGCATCAAAACACCTCAAGTAAAGCTGATTCAAATTCAGTGCTAAAAATAAATAATTGTGCAGATTTAAGTTTCTAATAGCCATCGGTAATCCGTAAAACTCCACAAAAGAGTCCACACACATATATATATATATATATTCTACACATATTTGGCCGCGCTGGAGTTGGGAGCACCTCCGAGTAGTCATCTTGAAGAGGTGCTATACAAATTCATTTAATTGATGAACGAATGAATATAATATGTCTTCTCTCACCCGTGTTTACAATACGACGATCAGAGAAATTGTTGCTTAGAAAAACAGCATACTGTGCGAGAGATTTTTCATGCCCTGAAAAATACAACACACACAGTACGCAATATTACTTATCACTATATTCCTTAAATTTGTTAGATTTTCACCTTTGTGCTTATCCATGAATAATAGAACACCAGCCAAGAAGAATATGGAAAACCATAACTCAAAAATTATCGTGACAAGAGTGCAATAATTTGCCCAATCAAATGAATGGCATGTTTATGACTTAAAGGTATTGTCTCACGCCTTATCAATTCACGCACAGCAGTGCGCAGTCAGTTGCAACTTGCAAGTAGGCAAAACACATTATTAGCATGAAATCATGTCGCAGTGAAGTCCAACCTTGAATTCTGGTGTACGGTATGATTGGATGAAAGTAGCTAGTCAAGGCGTTGTATGTGTTGATGCAGGCTTCGATGTAGAAGTCGGGCACGAAGACAAACAGCTGGCCATTGGCCGAGGCTCGGTCAAGCGTTCTCAGGATGGTCTGCATGAGCCAGTGGACATCCTCCTGCTTGTCAGCGGAGTAGATGACGCAGATGATCCAAGCCATGTGCCGTGCCTGCTCCACGACCTTTTCCAGGAACACTAACCGCGCTCTCTTCAGCTCCGTCATCACATCCACAAGCTGTAACAAGAAACAAATCGTCCGTACAGCACCTTTCATATGATAAGGTTTCATAGTCATTAATGCCACATAGTGTTCTGTTCACATTAAAAGTCTTAAATTCTTTAACTGATTCGTTCATTGTGTTTTCATTCATTGTGTTTCCCTTAAATGCATGTTGTTTCCACCATATGTATAGTATTTCTATCATATGCATGGCGTTTCCACCATATTATGCATGGTGTTTTCATCATATGCATGGTATTTCCACCATATTATGCATGGTATTTTCATCATAAGCATGGCGTTTCCATCATCATAAGCATGGTGTTTTCATCATATGCATGGTATTTCCACCATATTATGCTTGGTATTTTCATCATATGCATGGTATTTCCACCATATTATGCACGGTATTTTCATCACTATCATCTTCAGTCCACTTGTCCATCTATATATAAATGTATGTTGTTTATAATTCTGAAATTCATCTATCCTCGAATTTACTTTCCCAGAAATCTAGGTTGCCTTGCCTTCCTACAGGTCCACTTGGAATGGATTGATCGCAAATCCTGTGGTTATTTGTCAGATTAAACAAGAAGTGGGCATTGGGTTAATGGATAAAGAAAGTGCAGCAACATCTCAGTAATAATAAAAATAATAAAGTAATAACATAATAAATAAAATAATAATAACAATAATAATAATACGAGATCCTTCAAAACTAGGATTGGTGCTTAGTTGGGCAACTCACATTCTGGCACATAATTCGTGTAACTGCTTCGTAATTCTATATATCTGTGCAATTGTGCATGTGTGTAAATAATTATAAGACAAACAGTAAATAAATAAATAAATTAAGACTAGTACAGATGAGTTCTTAATAACCTCTGCAGAGCAAACTGCTATCTTCTTCTCAGCATCAGTCAGAGCCACGATGTATTCTTGAAATGTTTCTCTCAGGGAGCACATCTGAAAAAAGATAATTTCTGATATAATTTAACTAATTTATAATTCCTATTTATTTAAAACTGATTAGCAAACAAAGTGCAAATGAACTATCATTGTAGTAAAAAACAAAGTTTCATCAGCATGACATTTTAGTATGCTTATCTATAGTGGAAACATTCTTATTAAAATCAGATACATGCAACAATGCATAGTAGCTACTGAGATACTAACAAGAAGACAATGTTAAAATACTACTAAACGCAACCACGTGTAACAACTACTAAGATGTTCAATCTATCATTGCCCCAGAGGGAGTCGAAGACCTAGGCCTTGAGATCCCATGTTCATTTGTTTTTTGTGCCTGTGTACTGCGTAGTACGATTCCAGCATCCCCCCATTCAAGACAGTAAACCTGAAATAAAGTAATGCCCCATAGAGCAGTTCAAAACTGTAACTTTTCACATCTGGCCTGAACTGATGCCAGTTTTAACTTTAACAAAACAGTACATGTTCTTAAGAACAAGTCTACAGAACAGAACAGTTGTCACTACATGTTCTCAAGAACAAGTCTACCAGTACATGTTCTTAAGAACAAGTCTACAAAACAGAACAGTTGTCACTACATGTTCTTAAGAACAAGTCTACAGAACAGAACAGTTGTCACTACATGTTCTTAAGAACAAGTCTACAGAACAGAACAGTTGTCTCGTCAATTGCCTTGCCAAGCTGCTTGTGAGCCGTAGTGTTGTAGAGCATGATGAGACCATCAAGTATTTCAACCAACGTCTCATCGGCCGAAACCTTCGACAGATTTGCCTTGATTTCAGTCTCTGCAATGTCATGAAACCAAACAGTATTTTACAATAACATGATAGCAATACTTAGCAAATCTATTTAAATATTAAATTCTACAGAAAGTATCAATCAGAATTCCTACAACATTACAGTACTTATCTAACACTATACAAGAATCCAATGATATTTCATCAATTCAAGAAACTATAAAAAAATTTAAAAACTCATTCCGTTTACGATAACAGTAACAAGATGGCGACAATTTATAATTCACGTTAAGCTCTCTAACCAATGCATGAAAGAAATTAATTTTACAAACATAACTGATACACTTACAAATGAATAACAGATAACCACATCAGGCTCAGTGCAGCTACAGGCAGAAAAATGTTCTTTGAAGTTGTAAGTTGAAGTACATAAGCAATTTAAAGTGAATTAAGACATAACAGTTATAAAACAAAGTTCTACAGAAAATTGCTTAATACCAGTATTCAAAAGATAACTGTTACATTCATACTAAGCACAATAGAAATCAAACCCAATGCAACACCACTTGGACAGGGGATCAATACCTCTATGGGTAACTCCTCACCACTCTACCTCAGAAGGGAAGGAGTAGTTAAGTCTACTAAGGAATTAAACAATAGAAATTAAATTACCTGAGCATGATTTTTTCAGATGTGACCAAAGCCCTCCAAGTCGCTGGCAGTCAAAATAATCGAGCGATTCACTGCAAAATGTTCCACTTGGAACGTATATCTCTGGAACATATATATATATATCATATATATCATTAATCGCTGCAGATTAGGTAAACTAAAAAGGAGCTACAGAAATGTCAAGAATGTTAAACAAGATAATAAAACCCAAATGCCATGTATACAGTTACTATGAAATGCAAGTGGAATTAGCCGTGGCACCAAGTAGATTCAATTTACTGTAAGTATTCAAATAAAGATAACACAAAAACTTAAAAAACAGAATTTACTTTTACTCTAAGAGATGTTCTTATGTGCTTCTCAGTTAAAGCAAGCAGCTTAAAATTGTTGTGAGGACATCGTGGGCGTGATGGTGTAGTGGTGGCGTCGTTGCCTTGTAGCCGGAAGGTTCAAGGTTCGAATCCACCTCGCCACGTAAGGACCTTGGGCAAGTCCTTCACTCACAATTGCTCAGCGCTTCGGCGTGAAACTCCGATGCAGTGTCCGCTCTGCATTCGGGAGCGCCTCTGAGTAGAGAGAGCGAGCTTGTAGGGGCGCTATAACAAGTGCACATACAAACAAAATCTCTAAAAGTTTTTCCTACCATTACTGCTGAGAAATTTTCCATCACTGGTTTCCAGGTCTCGATCCAGGTGGTACTGGAGCGCTCTGAGGAGACGATCGAAGAAGCAGAGCTGGACAAGTGGAGGACAGTGGTTGATCTGCTGAATCTGTCGTTAACAGAAATCAGAAGGTCAAGACAGAATTCACTGATTAAATTCTATCTGAATAAGATCAGCATGCACGTAGAATGATAGTTCAGATATGATGAAGAAAATTTCTGACACTGCATCATTCTCGGTGGTGGGGGCCTCTCCACAAGGAATAGTCTCCATCTAAAGCTTCACTTCATGGTCAGTTCTCTTTTCTCCTGTGTTCTTTTCTCTCCTTAAGACTGTTCAATGTGTTAATTTTATCCGGTGCTGGAGTTGGGAGTGGATCCGCATAGTTTTCATAGAAAGGTGCTATATAAATGTTCATTATGAAAAAGATGGTCATAAGATGCAAAAAACAGGACAGCACAGTGGGATGGCACTCAACCAATAATTATCAAAGGAATTAAATTTACCTTAAATACCTTCAGCAACTCTTTCATGCACAAATGATGAACTACTGTCACTAGATAACAACACAACGTATGTCATAAATGCCAACAAAATTGAAAGAGGCAAATTGCAAACTACTACAGGCAACACAGAACAGTAAGCAGAGAAAAACTTGCTTTGATGTGAGGCGGAATAATGTTTTCCTTAAGAAATTCTCGGAACTTGAGTTGAAAAATCTGTCTCGACGAAGCGGCATCCTAAAAAAACAATAAAAGCAAAAGTTCAGACTTTAAGTTATTACACTCAGGGAATAAAACAAAAATAAATTAGGCTTTAAATACTTTGTTCTTGTAGCAATATTTAACCAGAGTCTGATAATTGGAATACGATGCAAGATGAGTTTTGATGAACATCAGAAAATATCATTCCTAGAAGAACGTGATTTCTATCTGGTAAGTGAATGCAATTTTGAGACAAATGCAATCTGAATTGACTGACTAAACTTCAAATGAAAATCATTTTTATTAGGTTAGTACACACAAATTTGAGGTAGATGTAACCAGCATAGCATCAGTAAATTTAATTATTTTAAATTTATCTCATCTTAGCATCACTTCTCATCTGACTAGTAATTAAATTAACCCTAAAACAGCTTTTCACACTTCAGATTATTTATTTCTTTATTTATTTAGCGTTTGCAGTTCGCGCTAAACCAGCACACAGCATTGTCATCAACAATATGCAAAGCGGACAGTCCACCAGGAAAACCAGTTCAGTTCAGATTAACGTAACTTTAATACCGTCATCAAATCTCATTTCTGACTGATGCAATCTTAATTTTTATAACCAGCACATTGAATTTCCAAATTTAATATTTTGCTAAAATTTTCACCTGGTCAGTAGAATCATCTTTGGTGAGAAGTAGTTTAACGATGTTCGTCTGTATCTCTTCAAGTTCTCGTATGTTCGTTCTCAGTACGTCACATGACGCATCGTATCTACGCTTGTTCTCGCTTTCCTCTTCACTCATCATCTCCTTGCTGTCCTTATCCTCATCATCTGACTCCTCCTAATTGAAAGTCACATGATCAAACTGAGATAAATACAAATATTTAACGCTTTACTGACCATGACCAAACTGTAGTAAATGGGTTGGAAAACCTATACCCTCGGTTGGTGAACGGATAACATGAAAAACTTCCAATGAAGCACAATCTATAGAGCTGCTTTGCTGTCTCTGACATCTTAATCAAATCATGTTCTAAAGGCAGGTATAACAAAAGAAAAGTGACTTCTTAATCAAATCATGTTCTAAAGGCAGGTATAACAAAAGAAAAGTGTGACTAGGCTACACTTTAATAATTAGAATAAACATCGCCAAAAAATTCTGTATTTCACAGACCACTAAGTCAAGATGCTGACCTGGCATCTACCATCTGACGCTCTTTCCACGTAAGTCAGAAGGGACCACAGCATCATAGACTCATAAGGGTGACATTCACATCATATCTCATACTTACTACATTACATTACTAAAGTAGGTTAACTTGTACTGGGCAGATCAATCAATCAATTTTATCAATCAATTTTTTTATTGGTCCGCAAAGTATCAAGCACACTAAGATATAAGGCAGGAAAAAGTTACATAAAGTATGATCTCAAATTAATGAGGCAATAATCAAAGTGAGAACTAATTAGATAACGCAAATTATATGGACCCTGGTCAGATGGTAGATGCACAAACTCATGATCGTTGGAAGTCAGACCACCGTGACCAGGAGTTAATGGGTTAACTAATTCAGTTAAAGTATGTTGTTAAACTTGTCTACCAACCTTTGACGCACATTTGTACCATACACATGGAATCATCCGGGCAAGAATCTTATCGTCTGGGGGCTTGACGTGAAGAAAAATCGGAAACTTCACTCTGTCAAATGTTGGTCTGAGTTAAGCACCATACATTAAAGAAACAAGCCATGTGCTACACTGAAGCACTCTCAACTCTAGCACATGTGGCAAAAATAGTTTTGAGTTCAATTTTTTTTAATGCTTCAATAATAGCCCAGGAAGCAGACATATCTCTTGTGGGAGCCCATTACAAACTACTGGGTCCACCATTGAAAAGGTTCTATTCTGCATAGTTGCACTTATGTCATCTTCAGATGTAAATTGTAAAAATGTATGCATTTGGATATTATATGTAAAAGCACCTTTAAAATGATTAAATTCAAATATAAATTCACATTGAAAAAACCACATATCAATCAATTTCATGGAGACCCAAGTATAGTGATCGTCGCTTATCTATATAGCAAAACTCGAACCAATTTTACAGTGATTATTAGGCAATTAACAATGAAAGGGATCAATTCCCAGTCACTACTACTATACCCTTGTTTGCAAAAGGGTCAAACAAATATATAAATATACATCAATGCATACAAGTCATATGAACAAGAGCAGGAGGCATATCTTGGCAGACTTCATATGAAATGAAAGGATATAGGACGTTCTTGAGTAAGTATTTTCTCATTTCGACATGCAGCAGAAGTGCGTGCAGCAGAATAAGATACTTCCTCTGGAAAAACAATGACATGTCAAAAAGTCATTTCCAATTCACATGATATAACAAACAGTTTCACAACTTCTTCAAAGTACCTTTCAAAGCAGTGATGGGAAATTAGGACTTGTCATTTAATTACTTATATATTTTACCCTTCACTGTATACAAGAGTAACAAGATATTCTTCACTGGGCCCTAAATGATACCAGAGTTCTTCATAACCAATACACAAGTGATAGGAAGAGTAAGTAATGGCATAATGATAAGTAATGTAAAAGTATGGAGATTGAGATCACAGGTCTTATAAAGTGGGACACAAATACTAGAGCATCCAGTGTATCAAAGCACATATAAATTTCTGACAACAATGCAGACTATTCAAGAAATAAATATACAGTTCCATTGTAAACTGTTCCGCTAAACAACATAATATTTAAGCTTTAAAAAAATATTTACCTGCCAAATGAAATCGTCAAGAACGGGGGAGAAACGATAATTTGAGAGTAAACTGATAACGAGGTTGTCCATGCATGGCTTCAGTTCCTGCTCCTGTTTTAATGACAAATCCACTTTATGTATAATTAATTACTAAACATTTACAGCAAGGCATTTAATTTAATATGCTAATAATAAAATAACAGCATCTATTTCAAAAATAGATACCGTGTCATGAGATTTATCAAAGAAAACACAAAATAGTCTAAGAGCTGAGCTGAGAAGTTGATCTTATTAACCCTTTACCGACCACAGCTATAGGATTCCGTTCCAATGTATTCCGATCTTCAAATGCGATTTCTCTTGAAGCGACCATCGATCAACGTCTACGACGCCATCATGATAACGGCACTATAGAAGTCGTGAGATTAGATTAGTTTAGCTGTTGCACTCTATCGGCATTTGTGCAGACCCCTATCAACCATGTCAACCAACTGATAAGGCGTAGATTATCATCGTCCATTGACACAATTGGGCATTTCATCAGCCACACAACAACACTTGCAATTCGGGGAACAGAGTCGGCAGCCAAAATGACGCTTCAGTTGCCCTCCATTGGCACGCATTGTCAACAAAGTCAACACGTGTTGATTACGGCCCTCTGTCGATATTTAGGCATCTGTAACTTACTCACTAAAGTCACCAACCATCTACAGGCGTGGGAAACAAATTCGACAGTCTGTCTGCTTTAACAGTACACTGGGAGAACAAAAGGAGCTATATAAATGTCGAGATGCATACACACACATGCATATGCTGAAAGACACATCTAAAAAGGAGGAAGCATAACCTGAAAAAGAGAGAAGAACAGGTCAAGCAAACAGTTGATGCGTTCCTGATTTACGCTCGCAGCCAGAAGAACCTTCAGCAAGCACTCCTCCACAACGTAAGCATTCTTCTGCAAATAAAAAACATTAAAAAAGCTGGTTAGGACAAATGAATCAAATATGATAAGCATAGAGATATTATTGTCCATATCAAGATTCAGTTGCAATAAAAAAGGCATTTGATAGAGTAAACTGGGTTAAAATGATATTACTAGATATTGGAGTAGATTGGAGAGGCAGAAGATTTATATGGAATTTGTACAGCAAGCCTTTATCCATAATCAAAACTGTACTGGCCGCTAAGGTTATGAAATTCATTCCTTGTTTGCAATAATTAATTAATTTTAAAATATAAGTATAGTAAAGTAAGCCAATCATGCAAAACTTAGCAATATATCATGAATTCAAAGGCACTTGTAATTGATGGCATTTTAACGCAACATTAACAAAGCAAAGGTAAAATCGCCTAAAAAATTCCAAAAATAAGACGCACATTCTAAATACCTAGCACCATACACATTTTGAAAACAACTTCAACTGACCAAAATTGGGGCGAGGTTGCCGATGAGATGAGCACCGAGAATCAGAAGCGTTGCCTTCTGACTGCGATGTCTGCCAACTTTGTCAACCAATTCATCAGGAGGCTGTTGGTTAACAAAGAAACAACATCTTAACACAGATGAATTCATTTAGATCAATATGCAAGATTAGCTTTAATAACGCTCGTAAAGACAAGCATTCAATGCAGTTCACACGTTTCTTAACCCGTTAACGACCAGCGTGTCCTAATATGCATGGAAAACATGTGCAGCTGGCTGTTAAAGGGTTAAGCGTCCTTTATCTAGCACTACCGTAAATCTACCTCCTTACCATCAGAGAGTAGTATATTTCAGACGCATATAAAAAAACCTCTTTGAATGAACAAAAGAAATAAATGACCCGAGCATATAAAAATATTCCTATGAACCAACAAACAGTCAAATAGTCAAATAAATACCTGTGTATGCGTGGCAGTCATCAGCAACGGTAGCAGCCTGTCCACGTAGGTTAAAATCAGACGAGCCTTGACGACGTCAGTGGCAGGTGGGTCCTGCAGCGGGCGATACCCCTCGAGAGGATAACGCAGGGGCGTCGAGCCAAAGTTTGCTCGTAGGTTCTCGTTATGAGACAGACTGACGGCTGCGAAATATGCATAGCCAGGACCAAGTGGCACGTCCGAAAAAGCATCACCCATGCTGCAACCATTTCTAAATACGACGGACAGACAGATGGTAGCAAAGAGTTACACAGCAGCAGCAGCCGCAGCAGCAGCAGCAGCAGTCAAGTGCATTAAGAAAATGTATGTGTGCAGTGCACGCACCGAGCAGGGGACCAACATGAAATTTTTTGGCAATGTCCTTTATAATGATCTAGTGATCTATCATGAATAACATGCAGTGAATTTAACCCTTCACTGACCAAAGTGTAGTAAATGGTATGAGAAAGACTATACCCTCGGTCGGTAAATGGTTAATAAAGCAATCAGTTCATGGTCCATAGCCAACAATAAATCGATTGGGAGCAGAGGGAATGGATGGTAGAGTGGGATAGAAGAGGGAAGGGGATGGAAAATGGACAGCAACAGAGGGCTCAACTAATGAACAGAAGGTCTGCACAGGATATATTCGTAGAGTCAGAAACAATGGTAAAATAGAGTAATGTAATTTAAGGCTAGATTTAAGGTAAGATATCGGGCTAGGATTGCAAGATGGATGCTCTGAAAAAAGAGCCAACGAGAATTAAATCACAAAAGTACCTCATGAACGAGATGACACCGTTGTCGCAGTCGATTGCACAGCTTATGACGTCACCAGCAAGCCAACCCTTAACCAATGAAAACAACAGAAGATGCTTAAATATGCAGCCACATACGTACAAGTAGGTTCGAGATTCGAATCCACCTCGCTGCGTAAGGACCTTGGGCAAGTCCTTCACTCACAATTGACTTACATTTTACGTTCAGGGGTTATCCAGGTTAGCGGGACCTGTCCCTTTCTGGATGACCCTTTCTGAGTGTTCACCGTTCTTACAATCAAGGTGTCCTGCGAACATTAATTTTATTCCTGTGTAGCCTAGTATTTTTCTTTGCAGAATACCTTGGTTTTGTTTGTTTGTCTCTTGTTCATTCATTCTCAGAATAAACTGATTTGATTTGATTTGATTTGATTGATTTGATTGCTCAGCGCTTCGGCGTGAAACTCCAATGCAGTGTCCCTTCTGCATTCGGGAGCGCCTCTGAGTAGTAAGAGCTTGAAGGGGCGCTATAACAAGTGCACATACAAACAAATAAACAAGTACTAGACGTATTGATTGGATAGACAGTTCTGAGTGACTGACTCAATGTCTGACTGTCTAACTAGATATTATCTGACTTCCTGCACTGACTTATTAAATGCGTGACTGTTTGTATGAATGAATCGAAAATAACGTGTGAACTAAGAAAGACAAGAAAGAATGTAACCAGACCTCTCCATATTTGGAATGCATCTTCATGTTCCACTTCTGTATACGACTGCCATCGAACGCAAATGAATACTTGGTATCTCCAGCACCATCCTGCAATAACCAGCCAATCATACTATACTGGCAGTGATCAATCCAAACAAATTAAATAGCGACAAGACCACGTATATGCTATAACTAAGATTATAACCATCAACCATTGCTCTAATTCCACCATCAAGCCTCTTTTTAACTAACTAGTACAACCACATATTCTTAATATGCCAATCAACAAAACTTGTAATCTCTATTTCAACTGAACCACTTCAAACGAACTCATACCTCTTCTGTAAACTTGCATTTCACGGTGCACCATCCGACCTGCATGACACCCTTCGACCCAAGCAACAGCTCGTAGATCCATTTCCCTGCAAACACACACACATCATAAATAAATAGCTCTTTACAACGTTGCCAATCTAATCACAAACTGACAAGCAACATAACGTCTGGTCAACATATCTTTTTTTATTGCTCCCAAACAATGATACACAAGACAATTTTAAACAGTTGAAAACAACAAATGCAATAAGAGACACTGATCAATGATAAAGGCAGTTCATGGAACAATGAAAGAAAAAATCCCGCTAGGTACGGGTCTAAGTGCAAGATAATCCCTGTAAACCAGATCACAAGACCTCAGCATTTCAAAAGTTTGATAGGCAAAACACATTAAGCTCCGGCAGATTTGTGAGCCTAAATGTTGTTAACTCCACGTTTCTTGTTTTACATGAACACTTCAAGAAAGCTGCTTCAATAATTAATTTTACAGAAGACTTGAGACACGTGTAACGAAACGGATTAAAATCAAGCACTGGTAACTGGAGCGCAACCTGCAATACAAAGATTTCATTTATTTGAAATTGCACTGACACTTAAATGATACTTCAAAATGATACCTTTGTAGACACACGTGTTCGATCTGATTGTGCTAAAGTTGCTCTGACTCGAAACCTGGTTAGAAAAATTGCAGATGAGTTAAACAGAAGCCAAACTTAATGCACCACAAACACAAATTTACATAACTATCCAGTAATCGCTCAGTCAAAGGTACTTTACACTAGAAATAAAAATAAACATCCCATGGCGGCCGGGAGTCTCCCATGAGCCGCAGGAAAGGACATGGCCAGAATGTAGTCCTGGACATAGGAGATAACTTCCATCACAGACTGTGCGTTACCTCCCCCAGTTCATGTCAGTATCAAATTAATCAAACATCTGGATGACACAACACCATACATGGATAACAAAACCTATTATACCTACAACAAGTACAACATCATATTGTGTAACAATAATTTTCCGTAAGTCTTCCAGCATTAATTGCATGCTTTTACTCTGATGAGTTCTCTTGAATCGATGAAGTGGCTCTATATAAATGTTCGATTACAATTACAATTACAATCATTAATTATTGCATAAGTTGCATAGTGTCTATTTTTTAACGAAATTACAGTACCATCACTTAATGCATCAAATATACAACTACATACAGTGATATAGTGTAGGCACTGCATCGCATAAAACAAAGCCCATTTTTGTAAGAACTAACCCCAAGTCGGTCAGACTCGACCACAAGGGTTCCAAAGCTCCCAGTGTAGTCAAACTCCACGGTTCCTGGACCAAGGCGCCCGTCTGTATCAGTCTTGAAACCATCTACACACACAACAAATCATCTAAACAATTTAACCTTGCATATAAGTTACCTGATAATGACATTCGTTAATCTGATCTGAAACTTCATTTTGTAGGTAGAAGACTACCTGAGGCGGTTGGTAAAAAAATTCTGGAACTGCTGCCTACCGATGACTCATGTACGATGTAGTTCATCTTTACCTCTATTCTGTGTGATAATTTTTTTAAATTCTGGTAAGGTTGGTAGCAATTCTGATGAGTTTCACTTGAAGAGGCACTTAGTACGCAACATAATATCTGCATTTACAGAACTTACTGTTGATTCAAGCTGAATGGCTAACAGTGTCTGAATTGCTGCAACCTTTAGACAAATATTAAAAAGAATAGCATAAATACTGGTTAAAATTTTTAGTAGATTTCACATAGCTGTACAGTGAAGGTTTCTTAAATGAAAGCATGGTGACTTGTGCCACGAATTTCACACTGGTCTCTTGAATTGTAAACACACACTGCAAATTCCAAAGCACAACTTCATATCCTTAGAAGTACATGGTACCTCCTCATTCATGAACTCTTTGTTGCGTCAAAGTGAAACTCTAAAGACAAGCACCGGGCTTATAATAATATGTCCAACGGAGCCATTGTTTGTCCACTTTGTAATCTGAATGACATCAACACATTATAATGTTAAACTTGCAGAACAATTTGAGGCAATTTTAGCTGGGGAAAAATGCTTACTTAATCATATATTTTTTCACAAACAGCTATGCTACACCTAAACCTAAATGATGTTTAGTAAATGGTCAGCACTACTGTAACATACGTACTTAAACTCTATCACCACAAAGTTCTTTATACAATAGCCAAATTATATAAGATCTAAAGATAACAGAGAAACTCACGAGCATTTTTAGCTGCTTCGCTCAGACTACAGTCAATGTAGTTAGACAGCTTGGCCAAATCAACTGGTTCCCTGCATATACAAAATTAACAAACAGACAGCACAATATACGCATACATGCGTTTGTGTGTGTCAATCTACATTTACAATAGTGCCTCCTTGCTCCTTGCTCCTTTGTCATATCAACGCTGGACACATTGACTGTTGTTATATTTAGACCTTTGCTGGTCATGATCTCTGGGCAATCCTTCTATTAGATACAACACAGTGCTCATGAATAAGCTGGTTCCCTGTGCTCAGCTTTAGAACAGTTCTTTAGAAAATCTGGCATGTACGATTACAATCACACATGTGCATCAATCAATCTGAGGCATTTTAAAACAAACCCCAACTGTACTACTCTACTCCATCTTGTCAAACAAAATAGTTATAATATGTCTCTAGTTAACATAACTTAACATAATTTTGACCACTCAAGACAGAGCCCAATGAAGCAAATAGTTAATTTAAAACACATAAAAATCTAACCCAGCACCAGCTGCATCGCTTTTGTTTGAAAGATCTGGAAACACCTGTTCAATTATGTGTGTCACGTGTTCACTCTCACCTGTATTCAAATCAAACAAAATAAATAAAAGAATTTACTGCATGTTTTTCACAGACAGAAAAGTCCATTTGCTATGTTAAAGAAACTGCAGACTTTTCAGTTCACATAAGCAGTGATCACACAGAGTGATATAAGGAAATCTGCTAGAGACATTCAAATCTGGTCAGATAGACCTTGTTCATAAAGTAGGCTACTCGGACATGTAAACTAAACTTTTTTGACAATTGTTGCATTTATAAAAACAGTGTCCTCCTTAGTGTTTGTAATAAAGTATATTGCTGCAACATTGAACTTGCACCACTCTGTGGCGAGTATAGGATCCGTAGTACATCTATGTTAGAATTGTTAGATAACAAAAGACTGTGATCATCCAATTTATATGCCAGTTTGCATCTGTTGTTCCTGCACATCTACCACCTTGGTAAATAAAAGTATCAATCGATAATTCGGAACAACCAACCAACTACATAGCACTTATCAGAATTTGTTGAAAGCAACATGAAAGCATATGCGCAACCTTTCATAGATCTGTTTCCCTTTCTACGATGACATCCATAGTCCACGCATTTGTCTGTTCCAGAATAAAATATTGATTACTGGAATTCCCATCCAACGGGTCTTCCCAAGATCCATCTATCTCAAGGTATTCAATCCGTCCTTAATGCTGCTGCTCGATTCATTGCTCGTCTTCCTTGATACTCCCACATATCATCATATATGGCCATTGGTCAACCAATTAAACTGCCTTCCTCTCTCTGTGAAATCCATGCTCTAATCCTCAAGTCCAAATTGTGCCGAAACATCCCGGGGACCTCTTTCGTTCTCTTTCTGCATCTTCCCATCCACTGCCATTTTCCCTGTACAGGTCTGACATGTTTGTCCCTCAAGCTAGAACCAAGTTATTGTTCAAACTCGATCGTTCGCCATCATTGGGACTTCCTTATGGAGTTCCTTTCTGCATGGGACTCTTCTTTCTGGCTCGCTATCTACATTTCTCTCTTCTTACGATATATTATTTTCTCTTGGGTTCTCACATTAGGAGCGCTACTGAATGGTTATGGCTATTAGCAGCGCTATAGAAATTACTAATTACATTACATTATAAATAACTACAGCGCATCACTAATCCATCGTTCCACTTCTACAGCTCATCTACCACCATCCACATTGTCTTCTGTCTGTCTGCTGGTTCCTGGAACCGAGTTGCGTCCCCATCAATCGATTTTGCTTTTATTAAGAACCAGTGACTAAAGTTGGTTCCAGTCACTTCGCATTATGAGCGCTATAGAAGTGATCGTCAGTGCAATTTTAATCGCACAACATTACATAATCCACAGAAGCAATCCATTACCATCGTGAGCCTTGCTGAGTACTTTGACGCCTTTAGACTGTAAATACCCCTTTTCTGAGAGGTCCTTGCCTTTTCCTGACGCCATGGTAGGATACACACACCAGATCCTAATAATAAACTAGTATTATACGCAATCCTTGATACGCACCATATTAGCCATTTACAGTTTGACCTACTTTCCCTATACGTTTCTAAAAATAGCAACCAGGGCTCGCACCAACGACCGGCTCGCACATACGTAAGCTGTACGTAAGTAAGTTTGCCTTTTTACCGCAATTGTTTCCGAGCTACCTTAGGCAATATTGCTCATTGTGTTATGGCATGCTCGGCAGAACAGAAAATTGCGTCTTTTAAAGATACCACCGTAGCCTACTGGAAAATTTCTTGTTATGCGTAGGGCATTTATATTATATATTAGGTGCGCAAGTACACTCAGCTCTAGCTCAGTCAGCTGGAAGCCACGTACCAGTATTTCTCATGAATACGCTGGTAGCCCGCGCTAGGCTTTTAGTGGCGCTTTAGAAGTTTGGCGATTACGATTTCCAAATAGGGCCTGTATTTACATAGAGCTATATAATGTGGAGCCCATCTAATACGAATGGATATGCTGGCAGGTTAAAGCTTTCTGGACCTATCAAACTTCATGTATGCAGAGAACGCCTAACAGTGCAAAACACAGCAGCCTCACAGCGGCATAGGCACAGAAGTTGCTTGTTCTTATTGTACAACTACATGGACTATCATGCAAGTATGCAAGGCTCTTGTCACATAGGTAGGCTACTTACACATGTGGCGTGCTGGAGTCAGGAGCACCTCCGAGTAGTTTTTTACTTGAAGGAGCGCTATATAAATGTACAAATGAATGAATGAATATGCATCCTGCTAGCATAGCTTAAAATTTGGATCTGTAATAAGCTTATACCATGATGTGGTTTTGACTGCCCAGCATACCGTGAGCAGGGAAAAGGCGCCTCATAGTAATATTAAATAAGCAACGCATAAACTGAATATATAATTAAAAATAATTTAAAATTCCTGTGTTGTGTCTTCAATCATTTACTGTCATCCTTGAACTCATCTGGCAAATAAAACACAGATTTCAATTGATAAGAAAGTTCTTTGACGATTCAAAATACACCATATTTACATTAAAAGCATAATTGTTAGTAACTCCCTTTCAATAACATGATTTTACATTTCTGGCTTCATGTACACTGTTCTTGGTTGCTGCCGGAAGACAGTTTACAATATTATTAATACAATATCACTATGAAAAGTATATAACATCAACTACACTAGTACACTCATGTTTCTACACCAGGTCAAGCATGCTTGTAAACATTTTCTCCTTTCTGGTGCAAAACATAAATTGAAACACAAAGTGACCTCGTAGAGAATGGATAATTCAGCATTATGCTTTAAAAATGAGCAATATTTGGTGTCTTCTAAAAATATGCATAGACTATTAACTCAGATACTGAGAGCAAACATAATGTGGTCTCTTTCCAATCAAAGGAATGCTATTGAGTACTGTAGTGTACTTTAATTAATAGATCAAAGCAAAATATTACATGAATTCAGTACAGAATTTTGATATAATGCTGCAACTGAACTCTAAATATATCACTAAAAATGCAACAACTGGCACATAATTCGTTACATAACCAACAAAATCGAAACATGTCGAAACATGATTTTAAAAATCATACAACGGCCAACACCAAATAGTATAGATGGAATGCACTACCCAAAAAACTCATGGTGACTTCCAAGACCAAAGCTACTATTGGCAGGTTGAGAGCATAGATCTAAATTTTAAACCTCAGTTTTAAGACAAATCAAAAGAAATCCAGGCATCACCATGCCTAATTTAATGGCATCAAAGCAAGGTGCTTAAATGGAAGTCTTTGCTGCATTATGGTAATCACAAAATCTGGCACTGAGAAAAGTCAATGCTGGAATGAGTCTTTTGAGTGACCTGCAGCAAAAATCAGCTGCATGCTGGCAGATGAATAGAACACCATCAAAAAAGTTCAGATTCACACTCCAAGTCATGGCATCACATTTCAACGAATAGCATATCTCTTCAGGTAGTCAAATTCATTGTTACAGTACAAGAAAATGTAAAGGCTGTACATTAGTCTAGCTCTGAAAATTACGGAATGATAAGAAATTACATCAAGCTACACATTCACTGCTCAATGTTCTATCAATCGTCAAAGCGGGAAGACTATGTATTAGAAATTGGCCTTCCTTCTGTAATTTTCAGAAGCACTTTAGACCAAGTGGCTTTGAGATTTCGCCGCACTTTATCGTTGTACTGACTCATGCGTCGACTTATCTCGTCAAGGTCAACTGTCGTCATTTTGTCGACAAGGTCATCAACAGAATCGAAGTAAATGACATGCGGCCACTGATAAAAATCAGCAAAGTTCAACCAGTAGTGAACTGCGTCCTCATCCATGTCATTGTTTGGATCCGGCACTTTGGAGAATAATCCAGGTATTCCAGACTTTGACGACTGCCTCATCATGTAACCGTTCCACGTTCGCTGCCTCACCACCTGGTATTTGACGTGCCACTTCGTAAGGAGATCAAGCGACGGAAAAAACAGCGGAATGTTCATTCGATACTGTTCTGTCAGGCTGACCATCGACACCTGATACGGAATGTGAATGATGCCACGGTGCGCAGCGAGATCGGAGTACAGGTACTGGGGATACATCTCCCTCAGCGGGAACATGACTAGATTGAGCTTGCGCTTCAGAATGACGTTGTCGAACTCGGCGAAGAGAATGTCGTACAGTTCCGTGCTGTGAATCGGCGACACAAGAAACTGCTTTCTCGTCGGTTTATACGAGTCTGTGAGATAGGCACAGTAGTTAGGCAACACGAGCGGCTTCAGACCGGTGAAGTACTCGATGTACTTTGCGTCGTACAGATTGTTGGCAGCGAGGACGCTCGTCCGATGTTGGCTGACGTTGACCAGCAGTTTGTTGAGAGCATTCCACTTGTCGGGCTCTGGGCGTGCCTGCTCGTAACGAATCGTCGCTATTATCACGATGCTCTTATTGAACGGCACGAACGCTTCGCACATCGCAACCGGCAGCGTGCAGATGAAAGCTGTTACGGACTTCATCGCCGGGTCGTCCTTGTAGAACCGGTAGAACTGGTCGATGAGTTCCGGACTGAGACGCATACCGTTGTCGCTGTTGATGATCTTGAGATTTCGGGCGCACGTTCCAACCTTTCCGCAGTAGTACGACAGGCTGTTGTCGACGACTTTGACACCGATCGAGCTGAGCAGACTTTTGATGTCCATCATTGGAGTGATGTGATAGTCCTGCGACCAGAAGACCGGCTGATGTCGGATGACGGAACGAACGGTTTCCTCGTCGAATCCGGTGTTCTTAACAAAGACGCAGTCCGGCTGAAGGTAAGTATGATTCCAGAAAAGAATGTCGTCGCTGTCGACTTGTTGGTCGTTGGCGTCGTAATGCTGACCGACGAACTCGTTATCCTGACGTAGAACCGGAAAAGGATGGCTGCCAGGCCACTGGGTGCAAGAAACGCTGTCGTGACTGAACGTGAAATCTTTTACATGCGGCCAAAGAGAATTCTTGAGAAAGTCTGCCTCTGATTTGTACCCTTTCATCAGTTTTCTAAACACCACACCAGTGGCATTTCTGATAAGCAGAGGCATACCACCGGTTAGACCAGAAACAAGCGGGAGAGAAGCATGAGTGGGATGATCGCGAATGCAATAGAGCGGAGCCTCGTGCTGCAACCAGTCGTCCAAAGTTGCGGCTTCACGCTCGCTGGGACGCATCATCGCATCTCTCACTACAAATCTCTTCACCGACGTGTCGTCCGCTACCAGATACTTCCAAAGCGATGGAGGCAAGCGGGACGAAGTCTTGTTGCTGACTCGAACGACCTCTACGCCCGAGCTCTCCATCTTCTTCACCAGGATTTTCAGCATTCGTGACTGCGTCCCGTTTCCTGCCACGTATACCCTGAGGCGCCATTTTGGAAAGAGAATCGGAACGAGCTGTGAATATCGTAAGCTGCCGTAGAGCAGGTTCACGTCGTTTCCATACAGCGACATCGAAATGACATTTGCCATTTCCTTATCCCACGACATACCCAGAACGCCTTTCTTCCGATCGATGTATCTCCCCAAAACCGCCTTTCCGATCTCCACTTCCACTTTGATCCTGCTAGCCTTGTCGTAGTGTGCAACATACCTCTGGCCCTTCTCCATCGTGTGTTTGACTCTGGTGCCTGGCACCTTGCGACTGCGCTCCGGCCAGTACACTCCAGTGATCCAGTCGTCCGCAAACCAATCCGTGAACACTCTCGGATAGTAGAAACCGAATATATCGACGTGCGTCCGGTGGACAAAATCGTGAGTCAGAATCATAATGTTACCTTCCCTAAACCATGGACCCACAACGCCAACGTTTGGAGGATTGTATCTTCCAAGCTCGTCGATGAATTTCTCCGTCCATCCCGTTGTTTCCATGATTGTGTCGTCGTTTACTCGATAGTAAAAGTCCATGTTATCCATGTATGCTGCCATCATTGCATCGTTCTGAGCCCACGCAGGATGGCCTGTGTGCTGGCACTCAACGAAATGCAATGTGACATTTAGACGCCGCGAACATTTGCGAGCAACCATCTCGTAGAACATGTTTGTAAACAGTTTGTGAGAACCTTCTGTCTCAAAAAAAGGATCTGTATGGTCATGGCCAACGTAGAAGTGGTAGCCGAAACCACGCGTTGCCGTTGCACAAAATGACAGCAGCAAACCCTTGAAGAAAGGTAACTCTTTGAGTAGGCTGTCATGATCGAAGTGTGTTTGATCTCGTAATGTCAATGCACAACCAATAGCCACCTGATTGTCTTTGTATTCAACATCGTTAAAACTCTCATCGCCAAAGTTCTGCGCGTTCAAATACGTTTCAGGGTCATCCATTCCACCATCCCCAATGTATAACGCCTGTTTCTGGTTTCTGCCAATGAATTCCGGTGCACCAAGAACACTCTCATGCAGGACAAATCCTACTTCTTTTTTATGGTCATGAGTGTCATGTCGC
This sequence comes from Lumbricus rubellus, assembly GCA_945859605.1. NCBI lineage: Eukaryota > Metazoa > Annelida > Clitellata > Crassiclitellata > Lumbricidae > Lumbricus > Lumbricus rubellus. The sequence goes on along the minus strand of OX243819.1, from coordinate 28,337,966 downwards.
TTGAGCCCAGTATTTAAACCACGTGCTTCATCACTGAGATCCTTACGACTATCAAACTCTACGTGAAGATCATGTAAATTATCGAACAAGCTCTCGTGTATTGTCATGATTGTGCCATGCCCCAACTGGCCATACAGGATAAAAATCAGCGTAACTGCTGCCAGCGCTAGTAAACAAAAAAGCACTCTTCCTCTGCTTCGCCTGATCATATTCGTATCTAAGGACATAATTCTCAATTTTCATCAACTCCCATAGCGATATTTCCAAATTAGGCTATTGTTAATGTTAAGAGAACATGTCGGACCCATATGCAATGCAGCCAACGGCGCCTATTTCGACAAAATTAGTGCTGCACTTGTTTCGACGTTAAAGTTAAGCAATCCGTTTCGCATTCATCAGTTGTTTCATGCGATCGATCAATGTAACCTGAATGTAGTATAAAATTATTTTTGAACGACATTCTACCTGTGTTTACAAATTTTCAATAGGCAAAACGACCATGACACTTTTAAGCCAAATGCAAAATTTCTTTAGCGCTCTTATAACACAAAACAATACAATTGAAATTTTATCGCCCCCGGGCCCCTTTACAAAGCTCAGAAGTGCACACACGCCTCGGTGGCACAACTGCCTATTATTGTATTGCAGAAGTTAAAAGGGCAGGTAGCGAATTGGATAACACATTGGCAATAATGGCATGGAAATCAGCGGACCTGAGTTCGAGTCCCGTACGTAGGGCCACAGTATAAATAATTAACAGTACGTCGATTTCGGATCTCGCAGTCGTCAGAATAAGTGACGAGATTTAAAGCCCCACCCACTGTCATCCGCCATTTTTGCAGCAATAAACTCCATAAGCAAATTACAGTTACTTTCAATTCTATGGTACAAACTACAAATTTCGGTTTCCGGCAGCCGCCATATTAGTCGGGATTCATTAAAAGAACTGCAATGTACTGCCCGGAAAAAATTTGCTACAAGCTGGAAATAACAAATAATGAAAGATAAGAAAATAATATATCCAAAAAGTGAGCCCGAGCCTCTGAGATCTCCTGCTAACTCATTTTATTAGAGAAATTTGAGGGCATTAAATCAATGGCATTTTTACTATACGGCTTAATCTCGAACCCGGGTTGCATTAAAAGAACTGCAATGTACTACGCGGAAAAAGTCGCAACAGGCTGGAAATAACAAATAATTAAAGTTATAATAATAATATATTTTAAAAAATGGTCCCCAGCAACTCAACTCTCACTCTGGGTTATTTTATAAAGAGAATTGTTATGGTGTACTATTAATAGCAATATACGATGCAAATGCTGATCTATTGCTACCAAGATGGAGGCTGACCACGTCACCAAAAAAAGTTGGCAACAGGCAGCCATCCGGGTAGACCTACTGGTAATTATTTATACTGTGGTAGGGCGGACATACAGACTGCCTTTTATTGCAGGCTGTTGGCTTTGTTAATTAGTATTTAAGAGTTATATAAATGTTTTCTATTCTGTCATTAAACGCCTTCTTGTGAAGCTGTGAATTGTTTCAGTTGCATATAGGCCTAACTGTAGGGCCCACACCACAGCATAGATAACAAAATCTAAACTTACTTACTGTGCCTACACTGTAACCGGTTGCGGTCTGTTAACCGGATTGTTCAATGAAGAATATTCTTATTGGAGCAGTATTGTGAGTGAAAAACTTGTTCAAGTTTAAGGTCTATATACAGTAGTATCCTGGCACGCGTAATAATCTAAAAGGGCAAAATTAGCAAAGAAGAGGAATCGATCGAAATCGGCAAGAGCTGCATTGCGTCATAGATTGGGTTACTCTGGTTCCAATTCGATTCGTAGTCGCTCTGCAACCTTGATGTTTAGCAGTCTTTGATGTTTAATATTTTCGCTTCCGTCATATTTAACAAAATGGGGTCTGGGTTTTTAGGCATCTAAAGTAGTTCTTAATTATTTTGTTCTATTTGGGCTTCCACTTTATAGACTGAATGATGTGTGACTCCAGTGATTGTCAGGATCACACGGAGGAGCTTCGTCTCGAGATAACTCGCCTCCAGGCGGAGTTGGAGGAGGCTTGCTCCGACAAGATGAGAGCGGCCGAATATGGACTCGCCGTTCTGGACGAGAAAAATATGCTCCAACAGCACTGTGATCATCTCGAGAGTCTTTACGAGTCCACCTTACATGACCTCACGTGCACGAAGGAGGTCGGTGTAAACGAGAATGTCTTAAGTGAATCGTCTGCTAACCTTCTTTAGTGAGTAAGCAGGTTACGCCCACTTTCCCCAAGTCTGGGCTAAAGCTTATCCACAAGGCAACATTGCACCTGCGCAGAAGATTGTTATTGATTCAGACCGGCTTCCGTTTCTCTCAGTTTTTCCGGGGAAATGCTCCACTTCCAATCACTTGTGCAAATTGCGCTGTTGAGTTGAACAATGAACATGCAGAGTGAAATGCCAAAATGCATGCTATCTATTAACTTTAAAAAATATATGTGGTAATGTGCTTTAGACACATCCATCAAATCATCCATCTTCATATAAAAATGTACCTGGCGACGATGTGACCAGTGATGGGAAGTATTTAAAATACTAGTATTTAAAATAGTATTTTAAATACAATCGAAGTATTTTGTACTTGTATTTTAAATACTTTTGTGATCAAGTATTTTTACTTTTACTTAAAATACTTTTTTGGTAGTATTTTGTACTTAAAATTGTGATGATGTTAAAATACTTTTTCAAAATACTTTAAAATCTTTTAAATCTCACCAGCTGCAATTAGCTATGCAATATTGCATGCTCCATTGCTCATGCACTAGGCTTCTTCGTAACTCAAACAAAGGAGCCCTTGAACAGAAGATTTATGACACAATGGCCGGTTGAAACAGGCTGATAGTGGTTAGTCATTGTTATGGATGGCTGGGCACCGCTGACCACAGGGCGAGCAAAGTTAATTACAGGTGTATTTGATGTATGGTGTAGGGTTTACAGATCACATGTACAATTGTACACCTCTATATTACATGAGGCATCAAATCAACACGCATATAATTATGTTTGAAATCAGTTTGACGTTTGACACCCCAATGGACTTGTCTATGCTGCTAGAATAGGACTTAGGCTAGATGTTAACTATCTAGATATTTATGAATAGGACAAATGAGGATGGCATTAGACGTGTCTATTGGCAGGTGGCAATTAGAACTTCTGTGACCCTGGAACCGGTGCAGAGTTTCAATACATCGATCTCCAGTTAATTTAATGGATCATGGACAACATACTTGACGAATTACAGCATACAGGTAGACACCTATAACACTTAGTTGACCTGTGCTGGTGTATTGTATTATTATCACAAGGAATTCCTATACCGCAGACTGCGAACACTTACTTAAAAAGTAGCATAGAGGGTTTTGCTCATGGAGAGAATTGTGACAGGAAGTCTCAACATAGCAGACTTTATAAGGTACGTACGTTGAGCTTTTGTTCAGCAGTGGAAGAATTTTTACCCCTCCCATTGTGCCAGACTACTGAACAAAACTATCTAAGTTAGTGTTTTTAAATTTTAAATTTGGAGAAATTACATTGACCATTTTTTCTGCATAAATAGTAGGCTACCGATATTTTTACATGGCATTAAATTGTGTGTTTCTGTGGATCTTGATGTTAACGAACTCTGACTAGAACTAGAACCCCATCTCTAGTGTCTTGGACACAGACTCAAACATCTTTGGACCCAGAAAATGTTTGTTTTTGATCAAAATTTTTAAGAAAAATGTTGTCTTCACAAAATTGTTCTATGGTAATAATTTTTGTCGCAATTTATTATGACTTCTTATTTTTTTACGTAGTTTGGCAGTGAGTATTTTGTACTTAGTATTTTAAATACTTTTCCAAGCCAAGTATTTTATACTTGTATTTTAAATACTTTTGCAAAAAGTATTTTTACTTGTATTTTAAATACTTTTATGACCAAGTATTTTTACTTATACTTAAAATACTTTTTGAAAGTATTTTCCCCATCACTGGATGTGACGAGTGTAATGAATCCGATTTTGCACAGTCTGGGTGCTGGTTATGCTCAGTTCCTTCAGTGGTGCTTTATGCCAGTGAAATGGAAACCAATCTTATACTGATTGCTTCAGATTTGTTTTGGTTTATGGCCAAACCATTGAAACAGAGCCATGTAATTTATATAGATGAGAGGCATTTCTCGAGTTCTTGTTTACCAGACTGATGCAGTGTGCGACAGAGTGATATGGAGTGTGCAAGGCCCGTCAGAAAGGAAGCAGGTATTTAGAAGAGCGAGTGCAGAAGAAAGATTGCCAGACAGAATTGTAGAGTGAGTAGAGCTGAGAAAGTTGTCTTTAATTATGCTAAAAAATTATTAGCTGTATGACTAATTGTGAAAGTAAAGACCGTCAATAATAAAGGCCAAGGACAGTCCCTGGGGCACTCCAGCAGTGCAAGGACTGGGCTCAGACAACCACTCATGAATAGGCTGCTGCCCTACACTTACTTTTCAAGTGACACTTTAGATATTTAAAGATTATCATGACTACTATTTCCTTTCTGTGGCCTTTATAAATACAGTCTTTAGCCTAAAGATATCCATAGTTGCTTACAGAATATTATATGTTCTCAGTGGAAGACTTGAAAAGCTGGGAAGTATGATAATATTGATTGATTCTGTGCATTTATATAGCACCTCTTCAAGAAACCTACTCAGTGCTCTCTACACTGACCTATTCGACGTAAAGTGTCATTTTGAACGAAAATATTGCCCTACATAAGTTGGCAAACAATGCTCAGTAATCTGGAAGAGTCAACACACACACACACACACACACACACACACACACACACACACACACACACAACCAATGGATTCATTCAATAGTAGACAATTAGTTACATTGCATTTGCAGCATTACATACACTGAGAGCAATCTATTAAATTTGTGTGAAAGCATGTTGATAACTATTCCGATGAATGAATTTCAGGCGCTTGGACGCGTTGAGGTGCGACAGAGGAAAGCCAACGAGATGGGTATCTCGCACGAGGAGGGCTTTCTCGAGGAAGAGGAACAGCTGAAGATGATGATCACTGACCTCGACCAAGAGCTGCGAGTCACACGGCAAGCCTTTGAGAAACTGACGACCGAAAAAGAAAAGGCTGACGCACAAATCGCCGACATGACTGTCCAGTTGGAACAGCTCGGAGCGCTGAAGAAGCAGCTCAAGGTCGAGGTGAAGGACCTGAAGATGAGGGAATCGCAGACGATGTCTGACTACGCGGAACTTGAAGATGAGAACGTTTCACTGCAGAAGCAGCTGATGCAGGTGAAGCAAGCGCAGGTAGAGTTCGAATCGATCAAGCACGAAAACCGGCGGTTACACGAAGAACTCGACGAGCTGAAATCGGACGTCGAAGGCCTGAATCGCGTCAAGGAAATCGTCGAGCAGAATCTGGAGGAGACGCTGGAAATCCTGCACCACGAACGCGAGGAAAAACACAACCTGAAGAAAGAACTGGACTCGAGAATCACGTCCGAGTCGATGCTCGCTCTGCAGACGCTCGCATCTCTCGGACTCAGCGATTTCAAGCCGAACCACTCGGAGGGAAGCAAGAGTCACTTTGAGTCGCTGCACGAGGATCACGACAGTCCGATGCTGAAGAAGATCGAGGCGGACTTTCTCACGCCGAACAAGGAGCAGCTGCTGAAGGCGGAGCCGGCTCCAGCGCAAGGCCTCGTCGGCGATCTCTTCTCGGAGATCCACGTGAGCGAGATTCGAAAGCTCGAGCAGATGGTGGAACAACTGGAAATGGAGAAGAGCCTGCTGGAAAGGTCTCTGGAAGAGTCAAGTGCGGATCTGGAATCCGCACGGCAGGCGGTAAGCGAACAGACGGAGAAGGTCCACGCCTTGAAGACGGAGTTGGATTCGATGGTTTCGGGCGCCGGTGATGTAACAGACTCGGGCGAGGAACTTTCTGAAATTGTGCGCCAGTATCCCACGTACAGAAATGCCATTAAGGAGATCGCCAACTCGCATCAGGAGGGGACGAAACTGCAGAATTTGCTCAACGACCGAACGAGAGAGGATGCCAGCGCTGAAGGTGCCAGTCGGAATTACGAAGAAACGATACGAAGATTGGAAACGGAATTGGCCGATCGGTCAGACAGGGTATCCGAAATCGAGACGAACCTCAGCTGGACGCAAGATAGTCTCTTGAAACTGACCGGTGAAATTTCTCAGATATACCACGGCGTCTGCAAGGCGGGCGGTGAAATTCCAGTGAAATCTATGATCGAGCATTTGCGACATCGTTCGGGCAAGCATCCGACCAGAGCGACGGATGTGCCGAAGGATGCAGAGACGGAGAACGTGGAGCCGGTTCCGGATGCCGTAACCTGTTCGGAGAAAGAAGTTGTTGCTACTACCTCGCAGGAAACGGCCGATGATTTGGCGTCTCTTTCGTGCTACAAATTGTTTGAGTCGATCTCCGATCAAATGAAACACCTGAATCGAGCGGTCGAACGGGTGGTCGACATCTCACGACAGGACCGCTCTCTTGATGTCACGTCTGGCGAAGAAGTGTCCGAACTTCAGGAACAGGTCGTCAAACTGAGGGCGATGCTGGCGACGAAGCGAGAACAAATCTCAACGCTGCGCACCGTCCTCAAGCAGAACAAAGCGACGGCGGAGACCGCGATGTCTCACCTCAAACAGCATTACGACAAGGAGAAGGCGGAGACGAACGAAAGCACTACTAAACTACGTCACGAGCTGATGCGCCTGAAGGAAGATGCAGCAACGTTTGCTGCCCTGCGCGCCGCTTTTGCTCAACGGTGCGACGAGTACACTACGCAGCTGGACGAACTGCAGAGGCAACTGTCTGCCGCCGAGGAAGAGAAGAAGACGTTGAACTCGCTACTGCGAATGGCCTTGCAGCAGAAGCTCGCATTATCCTCGAAACTGGACGACTTGGAAAACGATCGGGAACGGAAAAACATGCGCCCGCAGAGGCCGACGCGAGGCAGAGGCAACAGGTCGGGAGGTTACAACGGTCCACACCAGGCGCCGGACGAGGGCTACTACAGATATTCACCGCAGTTACGATATCAGAGGCGAGACTACTGAGAGGCTTGTTTCGCTGCAGTTATTACCGAGGACGAGTAAGATTTGATTTTCTTATTCTTTTTTTCCAAGCGAGGAAATGTTTTAATTATTATCTCTACTCTACGTTCAGTTCTGTTGCATTGTAGATGTATCTAACGTGCAAAGAAATGCAAGGATGTCTTTTGAAACAAACTTGTTTAAAATGTTGATCATGGATGTTATCATTATGATTACAGCTCTATTTAAGTTATAGTCTCTTCATTATATTATTATTATTATTATTATTATTATTATGTTTTTCTGTAATATACTTATCTTGACTCATGATCAGTACTTAATTAATCTGTACGTTAAAATCTAAGTAATTGAGCTTAGCATTTTATGGTTTTTATTTCTCAGTGGCATAATGTTGTTACTCGAATTAATGTTAATTGATCTTTAATTGATCGTTTCTATTTAGATGTGCATGTAGTAATTTAATAGAGCTTATTATGATTAAAGAATTACTTTTCGTAGTGCAAATTTGCAAAACTCAGATGTGCAACATGTATATAATTGATACTGCATTCCAAATCTCGCTTAAACTACAACCCAAAGCCGCTCTAATATTTGTAAATTGTGATTTATTCAGCGTGTGAAAATGGTTGATTCGGTTTTGCTTGATAAGGTGACAGTTTTTCCGGAATTTTGGCCAAATTTGAAAACTTTTCTACAATGCTGCATTTCTAAAAGTTTCTGTGAAATATTATCATTGTTCCAAATCGTATGAATATTATTTCCAGTTCTTCGTTTAACTCACATTGCTACTCGTTAGTTACTTTGAGAATGTGGGCGGTGTTTAAGTGTGATTTAATGCAACGTCTATCGGTGAATTTCGACCAAAGGTTGCACTGAAAAAGATAAAGGTGATCTTTGATTAATTACATGTTACTATTGTAGCTCGTCATTTTGTGCTAATTTGAATTTCTTGTCTATTTTCTACTCGAATGTCTTGGTTAAATGTTTTGTTATGAAACTAACTGCATGCATTCATATGATATCGAGTAGCTGACCAGTGTGATCTATTGAGCTCTTCTAATCAAAGTGCTTTGAATGAATTGTCGTCATGTTGACTGTTTTGATGTTAATGGATTAAATATGTGTAAACATACTTCAGATGAATACTTTTATTCCTTGAAATCACTTTAAATGTTTCAGAGTATCTCAAATGATTAAGTGTTTGTATCGTGTGACTAGCGTACTTAAAAATACGAATCAACTGTATAGTCGTTAATGAATTACTTAGAAATTATATTGTTATAATGATGGAATTTAATTTGGCAGTAGCCATAAAATTATACAGTACGTTAATTAAAACCTCTCCAGACTATAATTGTATGGGTTTATTGGTAATAGGGACCTTTAATGTGTTTCTATTCATTGTTTTTTTAATCATGCTTCAACTGATTAATTTTCACGTTGTCTTTCTGGTGTTGTTGAGCCAAGCAAATGTAACGTAAACATCGATTTTCATGCAACGCAGATATTAAGGCTTCTTGCTATGTACACAGCATCGTCTTAATTTGCCATGCTAATGACTGAGGTCAGGAAATGTCAGTTCTACACAGCCTTTGTGTGTGATATGACAGTTTTTAAAGTCAATTGTATATGGAAACCAGCTGCATATAGAAATTTTTAATCTGCTGCGTTAGCTTTTTTGCAACAAACTTTCATGTGAGACTGCAGCATGCTGTATTGTGTGCGCATGTCATTACGCAGCTTTGACCCCTTAACGACCTGCATGAGCTGAAATGCATTGAAAACATTATGTAGCTGGTCGTTAAAGGGTTAAGGGAACTGAGCACTCTTAGAACTGTACAGCATTTTGGATTTCTTGTAACCTTGTCTTTGTGGTGGAAGAACCAGATGTTAAACGTTTCCAGTGTAATTGAAGTATTTCATGTGGTTGAACTATGTAATTTTACTATTACGAGAGTCTAGCATTGAATTCTAGACGTTTTGGAACAATATAAATTTGGAAACTGTGTTGTTCAAACTTTTCTGTTTTCTTGAAGCTGCTTTTGGTATGGTTGCATGAAAACTCAGTATATTAATATGTACACTTGACTTTGGTATGCAACGAATTATGGACTTGTGCTTAAGGTTAATATCATTTGCTTTTCATTATTATTTTCTTCATTTCAGCTAATTATGCAATAACTCTATTTATATTATGTTAATTTATCATTGTTCTTCTGTTATTTGTATTTGTACATTTGTTCAAACTACTTTATGCTAACATTGTATTTGTGTAATAAAGCGTAAGAAGAATTATGCAGACTCTTGTGAGCGGCAGATTATATCTGTAGTTTGTCAGCTTTGAATCATGTCAGTGGTCTTGTTAGTTTTGTCAATTTTAATTGCTTTTTGTCATCAGATTGTCAGTTTATTTGAAGCAACTCCAAGCCGTTTTGTAGGCCAAAATCTCAGTTTCTTTGCAGTATATTTTGGTTGCCACGAAGATACTGCACGTACCTCTTTCGAACTGGTCAGTGTTTTTGTAGAGCATATAATATATATATTTAGCAGTTTGCATGTAGTTTACTTGTGTTGTTGTTTACTCTGTTCTAAAATACTGTTTACCATCGTGGTTCTCAAATGTCGGCTCTTATTAGCTATTGTTGTTTGACGCTGAAATTGATGTTCTATGTAAAATTGGTGGTGGAAAAGGTTAAAAATCGCAAAAGTAAAAATTAAAAAATTAAATTGTTTTAAGCCCTTGAATATGTTGCTACCATTCTGTTGGTAAGTATGATATTAGCAAATGAAAATCCTGCACAACGCGGGCGTTTATTTATCACAGCATATTGATTATAGGTCATGCTTTTCGCATCGCTTTTCGCATCGCGTCAGTGCTTGGCATTTGAATCCTAGTGCAGCCAGTTACCTTCAAAGTACAGGTGAACAGGTGTTGTTCACTTTGGTTGCTGGCCACATGCATAACCTTTTAGCTTACTGTGGAGATGCTTCACGATAGAATGTAAATAATTCTATGACATATTATTGTCAAAGGCTGTCTTGGCGGACCTCGTTGGTTAGACCCACTCTGTTCGAGCATGCATAGCTATGTTAAACCGAGTGTACAATTGTAATAGCTGTTGCTAATTAATGCACATTTGGAACTAATTGATTAGTCTGGCTGTGTGTATATTTAATATATATATATATATATATATATATATGGATATGCTGAAGAGTCCAAAGGGCAGATGCACCTTGTTTGTGCCATCTAACAGTTTGTAGGCTTTTCGATCTACAATCTACCTTCAGCTAGAATATAAAATTTATAACGCTATGACATAATTATTGTCAAAGGCTGTTTTGGTAAGTTGGTGGACCTTGTGGGTTAGGCCCACTCTGTATAAAAATGTGTATTGCCAAACGTTTTGTTACCCTGATAGACTTTTTTGTAGTGTTGTTTGATATGACGTTAAATACTTTGCTCGAAACAATTGCTTGCTGTTGTGTACATATTATGTAATAAAACAGAGGCTGTCTTTAAATGGTGTGCAAGGCAAAAAACTATTGTTGAACGATGATTTGATTGACGAGCACTTCCCCCTTCTTTTGAAGATCGTAAAAATCTGAAAACTGATGTTGTTGCCGCCATAAAGTAGTCTAAACCAACAACCTCTTATGTAATCTAGATGGCTTCCTATGTCAAGCAACCATCAAAGCCGGCCGCTGCTTCTGTAGCAACCACCTTCTTTATTTATTTGTTTATTGCACACACACACACACACACAATTCAAAACAGTACAAACATGACTCAATAAACATAGTGCAATAGGAATCAGGAAAAGCTAACAGCTTATACAACCCTGACCCCCTCTTTTAGCAGCTACCTCCTAAACAATCACTATCCTTAGCAATCGTTCATCTAGGAAACCAGCCTTCTTATCAAATGTATCCCTAGCAACCAGCCTTTATTAGCAACACTTCTTCGAATCGGACACCTTAGCAACAAGTCTACTTAGTGATCACCTTCCATAGCAACCAAGCTCCTTAGAAACTGTTTTCCTTAGCAGCTAGTCCCCGCAGTATTAGTTCTTGGAAACCAGCTTCCCTAGCAACATAGTATCCTTAGCAATCACCTATTTTAGCAACTTTCTTTGAAACAAGCTATTGGCAATCATCGTAGCATCGTTATGTCAACTCCTCTCGTTGGTGTTTGCTCAATAACTGCTGTTTCAGGGACTCAACTTTTGACTGCAGTCGTCGGTTTTTCTGCGCAAGTGTCTTAACTTTGTCCTTGTACTCGGCAAGTGCAGACTCCATTGTGCACAAGTGTTGCTTGAGCACTTTGCGACTGGGCAACGAGTAGCTGTGCCAGTTAAATTCGATAAATCTCTGTGGTTGCTGAATTGTCACGTTACTTAGTCCTGATTCAGCAGACGCAGCAACAGTTCCATCAGCTAAACTACCATTTCTGTTGCATAAATTATAAGAAGGAGCCAGCGCTACTGGTTCACAGGAAGCTTCAACCGACAATGAAGCGGTAGGCCGAAATGTCTCTGTTGCCGTTAACCCACAAACAGGTTCTTCTTTTGGAGGCGTTTTATGTCGAACAGTCCTCACTGGATGACCAGGCAGATCAAAAACTGTTGGTACAGATCCTAAAGACAAACATAAAATGTTAGTTTTTAAAGAAAGACAAACATAAAATGTGAGTTCCTAAAGACAACCATAAAATGTTAGTTCCTAAAGAAAGACAACCATAAAATGTTAGTTCCTAAAGATAAACATAAAATGTTAGTTCCTAAAAACAAGCATAAAATGTTAGTTCCTAAGGACAACCATAAAATGTTAATTACTAAAGACAAACATAAAATGCTAGTTCAAAAGGGAAAGTGCTGGTAACTAGAATACAAATGTTAGTTCCATTGAAAACTAGCATTAAAATCCAAAACCAATCTTGCAATATCTTGTCAGAAATATGAACTCAACCCGATTCAATTAAAATTTTACCACAAATTATCCTGTAAATGAATTAATAGCCAGGTTTACAACACAATTAGGCAATTCTGCTGCAATCATGTTTTTATTTGCATTATCTGTGAACTTCAGTTTTAGCATTTACATAATCTACATAATTTAATTCATAATTCATTGTAATCACATAAGCTGCTATATTTAATTCTATTCTAAAATTACATGCAAACTGATCAAGTCATAACCCATTAGGCTATATCAAGCAAGCTATCGCAAACCATATAATAATTGTATGCAATGAATTCACCAGCTTTAAGACAAACTCTAGCTCCAATGCGATCAAAACATTCAGGAGCGAAATGGGTCGAACAGACACGTGAATGTATGGTCGCATTGAAATCTTTCCGATGCATGGCTCGTTCCCATTTTCTCACAACATCTGGTTTCGACCATGGGAAGCTGTCACGTAAAAAGAAATGATCTAAAGTTAGTTTAACTTGATAAATTTCATACAACATTCAACAATAATATACATGTAATTCAAATCGAAAAAGGTTAATCCAGCAACACCAAAATTATTATACCCACTGCATGTCAAGATTAGCATTTGGATAGTTGCAGTGCCCTATTCTATCCAGTATTGCTTTATGGGTCTGAGTGCTGGTGTCTGCGCAAAGAGGATGGGAGGAGGCTACTGGTGGCAGAAATGAGCTGGCTACGTAGAATATTGGGCAGGAGCAGGAAAGATCAGATCAGGAACGAGAAGACACGGAAGGATCTAGGAGATCTATTAGAAGTGGAAGAAACGGTAGTAGACAAGATCAGGAAAAGAAGACTCACGTGGTTCGGCCATGTGAAAAGAATAGGCCTAGACGACAAAAGACTACCAAAGGCGGCCCTCGACGGCCCTGGATAGACAACATAATGGAAGACCCGAGGGAAAGAACATGATATGAGGAAGGTCATGGACACTGTCAGAGACAGAGAACTGTGGAGACGTCGTGTAACACTGTAAAGGCCTCGTCGTTAATGCAAAACGCTTGACGGAAGAGAGATAAGAAGAAATCTAGAGTATAGTCCTTCGGGTAGGGAACAGAAACTTTCAAAATTGTGCAAACTGAACGAACAAGCAAAATATTTATCTTTTAGTAGTTTCAGGCGAAATTATAGACTTATTTAAGCCTATACATCGCAAATATAGATATAATTAGGTAAATACCCATTTTAACGTCGGTAATTATTTTTATGCGTTTTTCTAGCGGTTTCATTTTCAGCGGTTATTATTTCTTAGCGTACGTATTTCCGCTTTCATGCGCTTGAAATATAAGCTGGATGAAGGTTCTCTGTAGGTGAAATGGAAGCTGGATGATAGGATGAAACCGGTGTGGGTTTTACGACCCCCAAGAAGTAACGTTGCAGCGTTGTTTACCAAGACTCCTTTTCGTTCATCCAGCTTCTGTTTATGCAACAATTTGTTCCATAAATTCCACTTCTATTTCGTAAGTGAATATTTTTCATCAATCTAACTTCTATTTCATTGATACTTATTGTTTATCATTCCAGCTTCAATTTCAGCATACGACTGCACTAACCCTAACACTAACCCTAACCGACCCTCACGGCGCCTAACCTGAGCCCTAACCGACCCTCACGTGAGAAATCCCGCTTCTATTTCGTCGGAAAATATTGTTGTGTATGTCATTCTGATGCGACGATTTAATTGCACATGAAAATAATTATCGACGTTAAAATGGGTATTTACCTATAATTATTCTGAAAAATGGCACTTGACTGCATGACCTACGCGTGAAATGTTATTCCACGCTGCTTTGAGCCTTCATCGGAGCGTTGTTTACATCCGTACGCAACGCAGCATTTTCCACGGTAGCGTTTAATTTTCACGGGTTTGTCCAACAAACCTTCTTCGCTGTTAGCTGCCATTTTTGTCCTATAACTTTTTCGCCATTAAATGTACAATTCACCGTAAACTATGTTCAAACCCCGCTCTTCTCGTGCAATTTAATCGCCTAACATTGTTCCCAACATGGCCGCTATACTAGCCAAAACAAGCACGATACAACCAGCGACGAGTTGCCACTCTGAAAAATAAAAAAAACCCAAGTTGGTCGGTCAAAATACCCAAGAAAACCCAAGTTGCCCAAATCTCCCGAAATTTCCACAATTTTTCGTCCAAAAAATTTCTGATGACCTTTTTGGTTTTTAGTCGGTCCGGCAAAAGATTGTTGGAAAAATGTTAGCATTTTGCCGTCAAAAAAATCTGATGACTTTTTTCTTTTTAGTCATTTGGCCCAAATCTGTAGAGAATGTCTGAAAATTTCCGGGTCACAGGCAAAAAAACAAGCTTTGCCCGAAAAACCCAAGTTTTTCCAGAAAAAAAACATTTCCCAAATTCGGAGAAAAAACAAGATTTTGGGGGCGAAAAAACCAAGATAAACCCCAAGTTCTTCGCAAAAAACCCCATTTTTCAAGTTGGATAAAAAAAACAAGATCATGTGAAAAAATCCAAGGAGTGGCAACGCTGGATACAACATGCCAAACAGCTCCCAACATGCCCGGCCGCCAAAATTATCTTGGGATGACGGTTCACCAAACACCACGCCATTTCATAAACATCTGATTATTAATTTTATTAACTATCATAGGCTGAATGAAAATTTCAAAATTCGCTGTCGGTTCTTACCCTATTATAAAAATTATAGTTCAACAATCCGGTTACAATGTAGCCTACAATTATGCAGTTGGGATATATATAGGCCTATATATATGTATATATATATACACACGAATATATATATATATATATATATATATATATATATATATATATATATATGGGGCGCGGTGGTGTAGTAGTGGCGTCGTTGCCTTGGAGCCGGAAGGTTCGAGGTAAAAAATATTCTCTTTATTGAAACAATCTCGGTTGACAGACCGCAACCGGTTACAGTGTAGCCTACAATTATTATGCAGTTTAAACAATTCACACGAACGGAGATCACAGAATAAGCTTACACAAAATCTTAACTATACCAACTGGACCATCTATATAGGCCTACATCGATGACTGGACAGACAGCCTGCAATACACCTCGCCGCGTAAGAACCTTGGGAAAGTCCTTCACTCACAATTGCTCAGCGCGTTGGCATGAAACTCCGATGCAGTGTCCGCTCTGCATTCGGGAGCGCCTCTGAGTAGCGAGAGATTGAAGCGACGCTATAACAAGTGCACATACTAACAAACAATAGCCTATAATATAGGCTAATACGTTCCCTGGGTGGCGCCACACGCGATTATCAATTATCACGACTTTGCTAGCACTGCTGTCCCAACTCCCAATGCAGAACTTGTCCCAATAATTATAGTCCTAAGCCCAAGGGCATTCTCCTCTGGGCTTTTGATACCCACCCTAAAAAAGGCTAAAAAGCTTGTAATTATTCAACTTCTTGCAGCTGAAGAATCGAGTCACGTGCAAAAATGATTGCTGCAAAACAGGTTAATGTCATTTTGTTCTTTATTAGACTTTACAAGATTTAATTAGATAGGCCTGCTTCAATCTAATTTGGCAATTTATTTTGTGTGTTTGCTATAATAAATCTAAAACACCTGCCAACCAGGAAACAACAATTCATTCAAATATTAAATGACATTTCAAATTTTTGTAGAAACGCATAATTTTTTCGATTATCGCGCTCAGTCAAATCTTTTCCAAGATTTTCCTTTGACTGAAAAAGAAAATTTGCTTCACGTCTGTCACTATCCTATAGCTAATCAATCTACATGTTGACAGGGCCTATAGGCAGTGGCGTAACTACGGGGGGGGGGGGGGGCAAGGGGGCAGCCGCCCCCAAATGAAAGGGCTGCCCCCCAGCTGCCCCCCCCCCCCAATCCTTGCGTTTGTTTTACTTCTACGAGTGATAAAGAATGTTATATAATTTCTGACTTATTTTATTTTTTTATACAACTTCCTGTACAACTTCTTATAGGGTGGGTGATGGAAAAGTGGGACAGGCCACCATAGTGTCCTACTGTGGGACAGACAAGCTAGTGAGGCTTGCATGCGTATTATGTCCAGTACTGTAATACATCCAAAATCTAAAAATACATAGTCTATGGCTTCACTAAAAGTGGTATAACTTTTGTTGTGTTTGAATATTTTGATGAAATCTGGCCATCATGTGTAAATATGAATTGTCTTGAAACCTGTAAAGGTTCATTTTGAAATTCTTACTTCTGGCCATGATATTAGCAAAAACCTTAAAAAAATTGCGTTTAGTTTTTGAATCGTCTAAAAAAACGGTGGGTGGACTCACTAAAAGTGGTATGACTTTTGTTCTGGTTGAAATATTTTGTTGCAATTTGAACCATTGTGTGTATACAGGGTGGCCCAAAAAAAGTGATAACACCTTGTATAATGTACTATAATTAGTTCAAATCTGTTTAGACTATATCCATAATAGCTGAAAAAGTTCACTAATTTACTTACTTAACTGCTTAGTCACATGACGTCATTATTACGACAACTTCCGGTCGACATTTTTCATTTTTTATTTGCCAATCGTCAACTTCTGCGTGTTTTGAAGATATTTTGACCAGAATGACAAAAAATCACAACAATAGACCGTATTCTGTTTAAATATTTGCGAATTGAGAAACATTGGAGTGCAAGGCAAATGAAAAATGAGTTTCCACACAAAGCCTATATAGTGTCAGTCGGGTTATTGAATAAATTGATCATGACGGTACAACAGAACGTAAACGCGGAATTGGTCGGCCAAAGTCTGCTAGAACACGACAGAACATTGAGCGGGTGAGTGAGCTGATCTGCAGTCAAGAAGATGACCCTCAGTGTCCCTCACAGTCACAAAAGTCCGTGGGAAATTCAAAGAGACACGGGTACATCACGGACGTCGGTGCAACGTATTGTAAGGCAATATTTACAACAACGAACAAGCGTGTGATCGGGCAGACGCTCAACGAAAATTGCAAATTGAAACGTTTGCAACGCAGTCAGCAGCTAAGCTTACTTGAACAGTTTCCTAGTGACAGAAATGTACGAACCATCTGGTTTACACACAACAAGATATTCACCTTTGCCACGCCAGTTAATTCTCAACATGGTGGTATTTATTCAGTTGAATCAAAGAAAAGACAATTAAGTTCCAGAAAGGAGACATACGAGAACGTGAACTTTTCAGCTGCGATATCATGGTATCAGTTGGTGTTTCTCGCTTGCAAAAAATTGTTGAGAAGCAAGGGGGACACACTGAACATGTTTTATGAGTAGCGTAATTACTACTTGGCATACGACAGTAAATTACAACACGTTATATTGATTCAATCATATTAAATGACCCTTTGCTACGAGGTGTTATCACTTTTTTTGGGCCACCCTGTATATGAATTGCCTTTAAGACTGTAAAGTTTCATTTAAAAATTCGTATGTTTGGCCACGATATGGGCTAAAAACCGTAGGGGATTACTTTTTCTTGCGCAACCTGTATGTAGGTAGGCCTACGTACATGTATGTAGACCTATGTAATATTTAGTATTTTTAGGCCTATTAGCATCATCCACCCTATAGCCACCCCATCATTTTAAGCTGCCACCCTACTGCCCCCCCCCCCCATGAAAAAATAACTGGCTACGCCACTGCCTATAGGCTTAATATAAATGGGTTAACTCTAATGGTCATTGGTTACAATGATTGCCTAGTGTAGAATTTATTCTCATTCGCTGTCCAAACATTATTGACACGAAAAGTTACTGTTTATAAGAACTGCACGTTAGCCTAACTAGATTTTCTGGCGTGTATCTCCTTCCGGATTGGTCTGATCAGCCAGTGCCTGCCTTTTGTGTGTAGGCCTATCCATATAAATTCTTCAGCTCGCTATAAGCTTATAGATATAGGCTAGCTAGCTATGAACTCAGACATGTGCTGTTTGCACTCTGACAAGTGCCATTCCCAAGCCTGGTTAAAGAATTAAGGGGCGACGCTGATGATCTTTGTTATAATTTAACATGTGTTGTTAAACTAAAACTACCAGGCTATATAGACTCATTAGGTAGGCCTATGGTCGATGACATTTCGCCTGTCATTATTTATGGAAGATGACATTAGCCTATCATCATTTATGGAAGATGACATTAGCCTATCATTATTTCTGGAACTTATTATCATAGAAATTATTGTATTTTATCCTTAGGCCTACTATTGCTGGAGATGTTATCTTACGTGTTGATCACAGTTCCTGTTCGTTGAAAGAGTGTGCAAGGAAACATGTAGGCCTAGCCCTCATCATACATGCACCATGAAGTTATTCAATTCTCCAAGTGAGCTATAGCCTACTAGGACCTGGTTTCCCGCGAGTCTATTGTCCACATGTGGAATGAGAATGGCCTATAGGTCTAATATTATTTGGTGAGATAGACATTCTCTATATTTCGTCTACGTGGGGCCCTATAGGTCTAATATCACTCGATTAGCATGCCATTGATATGTTCGGTTAGTGATAGTTTCAGGGACAGGAAACAATTTTGACAAGTATAGCCTATTATGTATCTGCGCGTCACTGCCATCATTTCCATGGGGATAATGATATAGGCCTATCGTACATGAAATTTTTATAGCGCCACTTCATCTAGGCTATATAGGCCTAGACATGGTGAATTAAGCTATGTTTTTTGACGATCAACCGATGATGGGTGAGTAGGCCTATATAGGCCTAGCTGACATGCAGCAACAGAAGACTGGCTGTAGAGACATTCAAAACTCGTCAACTATAGAACCAGCTCAGACAGTAGGCCTATATAACGTCTTTTTTATGTAGACCTAGTCTATACACATATTTTGCAAATACTCGATTGGAACTTACTCTAAGGCAAATATACCGCAACACGTCAGCTTCCTATTCGCAGCACCTGCATGAGAAACACCTTGTGCAAACCCTATAGTCTTTTAACGAAACGTGAAAACTCGCAAAGCGATGAACCGTAACAAATGGGCGCAAAACGTGGAAAACGATGGACCATTGAGGCGAGCCATATATGGGCTGTAGGCCTATAGGTATACCGAGTTTCCGGTCCATTGCTTCTATGCAGCGAATTGTTGTCAACTATATCGGAATTCGACGTCACGGAACAATGGCGTCAAGCGGATTCATTGAAGCGTGTAAACGTGTAAATATAGACATCGGAGCATATACAGCGATGACGAGAGAGAGCTGAGTATCTTTAGTTGGATAGAAAGGAAGCAACGTCTAAGATGTAATTGTTGGTCTTGTCAATTGTTTCGTGGCGAAGGCATTTTAAGGCATTGACCAAGGTTCTTTGAATCTTGGCATCATTGACAGACTGCAGCACTTTTGGAAACCGATCGAACGCCGCTTTGTTCTAGATTGTATAGGCCTACACTGTTGCTGTTACGCTGGAGCAACATAAATCCATAATGCGTGCGTAGAATAGGCATAGCCACACGTCAATGCACAGGAGACGACACATGCAGTTAGTAAGTATGTACAGTGCGATCAGCAGTTAGTAAGTATGTACAGTGCGATCAGCAGTTATTAAGTATGTACATTACGATCAATCAAGCGACGCGGCTCCTTTCGCATTTGTAAATGACGGGCATAGAAAACGACGGACCTATCATAGAACAGACTACCGTCGATAGGGATTGGTCAAGTGCGTCGCCGTTAGAGTGAAAGTCTTTTTTACATCGTCTGAAGCGGTATATACATGTAGGCCTATCCCCAAATATTTGCTCATGTTAGATCTTACACACACACGCACACACACACACACGCACGCACACACACACACACACGCACGCACGCACACACACACAAGAAAAACCAAACACACACTATGTTGTCTTTCACGATAGATCGTTCTCACCCATGGGCGGAGACCTAGGGGGCGGGGGACAAGGGGAACGGTCCCCCCAAAAGATGTTGGGGGACGGCCAATGCATTGGTCCCCCCCCCCCAAAGTTGAGCGTCAAGACTTTCACGGCAGCGAAAATAGAAATTTTTTTCTTGACTTTTCGACTTTTTTTGGCCAAATGACTAAAAAAAAGGTCATCAACTTTTTTGGCGACGGAAGTAAAAAAATTTCTTGGAAAAAGGGTCGCGGAAAATTTTCGTCCGTCCAAAAATCTCGCGTCTTTACTTCGGCCACCCGTCCGTCCCCCCCCCCAATCCTCAGCCCAGGTCTCCGCCTATGTTCTCACCCCACACCCGATTAGCACTAGGCTATACGCAATGACGTAAACATAGCAAAATATTAGAGTCTTAGGCTACGTAAGACCCTAATATCTTTAATAGGCTAATTAGGGCCTATAGTGGATTCGTTTGGTCAGAAATTCTAGAAGCAAAAGTGCGAATGTAGGCCTACACAATTTTATACAGCAATCTTATGATGATGTGGCGCGTGCACCCTTTTCTTTTTCAACGAATTGCTCGAATGAGATCCTTCACCACTTTTGACATGTGCTACAGCATTTGAGGTTCCTGCGTACGGACCGTGCACTAACCGGATATTTGCAGCCGGAAATCAGCGCCGTGCACTTTAGGCATAATAACAGGATATACACGTTCTCTTAACACACTGCATGATGGCATCATGGGACGCATCGTTGGCTTAACGGCATTCAAGCCATAGTGCGGGCCATATACGGTAGTGCTATGGTTGCACTCTGACAACCCACCTGTCAACCCCGCTCTAAACTTCGAACCAGGGTACTGCAGCATCCTTAGCACCATGCAAGCAGAGTCGAATCGCAACTCCGCCACTGGTTGCACTCTGCCAGTGCCAGTCCCAAGCCTGGATAAAAGAGGAGGGCGACATTAATTAATCATCTTTGACATGGCAGTGTCGTATACATGTACCTAAATACGTAACAAGTAGGCATAGAGTCGAATTACTTCAGAAATCTTGTCAAATGAGTTCCAATCAATACATTATTTTGTATAAGAACTTAAGAAGCCTGCCTCAGATGATCATTTTTATTATTATAAAGTGACAGCGCCTTTGTAAAGTATTAAAAGGCGCTATAAGCTTATTACCAATTTACCATACATGCTGCTGTTGGTCCATCCATTTGGAATGGCTTTCCTCCCGCACTCTACGGGCTAAACTATAGGCCTAATGACTCGGTTTTTGTTATCAGTATTTTCGTTCTTTAAAAACAGTTATTTTCCTCTGAATAAATGCATAGATACAACACAATACAATTACATACACGACTGTTGGACTTTCAGAAGTCAAGAATAAAATAACAAGGGTCCGTATGATTAATTATTAATTAGAAATTTGGGTGATTTAAACACGTGGGTTTATGATTGGCGTGAAAAGACGGAGTTAGATCTCCGTCATCCAAAAGACAGGTGTCGCCGTTGTGTGTGCACCTGATCAACCGTCTGAGTTCGATCCGTATAATAGGCCTGTACTGTACACTCACTCGTGCAGCACTGAAGAGACTGCAAACAACTGATAGCCTAGTCTGTATGTATACAGTATACAGCTTTACCTTAATAGCTATACGGCCTACTGCAGCATGCACAGAGGTAGGCCTAACTTTTACATTCATACTTACATACATGCGTTCACACATAGATTAATTTAAAACATACATAATTATATATTCGTATGTGTATACACACACATAGGCCTACACATTACATACATAGCCTATATACATTCGTATAACTACCTATACGTGCATACATGCATGCATGCATAATAACACACGTGTAGGCTAAACGAACATGCTTATGTGCACGCATGCGCGGTCATAGAGAGTTTTACGAATTTGAATGGCAATAATTATAAGCTATAAGTCTTATTAAGTAGGCCTACATAGTATGAATTGTTGAATTAATGGACGAATTAAAAATAATTCCATATAAATGTAAAAACAGAAGAAGAAAAAAGATTATTTACGCAGCTGTACCTTAGTCTATTAAACCAGTGTTTAATCTAGTCCACTTACCCTTTGGGAGGAGGGTAATCAATATTGGATGGGGGGATAAACGAATTGCCGATCAGAGTGATGGATTTGGGAAGGGATGTGCCTCTCGATCCCATCAAAAATTTGTTTGAATTTCCACGATGCAATGGCAACATTTTAGGCTGTCATCTTAACAAAAAATGCTCTATTGGTCTACGTCAGTGCTGATAAGAGTGGTCCAATACATCAATAAAATATAGGCCCTACGCGCAAGCTTATAAGAACTTAGGCCTGCATGCAATTTTTTAAATTTCCACGTCGTGACATTTTTATGGTAGCATTTTAAATTTTTAAGCTGTCATCTTATCAAAATTGATATATTATTTCATTGCTGTTAAAAAGAGTGGTTCAAGATTTCAATAAATATATCTTTGACTACAATAATAATTTCTTTATCAAGTTTGACCTCCCCGGATTTTTATCTGGCACCGGAACGAAAAAGGCAGTTCTGGCTATTGCGAACTTGATTTGATATAGCGCCGGTGTAAGCTGGTTCTCTGACGTGGTGGGCGATGAGAAAATTCTTGAAGATTTACATTACATTACAAGTTCAGTGACTCAATTCTGCTGCTGCCAGATTGCTAAAATAAATAATTGCTGAGAGGATATGAAGATAGAAAGCGAGTAAGAAAGAGTGAGGTTGACAGACAGACAGACAGACAGACAGACAGACAGACAGACAGACAGACAGACAGACAGACAGACAGACAGACAGACAGACAGACAGACAGACAGACAGACAGACAGACAGACAGACAGACAGACAGACAGACAGACAGACAGACAGACAGACAGATAGACAGATAGACAGACAGACAGACAGACAGACCTGTCTGTCTAAAAGAGAGCCAGAGAGAGACAGAACGAAGAGACAGAAGCAGACAGACAGACAGACAGACAGATCTGACAGACAGACAGACAGCTAGCAATCTATAGAAACTCTCAACTCATCGATCAACTGTCACAACAATTGTCTAATGGAGCGTGACGAGCGCCATGTCTCATTCGCACGTCATCAACAGCGCCACAGATTCTCCCTCCTCCATCCGCTGCAACCGCTCAACAAAGGCTCCATCTTCGATCAATTGTTGTCGTCGTCGTCGTCGTCTTTGTAAAATCATCCTTAAGTCGAGCCAATGTACAATATATTGCAGATCTCCCATTGAACCGTGACTGGCTGTTTCTGTTTCGGTCGCCGCTCAGAGCCGCCTCTGCCTTCATCGTGGGCGGTATCTCTGAATAAATAAAGCAGCAGCAGCTGTAGACGTAGCTTTGGAGATAAACGATCAGAGAACAGAAGAGGACTGTGACGCTAATAATGATGATGTCGGAACTGGACATTGAGAAGCAGAGAAGCAGCCGAGGAAAGACGAGATACGTCATCAATGGTAACAGCTTTCCGTCAGAACTGCCGGAAGTCGTGAGTCCATCTCTGTCTAATCCTAAATGCATAATGAATTAGACAGGTGTGCTTTAAAGGAATTTTTAGAACTGCACAACTCCTACTTATCCTTCGCATTCTCCATGGTAAATTACTTCCAATCGGAGGACAATCACCATTTTTGCTATACACTGTGTCCGGAAAAAAAACAACCGATTTTGTAAATATGAAAATAAATAGTAAATATTCACCGATTTTTACAATTCAAACACCATTTTAATCCTGACATATTTCTCTAACAATTGTGAAAATATAAAAGTTCCAGTCCAAATAATGACGTCATGATGACGTCAGTTGCATCAAAATGCATATAGCCGGCCATTCATGCATGGTTCGGTTGGTATTATTGGCTTTTGGTAAAACGGAAATCCATTTAATAGAACCAGAAGTGAAAATAAATGCAGCTTATTAGAGGGATTGTCTGCTCTATAAAAACGTGGTGCCTGATATCCGAGAATATTCGGAACAATAGCCTACACATTTCAACAAAATAGCGCTTCAGCTCACTGAGTTCGTGAATCTGTTGATCTGTTGACTAAAAAGACTCGGAATTCATTCATTTTAATCTTTGGCCGCAAAACGGCCGCCCGCTTAAATCCCACTGATAATAAGAGTTGGAGATTGATGGAGGAGAAGGTGCAGGTTACAAGACAAGGATAAGAGACATTGAAGAACTCCGTAAGCGAATTGTTAACGCCTAGGAGATTTTGATAAGCTGGTTATCGATGCTGGTGTTGGGTATTAGCGCGACCCTTTTGACGCTTATGTTGAAGCCAAAGGTGTACTCTTTGACCACAAATTGCAGTCTGACATAATTCAGATATAAAAATAAAATTAAACTTACATTTATTATTGATAAATTACATGATAAAATATTGAAATTGTGGATGATTTTGCGCATTTATCTCTTAAATTTGACTTTTTGTGCAAATGACGTCATTATGACGTCATTATTTGGACTGGAACTTTTATATTTTCACAATTGTTAGAGAAATATGTCAGGATTAAAATGGTGTTTGAATTGTAAAAATCGATGAATATTTACTATTTATTTTCATATTTACAAAACTGGTTGTTTTTTTTCCGGACACAGTGTAGTTTCAACTGTACAAAAGTGCTTCTACAACTGCACAAATCCATTTAGAACTGCACATTTTGTGTACAACTGCATTTTAAAAAATGCCCTGGAATTAGACCATTATAGGCAATCATATTATTACAATACAATACGGCTAAAATGGACGGCCAAAATGAGGTCAGGATCCCGCTGAGTATAGAGTCACCCAAGCAGCTTATAAGAATGCAAGCAGCGGTTATCACGTAGGCCTACTATAAAAAGCCAGTCGATTATGAGAGAATAATCTATTGAAACCAAAATCAAGTGATAATAATGCTCATATAACAACGGACTGCGGTTCAAGCCCCGGGCTTGGAGTTGACATTTAGAGATTTAGATATCTCGGTCTAGCACGTGTGGGACGCGGTGGCGCAAGCTGCTACGGAGCGACCTTGGGCAAGTTGCTTACCCATCATTGTCTGTGGGGAAGGCAACGGGAAACCACCTCACTCATCTCATCCCCAGGGGTGTAAAGCCAATGAACCTGCCTTCGGGCAGAGAACCATCATCATCATCATCATCATCATCATCATCATCATCATCATCATCATCATCATCATCATCATCATCATCATCATCATCATCATCATCATCATCATCATCATCATCATCATCATCATCATCATCATCATCATCATCATCATCATCATCATCATCATCATCATCATCATCATCATCATCATCATCATCATCATCATCATCATCATCATCATCATCATCATCATCATCATCATCATCATCATCATCATCATCATCATCATCATCATCATCATCATCATCATCATCATCATCATCATCATCATCATCATCATCATCATCATCATCATCATCATCATCATCATCATCATCATCATCATCATCATCATCATCATCATCATCATCATCATCATCATCATCATCATCATCATCATCATCATCATCATCATCATCATCATCATCATCATCATCATCATCATCATCATCATCATCATCATCATCATCATCAACAACAACCTGTTTATTAAATACAAACTGCATTTATCTATATCAGTTCGAATGGAGATTTAACTATATAGGAACTAAACTACAAGCAATCATATAATATTAAATTAATTAATTAATATGGAATCAACAGTAACTGTTGACGAGG
>OX243819.1:28304651-28307151 GCA_945859605.1 Lumbricus rubellus | reverse complement strand
TCTAGAACTCTGGTTGAATAATTTAAAACAAAATAATGGTCGGGCCTAATGCAAAACCATGGAGCGCATATTTGCAGAACGATCTCGCGGACCCCCGCTATACATGTTCTTCGCGGTCCCTCTTGGTCCACGGACCCCAATGTGAAAAGCCCTGAAGTTGACCCAATAGATAACCAAGTAACCAATTTCGAGTAAGGAAGAACTCATACAGAGTTGGTTTCCATAATTAACTAGCTGTACCCGGCCACGCGTTGCTGTGGCAGAGAAGACCTCCTCCTTCCCCTCCCTCTTCCTTCTTTCCTCCCTCACACCGTTCCTTGCCGACAGCGACATTTGCGCTATCGCGACTTTTGGGCGATTTTGGGGCAACCCTGATCGTCTCGCGACTTTTGGGCGACTCTACAACGTGATTCCGGGTCAACGCGTTTCGGAAATCTGACAACCCTACGGCTTTGTTGAATTTGCAAATGGCGGTCGAGCGGAATGCAAACTTCACTTTTTGTGGAAAATATTTCGTTTTTTCGGATAAAAAGCAAAATGGACACTGTCCTATTGGAATGGAAGGTTTTGTTAAATTTTCAAAACAATCTGTGTGTAAGCTTTCGAGAACACTGGGAACAAACTATTGGAAAGTTTCATTTTTATTTATATAGATTATATAAATGACAGTTGAGTTTCAATTATTTGCGCTGTCTTTATGCTAATAAGCTATAATTATCACCACTGTTCGACCGGCTAACTCAGTCGAGGCTTTGAAATCTCGAATCAAGTCATTATCTCTTCTCTAAGGCACCTCTGACTGATTGCGTTCTTGTGCTTGTTGAGGCGGGCCCTTGTAATGGCATGTGCTGTGTTACGAAGCCATAGAAATTGTCGTCATTGTCATTATTATTATCATTATTTTCTAAGGCGCACCTCTGTCTGATTATTATTATTATTATTATTATTATTATTATTATTATTATTATTATTATTATTATTATTGTTATTATTATTATTATTATTATTATTATTATTATTATTATTATTATTATTATTATTATCCGTTATGACAGGTTATAGCCTATAATTATTTAGCTTTGTACAGCTGTTATGCAGTAGCATCGATGTTTTATCTGTTGAAAGGCTGCCAGTAATACAGGGAGCACCATTTTCGTTCCTCGTGCCAACGTTTGCCATTCTAAACCTGCCGCAGTGGAAATGTCCGTCAGGTAGGCGATATAATTATGTCCATCATTATTATGTCATGATCACTTCTTCATAAGACCCACTCGAAGTCTCATCAAGCACTACATGCTACTTAATTGACACGCGCTCGATGATTTTAGTTGGTCGTAACAGGTTCAATGTGTTGCAATAAGAACAGAATCTTAGATATTCGCTTTCAATGTCACACTTCCCAACATATCCAGAACCATGGATGACGAGCCAATCCGAGTGTGGAAAACGTACGCCTAAGCGTTTTTTGCTTTTCCAGGCAACGAACAACGACCTATTAATTATAATTATGCATACACTGTGGCGAAGCACCTTCATATCTCCATATACTTGCGAGACGTGTGCTTCTTCTTTCAGTGAACGAAGCAACGGATGGACTCGATTCTTCCACCTGGAACGGGACTGCAGTCACGGAACAAGAGATGTCATATTACACGACTACGTCCGACAACCAGACGGAAAGAAGCAATTCCAGTTCGCACATCACGCCACAAGATCCGGATTTATGGAAGTCACGCATGAGAGAGGCAGGTAGACTTTACTGGCTCTACATCAACTCTTTCTCAGTAGTGGTGGTCTGTCTCTGTCTCTGTATCTGTCTTTCCGTCTCTGTCTCTGTCTTTCTGTCTCTCTCTCTGTCTCTCTCTGTCTGTATCTGTATCTGTCTCTGTTTCTCTGTCTCTGTCTGTCTGTCTGTCTGTCTGTCTGTCTGTCTGTCTGTCTGTCTGTCTGTCTGTCTGTCTGTCTGTCTGTCTGTCTGTCTGTCTCTCAATATAATATAACCGGTGTAGCTTAAGACTTCCATAAGTCCTACGCAAGTGGCGCGTGCGTCTTCAATTAATTAGGTAGTATTTATATTTAGGACTAGAACATAAAACACGTGTCGCGAGAAATTGACGTGCATCATAAATTTTCTTTGCCAATGCGTCACGCATGCAGTTCTATCATGTTTCTCTGCGCCTGGTCAGGTATAGAAAGCGAATGATGGAGATAAAAATAGCTCGAGAAGATATAGAAGCGGAGGAATATCGATATTGGTATTACGGAGGACAGCCTAGGTTGTCTGTGTTTTATGAGGCATCCAAATGGCATTAACACGGAAAGGAACACTGCGGAATTTATTTGCATGTTGTGTTTCCAATTATATTGTTTTCTACATAATAGTACCAATGCATGCATGTAGATCAGAGGCGGATACAGACATTTTCGAAGGGGGGAAGGCCAAATTTAGGGAAAATTTGCCGATCTTTCATCCGAAAAAACTGATAACCTTTTTTGTCAT
>OX243819.1:28279651-28299651 GCA_945859605.1 Lumbricus rubellus | reverse complement strand
TTCTAGTATTTCGTCAACGTCTGTCGCAAGACTAGTGATAAATGTAACTATTCACTACACCCTACGGTTTTAATTATGGATTATACATTGTAGAAACTACACTAGAGTCGCGGAAGACTAAAAAAGGTGTCTTCATAAATTCTGACAACTAAAAAAATCTTCATAAATTTTGACGACTAAAATAAGGTGTCTAGAAATTTTGACGACTAAAATGGTGTCTTTAGAAATTTTGACAACTAAAAACAGGTGTCTTTAGAAATTTTGACAAATAAAAACAGGTGTCTTCAGAAATTTTGACAACAAAAAAGGTGTGTTCAAAAATGTTGACAACTAAAAAAGGTGTCTTTAGAAATTTTGACACACAAAAAAAGTCTTCAGAACATTTGAGAACTAAAAAAGGTGTCTTCAGAAATTTTGACAACTAAAAAAGATGTTTTCAGAAATTCTGACAACTAAAAAGGTGTCTTGAGAAATTCTGACGACAAAAAAAAGTGTCTTCAGAAATTTTGACAAAATTTTTAGAAAAAAAATGTCTTCTTGAAATTTTGACACCGGAAATCTTGACAACTAAAAAAAGGTGTCTTTAGTAATCTAAGCAACAGATAAAAGGTATCTTCAAAAATGTTGTCGACTAAAATAGGGTGTCTTTAAAAAAATTTACAACTAAAAAGGTGTACTTAGAAATTTTGACAAGTAAAAAAGGTGTCTTCAGACATTTTTACGACTAAAAAAGGTGTTTTCAGAAATTTTTGCAACTAAAAAAGTCGTCAGAAATTCTCCGCCGAAGAAACACTCCCGAAATCAAATCCTGGCTATCTTCAGAAAATTTGACAAAAATGTGCAGTTCTAAATGGATTTGTGCAGTTCCGAAGGCTGGGGAAGTTGTGCAGTTCTAAAAATTCCTTTAAAAAGCCCTGCCAATATGATTTTATCTGTTAATGTTAAGGCAATATTTATTTTGGTCTGATGTCGGAGGACCTGTATCGCCCAATGTGCGCACAGCACGGGAGGGACTAGGTAGGGTCTAAGGTCTGATGTCGCTTTCATCCTATAACAGTTTAGGCTATAATTATGAGAAATAGAACCCCAACGGTCTAGCTTTCAATCTGAAGACTTGCCTGGTGGCCCAGTGGTGGGTATTTCCATCAGACAAGTCTTCAGATTTAAAAGTATCTGCTATATCATCAGACAAGTCTTCAGATTTAAAAGTATCTGCTATAGATAGGTTGCTATCGTAACTTCGCCATACTCAACATCGTAGACAATGTTCTCATCTGAGACTTGGCCGCTAAACCGTTCTTTATCATGACATTAAATCTTGCTTTTCCTTCTCTGATTGGTCCTTGAACCCAAACACTAATCAGCAAGTAGTTAATTAATAATAATTCAGTTGTGCCTTTATGGTGTTCATCTCTGTCGATGGGGTGTTTAGGTGAGATAGACCGTTGGGGTTCTATAGATGCATTGATATAATTATTACCTTGCAACATATTGTCAACGTATAGGCCTATGCGTACATTGTGAGCATTAATTGAGTGTGTGTCTGTTGTTACAAAGGGATTTTCATCGAGGGCATCGGTTGCGTGTTGGCCGGACTCTGGGGATCAGGGTCTGGGACGACTTCGTACAGCGAAAACGTTGGTGCAATCGGAATCACCAAGGTCGGTCCCTATACATGTATATCTGATTGTCAACATGTGAGCTGTTGTTTAATTATCGATGAGGATGGATTTGAACTTAAGTTAGACTGGTGTATACGAAACGCTTTGGTGCGTATACTTGGAGCGCTTTTATCGACGATATTTTCACTCAAGTTAATATGGTTAGCTTACATGACCATGTACACCCTCCAGAACAATTTCCATTGGCGACCTTTCGCATTATGGGCCTATATATAAACTATAGCAGGTGGCACATGTTGCTTGCGTGCTTATATAAGACAGAATTTAATGCCGTGGAACGGTGGAATTAACAGGTAACAACAGTTTACTGCAGATAGGAAACTCACGACTTAATTCAGGTTTCACTTGCACTAGTTTTTCCACGTTTCTTGCTAATATTAGACAATAGACCAAGTGCAGTGCTCGTGGAATTATTCTCTGAGACGTTCGCCACTGTTCCGACCAAGCTACGCTGCCACCTCTGACTCTCTAGATACCGGACTCTGACCGACCTCTGACTATACCATTCAGACAACCCGTTCTGACTATAGAATCTGCGCTTGTTAAATGCTGGTGTCCTGCGCTTGACTTTCGAGTGGCACAATAGAAGTTTGGAGCTCACGATTACGATCACAATATTATGATGTATGATTTTGGACCACGGCCATTTATACACATTGAAGATTGATACAGCGCATGCTGCATGCAACCTCGTATAAGTTCTGGAATCTGGACACATCAAAGAAGATTCACTATATTCACTGAATTATTGCAATTGGGAAGAATATTATTATTGGACTTGTGTCAGGTATAATTATTTAAGTGAATATTTTATTTTAAGGTTGGAAGTCGGCGCGTAATCCAGGTGGAGGCGGTGATCATGATGGTGTGTGGAATTCTCGGGAAAGTGGGTGCGCTCTTTGTCACCATTCCAGACCCGGTCATTGGCGGCGTATTTCTCGTTATGTTTGGTGGGTAATACAAATTACATTGAAGACAACGACGGCAAAATGATGATATATAGGCATACATGTATATTATATAGATATCCAGGCGCGGATTCAGGGGGGGGCGGAGCCGGCGTACGCCCCCCCTAAACCTGCCGAACTGACCTAAAACTAATATAATTGCAATTTGGAAATAGGATGCTCGAAGTAGCTGGACCGGCAGAATGGAGCTCTCTTACCGGAGCTCTCTTACCTACTTACCTGAGTTGCTAGCAGACGTTACCCACGTGACCAATGACTTTTGCCGTGACGTCATTCACAAAGTTCATGTACAGACAAAATTTACGTAGGCTAAATAGAAATTGGTCAATTTAAAATATGTCGAGTGATCCGCCGTCAAAACGGCTTAAACAAGCAGTTTTATCATTCGCGAATAAGCCGACTGCCGTTGGTAAGACATAAGCCTATCTTAGGCCTATATCTGAAAAGATGGCATATGATTATCATTATAATTTTGGAATTCGTCAGTAGTAATAGAGTTAACAAGCTCCGCCATTTTGAAAGAAGCTAATAAAGCAGATAAAATGGTCAGCTAAAATTCTTAAGTGTTTTGGATAAGATGCGTCTTTTCTATTGGATGTCGTGCACCGAACAGCATAAGCAAAGCCAAAGTGGACAACAGCCTTCGTCGGTTAATATTTACCAATGCTGCAATGATCGTGGCGGAGAGAATGTATCGACCCGCGTGGACCGTGGCAGCAGTCAATATTTACTGCAAACAGCACGGGAGAATACTGTATTGACTCCGAGTTCCACGCGACAGCGCATAGTCGATAATTACTGCAAACACCACGGTCGGTTACATTGATTGCTGGATCTGCGTCGCAGTAATCCCTATGGTGATTTGTAAATAAAGGTCTGCAGTACTGCACGGAGTTGCTAGGGTGTTACAAAAGTGTATGCGTTGGGCTACTTTTTAAAGGCGCAATCGGCTGTAGGCTTAATTTTCAACCATACCACTTCGCGATATTTGGGCTCCTTTTGAAATGTCTCGAGATTTTGGGCGACTTTTTTACATAATCTCGAGACTCAGAAATCGGACATCCCTGTGTTTCGGTCTTGTTGTCATGACAGTAACTAAACAGTTGTCTGTTGCAAATAATTTTCAGACGTCAGCTGGCTTTCAACGTTCTGTGCTTGTGCGTATAGGTCTACATCAGAAATGGCTTCTTTAATTCGTGATATCGCGAAATATTCCGATGACGCCATACATCTTGCTTTAAATTCTGTTTTTCAAGATGATGTCCTTTCTAGGCAAATTTTCGAAGGTAAGATGCGGGAGATAAATCAAATTCTTGAAAAGCCACCGAAAAAGAGATGTACAGAAAGACGTATCGCTCAATCACACGACACGCACATATTCAACGAAGCGATAATTCCACAAATAAGACAAAAAATCGATGAATACGAGCAACATTTAATAGGCAATGTCGAAGGATTTGACTGGTATCTTAATACAGATTTCATTGAACTGGACTTAACTGATCTACACCTATTAAAAGCTGCACACGAACGAGTACTACAAGAAGGACGGACGACGAATAACCTACATCTTGTCGTAGCCTATCACAGAGGACAGATTTACACAAATGCCCGCAATTTCTTGCCTGAAGGTAACAACATTACGGAATTTTACCAGCAGGAATTTCGTATGAATTACGCAACAGTCCAGCGATATATTCTTTTCTATATGCTAATCCGAATTTATCCTAGATTAATTTTTTCCGAGTTAAGTTTTAAACAATTTTCTAAACACCACAATCGGATTCTTAAGCATCTTGGAACAGATATTCAACTGGCAGAACGACTAAAATTACCCGGCATCGCTTCTGCTCAATCCAGAGTTTTTGACATCAATCCTATACAAATTCAACAAGCCCCAACAACTTTGAACCTTCTTCCAATTACAGCTGACCCAGACCATGATTACGAAGATTTCATTAACCCACAACGAATTATACTGGATGAAAGGGACATTCAACAGTTTCTCTGAATCTATACACCTTTTTCTGGAGATGGAAGGAACGAATAATTTGCAGCACAGTCACCGACCACACAGCAATCGATTAAAACATTTTGCGCCGACGGATGGAACGATCAATTTGCAGCCTGTCTCCGTCCACACAACAATCGATTAAAACGTTTTGCGGCGACGGGTGGAACGATCAATTTGCAGCCTGTCTCCGACCACGCATCGACAAAGCAATTGTTAACACCAAGCAAACAGCCAACGTGTTTGTCATCCCTGGAAACACCACATTCCATACTCGTGCCGGGGACGAGAAAGGAATGTGAACTATACCACAGCTAGGATTATTGATCCATCGACAGACATTCCAACATTATTGATCGACACAAGTCTAATACGTTGAGTCTAGTTTTAACGTAGACTTGTCAGGTCTTTGTTGTCAAATACAGCAACAGTGCACACCTGCTACCTATTAAAAGCCACGCAGCAACCGGCCTATAACATCGTTGACACTTCACACAGAGCACAATACGATAGATCTTATGACACGCGGTGCAATGCGATAAAGTCTTATCCTACGCGGTGCAATTTGTTGAAAAATCGTCCTTCACCTCTGAATCTGTCACCAAACTTCCGGTTCTGTCCCCAAGATAAATTTTTGTCACGAGATAGGCAATTTTACAGGACAAGAAGACGCAAATAAACTTTTTTTCTAGGTTTTTTTTCTAAGTTTTTTCTAGGTTTTTTTTTCTAACTTTTTTTCTAACTTTTTTTCTAGGTTTTTTTTTCTAATTTTTTTCCTAGGTTTTTTTTCTAACTTTTTTTCTAGGTTTTTTTCTAACTTTTTTTTCTAGGTTTTTTTTTAAGTTTTTTTTTTTTTTTTTTTTTTTTTTTTTTTTTTTTTTTTTTTTTTTTTTTTTTTTTTTAGTCATCCGTTCCAAAAAGTCAAGAATTTTGTTTTCTCGAATGTCTTTTTCTTCTTAGAACAGCTGCGAATGTACATTAGAACTTGTTATTAAAGCGTGTTGTAATTCATAGAGAAGTAATGATTGCACAAGGGCTGTAGTAGTAAATCAGTTTGCTAATAGTAGTAGTAAATCATTTAAATTCACAATGACATCAAGTTTTTATTGTCAACCCATGAATTGAATGAATCATCATAGCCTAACCATTTAACCAAAGACCGATTACCACTTTTCCTAATAATCTTCTCTATTTTAAATGTATCTTGCGTTGTCAGTTGTAACTCAGCTTCATAAAATGTCCCTTGTATTTGTTCTCCATGATAGTCAGATATTTTATAGGTTATAGGGTCTGTGTACTGAATGTGTGTTATAGTAAAAACTTCTTCTGTCCATCTTTTCGTGAAACCTTTCTCGAATGTCTTTTTCTTCTTAGAAATCCTTACTCTATCTCCGACTGAAAATTTAGGTTTAACAGTTTCAGGTACAGCGTCTCCATATAGATTCATCCACACAACCCATTCGTTTGCTTTGACACTCGCTTTAACAGGAGTCATTTTAATGGAAGAATGTCTTGTGTTGTTGTATAAATTAACCATATTATCTAAAACATCGATATATCTCTGAGTTGAATTTGCTGTAAAATATTTAAACATTTTCTCTTTCACTGTTCTGTTAAATCTTTCTACGACACAAGATTTCTCTTCATTCTCAGTTGAGTACAACTGCATACCTAATGATTTTACCTGTTTATTATAGAATTCAGATCCCTTATCGACCCAAAGTTTTTCACCCCTTCTTTTACTCGTATTAAATATTTTAACGAAAGCATCTGCCACAGATTCTCCTCGCTTATCTTTTAACGGCTGAATAAATGCATACTTGGAAAATATATCAATAACACTTAACAAATATTTCACCCCAGAATTAAATTTAGCATAAGCCTGCATGTCAATCAAGTCTGCTGCCCAAACTTTGTCCACTCCCTGAACATAAACAACTCGCTTCCTGAACTTCCTGACTATAGGTTTATGCAATTCGTCAGCAAGTTGGTCTGTCCATCTCAGAGTTTTTTTTTCAACCCCATTCCAAAATGGGTCTTCGTCGATAATATTGGTTTAACTATAGATCTTTCAATTCGTTCGCGGAACGAAGGATTAGGTATATTATTTAATTCATCTATCATAGCTCTGTCAGCGACGTTTCTCCCTGCTGTATCAGTATGTTTAGCATAAGCTAGGTCGTGACGGTAGGCCGCTTCATCAACCCTATCTACTGGTTTACTCCAGTCTTTTGGCGTCCCGTCACTATTCAAACGCAAATCCAATCGGGTTCCTGGGCCTGTGAAAGAATGTCCTGGAAGATGGATTTCACCAGGATACTTTGCCCATGGAAGCTTAATATTAGAAGTAGCAGAATTGAGAGCTGATACCAAATCACCTCCTTGTACAGTAGTAGACATTTTAGTAAACTGAGTTTTTCTAGCGCCACATTCAACGCATACACTTTTAATCATAGGTCTGCCATTTTTACTGACGACTCGTTGAATATCTTTGGATTCAGTTTTTCGTTTACACTTAACACAATACTCCATTTTAATATAATATAATTAAAATGGAAGTCCAAGACCTATCCTGGAATGAAGATTCATCTAAACGCTTCAACAGTCCTCTCTTACCAAGAAGTATCAGAGGTTTGATCGTAGGTAAGTCTCAATGCGGTAAAACAACTTTACTACTTAATCTATTACTGAGACCTGGTTGGTTAGATTACGATAACTTGCAAATCTTTGGCAAATCGCTTTTTCAACCGGAATATAAGATACTTAAGAAAGCATTCGAAGAGAAATTGCCAAAGGAAGCAATTATAAGACTTTTTGATAACCGAGATGAGATAATGAAATTAAATGTATCTCCATCGTCCGTTGTTGAGGAGATGTCTAAAAACATGGATAAGAAATCTGATATAGACTGTAAATTCTTTGAAACTTCGGAAGATGTTCCAGATCCACGAGACTTAAGTCGAGATAAAAAGAATCTCATGATTTTCGACGACTTACAATTAGAGAAGCAGAATAAATGTGAATCGTATTATATAAGAGGTAGGCATAGTAATGTAGACTGCTTTTACCTAGCACAAAATTATTTCAAACTACCTAGACAAACTATCCGAGAGAATGCCAACTTTATATGTTTGTTCCCTCAAGACCTCAAGAATATTAATCATATATACAGCGATCATATAGGCGTAGATGATATGACTATTGAAGAATTTCGAAAACTATGCAAAACTGCGTGGGATGAAACGCATGGTTTTGTGGTTATTGACCTTACTAGTAAAACAAATAATGGTAAGTACAGATGTGGATTAGATACATTTTATATTAAATAAAATCAATAATAAAATGATAGCGAAGTTTAAGATTTTATATTCTTGGTTTAAAAATAACTATTTAAAATGGAAACCCTACTGGAAAAGATTTTGCTTAACACTGAAACGATTGCACGCAACACAGAGGCTAAAGAATCCTTTTGCATTTTGTTGAGCGAAAGGAGCACACGAATTCGAACGAAATTTAATCCACTAATCGAACTGGACAAAAGTAAAAAGTATGAAATGGCTCTTGTCAATCTTGAAACGTACTACAGTTTTCCCAATATAGACGAGACAAATAATAAATTCGTATATTCGTCAGATAACGGTGTAACGTGGGAAGATTTAGACATTCCAACCGGTTGCTATGAAATCGAAGACTTAAACGATTACATACAGAGAATTCTAAAAGAAGAAGGTCATGGACAATGTATAAAGTTGCAACCAAATAACAACACGTTAAAGGCGGTTTTGGAAATTGATGAGAACTATAAAGTTGATTTTACTGTAGAAAATTCAATTAGTACCGTTCTAGGATTTCAGAGTCGTGTATACTCCGAAGGATATAACGAATCCGAGCACATAGTCGATATAAACAGCGTGAATAGCTTACGAGTTACCAGTGATATAATAGGATCATCGTATGCCAACGGAACTACAGAGAACATAATTTATTCTTTCTTTCCATCGGTCGGGCCTGGCTATAAGATAATCGAATCTCCTCATAATCTCGTTTATCTTCCAATAACGCTATACTCTATTTCATCAATGGAAACAAAACTGATAGACCAAAATGGAAAACTAATTAATTTAAGAGGTGAGGAATTGTCGATACGATTTCACATAAGAGAGGTTTAATTTAAAGTTTATATTTAATATAAGATGAGCGCTTACGCTAAGGTCAAAGTTAATATTTCTGAAGGACAAAAGGACAAAATTAAGCGAGCTGCTCAAGCAGGATCTGGGGTGAGTATAAGACTTTCTCATGGAGATATAACTGGTGAGCACGTATTAGCTCTAAACCAGAGACAAATTAACAAGATAACGAAAGCGTATCAGAATGGAACTGGTGTGACAATTAAAATGGGTAAAAAGCAATTAGAAGACAATGCGAGAGTCGAAGGCGGATTTATTGGCGCTATTCTACCGTTCTTAGCAACAGCCGGAAAATTTCTTCTGTCTAATGTTCTTCCGAGTTTAGCCACAGGAGCCTTAACAGGATTGGGTTCTGCAGCTGGTTCCAAAATTGTCGATAAAATTAGTGGATCTTCGATCTCACATGGATCTGGCGTGCTCTACGTTAAGAAAGGAGGAATATGCTGTAAGATAAGGCCTGCTGGGGAAGGTCTTATTCTATCCCCGTGGAAAAAGGGTAGTTCGATAACAGGACCCGGTCTGTTTATGAAAAGAGGAGCAGGATATGTCAGCGGTGAAGGTCTTATACTTGGTCCCAATTCACCATTTAAAAATATTCCTATTCTTGGAATGTTACTTTAAACAATCTCTTTTATAAATGTCTGGATACGGTCACCCAATACACAAATTTATCACCAAACGGAAGCCTCGTGTGAGTACAATAATTTGGTTGCCTAAAGTGGTCACTCACGCTCCTGCAAGGCAACGAGCAGGCGACAGATATGAGATTTTTGCTCAGCAAGCGATAACGATTGAACCAAAGACAAATATTACAGTAGAAGTAGGCCTTGGAGTCCGAATGACCAGTGGAATGTGTCTAGTCTCTCTCAGGCAGAAGTTGAAACAACTCAGACTGAGTCTTCAAGATGGTACTGTCCTAGAGGACGCAGAGGATATAATAATTACAATTCAAAACAACTCAGATTCACCAGTTACTATAAATGAAAAAGACTCCATATGTTACGTTAATTACTATGATGCATAACGTGTCGTTTTACGTTATGTTTTATGTCTACGTTTTACGTTACGTTTTAAACATTATAATAAAAAATGTCACTACTGAAAATTAGCGATCCTGCAAAAAGAGATTTTATTATCGAAGAGTTTTTAAAAACGAAAAAAAATATTAAACAAAACTTTCTCTCAGAGAGAATAGATGATCTTGGACTTCAACGAGAATTAACGAAAATCTACAAACCAATAGTCGACTCTCAATCGGCAATTTCAAAAGAACAAAACGCTTTGCTGTCGACAATAAAAGATAATTCTGCAGCAACATCACTTGCTCTAAAATCACTTCCAGATTCGTTGAAAACTATTCAATTTCCTCAGTATCCGTCTATAGAGGCGTACGATGACGATGACCCAGTAGAAGACATTAGAAGGTTAGAATTAGGAAATATTGCAGTTGAATACCTTAAAAAATATGCTTCTGATAAAAGACTTGTGGATACAACATTCGGATTAAGATCAAGAGATGGAAAATTCTACATCGGTGACAGCGAAGCCTCAATCCAAGGAAATGATATTACAGTTGGAACCACAACTTATCAAGGAACTCCAGGATTATGGGAATTGTTAACGTTAGCTAGTCCAAACAGTTCAATTTATGATAATCGTGATCTCGAAGAATACGCCGAGATTCTAATTAAAACGAATGCCATGAGTCAGCCAAATAAACCAAACAAACCTAAATCGTCTAGAAGTGTAAAATATGCAAAGATAATAAAACCCATATGGGACGATTACATGAAGTTAAGAGGTAAAACAGGAAGCGGAATAATTACCATTCCTTCAGATCCTAACGAATTAGTAAAACAATTAGAGTTGCGAATATATAGCTACAAAGCGGGAAATACAGGTGTAAGAAATGAAATTGTAGGTATGACGGACGAGTTACTAAGACAAGGAGTGATAACCAAAGATGAATATAAAAAATTGACGATCTAATTTAAAAATTGATGATCTAATTAAAAATTGATGATCTAATTAAAAATTAATGATATAGAAATGCTGGTCGTTGCGAGAAGAAGTTATAAAAAAGTACACGTTGTCGGTGGAGCAGGAATATTCGATTCCATTGCAGGATTTCTCAAGAGACTACTAACTTCGAATGCAGCCAAACAAATTGCGAGCACGGCTGTCAAAGAGATTGGGAGTGTTGCTAAGGATAAGGCGATCGATGTTGGAAAACGATTACTCAATAAGATACTCCCTACAGCTCCAGCTCAGCAGCCGATAACTCAGGAAACTAAAGTTATTCTAGCTAGATTACTCGGATCGACGGGAGGAGCTATTAGAATTCAAGATCTAGTAAAACGCTTAAACGGAGGTGGTTTGAAAATGGCAGTTTAAATTTATTTTGCTTAACTGTATTTTCTTATTTAAAAATATATGTATAATAAAATGCAATCCGATATTCTAAGATTCACAGAGCAACCATTGATCGATGAAGGTATCGAGCGATACGAATGGCACGAGTACGAACCTGTAGCGAGAACTAATCTTAACAGTTCTGGGGAAATAAGAATAAATATTGAATTACAAGACTTATACAGTCACCCAGCAGAGTCGTATCTGCAATTCGAAGGAAGACTAATTAAAGCTGATGACACCGCATACGTTAATGCCGATGCAGTCGCTCTTACGAATAATGGGCTTATGTACCTATTCAGTCAAATATCCTATCAGTTATCTAATCAAGAAATTGAAACGCTATTTCATCCGGGTCAAGCTACAACGATGCTCGGTTTACTTACGTATCCAAACGATTTTCAGTTGACTCAAGGCTTAAATCAGCTGTGGTATAAAGACACTGGAGCGACTGCTGTTATTGCTGACAACGTCGGCTTTTCCACTAGACAAATCTTTCTCATTCGTAAGCCAAACACTAAGGGAATGTTCAGTTTTATTGTTCCGTTGAAGCATATTTTCGGATTTTGTGATGATTACGACAAGATTATTTACGGCTTTAAACAGACGCTGACTTTAGTTCGTAAAGCTGACGATGATGCCATATTCCGAGATAACGCTGCAGCTGCTGGAAAAGTTGCTATAAACAAAATTTCATGGTTTATTCCACACGTTATTCCTTCCGATATGGAACGAATGCAGTTGTATAAGACGATTGAATCAAAATTAACGTTGCCAGTTGCGTATAGAGCTCGTCAATGCGACACAATAACAGTTCCTCAGTCGACAAGTTTCAGTTGGAGATTAAGCGTTAAAACATCACCTGAGAAACCTAGATATATCATCGTAGGATTTCAGACGGGTCGTAGCGGTGATCAGGAAAGTAATCCATCGCTCTTTGATCACTGCGATATCAAGAACATTTATGTGATGATGAATCAAGAAAGATATCCAGCTGTCGATCATAACCTGTCGTTTCCTAATCAACAATTCTCCAGAGCGTATAGAGACGCGTCCTCCTTTAGTCAAAAATTTTATGGTATGGATCGGTTGATTACGCAAAGCAATATATCACCTATAAATTATAAAGAATTATATCCGTTGTTCGTGTTCGATGTAAGCAAACAATCTGAGCGTTTGAAATCATCTGTCGTTGATATACAGATTAAGGCTCTTTTCAATGCAGCAGTGCCAGCCGACACCGAAGCTTTCGCCGTTGTAATTTCGGATAGGTTGCTGCAGTTCCAATCGGATGGTCAGAAAATGAGTGTTGTGTATGGAAAATTGAATTAAAGAATACTTATATATTATGAAGCTACCAGAGCTAAGATTGTTGGCCAAGCGACACGACATCACAGGTACTTCGCATCTCAACAAACCTCAAATGATAGCTGTACTGATCGAAAAGAATATTCTTCCGACGGACTACAAGTCTGTGTCATATCGACATGACACGTTGAGTAGTATCAGGAAGCAACCGAGAAGAGTAGATATTATAGATCGAGAGACTGGCGTTGTTACCGCGTATCCATCTATGTATAAAGCCGCTAAGGCGTATGGTCAGAGTGCTGGCATAATAGCTTATCATAACGGAAATGTCTGGAAAGATAGATACGAAATTAAAGTGTATGAGCGATAGAATGATATGAAATTAAAGTGTATGAGAGATATTAAAGTGTGCGAGAGTATTAATATTTTTGCGTGGTAAGATAAAATGGATTTAAAGAAAAGTAGTTTAAGAAATATGGACCATGTTGAACAATTGCTCGATTCACCGGTTCCTGACATTAAGGTTCCTACGCTTACGCCGAGAAAGTACAAACCAGTAGTGCCTACGAGAACATACAAAAATAAGGTTAGATCCAAGATTAATGATTTTGCGGATTGGTTACTTAGTTACGTGCCTGAACGAGCAGTTAATGAAAAACTGGAATCATTGAAGTCAACTGTTTCAAGGATATTTGATAAAAATAAAATTCTAGAAACAGCGTCAGCTATTAAAGGATTCACCAAGCAATATACAATGGCTGGAATTAATGGAATGGATGCCTCGTCGTTTCTTGATTTAGCCAGACCGCAGGTAGTTAATCTATTGTCCAGTAATCGCCAGACAAAGACTAATTTAATTCTTACTTGTACTATGGAACGAGTAGATATGAAATCTGGAGAAGTAAATTCTGAGGATATACCATTCGTTTCTAAGACAGAAGTTATTTTAGAAGCAACCGACTTAAACGAAATATACAGCAGAAAGAAGGATAAAATCATGGAGTCTATTGCTAGTTTTCAGATGCGAGGAAGTAATTGGAGATTTAAAGCTGTTGTAAAATTAGAAATCAACACAGTGAAATATACACCCTTAAGAGGTAGTTCTTACATTCCGCTTCCCAACTTTTTAGCTAATAAAAAGGCTATTATAAATATGAAAAACGAAGACGAAGAATGCTTCAAATGGTGTATTACCAGAGCTTTGAATCCGACGGATAGCCATCCGGAGAGAATTACTAAAGATTTAAAGGACCAATCGAAGAAACTTAATTGGAGTGGTATTGAGTTTCCAGTTGCTGCTGATGCTAATATGATAGGTAAATTCGAGAGAAATAATAATATTAGTGTTAATGTATTTGGTTATGAAAAAGAAGTATACCCGCTTTATCTGTCTAAGTGTGAAAGTAGTATTGATCTACTACTTATATCTGATGGAGAAAGGAAACATTATTGTTGGATAAAGAATTTTAACAGATTGATGACATTGGGGACTAATTCGATGCACTATTGTAAAAGATGTATGAGTGGTTACACAACGACAGAAGCGCTTAACAGACATAATGAGTACTGCTCACAACATAACGCACAAAAAATAGAAATGCCAAAGCCAGGAACTATGTTAAGTTTTAAAAATTATAACAATTCTATGAGGGTTCCGTTTATTGTCTACGCTGATTTCGAGTCTTTTGTGAAGCCAATAGCCACTTGCCAACCAAATCCAGAGTTGTCGTACACTAATAAATATCAAAAGCATACTCCCAGCTCCTTTTGTTACTACATAAAATGCTTCGATGATAGCGTATATTCACAAGATCCCGTGACGTTTACAGCTGAAAGCGAAGATGATGATGTTGGTCAAATATTTGTCGATAAACTCGAAGAGAATATAAAACGAATATATAATCAGTTTAAATTTCCCAAGAAGATGATATTTACCGAAGAGGATAAGAAGTGTTTCGATGGAGCTACTATATGCCATATCTGCGAAGGAACGTTGGGCGAAGACCGAGTGAGAGATCACTGTCATCTTAGTGGAAAGTTTAGAGGGGCTGCTCATAACAGTTGTAATATAAACTATAAATGTCCAAAGTTCTTTCCCGTAGTGTTTCATAATCTTTCCGGGTACGATTGTCATCTGTTCATTAAGAAACTGAGAGGTGAGAAAATTAACTGCATACCTAATAACGAGGAAAAGTATATATCTTTTAGCAGAGATGTCGTAGTTGATAAGTTTGTAAAAGATGGAAAAGAAATACTAGTCCGACGAGAACTGCGTTTTATCGACAGTTTTAGATTTATGGCTTCGAGTCTTGATGCTTTATCGAGGAACCTAAGCAAAGATCAGTGCAGAAACATTGGGAAACGATATACAGGAAAGAAGCTCGATCTTTTGCTAAGAAAAGGCATATATCCTTATGACTACGTCGATTCATTTACTAGATTTAATGAAACCGAACTACCACCAAAATCCACTTTTTATTCTAAGCTAAATGACTCGAATATTAGCGATAAAGACTACGAGCATGCACAAACGGTATGGAAAGAATTTGGATGTAAAACATTCAGAGAATATCACGATTTGTATAACGTTTCGGATGTTCTGCTACTTGCCGATGTTTTCGAAAACTTTAGAGATGTGTGTATAAAGAACTATACGCTTGACCCTGCATGGTATTTTACATCTCCTGGTTTAGCCTGGGATGCCGCTTTAAAATTAACAGACGTGAAATTGGAATTATTGAGTGATTACGATATGATTCTGATGATTAGGCAAGGGATGAGAGGAGGAGTAAGCACAATATCAAATCGTTACGGGAAAGCGAATAATAAATATATGAGCGATTACAATAGTAACGAAAATTCTACATTTATCACTTACCTGGACGCGAATAACCTATATGGGTGGGCTATGAGCAAACCGTTACCTACTCACGGGTTCAAATGGATGAGTGAAGATGATTTAAATAATTGGAGAAGTATACCATGCATATTGGAAGTTGATTTGGAATACCCTAAAGAGTTACATGACTTGCATAACGATTATCCGTTAGCTCCCGAAAGCATTGAGATTGACAAAGTCGTAAAGCTAATTCCAAACTTAAACGATAAAAAGAAGTATGTGCTACACTACGATAATCTCAAGCTGTACGAGAGCTTAGGCATGAAAATAACAAAAGTGCACAGAGGCATACTATTCCAAGAAAGTGATTGGTTGAAAAAGTATATCGATTTAAATACAGCTCTTAGAACGAAAGCTACTAATGACTTTGAGAAAGACTTTTTCAAATTAATGAATAACAGTGTCTTTGGAAAAACTTGTGAGAACATTGAAAATCGTGTTGATGTAAGGTTAGTGTGTCAAGAGAAGGAGGCTATTAAATTAGCCGCTAAACCTAATTACGAGCGTTGTACTATTTTCGATGAAAATCTAATAGCCGTTCACATGAAAAGAACTAAATTGTACTATAATAAACCTATCTATCTTGGCATGTGTATATTAGACTTGAGCAAAACGTTGATGTATGACTTTCATTACAATTACATCAAAACTAAATACGGAAATAAAGCTAAATTATTATTTACCGATACAGATTCATTGGCATACGAAATTAAAACCGAAGACTTTTACTCAGATATCCGAGAAGATATTAAAGCTAGATTTGATACGAGTGACTATCCGAGAGATCATCCATCTGGTATTGAGATTGGAGTAAATAAAAAAGTTATTGGAATGTTCAAAGATGAAACTAGTGGAAAACAGATAGAAGAGTTTATCGGACTGCGAGCAAAGTTGTATTCTTATAAGATGTCTGCTGGAGATGAGCATAAAAAATGTAAAGGTATTAAGAAGAATGTTGTCCAGAAAACTATTACTCACGAAGATTATAAAGACTGCTTATTTACCAAAAAAGAACAACAACGAACGATGAATGTTATTAGATCTTATCATCACG
The DNA here is from genome assembly GCA_945859605.1 of Lumbricus rubellus. Classification (NCBI taxonomy): domain Eukaryota; kingdom Metazoa; phylum Annelida; class Clitellata; order Crassiclitellata; family Lumbricidae; genus Lumbricus; species Lumbricus rubellus. Next base: position 28,283,130 of record OX243819.1, on the reverse strand, counting down.
ATATTTATACAGAAGAAATTAATAAAGTTGCATTATCTGCAGATGACGATAAACGGGTAATAATGGAGGATGGCATTCATACTTTAGCATATGGACACTATTTGTTGAAAACTATTTAATAATGTAATGCAGGAAGTAAAATCGAATTACTTTTTAAAACATTTAGATGAAATATAAAATGAGTTCTGCAACTGTGAAAAACATCGATGTCGAAGGCGTAGTTCTTCCAAATCATCCGTTAACGAATTTTGAATTATTGGATGCCGCGAAGAAGCTGAATATTCCGAATTTTAGAGGCGTTTTCGTGCGAGACGAGCTGCCGAATAAACCTAGACGGATTGAATGTGGGATATTGAATCTAGATGATTCTAAAGGAACCGGTCAGCATTGGTGCTCTTTCTTAAAGAGCGGTAATGAGAAAATATATTTCGATAGTTACGGCCTTCCTCCCCCTCTAGAACTGATAAAGTATTTACGCCGTCCAGTGTTATATAACAGCGAGCGAATACAACCCGATAACGAAGTATTTTGTGGTCATTTGTGTCTGTACGTCTTAAAGAAGACGATGAACGATGGAATTAATTTTCAAGAAGTTATAAACGGCTTGCATTAAAAATTATTATATATATAAAATGCCTGTTGATAAATTTGGTCACACTGATGTTGGTTCATCACAAAGAGTAATCGCTGGAGGAGTTACTCTTAGTCAAATAAATGAGAGTTTTCTTCGATTGGATGGAACAAACCCCGCGACTGGAAATCTAAAAATGGGTGGTCACAAAATTAAAGGTTTGCCTACAACGAACACTTTGATAGCAGGGATGGACGAGGCCTTAAGTTGGGGTCAAGCCATTGATTTGATAACGAATCACGACGATTCTCCGTCCAACGATAATCATTTGACGAATAAGAAATACGTTGATGAACAAGTTACATTGAAGGTGTCTAAGACTGGTGATACAATGACTGGCGACCTATTCTTAAGCAGCATCGGTAGGGATCTTTCGCGGGCGATGGGATGTAAGGATTTGGATGGAAATAAATATTTTAATATATTTTTAGGAAATACAACGAATAAAATAGAAGGTCGATTAAACCAACCAATTATATTAGAATCGACGGACGGATTTCGTTTTAAATTAAATAATGAAACCATCTTAGAGATGGTTAAGTCGATGCAATACAATATTTCATCTCAAATAAATGTGCATACAACCATCTTTATGCATGATGGTTACATTACAGGTCTACACGATCCCAACAGCGCCAGCGATGCAGCTACGAAGCAGTATGTAGATTCTATCTCAATCGGTCCCGCGCTTAGCATTCATTCTTTCACTCGTCAAGCCGTAAACGCTCAAACTCACACAAGAGTTTCTTTCGATAGTGTAAGATTCAAAACCGATGCTGGCATAAGTACGAGACTGACTCGTGTCACTCCCGGAAAAGCCGGATACTATTTCGTTTCGACGTACATAGAATTTTGTGACACTAATACCGCTCATGGTAACGTCTACCTGTATAAAAATGGGGCGAATTACATGCAAATTGCGGGCGGAGGAGGAACGGGAGCTGCGTATAACAATTCAACCGGTAGTGGCATAGTTTTCGTAACCAACACCGATTTTATCGAGATATTCGTTTATTCGCACATCGCACTAAGTATATTAGCTAGAGACTTTTCGGCAGTATTCTTACGACCTTAATTTCCTTGCTGACCTAGAAGCTTCTAAACGCCAGCTGTGTTGAGTTTTGTTGTCCACCAGTCTGGCTTTGCTTATGCTGTTCGGTGCACGACATCCAATAGAAAAGACGCATCTTATCCAAAACACTTAAGAATTTTAGCTGACCATTTTATCTGCTTTATTAGCTTCTTTCAAAATGGCGGAGCTACTATTTTCAAAATGGCGGAGCTTGTTAATTCTATTACTACTTTCGTCGTGCTGATTGTAGCCGCCGAAGGCGTTCAGCTGCCGATATTATGGACAAAAGCAAATCAAGGATATAGAACTAGGCCTACTCCAGGGTTTAAAGTGTGGCAGGACGGCCATGGACGGCGTCCTGGCATTTATTTTCGAGGCAGGACGCCGTCCTATGACTTATTTGGCCAGCACGGTCGTCCATGACTGCATGGACGCCGTCCATGCAGTTACGGACGACCGACCATGACTGCCTAAAAATGGCTCCATTTGAGGTCAACACAGCCAAAAATGCGCTGGTCGCTGGGGCTCCGCGCCAGACCCCGCTGGGGCAGCTTACGGTAAAGACAAAACAAAACCTTTCTCTTTTACAATAACATTTTGATTTTTATTGTTATCCTGGTAGCTTGCGACACTTGAAACGACTTATTCTTGAAGTTTTCGCGACTTTATCGTTCACAAATTGCTGGCAAACAAGAGCCTAAAATGGCTCCATTTGAGGTCGACACAGCCAAAAATGCGCTGGTCGCTGGGGCTCCGCCCCAGACCCCGCTGGGGGAGCTTACGACGCTCCCTCAGACCCCCTAGTCGGGATGGGCTTCGTGCCTTCGGCACTCGCAACTTCCCGCATTCGGCGCCGCCACTGACGACCAATCAGGCCTACAATACAGCGTCCTGGCACTTTTTTACACTTTAAGCACTCTATAATCTATATGTATATATATATATATATATATATATATATATATAGCCTACATAATTACGAGATTGTATTGGTAGTATTTACGCCCCCCCTAACCAGAAATCCTGGATCCGCCCCTGGATATCTACGTAATATATCTAACTATAATCTTATAATTATAGCAAGTTACCATGATGATCATGATCATAATGATTCCAGTCAAACAGGGCAGGATGATGATTACTTCATGTTATGTGTCGCATTAATTTGATTGTATCGACCAACTTCATTATTAGGCTACCGTATTTCGCATAACATGTTTCTTTACTATAGATTAGAACTAAAACTTGCATACAAATCACGCTACTATTTCCAATCTTAGTAAACAGAGCTTGCTGATACAATTTTTCTTCCACGCAGGAGTCATAGTTGCGGTTGGTATTTCCAATCTGCAATTCGTCGATCTGAATTCAACTCGCAACATGAGCATCTTTGGCTTCTCAGTCTTTTTCGGTCTCGCATTTCCGTTCTGGCTGGCAAAGGATGAAAACAAAGCCAAAGTGCAGACCGGTAATTGCTCCTAATAGTTTTGCAATTGAATTTTCAGCAAACGTCATCGGGATTAATATTATGCCAGTGTCAAAGGGTTGGAACCTATTTCAATACGCAGTGGGTGGTTGTGAAGGGATTTCACCCGATTAATTCGATCGCTCGTATGGGGGTTGGGGAGGGGGTATGGATGCAGCAGCGATAGGCCTACGGATAGAATTTCTAGTCAAGATATACGAATGTATTCACATGAGAGTTGCGTGTTGTTTTGGTCAAATTGATGCACAATTTCCCATATATTTGAAGAATCACACACTATTTGGTCAATG
>OX243819.1:28269651-28277151 GCA_945859605.1 Lumbricus rubellus | reverse complement strand
GAACGACTTTGAGAATGCAGTTTTATAGACAGCTCTTAGTACAAAGTATTAATTTATCGTCTTATAGCCTACGGTGGCAATAATAAGCCATGTGCTCCTTCCATAATAATGTTGTATAGGAACGGAGAAGGAGAGAGGTTTAACGGAGTGGAGGGCACACTTGAAGAGCGGCGCCGACGACGACAAGGACTCTGCTGCGGCGACTGCAGCTGCTGATACGCTGCGTAAAACGATGCAGTGCTACGACTTACCATTCGGCATGAAGTGGATTCGACGCTTCACTCTCTTCAAGTACGTTCCACTCTGTCCAACGTTCCTGCTCGACGCCCAGAACCACAGCGGTGCGGACTCATCCTCATCGGCAGCCTACTCGGCGGATCAAGAAGACCCGATCAGACGGACGAGTATCGGGTTCAAGTTCCAGAGAAGGGCTTCTATCGTGCTTCAGATTTAGGACGGTTGGATGCGGGCGGCAGGGTGCGTTCCGTCCATGGTGTGGGAATTGTAGAGAAATAACTGTGGTGGTCAGTCTTTGTTTGATCCACGTGGAGTTGAAATGTGCAAGGAAGACTTTACATGTACTATTGAGGTCCAAGGAAAGACTAGGGGTTGAACCACACCTCTAACTTCCAGACAATTCTCACTCTGGTTATGTGGTTGTCAGCAGCGAGTTAAAAGAAGACCCCTACTCGTGTAATGGGTGTGCAATGAAGACTCTATTATGGGTACTAGAAAAGATTAAGGGATTGAACCCTTTCCTTCCCCCCCTTCGAGAAATTCTATCAAGTGTCTCGATATATGAAAGCTGCAGGTGGCTAATCGTCAAAGAAGGTTCACTGACCAAACAACGAATTTTCAAACAGGAGGGAGGTTATTTATTATTATTATTTTTTATTTCTCCGATTCTATAGCGCCCCTTAAATATCTTTACTCAGAAGCGCTCCCGACTACAGCGCGGGGCCGCGGACACTAAATCGGAGTTTCACGCAGAAGCGCCAGAGCAATTACGAGTGAAGGACTTGCTCAATGTCCCTATATGGCGACTTGAGGTGGATTCGAATCTGCAAGCCTTCAGTTACAAGGCAAAGAACGTATACCCACTACACACCGCGCCCCATAGGGTTAATCGAGCCTTCGTGGCAGGAGCGTCAAGGATCGAGTATAGAAACCAAAAAGTCTTAGAATGGGAGGTTAACAAAGGTGTCATAAATCAGGGGTTATTTTAAGGAAATTTCTCAACTGCACATATTTATCAGAATCGCATCCTACATCGGGTAGATTGGTCATTATTGAGACTAAGGCCTAATTCTTCTTCTTCTTCTTCTTTTTCTTCTTCTTATTATTATTATTATTATTATTATTATTACTAATTTTATTATTATGTATTATTATTGTTATTTTTTATTATTAATGTTATTATTATTATCATGATAATGTAACTGGCTAAGTTTATAAACCTACTTCTCAACGGAGCAGTGTTTAATCTAGTCCCCCTCCGCTGAGGTGGGAATTCAGGTTTCTGGGGGGGGGGACAATCGAGTGTCCGAAGGACTTTCGTGAGGCGCGTAGCACCGAGACGGGTAGAGGATGGGGAGGGGATGTGCCCCCTCCCCATCAGAAATTTTTGAATTTCCACATTGCAATGGTAGCATTTTAAGGTGTCATCTTAACAAAATACCTCTACTTTTTCAGAGCCTCGTCAGAAACTTTTTGAATTTCCAAATTGCAATGGTAGCATCTTAAGGTGTAATCTTAACAAAATACCTCTAATTTTTCAGAGCCTCATCAGAAACTTTTTGAATTTCCACATTGCAATGGTGGCATTTTAAGGTGTCATTTTAACAAAATACCACTTTGTCAGAGCCTCATCAGAAACTTTTTGAATTTCCACATTGCAATGGTGGCATTTTAAGGTGTCATTTTAACAAAATACCTCTACTTTTTCAGAGCCTCATCAGAAACGTTTTGAATTTCCACATTGCAATGGTAGCATTTTAAGGTGTCATCTTAACAAAATACCTGTACTTTTTCACAGCCTCATCAGAAACGTTTTGAATTTCCACATTGCAATGGTAGCATTTTAAGGTGTCATCTTAACAAAATACCTGTACTTTTTCAGAGCCTCATCAGAAACTTTTTGAATTTCCACATTGCAATGGCAGCATTTTAAGGTGTCATCTTAACAAAATATCTGTACTTTTCAGTGCATATAAGAGTGGGCTAAGACTTCAATAAACATAAGCAACACGTAACAAATATTTGGGGTGGGGGCTATTTCCACACTATAATGACCCTTTTAAGGTGCCATTTTAGCAAATAACTCCATTAGAATATTCAGTACTGATAAAAAAAGTGTTTTAGGATTCAATATAATTATATTATTATAATTACAATAAAAAATATCTTTATGTAGGCCTATCGAGTTCAGCAGCTCAGTTCTCCAGTTGCTGAGTTATTCTAATGAATAAATGCAGACATGAATATAATAGTAGCCTATATATAAGCAGACTTTGAGCACTATATCAGTTTAATCCTATTTCCCAAGATGGACCTGAATTGCTGACCAGGATGTAGCCTACTTTCTGAAATCATATTTAATGGTACACAAACCAACCAAGAACTAATAAACTACCGGTACTAAATTCAGGTAGCCATATGTAGTAATGATGTTGTTTTTAGGTTTTACCATTATGCGTTCAAATAATAGGACCAAACATTTTGAAATTTTACAGTTTAAAATTTCAAGGATAGGTCTACCACTGGTGAGAAGCCATTCAGTTGTACAAAAGTAGTATTTGTACAAATATTAGCAGTAAGTTATTCCCATTATAGTGCTCAGGATTGTGTCATATATTATGATAGTAAATAATAACATTATAACCATTAACCATATAATAATTAAAAATATTACGGTAGCCTATATTATGACAGTTCACGTAATACGATGATGTAAACAACAACTAAGCTAAGCGTTATTTGGCTTGCATCAGACAGCTTGTTTGAATATGCCATGTCTTTATCTCTATAGACTTGTTTTCTTGTATTTTATGCCAACAGAGTTGTCAACAGTGACGTAACTAGCGTTGGGCTTGGGGGGGGAGCTTAAGCCCCCCCCAAACGAAGCTGAAGCCCCCCCAAATGAAATCAAGCCCTTGTATGCTTACGGCTAATTTAAATAGACTGACCAGGATGTAGCAATGGTAGCATTTTAAGGTGTCATCTTAACAAAATACCTCTACTTTTTCAGAGCCTCATCAGAAACGTTTTGAATTTCCACATTGCAATGGTAGCATTTTAAGGTGTCATCTTAACAAAATACCTGTACTTTTTCACAGCCTCATCAGAAACGTTTTGAATTTCCACATTGCAATGGTAGCATTTTAAGGTGTCATCTTAACAAAATACCTGTACTTTTTCAGAGCCTCATCAGAAACTTTTTGAATTTCCACATTGCAATGGCAGCATTTTAAGGTGTCATCTTAACAAAATATCTGTACTTTTCAGTGCATATAAGAGTGGGCTAAGACTTCAATAAACATAAGCAACACGTAACAAATATTTGGGGTGGGGGCTATTTCCACACTATAATGACCCTTTTAAGGTGCCATTTTAGCAAATAACTCCATTAGAATATTCAGTACTGATAAAAAAAGTGTTTTAGGATTCAATATAATTATATTATTATAATTACAATAAAAAATATCTTTATGTAGGCCTATCGAGTTCAGCAGCTCAGTTCTCCAGTTGCTGAGTTATTCTAATGAATAAATGCAGACATGAATATAATAGTAGCCTATATATAAGCAGACTTTGAGCACTATATCAGTTTAATCCTATTTCCCAAGATGGACCTGAATTGCTGACCAGGATGTAGCCTACTTTCTGAAATCATATTTAATGGTACACAAACCAACCAAGAACTAATAAACTACCGGTACTAAATTCAGGTAGCCATATGTAGTAATGATGTTGTTTTTAGGTTTTACCATTATGCGTTCAAATAATAGGACCAAACATTTTGAAATTTTACAGTTTAAAATTTCAAGGATAGGTCTACCACTGGTGAGAAGCCATTCAGTTGTACAAAAGTAGTATTTGTACAAATATTAGCAGTAAGTTATTCCCATTATAGTGCTCAGGATTGTGTCATATATTATGATAGTAAATAATAACATTATAACCATTAACCATATAATAATTAATAATATTACGGTAGCCTATATTATGACAGTTCACGTAATACGATGATGTAAACAACAACTAAGCTAAGCGTTATTTGGCTTGCATCAGACAGCTTGTTTGAATATGCCATGTCTTTATCTCTATAGACTTGTTTTCTTGTATTTTATGCCAACAGAGTTGTCAACAGTGACGTAACTAGCGTTGGGCTTGGGGGGGGGCTTAAGCCCCCCCCAAACGAAGCTGAAGCCCCCCCCAAATGAAATCAAGCCCTTGTATGCTTACGGCTAATTTAAATAGACTGACCAGGATGTAGCAATGGTAGCATTTTAAGGTGTCATCTTAACAAAATACCTCTACTTTTTCAGAGCCTCATCAGAAACGTTTTGAATTTCCACATTGCAATGGTAGCATTTTAAGGTGTCATCTTAACAAAATACCTGTACTTTTTCACAGCCTCATCAGAAACGTTTTGAATTTCCACATTGCAATGGTAGCATTTTAAGGTGTCATCTTAACAAAATACCTGTACTTTTTCAGAGCCTCATCAGAAACTTTTTGAATTTCCACATTGCAATGGCAGCATTTTAAGGTGTCATCTTAACAAAATATCTGTACTTTTCAGTGCATATAAGAGTGGGCTAAGACTTCAATAAACATAAGCAACACGTAACAAATATTTGGGGTGGGGGCTATTTCCACACTATAATGACCCTTTTAAGGTGCCATTTTAGCAAATAACTCCATTAGAATATTCAGTACTGATAAAAAAAGTGTTTTAGGATTCAATATAATTATATTATTATAATTACAATAAAAAATATCTTTATGTAGGCCTATCGAGTTCAGCAGCTCAGTTCTCCAGTTGCTGAGTTATTCTAATGAATAAATGCAGACATGAATATAATAGTAGCCTATATATAAGCAGACTTTGAGCACTATATCAGTTTAATCCTATTTCCCAAGATGGACCTGAATTACTGACCAGGATGTAGCCTACTTTCTGAAATCATATTTAATGGTACACAAACCAACCAAGAACTAATAAACTACCGGTACTAAATTCAGGTAGCCATATGTAGTAATGATGTTGTTTTTAGGTTTTACCATTATGCGTTCAAATAATAGGACCAAACATTTTGAAATTTTACAGTTTAAAATTTCAAGGATAGGTCTACCACTGGTGAGAAGCCATTCAGTTGTACAAAAGTAGTATTTGTACAAATATTAGCAGTAAGTTATTCCCATTATAGTGCTCAGGATTGTGTCATATATTATGATAGTAAATAATAACATTATAACCATTAACCATATAATAATTAATAATATTACGGTAGCCTATATTATGACAGTTCACGTAATACGATGATGTAAACAACAACTAAGCTAAGCGTTATTTGGCTTGCATCAGACAGCTTGTTTGAATATGCCATGTCTTTATCTCTATAGACTTGTTTTCTTGTATTTTATGCCAACAGAGTTGTCAACAGTGACGTAACTAGCGTTGGGCTTGGGGGGGGCTTAAGCCCCCCCCAAACGAAGCTGAAGCCCCCCCAAATGAAATCAAGCCCTTGTATGCTTACGGCTAATTTAAATAGACTACCGCATGGACGGCGTACATGCTGTTACGGACGACCGGCCATGACTGCCTAAAAATGGCTCCATTTGAGGTCGACACAGCCAAAAATGCGCTGGTCGCTGGGGTTCCGCCCCAGACCCCGATGGGGAGCTTACGGTAAAGACAAAACCTTTCTCTTTTACAGTAGCAGTTTTATTTTTATTGTTATCCTGGTAGCTTGAGCCTTGCGACACTGAAAAACGACTTATTCTTACAATTTTCGCGACTTTTCCTTTCACAAATAGCTGGCAAACAAGAGCCTTAAAATGGCTCCATTTGAGGTCGACACAGTCAAAAATGCGCTGGTCACTGGGGCTCCGCCCCAGACCCCCCTGGGGAGCTTACGGTAAATACAAAACCCTTCTCTTTTACAGTAGCAGTTTTAGTTTTATTGTTATCCTGGTAGCTTGAGCTTTGCGACACTGAAAAACCACTTATTCTTAAAGTTTTCGCGACTTTTCCGTTCACAAATAGCTGGCAAACAAGAGCCTTAAAATGGCTCCATTTGAGGTCGACACAGCCAAAAATGCGCTGGTCGCTGGGGGAGCTTACGACGCTCCCCCAGACCCCCTGATCGGGACGGGCTTCGTGCCTTCGGCACTCGCAACTTCGCGCCTTCGGCGCCGCCACTCACGACCAATTACAACACAGCGTCCTGGCACTTCTTCTTCTACACTTTAAGCATTGGTCGTACTTAAGGCTTAAGCCCCCCCCCCCCAAACGAAAAATCCTAGTTACGTCCCTGGTTGTAAATAGAAATTTAAAGCTAGATTCACGGCAAAAATGTCTTATAATCTTGTTTGTTACAATTAGTTTAATTAAATACTATTAGCTACTTACATTGTTTATGCGATTGTGTGTAAAAAGTAACTGCACAAAACCCGATTTTCAACTGCACAAATTCGTTTTCCAACTACACACTTTGTGTCCAGCTGCACGTTAAAATAACCCCTGTCATAAATAGACAACAAAATAGGGTCTAATTATTAGAAGCTGGATTAATTTTTAATTAAAACGCCATGATCTACTTGAACATAATTATTATAATTATAGGCGCGGGTGAAAGATTTTCTGCTATTAATTATTATATGTCTGTGAACGGACGATATTTTGATTCTTACTTATTAAATTATTAAAACTGAAAGAACCGAATGGTATTCCCTGCCAACGCTGCTGTATATCTACATGACAATAATTTTTGATGTGTTGAGAAATGGTGAAGGGTCAGTATAAGATCCAAGGCTAATTTATTACACTACTGAACAAGATTCTTTTTGAGATTTTCTATAGCCTACACAACGTCTTGTTACTTTATACTATTGTACATAATATACCTTTACATGTGCAGATGCCGGGCTGTTTTAAAGGAATTCTTAGGATTGCACAACTCCTTTCCTTTCCCATCATCCATGGTAAATTACTTCCAATCGGAGGACAATGACCTTTTTGCTGGTTTTAGCTATACCGAAGTGTTTCTACAACTGCACATTTTGTGTAAAACTGCACGCTAAAAAAAGCCCTGTGTAGATATAAAAAAACAAGCCGTATAGCATCATACTGCAGTGCAACCTTTAATCACGTTCTCTTAGATATATGGCCCGGTATAAATTATATACCTTCGACATTTCTCCAGTCTATTTAACTCCAGTCTATAGCTTCACACTCAAGTTTACTGTATCTTTCAGTTATATAAAGTAAGAGAA
>OX243819.1:28192151-28264651 GCA_945859605.1 Lumbricus rubellus | reverse complement strand
GGGAATGAAAAGGAGTTGTGCAGTTCTAAAAATTCCTTAAAAACAACCCTGACCCAGTATACCCCTCAAGTCTTTCCACATGTGAAACGACTATTTCCGAAATTATATTTTTAGATGTCTTATCGTAATAGCAACTATATAGCCGACGACCGTCTTGAGCACCAACTTATTCAAGAGCGATGCTTCAATTTAGAACGGATGCCCATTTGGGCCATTTACATGTATACACATAATTATATCACATGCATGAAAATTGTTGCCACGAGATTATAAAGAGCAGGAAAAAGTAGCCGCTACGGTTACTGCACTTTGCTTCTTTCTGTCGGTAAATATCTAAATTACTTCGCAAGAATGTAGGCCATTTATATGATAGTGGAATGATCATTAAATGCAGTTTAGCTTTCATCCAGTGAGGTTTAGTACTCTTCCCTATGTCGTGATTTCTGAAAGAAGTTTGGTCCGCAGCAGTAGTGTAGTCCTAAAAAATGAAGTGGGGGAACGCTCTTTATAATAATAGATCTATTATTATTAGTAGTAGTAGTATTATTAATATTCCATTATACCCTCCACTACACCACTGGTCTGCAGCTGACCACTGGTCCACTTTACAGCAACACCGCTGATCTAATCCGTACTGCATGGTCTAGTACCTTGCTCATAAGTGCTGTAATATATATGCCGAGCAAATTTCTGTCCACGGTAACGGCCTCTGTTGTCATAGACCCTGGTCAAATTGGAATCCTATCTCCGATCTATTGCCAGATCAGTTGCTATACATGCATCCCCTCCCCGTCCGTCCTCTATCTCTGAATATTGATTGATGGTGCACTGTGCTTTCGGATTACGGCGCTATAGAAGTCATCAGATGGCATATCAGATTAGATTAGTTAAGATAAGATGATTAGATTGGAGTATCGCAATCGTAATCCCCAAACTAATTTCTAAAGCGCCACTCGAAAGCGATGCGCAGCTAGGGCACCAGCTCATCACGTGCGCTATATAAGTGAATTTAGGACCCGGCGGCAAGATTTGCCTCTGGCTCGATCAGTGTTATGGGGCGTGGTGGTGTAGTGGTGGCGTCGTTGCCTTGGAGCCGGAAGGTTCGAGGTTCGAGTCCACCTCGCCGCATAAGTACCTTTGGCAAGTCCTTCACTCACACTATTGCTCAGCGCTTCTGCGTGAAACTTCCATGCAGTGTCCGCTCTGCATTCGGGAGCGCCTCTGAGTAGATAGAGCTTGAAGGGGCGCTATAACTAGAGCACGAATACAAACAAACAAACAAACAAACAATTATTATTCTTGACTGACCTGGACATATTCTGGATTGTCGTACAGGAAGACGGTGACCTCGGTAGTCTCGCCGAAGATCTGTCCGTTGATGAGGGACGGAAGGATGCTGTAGGCGGTGGCAGAGTTCGCCCGAGTGATGACTATCTTAAACGGTCTGTTGGTCAACCTCTCCGCCTCCAGCTCAGCCTCCTGCTCCTTCTTGAAGCGCAGGTTGTCGCTGGCAACGTCGACCATCAAGCAGCTCGACATGTCCGATGTTACCCCGTAGTAGGAGTAGGCGTACTCCTGGAATTCATTCGACCCGCCGATCAGCAGCTTCATGCCGCCAAAGTCAACCGGTTCACGCCAGACGACCGGAGATGTGCGGTTGGTCCACAGGTTCTCCTTGCACAGGTTCGTCAGGAAATCCTGAAAAAGTTCGATCGGTTTTTGTGTTTATAATCAGGGTCATGTTTAAGGTTCTTCGAGTGTCGGTGCAAAGTGCTACAGCAGAGGAAAAGTGCCGTTCGGCAGTCACACAAGTCATTTGTTCAATAGTCTAGCCTACGTGGTTTGTCGGATGTGGCGGGTCAGTAAGCAAGCACGCAACGTCGGTGAACTTAGTGAAATTAATGTTTTCTCACACTCACTGATTTTACTAACACTGAGACTCGCAAAGAACATTTGGCTAATGGCAACAAAACTGATAAGATCGATCGAATTTATCAATTAATTTCATAAATGAATAGTCTAAACACACTTCGATATATATATATAGGCTTACAATCATGGACGCCTGCAGATATAGTTTTGTAAGAGAGGAAATACACAATTACACATGGTCATGATAAAAAAATTTGGGAGCTTCAGAAATGTCGCAGGGAATTAAGAACAGGAGCACTTTTTACAGATAGATTTCAAAACCTAAATTTATCTGTTATTTGTGTGTATCTTTCGTATCACTTTTATCATTATGCCTTAGTGCGAAGACATTTTGCAAAAAAATAGGTGGAAATTTTCCAGGTGGACAAGTGACCTCGTTTGCCTTTACATATTCATCCATTCAACCATTTATCCATTCAGCCATCCGTCCATTAATCCATGCTATTCATCAATCTATTCCTTGCCCATTCATCCATCCGTTTATCCATACATCTATTCATCCATCTATCCATCTATCCATAATCCATCTATCCATAATCCATCTATCCATCCATCTGTCCATCCATCCATCAATCCATCAATCCATCCATCCATCTATTCATCCAGCTATCCATCCATCCATCCTTCCACCTCCATATCCGTCATCTATCCATCTATCCACCTACTCATTCGTTCATCCATCACTATGACCACTCGTCCATCCATCCATCCATCCATCCATCCATCCATCCATCCATCCATCCAACTACCCATTCATCCATCCACCACTACATCCAGCCATCCATCCACCCATTTATCCATCCTTTCCGGCTTTCCCACATCCATCCATTAATCCACCACCTTGGGCTTGTTCAATGTTCAATAATGTTTCATGCGTGTATACTGTATACTGTATACTGTATACTGTATACTGTATACTGTATACCTCCCATTCTGACGGCAGCTTAATGATCTTCATGACTTCGAATTGAGGTAAGTTGGCGGCCAGTCGATCAGCCAACAGCTCCACGCGAGCGAAATACGGACAGTCAGCCACTCCTTGATTTGGAAGATATAATAAAAACACATTTCTTTAAACATGTATATAGGTTACATGTCTTGCTAGCATGCCACATAATTAAAAATGGAAATGGAGAACAATTATACAATCCTTGCTTCTCTGCCTCCCCATTTGATACTCTTGAAAGGTGCCGTGAACCTGATCTACGCGCAGCGGCTAAGCAAGTGATCAGCTGAGCCTAATATGACCGAGTTGTTTTAAAGTGAGAAACTATTGAATATCATTGTTGACATGGCTCTACAATCTACATGTATATGACTTATTTTCTAAACTGAAAGTAGTGTAGAAAATGTCTACACTATTTGATAGGCTTAAAACGGTGGTTTAATGCCGTCATTTAGATAAACTAGGCTAACTGGAAAAATATAGGATCAAATATATAAAATTGAAATATGGCGCCATTGACTGAATGACTTTCAGCCAATGCCTAGGGGTCTGCATAAACAAGCGAATAGGCCTACTCATCAGGGCTGTAGGCCTAGGCCTACACGAGGGTATACGCGGGTATACAGTGTGTAGGCCTACTCACCTCCGGGGGAAAACGGCATCGTGTACTGACCTAAAAAACGAGGGCGTATACAAAGAACTGCTTTGGGGGGAAATATGCGATAGATGAAATTACGAGCAGAAAGTAGTCGAAAATCGCGTAAAGAGCCGTTTTGGGCTGTCGTGCATGTAGGCTATATGCGAATGGGCAAAAGTAAGCAGAGAAAAGGTGACAACTAAAAAAGGTGAATCATAATAAGTAAAGTAGCCTACTATAAGTAGCCTATAGGCCTATCCACACTGTCAATTGTGCTAATGTAGACCTACAGCGTTTTGCCTGTTGTTTTTGGAATTAATCGAATATACATACTAGGCCTATAGCCTACGTACATAATTTGACGCCCAGTCCCACCCCGAGGCGACCTAGATCTGCAGGCTGATGGGCTGTTGCTGAGCATGGCCTATAGGCCTAGCCTAACGCAGAGTCATGGGCCTATATTTCAAATATAGCCTACGGCTCTGGCCTAACGTAGGGTGCCACTCTGTCAATTTATTACTAACGTGATTTATCAGTAAAATGTTACTAGCCTGCAATTACTATTTTAACCATGTCTTCTTTTTAAATTGAGAAACGTTTTCGCAACAGATTTTAATGCAACAAATCGCGCGCCACGCAAGCCTGCGATAAATTTTATGACGTCATCAATACGTTGCCCGCACTTTCATTAGGCTATTTCAAATTTTTTTAAATTTAAATTCTGTTATAGGCCTAGGCCTAATTAAGGCCTAAAGATAGTTTGGATTTTAGACTCTAGGCCTATATATTTAGAGTCTCGTGAGACCCGTGACTGTTCTCTGCGCGGTTCTGCCTACACGAGTCCTGGATTGCAAGTTGCAGTGCCGGTGTCACGGAATATTCCATCTCCCATAAAGCTATCCGTGGGTGGGACCGCGGTTGGGTTCCAGAAGGTGTCTTATTTAAGAGATTCAAAATCTCGGGCTAGCACGGTCCGTGCACCGGGGACATAGGCCTAATTAATGGCGTGGCTTCCATTCAAACGGCCGGGCAAATGGTGGTGAAGGGTCTCATACACCCGATAAATTCATTGAAAAATGAGCAGGGTCGAGGCAATATGGCCGTTATATAAAATCTTAAAACTAAGTATAATATTATTCACAGTTTAGATTTATTGGGCTTGTGTTTAGGATAAAATTTTCAAATATTAAATGGAGTGCTATAGAAATCATACTCTACGATCTTGCCATAGATAGGATATGTCATTTAATTAGATATCTATGTGTCTACTGAACACCGAAAAGATGGCGGCTTCGCTGTTGGGTGGTTTACTGAAGAAAAACGGAGTTTCGCTTTTGAAGTCTTCCTTGTATAAAAATGCCGTAGCCATAACGGCAACCAGGTAGATTTAGGTTTTACAAAAGCAAAAGTTTGCGCTAATGTGAATTAGCTGTAAATTCTGCTGTGAAACTGTTGTTGTTATTGTACGTCTCTGCGCTATTGACCTTGATGATATTCCAAACAGTATCGCGGGATTGGTGTTTATACTGAAATGAACTGCTACATCCTGCATGCATTTTGTAATTTACAGTTATGTTTGGCGCGGCGACAGATCTCTACAGAACTAATTTGTTCAATTCTTTTAGTGAGCAGTATTTATTTATCTGTGAGGTGCGGCCTGAAACCCGAATCCTCAAAACAAATTTTGGCCGAATTCCCGAAATCGATTTTTACAAAACCTAATGATTTCTAGACAATAAATTGTGTTATCAACACCACTTAATAGGTCCATTATGCCATTCAATTTAACTCTGACTAGTTTTCGGGGATTGGGCCTTTTTCTATTATATAATTCTTTTCGGGCAATCAGACTTAAATTTGTGAATTTTCAGCGTTTTAGGGGTTCTGGTTGATCCCAATCTGTAATGGTCAGTTAATACAGATATCGGTCAACTAGAACATGCATGGGGAAAGCCATTCAAGATCGGCTGAACAAGCTGAGCTCTTGGCTCCTCACTCTCGGACTACTATATTGCAGCAGCACTCTTTCTCAGTGGCTGGCCGTAGAACCTGGAATAGGCTCCCTGCCTTGAGCCTAGAGGTCACACCACTATGTCCCTTTCTCGCTTGAAACCTGTCTTATTTAGCCGTTGTTGGAATTTGAGCATTTCTGAGTAGATTACCTTCAAGGTGCACTATATAAAAAGTCAATAATAATAATTCATAGAAAATTTGTATATCCCATGCTTTAATATAATTGCTTCACCATATGTTTGTGCATGGTGTTGCTTTTCGCTTTGTGTTTCTTAATTCTTCAAATGCTGTCAATTGACTTATTTTCAAGTTTATGTGCATTGCTATCGTACTTCAAGGGATGTTTATTTGCTTGAGTATAAAATTCTGCTGTGACCTTTGTTTAGGAATGCAAATGTGTGGATGCCAGATAAGGAGTTTTTCGAGAAGTATGATAAGCCAGTTATGTACCCGAATGAAGTGACATCACAATGGAAGTTGCCACCAATGAATCGTACGTATTCAAGCTTTTAATCTGTATTAACCCTGTAGCAAGTAAAGCAATAGTTTATGTTGTAATTCATCAAACAGTAGATAATGAAATTTGTTCTGTTTGTATTTGTCTGTTAGTATTTACCTAATTATGATTTATTTCGCATTTATATTCATGATTAGCATCGGCAGTCTATGTAATCTATAGGGCATAGCCGGGTGCTGACCCGGTTACCCGGTAATGCCGGGTATTTGACACCCGGCAGACAACCGGACCCGGTGATAAAAGGTCTTCCGGGCCGGGTGGGTAATTATGAATAGCATACCACACATCAAAGGGCTTAACAGTTAACCTGCAAGATATCTGAACTGGGCATTGTAGTACAATGAACAGGCAATCACAGAACAGACAGCCTGCTGATGGTTGCTTTATATTAGACTATCCTATTTCAAACAGGGACCAGCAAGATGAGGGGGAAGAAGAGGAGGGGAGAGTTTGTATCACCCTCTTCCATGCTGTCTGTCCTCCTTCCTCCACCTCCTTCTCCTCTTTGTCTTATAAGTGCTACCCCATCCTGAGAGGAACAATGGTAGACAGTGAAGGAGAAGAGGAATAATATATATAATTATATATATATATACACACATATATTTATATATATTTAAATAGAAGAGTGGCACCTTGTTTCATGCTTTCTCCTCTTCTTCCTTCCTCCTCTTTCTCTTCTATTATCCATTCCTCTTCCTCCTGCTGTTTGGCTGTTTGAAATATCTAACAGAGAGAGAGACAGGAGATGATGAAGGAGGAGGGGGTAGGAACTGTGGTAGAAGGTGAAGAAGTATAGGAAAGGGGGAAGAGGTGCTGCTCACTGACCATAGCTATATAGGTTGGCCAGTGGTCATCTGTTAATCCCTTATCTTAAAGCCTGTTTGATCTGTCACACTCTCATTCAAGTCAGAGAGACTAGGACTTGTCAGAAGGGATACCTTCCACCTGTTGACAGCAGCCAAGCTTAACAGGCTTGCCTCCCACCCCCTCTATATGACCAAGTATACATCTCACAGATTAAGGGATGGTGCACTTTGAAATATATCTACATGTAGTTGGACTGCACACACCACAGAAACAGGACTGTTTATCAGGGATGCTGACCTCTGACCTCCTCTTGCCTGACTGGACAGTTCATAATTTCTATACAATACATCGATTTTATCAGCAGAGTTCATGAACAGATATTACTGGCACCTCTCAATCAATAACCGCTGGCAGAACTCAACTACAGTAAAACTCTGACATAGAAGAGTTTTACTCAATTCAACCAAAGGTAGAGCTAACAAACTGAGTGGTGTTCATTTGACAGCATTCAAAGTGGGGACATACTATTCAGTTTAGAGATTAACGATTATTTTTAATACCCGGACCCGGTACCCGGACCCGGCAGATTTTATTCAAACTACCCGGACCCGGTACCCGGTTAAAAAACGGCACTCGGCTATGCCCTAGTAATCTATGAAGCAGAAATTTGTCCAGAATTTTTATGCATGGAGATTTTTATCACTCTAGCAACAAACATGTCCTAAGAGTGACAGGAACCAATGCAGCTTGTCATTAACATGCGAAGAGTATAGTTTACTTCTGAGCCCTGCGTCTTTAATTGTGTTGTGCCACAACGTCCTGTTCTAAGCTTCCTCCTGTTTACATTTATATATCACTCCACTTGATTCACTACTCACTGAAGTTGAATTGTATGTTCTGGGAATGATTGTTTCTCATTTGGAGGAGTGGGTCCGGTTGCTCATTGGATGACACATTGGCATGGAGATCAGTGGACTCGAGTTCAATTCTCGAAGCCTCGAGGGATAGATGTGATTTATAGGCTGCTATTAGCGCCCTTGCATTGCAGGCCGTCAGTTCTGTTCTGAAGTAGTTAAGATTTGTGATTTGTGTTCTTGCGAATTGTTTCGATTGCATAACAGTACACTGTAACTGGTTTGCGGTCGGTCAGCCGGATTGTTCAATAAAGGAAATTATTATTATTATATTTACTAGAAAGATCTCAAGTGATTGAGAAGAGGGTTCAGAACATAACGATCAACTTTGGTCCCCAGCATCCAGCTGCCCATGGTGTTCTCCGGCTTGTCCTCACCCTGGATGGGGAGACGGTAGTAAGAGCCGACCCACACATCGGTCTGCTTCACCGTGCCACGGAGAAGTTAATTGAAAATAAGACGTATTTGCAGGCAAGTTTGCCATTCAATTTCAGAATAATCTTTATGCGATTATTAGAGTAGTTGAGTACAGAGCAAATGGTGACCATAATGGTGAATTATGATGTAAAATTTTATTTAGGAATATGCATTATACTTGATAGTGATGATGCCAATGGTGACGATGATGATGTATCTTGCAATAACTGACCTTCTAGCTGTTATTCATTAATGCCAAAGTAGCTGTTAATCATCAGGGCCAAAGTGTCACATGACCAAGATGCTGTATAGAAAAGTGTATAGATGACTTGTTTAATGCTAATATTTCAGCCGTTTTACTCAACTTCTGATCTGATTTGCATCATTTATATTGTCAATAATTACATCGATGCATTATAACAATGCTTTTTGTTCCATTATCCTGCTAACAAGAGATTACTTTAATTGCTGAAAATGACAATCAGTTTGTTGTGATAAACTGAAGGAGTGGCTCAGATGATTTCAATTGACTAGCATTGATATAATTTCTCTGATGATCATTAAGCATTGTTGTTGTTGTTAATGAGACAATGGTTTGTGGCTTGTTGTTAATGAGACAATGGTTTGTGGCTTGTTGTTAATGAGACAATGGTTTGTGGCTTGTTGTTAATGAGACAATGGTTTGTGGCTTGTTGTTAATGAGACAATGGTTTGTGGCTTGTTGTTAATGAGACAATGGTTTGTGGCTTGTTGTTAACGAGACAATGGTTTGTGGCTTGTTGTTAATGAGACAATGGTTTGTGGCTTGTTGTTAACGAGACAATGGTTTGTGGCTTGTTGTTAATGAGACAATGGTTTGTGGCTTGTTGTTAATGAGACAATGGTTTGTGGCTTGTTGTTAATGAGACAATGGTTTGTGGCTTGTTGTTAACGAGACAATGGTTTGTGGCTTGTTGTTAATGAGACAATGGTTTGTGGCTTGTTGTTAACGAGACAATGGTTTGTGGCTTGTTGTTAATGAGACAATGGTTTGTGGCTTGTTGTTAACGAGACAATGGTTTGTGGCTTGTTGTTAATGAGACAATGGTCTGTGTGGCTTGTTGTTAATGAGACAATGGTTTGTGGCTTGTTGTTAATGAGATAATGGTTTGTGGCTTGTTGTTAACGAGACAATGGTTTGTGGCTTGTTGTTAATGAGACAATGGTTTGTGGTCTGTTGTTAATGAGACAATGGTTTGTGGCTTTCAGGCGTTGCCGTACTTTGATCGATTGGACTACGTGTCGATGATGTGCAACGAACAAGCGTACTCTTTGGCCGTCGAGAAGCTTCTCAACATCGAAATACCGGAACGCGCCAAGTGGATCAGAAGTAAGAGCTTTCATCTAGGCTTTTGTTGTAGTTCACCTAACTATGTTAATTCGTTTCGTTAGGTACACTTTGGTTAACATGCTGGCGTAGAGAGCGAGAGGTAGTGAGTTCAAGCCCCCGTTGGGCGGACATGCTTTGTAGGCTGCTATTAGCACCGTGTATTGCAGGCTGTCTGTTCTGTTAGTAGTTAAGTTTTATGTTAATTAAGATTACTGCATAACTTGTACATGTAAAGTGCAGTGCGTCTTGCAGGTGTTTAATTAAAGAAAAATTATTATTATTATCATTATTATATACCTGTGTATGTTTGATTCCCTGACCTATTGCATTTCAACAGAGTTTTGCCCAATTGTTTTCCAAATTGTTGACTAGAATCTTGCTTGAAGTGGTCACACCTTGAATATGTAACCAAAATAGCACAGTATGAAGATCACAAAGTTACCGTAGTTGCTTTGGATCAAGCAGCTGTGTGTGATTTTCTGTAGTTTTGTTTGGTGAGTTGACTCGAATCATGAACCATCTGATGGGAATTGGAACTCACGCCCTCGACATCGGTGCGATCACACCGTTCTTCTGGATGTTCGAAGAACGAGAAAAGGTGGCCATTTGCTATTTATAATCAAGATTTGCCAATTGCTTTGAGTTACTTGTTTAGTTTTCTTGCAGTGGCTCTATGTTACTATTAAATTGTGTTTTTTGACGGCTGTAAAATTGCAGACTGTTAAGCCGTTTAAAACTTTCGCTTAGCAGTTTTGTAAAGATATGTGAGTATGCTGGAAGGAGTATTGTTTAAGTTAAACAATAAACAAGACAAAAAGTGGGAGTAAGTGTACTGAATGACCTCAAATAGGCTAGAGTAACATTGGGATTGAGAAAAGGCAAATGGAAATAACTATATGTGCAATTAAGAGGCTAATAACTTGGAGACAATTTGATTATTTGATTGTTTGATTTCGTATTAGATGATGGAGTTCTACGAGCGAGTGTCTGGCGCTAGAATGCATGCTGCGTATGTTCGTCCGGGTGGCGTCGACAGGGTAAGTCTTCTCTTCACTGAAGCTTCTGATGATTTGAAGTAAATATTAATGATACTAATATAGAAATGGATACTAAAATAAAATTATTTTGTCTCTGCTTAGTCTTTGTCTGTAATCTTATATGGGGTAAATTGGTATTACGCTTTACATGATATTTAAGTGCGCTGAGGAGGTAAGCATTTACAAAAAATTATGCATGTTATTGTTGAACTCCATCATCGACAATGGACCTTTAAGACTTTTATGTATCATTGAAAATCATGACTCATTTTCCACGAGGTTACTCCTTCATTTGTTCTTTAGAATGTTATTATGATGGTATAATGTCATGCATCGTTTCATACATCGTTTGTCAAGTGTGTTACATTGCGGTATATCAGACTGCTGTTGTGCATTCATGCAGGACATGCCGCTCGGTCTGATGGACGACATGTTTCAGTGGGCCGAGAAGTTTGGTCAAATGGTCGACGAGTTGGACGACCTTCTGACGGAGAATCGGATCTGGAAGCAGCGCACGGTCGACATCGGAGTCATCTCCGCCGAAGATGCCCTGAACTACGGCTTCAGGTAAGAAAGTTCTCTCTGTTTAACCCTTTGCCATCTGAGAGTTTAGGAATCCCATGCCATTGCCTGCACTTTGGTCGGTTATGGGTTAACTGGCTGTTTAATTTTATGGCAAGCAAAGTCAAGAACTCTGTGATTAGTGATTTCTGAAGTCCAGAGAGGGCGTTGTAGATCTGTTGGGCATTGTTGCCTCATTTGGACATGGGTGCTGGAGTCAGACCTGTGCTCACTAAATTTCATGGCATTGAGACAGTTTTGGTGTAAAGACAACTGGCAGTGTGTGGTGAAAAAGCAACACTTCAGAGAGAGACACACTTTACATGATGAGGATGATGATGACTATGGCCGATTGACTGACTATTTGATTGATTGATTGATTGACTGATTGATTGATTATTTAATTGCATGTGTAGCTTTGAACTGTTGTTATATAACTGATTGTTTATCAAGAAGAGCTGTTTGCATTTTAATAATCCGGTTTATGACTTCTGAGGAGAGATGCTGCATCTTTGATTTGATACATCTTCAGCGACCAATAGATTTCTGTAGTTAATATAAACAACTGTTTACATCTTCGCATGGCTTTGGTAAACAAGTGAATATCTTTGTCCGTGCTGCAATTATTGCCAATATTTATTGGTGAGTTACGTAAGTTCTGTAAGTGTGTTTGTCAACCCATCATTGTTGTTAGAATGAATTGTTGTGTTTGGAGAATGATGTTGTAATGTTTGTTTTCTTTGGCAGTGGTGTGATGCTGAGGGGATCTGGAATCAAGTGGGATTTACGAAAGGTCCAGCCGTACGATGGATACGAAAAGGTTGAGTTTGATGTACCAATCGGAAAGAACGGAGACTGCTACGACAGGTATACCTCTCGTTTATGGTATCTTCAGATTTAGATTGCTTGCGATTTTAATTCTCTACTCTAATATTTGGTTGATTAGGTGTTTCTGAATCGGGCACTTTAAATTTTTTTACGGTTTTTAAATGATAATATCAACCTGAGGGGTAAACTATTACAATTTAAGAAGATTTCATCATCGTGAAAACGACTAAATTGTAGTTGTAATCACAAATTTGTATAGTGCATGAAGCAATTGTAGGCTTATGAACTTACTGTATAAGACTAAATTAACGTGTTCAAATGAAGCTGTGTGAGACTGGTGCATTGTTGTGCATCTTGTAGATATCTTATACGTATGGAGGAGATGAGGCAGAGTCTGAAGATCATGCACCAGTGCTTGAACAGGATGCCACCTGGTGAGGTCAGAGTTGATGATGGAAAGGTCGCGCCACCCAGACGAGATGAAATGAAGGTAGATTTCGTGACATCTGATTTTTTTTAGTCTGCTGGACGTTGAGGGGTTGTATCAATGATGGTTAGCTACTAAAGTCTGCATACTAACAATGGTTTGTTGACTAGTTCTTGTTAGTTTTCAAAGCCAGTCGGATAAGTTGCAGAAACATGTGCAGTGGTGTTGTAGGGGTATGTTTGGTGCCGTGGAGATGGAAGGTTGCGGGTTCGAATCCACCTCAGACCACTGCATTGGGAGCCTGAGCAAGTCCTTCACTTGCAATTTCTCATGCGCTTTGGCGTGAAACTTTGATTCTGTGTCCGCGCTGTAGTCGGAAGTGCCTCTGAGTAAGAAATTTTGAAGGGACGCTATTGTATTGTAGTGCGTAATGCTTATCACCTGGTCACCTGGTGCCGTCAGCTACTGGAGCTCTGGCGAAAGCCCTGGTGCATCTTCTCCAGTTGATCCTCTCCCTAGTCGCCTCTCTTAGTTCCTCCAGTCTCATGCCAGACTTTTCCTGTACTTCATCCAACCATTTCTTCCTTGGTCTTCCGCATCTTCTCCGTCCCTCACCGCATGCCGTCATCAGCTCCTTTTCCAAACCGTTAGATCTCATCACATGGCCGAAGTAGCTCAATTTCCTCCAAGTTGCTGTTTGCTGCAGTGTCTCCTCCCTCTCTAATCCGAGCTCCTCGCGCACCGATTCGTTAGTTCTCTTCTCCGTCCATGAAATCCTTAGCATCTTTCTCCAAATCCACATCTCACACGCGTTGATTTTCTTTTCCATATCTCGTGTCTTTGTCCATGTCTCGCATCCATATAGGACGACTGGGAAGATCAGTGCTTATACATAATAAATTTACGTATTGCAGCTCTGTATGACTTTTGATGAAAGGAACTTGTTTCTTTAGTCTCGTATGATAGTGAGTATGATGGTAGGTACTGGAGAAATCTTGCTTGCTGTTTATTTAATTTTTTTATTGGTGATGAATTTTACAGACGTCAATGGAGGCGCTGATTCATCACTTCAAGTTGTATTCAGAGGGTTACCAGGTTCCACCGGGAACAACATATACTGCAATCGAAGCACCTAAGGTTTGCCTCTTTTTGCAACTTCAGGCTATTAGTTAAAAGCATAAACTGCAGGTTCTTCAGTCATACTTCAACAAACATCATTTGTTTTAAGCAGCTTAAGTAGAAATTGGTGGCAAGTAAGCAACCTTTTGTTCGTGTAAAAGATGGTTGTTTGTTGTAGTTTAACACTTTAGTGATGATCGTGTACTATAGGTGACTGGCAACCAGTACAGCTTTTTGTACTTTTGAACAGATATGTTACTGATTTCTAGTCATATTTGCACTTAGTTCTTTTGATTATCAGGAGCTTGTTTTATAGTTCTCGAATTTAAAGTTTGTTTCAGTTATGCTTAGAGGCCTAAGATATTAAAATAAATAAGTTCATCTGATGGTAATTTGAAATCTGTCTCATGTCTTTGAGCGGCTTTCTTTCTCTGAATTTGAGTTTAAATTATGTATTTATTTAGGGAGAGTTCGGCGTTTATCTCGTGTCCGATGGCACCAGCAAACCGTACAGGTGCAAAATAAAGGCACCAGGATTTGCTCACCTGGTGAGTTTGATTCTTTTGTTTTCATTGTTAAATGTGCGGCAATTGCAGGACCTTTGGATTTTACAAGTGATATGGATTTAAAGTCATGGATCTGATCTGGCTGGCCATAGGTTTTGTAACCCAATGATCTGGGTTGGATGTGTTTTTGCACTTTTGCACATACTTCAAAATGACATTTTTGGTGTCAGGCGTATTACAGGATATTGACTTTCTCTTTATGTACATCTTCTGTACAGGATCAGTCTAGGCACCCATTATAAATGCTTGAGAACTTTTGATATGCCAAGGCCGAGTTGAGCTTGCGTTACCTGTATCTTGAAGAGGTGTATACAAATACTGAGTGAATAAGGTAGTGGATGATGTAAAATGCTTCTTAAAGACCTAATTGATTCTTAGATGCATGCTGCACACTTTGGAATGGCTGTGTGATTGATCATCATAACTTGAGGAGTCAGATTTTGATTGTCACTTTGAAGTATTGATTTTTCAGGTGATAATTATTATTTGAATAGTTGCCCTTTAGTTACTGATTTGGAATTTATTGTGATAAATTGTGTTTTAGGCTGGATTAAATAAACTCAGCAAAGGTCTGATGTTGGCTGATGTTGTTGCTATCATTGGTAAGTTGATGAAACATGTTGCTTTGTGGGTAGTTATGGCATGCTCTTCTCGTTGCAATATGTTTTGATATGGTAGTTAGAGATAATGAATTGAATAAGTCAAATATCAAATGTCTTTGTAGTGTTTGTAGATTTAGGAACAATGTCATTTACTTGTTTAAGTACGTGCATAAAACGCCAATTACTTACTTGCAATAATGTGTGCATGAGGTATATAAACTCGTTATTTAAAAGATGCCTCTAAAAATTTCGTTCTGTCTGCATTTGGCCTACTACTTGGTAATGGTATTGTTATCCATCCCTTTGTTACATCCGTTCCAATATGTCTTTTTTTCAATGGCATTTTTGTTGTGTGTATTTTTTACATATATCGGTTTACCTATGTTGCAATAAAAAATTATTGATTTATTGATTGATTTATTGACTGATTGATTGATTGAAGCAGACATGCCTGCAGTATGTATATAGGTGCCAGAAAGTGTTTTTTTATCTTAAAAACTTAATAATTGTAATTTTTTAGATAATTAATTATTATGTGATGCCTTTTTGCAGGAACCCTAGATGTTGTGTTTGGAGAGGTTGATCGGTAAATTCTCGTGTCGCCATGGCTGTACAGAAGTCAGAATGTGCGCTTTGCCTGCGGTCTCCCACGTTTGGGACTTTTGTGAGAGATTGAGAACTCCTTAGTGTATTATAGCAGGTCGTTTTTGTAGCTCCCTAGTGAGGAGCTCTGCTGACGGTCGGGTGCGGTTTTACGCTTACTTTTGGGACAATATTTACGATTAAGATTCTGTCGTGACTGAGAGTGCGCTGCAAATGAATCACGTTGCATTGTGGGTGGGTTTCCTGTAGACAAAATAACTGCCAGAATAAAAGCAGCATTTTGTCGTCGTCACTTGATGTGTGTGTGTGTGTTGTGTGCCTTTCAATTTGTATTCCGTTTTCAATATCTTTACCCGACGACGACGAAAACATTCCCCGAATAGTCGTTTCTTTAGTGTGTACAGGGTGGCTCAATAAAAAATACCCCACCGGATAAAATGCAATATCTTCGCAGCCCATTGACATTTTACTACGAAAATTTCCCAATTTGTAGGGGAATGAATTGCCAACAATTCCTGAAAGTTTCACATAATACATTTCATATTTGCAAAAATTACAGCTGTTTAAACTTTCAATTCCGTTTTTTCAAATATCCGCGGATAAATTAACGTCATTTGTAGATTTCCATGTCAAATAACATCACCTTTCACTGCCACCTCAGAAATCCGTTTTACAGTTTACCGTACAGTATGATGGGAGTGTACATTCCCTGCTTTAATACGAGCTCAAATTCTTTTTGTGAAACTCGGTATGGGCTTGTTGATCGACTCCTCCGGCAACTGATCCGACATTACCAGCAAGACTTCCTTCAGCCAGCCAATGTTCTCCAAGTTGGGATGAAATGTATAGCAGAGCTCCACATACGTGATAATCAAGAGGGTTAAGGTATATTAAGTTTGTTGGTCATTCATGTTTGCGAAAAAATCTTCAGTTGATGGCAATAAGGTAGCGTCATCATAATCAACCCTGCCGTGCGAGCAAGCAGGCGCACTGTCCTGCTGGAAAATAAAACCAAATGTTAGAACATACCTGCAGTCTTCAATGAGTCTGGGTAACAGAGTTCAACGGTAAGTTCGACATTTTAGTCTACTGAATGGGATGAAGTGCAGTATTTCATTGCAGCCGTAACACACGCCAGCAGATTTTACGCCGAAACCATGATGTGCCTTGCAAACTTTACCTTTGCGACTACCAAGCAAATTTCGTGAACATCGCGCTTTTTTCCGTCAGACCAAACGACCACTGTCTTCCTGTCTCTCTTTCGACATCTGACTTTCGCTACATAATCACGTCTACATCCTTCAATGTGCTCAGGCTCCACTTTTCACTGGGAATTTTGCTATGATCTTGCAATACCCCAGTCTCTGATCACGCAACGCCCGAGTTCCCACTTTATCATCTGCAGAAACTTTTCCCCATGACGTTCAGTACGGATTCACAAATTGAGACCTTAATATATAAAATATCACCAAATACTACTAGATTGCTTCATAAACAGCTTATTTACAGCTCTTAGTAAGATCTTATGATATCCTAATAAATTTCTATGTTGAAATTTGCAAACAAATCTTAAAGAAATCACATGTATTGGAACGAGATTCAGCGGAAATTTGAAAAAATGTAAAAACGTTTTTAAACAGCTGTAACGTGTGAAGTAATACAGACTCATTATTGAAAATTTCAGGGATAGTTGCAAAATCTGTCCTCTATAAATCCACCTATTTTCAAAGAATAATCTCGATTGGTTGCGGAGATAGTGCATTTTTGCTGGTGGGGTATTTTTTATTGAGCCACCCTGTAGGTATTGATTTGCTGCCCCTACACGTTGTATTTGACTAGAATCACTAGATGCTTTGTAGATCGTGTGGTAGCTGGTCATTGAGAAGCGGGTTAATGGTGCTATGCATTTCACTCGGGTCGTAATTGATGATCCGTAGTCATATGGAAATGTGCAATTGTGCCGCAGCTGGGCAGGCGCCGCTTTTGCTCGACTTAATTACGATATAGTAAGCCACCGGTGGCCCAGATAGAGTCGAGACAGGCTGATGCAGACGAGTGCCAAATGTATGCTTGGCGCTGGACTCCTGTGTGGCTTTGGTGATTTTAAAATGTCATGTAATTGTATAATTGCAGGCACTAATGCAGTGAGAAAATAAACAACCATAGAAGCCGCTTGTAAGCGCTAACTGTATTGTATGTAGGGACAAAAGTATTGATCTCGTTCTCAAGAAGCCGTACGTCCTATTTGCATGTAGCACCGCATTTGCCGAGGCAGAACAAGTGTAGATGTTTTTTGCACATTTGTATAGCGCCTCTACAAGAAAACATGAGAGGTGCTTGCATAGGTGCAGCTACATAGCCATGGGCAGAGTTTATCAAGGGCTAGGGGGGCTAAGCCCCCCCCCCCCCCAGAAGGCCCAGATTCAACTTTTTTACCGTGAAAATGTTATCCTTTTTCGGGGTTAGCCCCCCTAAGAAGGCCCAGACCCGGGGTTAGCCCTCCCAAGAACGGAAACCAAACTCCGCCCATGTACATAGCCTGGGCCCATAAAAGTCGCCGTGCCCCTGGGCATTTGCCCCTAACATGATTCTCTTGACTGCATATTGTATTATAGGCCCTAGAGCTTTTTGGATATTGCACAGAGACAAACAGACAGAGATAGAGAGCAGGAGAGCGAAGAGATCCACGGCTGCAGAAAGATGGCATTGAATTATTATTGTAGGCCATAGATCTCTAAAATTAGTTGGAGCACAGCTTGCAAGGCAGTTCTGCATCGGTAACACAATTAAGAGAGGTTTGTGTTATGTGGATCTGATGCAAATGACAATTAAAGACTGGTTCTATAAACTTGTTTCCACATAATTAGAGGTAAAGAAATTACAGCTTCCTTGTGTAGGGCGCCAGACTGTTCACTAAGTAAGGTAGTCGTGCAATTTGACCGGTGTTTATTAAGCGTGTAATAAGACGCTCGGGACTGTAGAAGCTTTCTAATGTGCATATCCGATGGGGGGCAGTATATATTCTTTTGCCCTTTGTATAATGTCCCTTTCAACGTGTGCATTAGAAGCCCAACAAATGGAAAACCTCGGCGTGCAGGATAGTCACGATCGATCGATTTGTGGTCTATCTATAGAATGTCCTTTAATAGGCTATCTAGCTTTTATAAGTCTATGGGCCATAGATCTATGCCTTAAATTGCATCTGTTTATATCGGCATGGAAGCCATATTTTGTTTAGGCTATTTATTTTGCTTAGTCTATTAATTTTATCGCGTATTAAATTTTTTTATTAATTAGAAGCCATATTTTGTTTAGGCTATTTAATTATCGTGTATTAATTTTTTTTATTAATGGCCATGGTAGCATGAATCGATTACGGTTAGTAGGCTAATTATAGGCCTATTGTAAGAGGAAGTATAGCCTACTTATGCCTATTTATTGTTCATGTAAGTGATTAGCCTATAACTAGATCTAGGCCTACTAAGTCCAACGTAACCTACAGTCCGTCAGGGGCGGATCCAGAGGGGCAAATCCGGCCATGCACCCATTTAGAAATTTTCCTATTTCTCACCAGCCATTTTTTGCCGGGTAAAGTAGACGTGCCCCCCATTAGTTTCGTAGGCCCTCCTCTTGAAGTTCGTACAGGCTTTCAACAATACAGTTTGTAAATAAAAGGTGACAGCAAAGATAGAGTAAAAGAGAAAAAAGTAGGCCTACCGTATAGTGTATGACTAAAAAAAAGTTATCAGCTATTTTCGCGGGAAAAGATAGACTATATTTTTTAAAATGGTAACTTTTATCGAGATTTCGACCAAACGACTAAAAAAAGTTCAACTATTTTGGCCGACAAAATGATAATTTTTCTGACATATCCACCAAATGACTAAAACAGGTCATCAGATTTTACGGCGACAAAATTTTTGTAAGACCCAAGATATTACGGCCTAAGACCACAACGGAAATTTCTTTAAGACCCAGGACCAAAATTTTTGGGCCCCCCCCCTTCGAAAATTTCTGTATCCTCCCCTGCATTCCGTATAGGCCTACTCAGTACTCAGTAGGCCTAAGAGTCGCGAATCTTGAAGGAGGTTCGAACCCGTAAACACATTCTGTCCGTGCCGCAGATAAAATAATAGGCTTGAGAATAGGTCGGCTACTATTAGGCCTATAGGCCTAACCTACGTTTCTAAGTGCGTTAATTAACGTCATACAAGACAAAACACACCTTGCCTACACACGTACACGAGCACGTGTAACGGTGTAGCCTACATGTATGTGCTTGTTGTGAGTCGTGACCAAGCTTTGTCGTGCAAAGCAGCAGTGAAACCCTATAGCTTCCTATAGCTGCCATGCATTATAAGACTAAGTAAGCCTCAAGCTGTCATGGCAGACGCCCTACAACGGATCCCGGAAGAAACGATGTGAAGTCTATTGACAATTCAATGGCTGTGTAGTCCATTCATTACTGCTGCAGCGATTGATATAGTAAAATCATGGAAGACCAAGAGCTGCTTCAAAAGGACGCATCGTAGCCTATTAATAGGCCTAATGCGTAAGCGTACACGCCCACTTAGACTTGGCTTACGTATAAACTTCCTGCGCGTGCTTTTATCATCAACAGCTTATAAATAATTCTAAAAAACAGACCGTTGATTAGCGAAAAACACGCAAGACCGTAAATCCTTGGGATGTAGCCTAAGGGTGGGAATTCCCTCCCACTTAAGCTTGGGCCTTGTGCCTTTGATAATAATATTCATTAAAGTTTATGATTAAACATTGTGTTTGGTCATTAATATGGCAGCGCTAAATATAATTCCTTTAAAGTTAACGCAGTCTATATATAATGCCATGATTTGCCATCATTGCTTAACTGATCTGATGGCTCAGATTTCTAAAGTTGTGTATAGGCGGCAGGCCTACGTGAGGGTTAGGCCTATATGTGGCCATTTATAGGCTAGGCCTATAGCACCTTACAAAAACCTCACGAAGATGCTGATGATGCAGAATCAACGATTCTAGACAAATCTTGGTCAAATCTGTGACGGGACTGACGGGAAGAAAATGCGTAGGAAAGTGATGATGTTAAGCAGCCTACATAATTTTTATGCGTGTGTAATAGGCCTACTGTGTATGTAGGCCTATGTGCTGCCTTCCACTCGCCACCGAATGAACACCGAACGAGTCTTCATCCTATTCTGATATGCAATATTCCTGCGCCACCAAAATTAATGACCGCCATCGTTAAAGACTTTTCCCCGTGGCACCATGCTGTCTGTCTCCACGGCTTATTTTAGCAACATTTAGATCCCATATATATATACATGTATATCACATTGTCCGGTTGCAAGTAGCCTTGAAGTTGGAGACCAGACCCCCACACACCCACACGCGTGAAGTATACAATAATATATAATTACATATATATATATATAATGTATATACAGGGTGGGCCAAAAGTATTTGTTCAACTTTGAAGGCCTATAACTTAGGCAGTTTAGCAAGTAAGTGTATGCTTAATGCATCAAAATAAAGGTCGTTATATCAGCTATAAGTCCGACAAATTTCATTACGGTAGCTTTCATTACGCGCCATATAATTATTGTATACCGCACCTACCTTGTTTTCTGACGTAAACAATAATTTCATCATGGCGCCGTTAACAGAAGTTGACAGGACTTTGATTCGAATTTTAAGAATTGAAAAACATTTAAATGCATATGAAATGATGAATGAATTTCCTGCTATAAACTGGAGTGAAAACAATCTCAACCGATTAATTAGACAAATTGACGCGAGTGCAAGTTCCAAACGTAAACCTGTTACTTGCCGTCCTCGTTCGGCACGTACCGCTGACAACATCGCTCGACTTCTGAAAGGCCGTAAACACTTTACACAAAGCGTCATGGTTTCAGTGGCTGTCTCCAATCTCGGCAAAACTGCTCCATTCTTTGTGACACCCAAGGCCAAAGTGAACAGCGTGTACTACTGTGATGAGGTACTTGGACGTGGATTACTGCCAGATATGCGTTTGAAGTCTGGAAATGATTTCGTTTTTCAGCAAGACGGAGCTCCCGCTCATCGTTCTCGTCATACCGTGGAGTTTTTGAACGCGAACGTTCCTGAGTTCATCGAACCACATAACTGGCCGCCTAATAGCCATGACTTAAACCCCATTGATTACTCAATCTGGGGTGCTTTGCAGCAACGGGTTTATTGTGAACGGATAGTAAACGTCGAGCATCTGAAGCGCGTCATCACTCGTTGCTGGACTGAGATCAGCCAGGAACTCATCAATGGAGCCATAGATCAATGGGCATGTCGCATTCATGCAGTCATTCGAGCTTGTGGAAGACACATTGAATATTTATTTGACTAAATAATTCTTGGATTTCTTAATGGCTATCAATAATGCAAACTTGCAAAGACTAATTTTCCAAGTATTGTGTTTTGCAAGATAGACGAATTAAAATCATTGTAAACTGATACATATTCAGTACAGTAGTTTTACGCAATTATTATTAAAGCTAAAAATCTAAATATCTGACCAGTTGTAGCTGATATAACGACCTTTAATTTGATGCATTAAGCATACGCTTACTTGCTAAACTGCCTAAGTTATAGGCTTTCAAAGCTGTCATCTTCTGTTAACGGCGCAATGATGAAATTATTGTTTACGTCAGAAAACAAGGTAGGTACGGTACACAATAATTATATGGCGCGTAGTGCAAGCTATCGTAATGAAAATTGTCGGACTTATAGCTGATATAACGACCTTTAATTTGATGCATTAAGCATACACTTACTTGCTAAACTGCCTAAGTTATAGGCCTTCAAAGTTGAACAAATACTTTTGGCCCACCCTGTATATATGTGTGTGTGTGTACACATCGCGACTGGTAGCCTATACGTACGAGTGCTTCTTCTAAAGATTAATCCATCGAGGCACTACCTATAAGCAGAGCAAAGGGAGGGGTAACCTTCGCCGGCCCTCCCTTAAGTAGGCCTACGACGGAAAGTCAACGACAAGCAGGGTTCATTCCAGCAGGATGATCCGCTTCTCCGCGGGATATCAACGCACCCTTTTTTTACATATATTCCAGTGTATATCCAGCTGTCTCACAACGGGTATAATACTTGAGACGTTTTCTGGACGCAATATAGACCCTGCAGCGTTGGCAAGGAAAGCCTGCCAGTACTAGATTGGGTCGCTGTTGCCTTAATTATTAGGCTACCTCAAAACCGAATGCACTGTAAGGTAACACAATGTAGAGTGGTAGACAGTAGCCTATACGTCGTGCTTCGGTAGATTACTCAAAACATGTTCGTAGAAGTGCGCCATATAGGCTAACTGCCTCCTAATAATGCATGATCAATTCTATTTGGTCTATAGCGGTTGCTTTTTTGCAGAACCTTCTCATTCTTCTCCACACTGCTTCTTCTTAACCACGGGAGAAAACAATCGAGACTTCTGAAAGTGGCGCCACCATAGAGGTCACGATCGACAGGTCATTTTCATGGGCGGAGTTTGGTTTCCGTTCTTTGGGGGGAGCTAATGCCTTCTGGGGGGCTAATCCCGGAAAAAATACCATTTTCATGGTAAAAAGGCTGAATCTAGTCCTGCTTGGGAAGGTTTAGCCCCCCAGCCCTTGATAAACTCCGCCCATGGTCACTTTAACTATTTTACTCTTGACCTGCCTTATGGCCTGCAAAGGATTCTGTGGAACTTTTAATGATCTCGTTTACATTTCATTTCTTCGACCTGCTAAATAATTCCCTATGACCCTGCTGCGATCGACCTTCTGAATTTATACAGGACTTATTGCTGGCACCGCCACGTACATGTAGGCTACTGCTTCTGAGCCGAGCAGTTACTTTCATTGCATATTATTTCATTTAACCCTTTCACGACAATAATAATTGTGCAATCAAAACGACTGGAAAACCAATGTAGACTATAGGTCGGTAAAGCGTTAACCAGACCCCGGCCGCCATTGATTCTATTTATATGAATTAGGATTCAGGAAGGTGATTAGCACACACCTCATCTTCGGATTTGTACGTGTGAGGTACTTCGCATTGCTCACGGCCCACGCATGCAGTCGTAACGCTCATACACCAAATTGCCACATATTTTCGGGGGATTGGCTGTTGACCATAGACTCCCAATCCACTGTGGCTAATACTCGCAGCCTCGTGGTCTTGATAAATGAAGCCCCACCTTGTCAAAGGTCGCCGACTGTGCATGCGGGATCGGTGCAAGTCTTATGGGAAATTGTGCTCCAGGCTGTGGCTCAAACCATCAGCCGTCATAATCCGTTGGTAATCCAGGCTAGATTAGGACATGGAGGAGTTCGATCGCCATTGCCCTTCATCACTGTATGCAGTGTGTTGTTCACAGCTGTAATGTTGTCATAACAGCGCAACATAAATAACGAGGAACGGAAACGGATTCGCCGAGCGTGTTCCATTATTTGGAAGAACAAAGATGGTCACTTGATAATAATAATAATAATTAATAATAATAATAATAATAATAATAATAATAATAATAATAATAATATGGTATCAGAGGTATCTGCAGTTCTGCACCCATCAATGTATACCTGCTAACTGTTATTTACCGAGCAGCGTCGTTCCACCCCGTGCACGGGCCGTTGTGAGATGGGTAATTGGTACAGAGTATACCAATATTATCGAATGTGTAAGTTGTATGGTAACTTGTAGGTCCAGTATTGGAATTGTTCACACATCATTTTTCTTTGGGTGGGGGGGGGGGGTAGACGTTGATTCGTGTAAATTTGGGGTGTGCAATGAGGACTTTATTATGGCAACCTAAGAAAGACTGGGTGGGGGTTGAACCCCACAACTCCCCCGGCAATTCTCACTCTAGTTGTTAAGTTTAAAAGTTATCGCCAATATCAACATAGCTTATAAGCTTAATTACTCACACATCTGCGTAGAGCAATGGCTACAGCTTTAGATGTTTTATGTTGTGCCCCATGTGACAAACCCAAAAGCCGAGGCTAACTGGGGAGAACTTGGGGGGGGGCCGAGGCAGCATCCGAGGTCTAAAAACACAGCTCTCAAGTTCACAATGATGCAAGGCATGACGAACTTCTATGGCTGTGAAAGAGGCCAAAGAAAAACCAAAATATCTTGGAGAGGCTCTCTGTCAGACCTCCGGCTCAGAGACATGCATCTATTATTCAGAAAGAAACGCGTAGCCTCTATCGCTCACCCCGCACTCGCAGCGTGCAGTACTATAAGAAATTGATTATAAAAATCTTAAGCTTTCTTTTCCAGATTAATTAACGAAAAACTTGAATTTCGACCAACTTCTTATCTTATCTTATCTTATCTGACCATTTATAAAGCGCTTCTTGCAGCAAGAGCCTTTCAGAAGCGCTCCCAGTGCGTTCAACTCCGAGAAAAAGGCAAGTTTTTAGACGAGAGAAAGATGAAGATACACTACCAGAGAGGATGGCAGAGCGAACTGATGGAGAAGCCCATTAACTTCATCCTCGTTGCCTGCATATTAATGTACATGTATTCTAGCAGAAGAAGAAGCGTAATATTAGTGGCAGCAGACTCTTACTTGGACTGCTTCCAATGCCTCCTGACGAAGAAGATTGCGCTCCTTCCTCTGATCCCTGGATTTTCTACGACCGACTTATTAGTCGTCGTTCTAATGATCAGCAACGCAGTTATCGCCGAGCGATTTCTCAGTCTTTATTAATTCAGCGAGTGCTCGAAGCAGACAGACAGACAGACGGACGGACGGACAGACAGACGGACAGACAGACGGACAGACAGACGGACGGACGGACGGACGGACTTAAGGACACATGCATGCATGTACACATTGACAGACGGGAATAACGATCGAGCGTGAAGGGAAGGAGGGACAGACAGACAGACAGAGAGACAAAGACACAGACAGACAACAAACAGACAGACAAGCAGACAGACAGGCAGACATACAGACAGACAGAGAAGACAAGCGTAACACGGATGAAGTGAGCATGAGGATTATATAGATGTAGGCTAAAGACTTAATTAACTGCGTGTTATTTGCGTGCATTGCTCTTTGGGTATAATAGTGCACGTGTTTCTTTGCAGTATATAACAGTATGCATTTAGGCCTATAGGGCCTACGCATGACAAACGACAGAGTCTAACCCGATGTGCAGTAGGCCTACCTTTTCGTTTAGCCATGACATAATTATTTAGGAACAGCTTTATGGACTCAAACCTCCAAACTAAATGTATTATTGTTAAAAAAATTGAAAATGTATGCAAATTTGCAGCATGAAAATATAAATAACCCCAGGAAATTATTTTCTGGCTTCGTCCCTACATAGAATTCCACCCGCTTCTAACTTAATTATGAAGATATATCTTTAGTATTTTAAGCCCAATATTGACATGGCATCTACGAGAAGAATTCAAAAGAAACTGACGAGACGTCACTTCAGTCCGGGATGGAAATATCTGTTTTGGCATCCACCCACGTAAGCTGAAA
Organism: Lumbricus rubellus; assembly: GCA_945859605.1. NCBI lineage: Eukaryota > Metazoa > Annelida > Clitellata > Crassiclitellata > Lumbricidae > Lumbricus > Lumbricus rubellus. The sequence continues at coordinate 28,238,831 of OX243819.1, read as the reverse complement.
TAATTTTTGCCGCACACAAAGACTGTCGCGTGCGTGCACGGTGGCAGTGTGTGTCGGGGGTAAGTTCGCGTTACGGATTAGCGAGATCTCGGCGTGATCTGAGCCTTTGAAGACAACTGTCCAGAGAAACCGAAATGAAACTTCATTCAGCATGTATAGCGTGTTCGTGGTATTCTAGACAAAAATAGCCTAATTCAGCTCATAGAGCATTCCATAAATAAAATACAGAAAAACATCTGACTCACCAGCATATATTGGCCCACATAATTATGCAAAATTGTATGCCTATAGCCTATACACAGGAGATGAAAGTAAAGCGCAGAAATTGAAGAATTGAAAACAATTATGCATAGGAAACATATTGGGAGAAATGTGAATGTATACTGTAGGCCCATATCAGGGGCGGATCCAGGATTTCTGGTTAGGGGGGGCGTAAATACTACATACATACATGCATACATACATACATACATGCATACATACATACAATACATACATACATACATACATACATACATACATACATACATACATACATACATACATACATACATACATACAAGCAAACATACATACATAGGCATATAAGCCCACACACATACATGCATTTGTTTGGCGCAGTGGTGAAGGGGTAGGGGGTATAGGCCTAATTATTATAGTATGCATGTATGTATATATGTATGTATGTATGTATGTATGTATGTATATATACATATGTATGTATGTATGTATGTATGTATGCATGTATGTATGTATGTTCACAAATGACAACATTTGCTGCAGGTTTAGGGGGGGGCGTACGCCGGCTCCGCCCCCCTCTAAATCCGCGCCTGCATATAATTATGCTGTTGGTAATAATTATGCACGTATAACCTATGTATTGTATACGTATGCGCGGTGGTCTAGTGGTGGCGTCGTTGCCTTGGAGCCGGAAGGTCCGAGGTTCGAATCCACCTCGCCGCGTAAGGACCTTGGGCAAGTGCTTCACTCACAATTGCTCAGCGCTTCGGCGTGAAACTCCGATGCAGTGTCCGCTCTGCATCGGGAGCGCCTCTGAGTAGAGAGAGCTTGAAGGGGCGCTATAACAAGTGCACATACAAACAAACAAACAAAACAAACGTATGCATGTGTGTTTTCATGGATATGACAAATCGCATGCACGTGGATCTAAAAACCTTGTTAAACTCGGGCACTATCGGGCGATGACACCAACAACAGGGAACTGAATAAATAATCTGCCGCTCAGATCAAGTTTGTTTGTATGTGCACTTATTATAGCGCCCCTTCAAGCTCTAGCTACTCAGAGGCGCTCCCGAATGCAGAGCGGACACTGCATCGGAGTTTCACGCCGAAGCGCTGAGCAATTGTGAGTAAAGGACTTGCCCAAGGTCCTTACGCGGCGAGGTGGATTCGAACCTCGAACCTTCAGGCTTCAAGGCAACGACGCCACCACTACACCACCGCGCCCCACAAGTGTCTTACATAACACATTCCAATACAATTTATGCACTTGTTCTTCCTGGTGTTATTGTTATTGTTTTTCTTAGTTCTCTTGTACTTGTTTTCTCTTCTTCTTCTCCACTCCTGCTACCGTTCCAACATCCTTCCCTCACCTCCTAATCCTTCTGCCCCTACTTTTTCTTCGCTTCCTCTGCTCCCATCCTCTCTTTTCTTCTTCTTCTTCTTCTTCTTCTTCTTCTTCTTCTTCTTCTTCTTCTTCTTCTTCTTCTTCTTCTTCTTCTTCTTTTTCTTCTTCTCATTTGTCTTTCTTTCTTTCTTTCTTTCTTCTTCTTCTTCTTCTTCTCCTCCTCCTTCTTCTTCTTCTTCTTCTTCTTCTTCTTCTTCTTCTTCCTCCTCCTCTTCCTCCTTTTCCTCTTTCTAGCCTGCTCCTGCTTCTCCCTCTTTCCTTCATTTACTTCTCCCTCTTCTTCTTCTTCTTCTTCTCTTCCCTCCTCTCCTCATCCTTCGTCTTCTTTTTCTTCGTCGCATTCTATGCATTCCTCTTCATATTCCTCTTCTTCTTCTTCTTCTTCTTCTTCTTCTTCTTCTTCTTCTTCTTCTTCCTCTTCGTCGTCGTCCTCCTCTTCCTCCTCTTCCTCGTGTACGTGAGACCACCATCTACATTATTAATAAACGTCTGTCAACTCGATCGTAATCTGTCCTTTATTTCGCCATGAATGCGTCACACGGTCTGATATTAATAAAGTGCAATATACAATTTGTTCATATGTATACATGTAGGCTATATAGTTGCGTATACATAGATGCATGTAGGCTATTCAATCATTCAGTCGGAATTCATGCATTTATGTATGCGTGCATGCATGCATACACATACATACATACATACATACATACATACATACATACATACATACATACATACATACATGCGTACACACATACATACATACATACATGCATGCATACATACATACATACATACATACATACATACATACATACATACATACATACATGCATACATACATACATACATACATACATACATACATACATACATACATACATACATACATACATACATACATACATACACACATACATTATGTATGCATCCTGCATGGTATGTGTACATACTAACATACATATATACAGTACATAGTATGCATATATGTATGCATGTATATATGTATGTATTTATGTATGTGTGTCTATGTATTATGTACATGTATTTATGTACGTATATATGTATGTATATATGTATGTATGTATGTATGTATGTATGTATGTATGTATGTATGTATGTATGTAGGTATGTAGGTATGTAGGTATGTAGGAGTGTATGCATATATATAATATAATATATGTTGGCATACATGTATGTGTGCTTATTTATAGACACTCGATACCTTCACGACGAAGTGCTGTGTTGGTTTCCCAGTCACTTTTATAACAGGCATATAAACTCTCGACGTTGAGGTTTTAATATAGCGCCTTTTCTTATTACGCCTCACAAAACCGCTGGCCACGATGAACGGTTACAGAAAGACGTAGTCTGATATTTGTTAATAAAAACTCTGTTGTCTGTTTTGTGTCCAAAGCTTCACAACGGTAGAAAATAAACTATTCATGATTTTGATCATGGAAAATGGTACCCACAGAGGTTGCAGAGTATAATTTGGCAGCTATACAGACAGACTGCTCTTGTTACTTTGATGTGTACCGTAGTCTGTCTAAGTGTGCACTAAACAGACGACTACGGTAGTGTACAGATTGAGCTGTTAATTAATTATTATTAATACCGAACTCCAATATTACACAGACATGATTTATGCATCTTCATACTAAGAGCAGCTGCTGTCACAATTTCATTCGGATCTGCATAGCATAATTATCAGGCCTATAATTAATTAATTATAGCTGTTTGATCTTCAATCAAAACTATGTAGGCCTATTCGATGGTGTCGCTATAATAAGACTGCATGACCAGCAGCTCTGTCTCTCGTTCTTTTTATGCCCGTCTCAAGCCATCCTTCCCACTTCGCAAGTCATCGGATTTCCTTCTTCTTTATATCTAGCACCTGCTACGATGCACGAGCGCCTTTGAAATGCGGTTCCTGTTACACATCAATAACCGGCGATCCCTCCGCCGCGATAAAGTAGGCCTCTTTACAGCCGAAGCACACGTGCTCATATAAATGCATATAATTTATAATATATATATATACATAGCCATATGTGTATGTATATATATAATGTGCCAAATGTATATGGCTATACAACATCGATATAGTTATGTACATATCCATATATTTCATAGACTTATAGCTAGACCAATGGAGTACGACGAAATCGGAGACGTTTTGAAAATCCGATGTAATTGGTCGGATTTACTGCAGACGCCCTTCGTTTTCGCATCCGTCGTCAGATCCTATAAGTTAAGACGAGCGAACGGACGGACGGACGGACGGCGGGGATCGAACCCCCGACACCCCCTCCCCGACACACCCCCCCGTGCACATAGCACCAGCTGTACGAAGATAAAGAAAATCGATGCATGGGTGCATAGCGTAGCCTATATAATTATATATAACCATAGAATATATAACCATAGAATATATAAGCATAGAATATATAAGCATAGAAATCGTGAAGGAGAGAAAATCAATTTCGCACATGAATCCGCGAGACCGGAATCATTAAACCCGGAGTGGCATCGGACGACACAAAGACCCAGTCGTCCCGTGATGCACCCGAACACACACGACCAATTAACCCATTGAGTGCGCGCGTTCGTCCGCGTGAGGACAGCATTATGGCGACGCCTCATTCATAACCCTATGTTCAGGGTGAGGTCGGGCACGATTACGGGCTCACCCGACCCAAGAAAAAGCGACGTGGAGGAGCTGTAACGCGCTCGAGTGGGTCAGATGATGGTTGATTATACATGTATGCGGCGTTTGGATGTGTGTTGCGATATGTTTGTGATTTTGTGGAACACGTTGGTGTTTAGTTGGTCGTTGTGATTACAAGCACACGTGAAACCTCAAAGGAGAGGACAAAAGTTCATATTTTTATACGATATATTTTTATACGATAGAATAGCCTACTCGTTTGTTTATATCGAAGGCTAGTTATAACAAAGATGATAAAATTCGGGTTTGATGCGTCGTCGGTTTTGTCTATTATAGATCTAATACCGGTACTAACTTGAATTTTGCGTGTGTTCCGAATAACACGAATTGCTAAGAATTTCAAGACATGAGCGTGGTATGCCAAAAAGAGGTCGAAATAAATATCAATGTATACTCAGATTTTATATTGACAGATTGTCCACGATGCCACGCCAATGTGTGGAGTGACGAATAGGACACCGACGACGTATACTCGAAGTTATATAGTCTCCACATTTTACCTCGACCCTGCACGTTGACAATTAATTGATGGACAGAGATCCCTCACCACCGCTCGTCCGATTAAACGGAAGTCACGCCATTTTGGTTCCTGTATAACCCGAGATTTAAATCTGCGAAATAAGCGACCTTCGGGAAGCGAACCGCGGCCCGCACGCTATGTTTAACCGAGTCGCGTGAGACGCGGTCAACGCACTTACCGATGTAGCTAACTGGGTCAATAATAGACTGTCGAGATTGGGTAGCATGCAGTCTGTCTATAGGATTTATCCATTGCGGTTGGAGTCCTACAGCAGAGAGGTCTATTCTCATGTACATGTATACATGGTCGTGCAACATGCGTATGTATGTGTGTATGTATGTACGTATGTATGTGTGTGTGTATGTATGTACGTATGTATGTATGTATGTATGTATGTATGTATGTATGTATGTATGTATGTATGTATGTATGTATGTATGTATGTATGTATGTATGTATGTATGTATGTATGTATGTACGTATGTATGTATGTATGTATGTATGTATGTATGTATGTATGTATGTATGTATGTATGTATGCATGCTTGCATGTGTGTGTGTGTATGTATGTATGTACGTACGTATGTATGTATGTATGTATGTATGTATGTATGTATGTATGTATGTATGTATGTATGTATGTATGTATGTATGTATGTATGTACGTACGTACGTACGTACGTACGTACGCACGCACGCACGCACGCACGCACGCACGCACGCACGCACGCACGCACGCACGCACGCACGCACGCACGCACGCACGCACGCACGCACGCACGCACGCACGCACGCACGCACGCACGCACGCACGCACGCACGCACGCACGCACGCACGCACGCACGCACGCATGCATGCATGCATGCATGCATGCAGGTATGTATGTATGTATGTATGTATGTATGTATGTATGTATGTATGTATGTATGTATGTATGTATGTATGTATGTATGTATGTATGTATGTATGTATGTATGTATGTATGTATGTACATGTATGTACATGTATGTGCGTATGCATGTATGCGTGTATGTTTTTGATGCCATCTTGCAACAATTGATATGTAGTCTATATTAATGTGACAGTTTTTTATGTCGCTTCTTTTCTGTTCTTCCCCACATCTTCTATTCTTGTCGGTATACATAAGACTTAGGCCAACGCCCGCGAAGAAGTCATTAAGTTTTTGTTGTTGAAAATACCTACTTTTTTTATCTGTGTCTGTAAGCTGTTGTTTCACGAAATTTAGCAGCTGAAAAGTGCTGAATAATTATATATTGACAAGATTATGGTGATGCTGAAATTTCCTCATGTCTACTTATATTATCATCATTTACGTCTTCTTTCTTACAAAATCTGTCTTTCTCGGGGCTGTATACATTGGGATCGCTTCTGAGAAGGCTCTTACTGCAATAAGCGCTTTATAAGTGATCATATACAATACAATACAACATAATTTTATTACGCCTACATAAAGGCTAACTTATTGTGGTTATATAGGTATAGGCCAACAGACCACACGTGCCTCAACATCTCGCTCAGCAATGTTTGTCACTGTTACATTCGGACCCCACGCCGAAAAGACCTAGCCTACATGTATGCTGTTAAAGTTAAGAATCCATCTGTATTAAGGTCTCCTCGGCTGTATGCAAAGAACTATAATAATATGTCTGGTGCCGCATACTTTGCATAGACCTCAGGGCTGTTTTAAAGGAATTTTTAGAGCTGCACAACTTCTTCTTTCCTTTCCCATCCTTCATGGCAAATTACTCCCAATCGGAGAAAAATTGCCCTTTTCAACTAGTTTTAACTGTACAGAAGTGCTTCTACAACTGCACAAATCCATTTAGAACTGCACATTTTGTGTACAACTGCACGTTAAAAAAGCCCTGATAGGCCTCTATATTGACAAGCAACGGACAAACTGCTGGTTGGTTGGTATCAGCCCTTGAGAGAGCTAGACTCTGACGAAGACATGATGTCATGGGAATTTGATTGCGGCATAATAATGTCGATCGATTTTTTATGTCATTTCACGAAATTATGCGATGGCCTCGGCTAATGTGATGAGATGCGACTGGAGACGACGTGTTTTGATGAAGTGCGAAAGAATACAGGCGCTAAATAAGCTCATGTGCATTGACATGATTTAATGCGCTGCAGGGACGCATGCATGTCGCGCACGATTGAAATCATTGCGAGCAATTTGATGCTAAGTATATAGGCCTAAAGGTGTAATGGTCCCTCCCTATGGAATTCGACTTTCCCATCAGTTCGCTCTGTCATCCTCTCTGGTGGTCTTTCATCATCTTTCTCTCGTCTCAAAAACCTGCTTTTTCTCTCGGAGTTACACGCGCTGGGAGCGCTTCTGAAAGGCTCTTGCTGCATGCCTTGAAACGCTTTATAAATGGTGAGATACAATACAATAATGAGATAAAACAATATAGGAGTATAGCCTAATAAGTTTTAAGGATACGAGGTTTTAGCTGTTTGGTTAAGAGTGAAGGGTTCTTTTTACATTATTATACCCAGCGCTGAGGAACTCTTTAGGCCTATTCATTGGAGTTTAGGATTAGACTTTAAACTATAGGTCTATAATAGACAAGGCAAGGCTATATGCTGCCAATTATATTATCTCACAAAAATAAATGAATCTTGAGCTATAGTCCAATAGGTGGTAAATATAACGGGTCTAAAAATGTCACGGATCTCATTTTTATGTGGCCTCAGTAAGAAGTAGGGAATGGCATGCATAATACCTCTCCCTCGCCGTCTTATCGTCCGATCGACGTCGAATACAGTCAGTGATATATATATATATATATATATATCATATAATACATGTATATATAATATATATAATATATAATATATAATATATAATATATAATATATAATATATAATATATAATATATAATATATAATATATATATAATATATAATATATAATATATAATATATAATATATAATATATAATATATAATATATAATATATAATATATAATATATAATATATAATATATAATATATAATATATAATATATAATATATAATATATAATATATAATATATATTATATATAATATAATTATATGCTCTCGAGTTTCGACAGGAACACAAGTGCAGCCGTGAAATCTGAAGCTGAAGTAGATCTCTGTGGGGATTTTAATCCTCAATCTATCTGCTGGCTGTCCAGACTGTATACAACCCAGCCTACATGTCTAGACTATCCTGCTGTATACTACGCTATGTAACTATATAATATATATATAATATATATATATATATAATATGATTGAAAAGAATATAGCATAAAGTATATTGATAAATGTAAATGTATAATATCAGATTAATGTGCACGCAGAAGTCAATACTTGCATCGGGGACAGAATTCGAATGAAGTAGGAGCTGAAAAAATGGAGTATAGCGACGGATAGAATGGATTAAGAACGGATAGAATAGAGTAAGAACAAATAGAATGGAGTAAGAACGGATGTAGAACGGGCAGAAAAGAGTAGGAACGGATATAATAGAGTAGACCATGCAAGACCAATGACTATAGAGAATGGAGTAGACTCAGTAGAGAACGGAGTAGGAAGTCACATGTGTAGCTCCATGGTATGCATGGAACCGATAGAGATTTAACTGAAATATTGCTGCATCGCATTTCTGTATACACTTACGTGAACTCCGCGAACTAACCCCCTCCCCCAATTCACCTCTCTCTCTCTCTCTCTCTCTCTCTCTCTCTCTCTCTCTCTCTCTCTCTCTCTCTATTTCTCTCTCTCTCTCTCTCTCTCTCTCTCTCTCTCTCTCTCTCTTTCTATCTCTCTCTCTCTGCTCCCTCGTTCCAATTCCCTCTCCAGCACCGCTGTGTCCCATCAGACCAACCACAGCCATTGCGACATTGATCGGAAAACGACCATTTTTCCATCGCATGGATTTGTCGATGAGAGGTCGGGACGGAAAACCGAACCGTTCCGAATGACTGAAGCTTGGCATCAGTCGACCAACCGAACGTTCCACATCAGCGAACAGGCTTCACTTCAAGGCTCGGCTTGAATAAGTCGTCGAAATGCTTTACGACTCTGCTTGCTTATGCAGCGCCTTTTGCAAGATGTCTTTCGCAAGTTGCACCGCGAACCTTTGCATGTTTCAAAGGAACAACGATTCAGAAAGGCGTTGCACGCTGTGATGCATGCATAATGAGACAGTCAGTCGGTCGGACGGACAAACAGACAGACGGACAGACAGACAGACAGACGTTCACGTAAGTCAGACAGACAGACAGGCAGACAGAAAGACAGATGGACAGACAGACATACATACAGAAAAGCAGACAGACGGACGGACGGACGGACGGACAGACAGAAGACAGACAGACAGACGGACGGACAGACAAATAGACAGACAGACAGATGAACAAACAGACGGACAAACAGACAGACAGAAAGGTACACAGCATATTCGGGAACATAGTCACAGACAAGCATGGCAAGATCAATGCATAATTTAATAAGCACGCACACGCACACACATTTTGTAGATGTAAACAGACAGAGAGAAGCGTAGAAGCATGTAGTCAGGTCTGTCTGTCTGTCTGTCTGTCAGGCAGGCTGACATTGCATCAGGTATACATAGACTTGTGAATCGAGGGGTAGGGGGTGAAGCAGACTCTGAAGCTAGTGATGGGATGGGGTGGGGGTGGATGGAAGAAGGAAGTCAATGCTCACAAAAGAGAATGATTAGACAGATTAACAGTAGGACGGGTTAATCTTGATTAATTGGCTAGATCGTGTCTCATAAGCAAACGACTTTATATACATGTATATAACTATATATATATGTGTGTATATAATATATATATATATATATATATATATATACATGAGAAGAACTGCATTCGGGTCGATGTTCAGTTGAAGCCTGCTGCTGCACCCACTGATGGGCAATTCTCTCTCTCTGTCTCTCTGTATGTCTCTGTCTCTCTCGTTCTCTGTCTCTTTCTGTCTCTTTCTCTGTCTGTCTGTCTCTTTCTCTGTCTGTCTCAATCACTCTAATCTCTCTGTCTTTCTCTGTCTGTCTGTCTGTCTGTCTGTCTATCTGCCTGTCTATCTGTCTCTCTCTTTCTATCTGTCTGTCTGTCTGTCTCTCTTTATATGTATGTCTGTCAGTCTGCATGCCTGTCTGTCTCTCGCTCTCTCTGTCTTTTCCACCTCTGTAGTCTGTATCTATCACCATCATATATCCCCATCCTTAATTCTGTTCCTCAGTTTCTATACGCCTCTTTCTATCTCTGTCCCTGCCCCGCATCCTTTCTCTCTTCTCTTCTCAATCTTTCTCTTACTCATCTCTTCTTCTTTCCATTCATCATCTTGTCTCTTCCTTTCCTTCCTCTTTTGCCCCTCTCCTCGGTCTGTCTGTCTGTCTATCTGTGTGTCTGTCTGTCTCTATCCGTTCGTGACAGGAAATCCTTCTTCGACAATTAACCATTCCGTCCTGTAGTCTACAAACACAGAAACAGATACTTTAAAAATTAATATAGGCCTATGATTCTGCTCATTCCAGTATAATATTATAACCGGATGCATTTACACATAGGCCGAACCTAGGCTACATAATAAAAAAACTATTCATATTATACATAATTATGTACATGTACAATGCGACCTATTGTCTACAATAATTATATATGGACAAATTATATATATATTATATATATATATATAAATTATATATATTTATGCACGAGAGTATAAAATTAATTCTCTCGTATAACGCAAAACAACGGCAGCCATATTATATCCAATTAGTCGTTTGTCGCATTAATAAAGTAGTTCGGATAAAAACATATTATGATTTCTACGCCGTGCGTCGCCCCGTCCAGAAGGCGCACGAAACGTCGATCGATGGAAGAAGGTTGAATGAAAGCTGCAAAGCTGAACCATTTTGTTGTTGATGTAGATCGATGATACCATGAACAGAGGAAGTATAGACAACAACGACAACAACTGAGACGACAGACGACAACATGTAGTAGGCATAGCAGGGCTGTTTTTAAGGAATTTTTAGAACTGCGCAAGTCCTTCTTTCCTTTCCCATCCTCCATGGCAAATTACTCCCAATCGGAGGAAAATGGCCGTTTTCAACTAGTTTTAACTGCACAGAAGTGCTTCTACAACTACACAAATCTATTTAGAACTGCACATTTTGTGTACAACTGCACGTTAAAAAAGCCCTGTGTAGTAGCAATGACATCTTTAGTGTCGTATAGTTGTTTTGCTACTTAGGCAAATAATGTAGGTCTGTCGTTGAATTTAACGAACGACGAAACAGTCATAGCCTATACTGTGGCTGAACGGCCTGTTTTTTCCCTTAAGGCTTAGCCTAAGCTGTCGAAATTCAGCGACTGTCTGTTTGGTTGTTTGTGTCTGTGTGTTTGTTTATCTGTTTGTCCGTCTTTATTCGAGGAATCACTTCGATAAAAATCGCAAGATCAAAAGAGCAGACTAATTGTCGACCTCGGAAGCCGTGTTCATTAATAATAGGCAATAATAATGATACTAAAAGAATGAAAATAATACAAACAATACTAAAGGTAATATTAATAGTACTGATAATAATAATAATAATAATAATAATAATAATAATAATAATAATAATAATAATAATAATAATAATAATATCAGTCGCCCTACAAATGGGAAACTCTTTGTCGGTCTTGGGTACGACAGACTCAAACAGTCAAGACACATGGAGGTCTTGCACTGAAGAACTATGTTAGCTCTTATTGTGAACAGGAGCATTTCCATTAGACTTTAAATGACTTTGTTATTTTTCTTGGAAAAAAATAAATGTGTGATAATAATAATAATAATAATAATAATGGTAACGATAATGGTAACAATAATAACAATAATGACAGATGGAAAAGGCCTATATAGCCATAGACGGTGTCATACTCATCCCTTTGGATACGTGGTCGATGCCTGGCCTGCATGGGATGTGACAGTTTCCGACACTTAACATGCCACGTCTCATCTTGTGCACACATCAATCGGAGCTGACGAAGCCACCGAACGTGCAGCTGTGTCAAAGACGTTGAAGTATACCACCACCACCACCACCACCACCACCACCACCACCACCACCACCACCACCACCACCACCACCACCACCACCACCACCACCACCACCACCACAACCAACACCATAACCACCACCACCACCACCGCGCCTTTGTGAGGTTATTGTAAGGCGCTATATAAGTGTTCATGCACATTTGTACATAAATACACACATACATACATACATACATACATACATGTACATACATACATACATACAAACAAACATACATACATACATACATACATACATACATACACACATACATACATACATACATACATACAAACATACATACATACATACATACATACATACATACATACATACATACATACATACATACATACATACATACATACGCACGTATGCATAGAAATGGGCTCAGCAGGAGCAACATTCATTTTATTATTCATGCCTTTTTTATGCAAAGTTCTAGAGCAATTTGGGAGCAATCCGGTACAAGAGACAAAAAGTCGATTTCGGGAACCTATCCAGGTGAATCCGGGACCGTTGGGAGCCCTAATCACCATCGTTACCATCACCATCGTCGTCATCATCATCATCGTAGTCGTTGTCGTTCGCTCATTATATATCATAGTAGTTGAAGGAGTGGTTACCCTATATCATTTCCCCCAAAACAGACTGGTGATACTATATCACCCGCTATAAATAACTACCGGTGACAGCGTTTTTACCTCATGACGTCATATGACCTAATTAATATTCATAGCGCGTACTGGCCAATGGCAAGCCAAATTTTTGTCCGTCTGCTCGTATGTGTCTCTCTCTCTATGTGTCTGTGTCTGTGTATGTGTGCGTATGTCTGAATGTTGTTAATTAAGGATGAGAGGCATGGTGCTGCCCGGCCGCCCCCCGCTGACACTCGTCTAACCAAATTCAACACCCACCAACGCTTGCGGCCGCCCACCCGCTGGCACTCCCCTAACCAAATTCAACACCCACAAACGCTTGCCTGCTATATACTTTATAATTAAACAACCACATGTGGATACCGTGTGCAAAATAATGACGTGTGCAAAAGAGTGCAGCGTGCAAAAAGTAGTTCCGGCAGCCCAACATGTACAAAGAGAAAATAGTTCGCAGCACGTTTCCTATGCGCGTAGGCGAACAACCTAACAGGTAGTACTTTGATATATCACTGCTCGCGTGCTATTATAAAAATTCGCCAATTCATAGCTTTTCACCTTCGACTTCGCAAACCTGATCGTAGCATACATCGAAAATTGGATTCTTCAGATCGCTTCGAAATATTTCAACAAATACAACTCTCTGAATATGGACAACATAGATTTTTGTAAGTAATTTTGTTTCAATACAATTTTTATATTGATTATAACCACAGACTATCATATTCTTTTTACTTATTCAAATATTTTATATCTTTTAGATACTGACGATTTTATAACGGATTCGCAATTCGACGAATTATATCGCTTCTGCGCACCCATACCGAGTGATGACCTTGGAGAATTCGATAGTCCGGGAGAACTTGAAAAGACTGTTGAGAATGGTATTTATCATATCTACACTTTTCATTCTTAGAGCTGAAAATGAATTTAGTGGTAAAGAATTTGATACAAACGAAATATTTTGATTTTTATTTTTTTATTTTATTTTTTATTTCTTCAGCGATGCATTTATAAATATTTCGGTAGAATAATTTTTTTAGAATTATCAAACTTACGCATACAACAATTTTATATTTCAATATGTTTGACAGCAGACTCGTCGGATGATGAACTGCTACGCATCACCACAGACGTCGAACAACATGAAGCAAAGAAACTGGAACCTTCTCAAGCGACAGGTAAATTGTGACGCTAGGGTTCGAAACCCGTCGTTTGTCGTTTCCTAGATATGCCGCAATAGGCGAGAGGGGTCAATAATAAATTTCTACAATCATAGATTTATAAATATTTATAATTATGAAACTTACACATACAACAATTTTTATATTTCAGAGTGGATGACGGCAGACTCGTCGGATGATGATGAACTGCTACGCATCACCACAGACGTCGAACAACATGAAGCAAGGAAACTGGAACCTTCTCAAGCGACAGGTAAATTGTGACGCTGGGGTTTCGAAACCCGTCGTTTGTCGTTTCCTAGATATGCCGCAATAGGCGAGAGGGGTCAATAATAAATTTCTACAATCATAGATTTATAAATATTTATAATTATGAAACTTACACATACAACAATTTTTATATTTCAGAGTGGATGACGGCAGACTCGTCGGATGATGAACTGCTACGCATCACCACAGACGTCGAACAACATGAAGCAAAGAAACTGGAACCTTCTCAAGCGACAGGTAAATTGTGACGCTAGGGTTCGAAACCCGTCGTTTGTCGTTTCCTACATATGCCGCAATCGCCGAGAGGGGTCAATAATAAATTTCTACAATCATAGATTTTTAAATATTTATAATTATGAAACTTATACATAGAACAACATTTTTATATTTCAGTGTGGTTGACAGCAGACTCATCGGATGGCGAACTGCTTCGCATCACCACAACCATCGAACAACACGAAGCAAAGAATTTGGAACATGCTCAAAACCTAGGTAAATTAATTATTTCTTTTATTTTCTCCATATATGAGTTTAGAAATCAACAATTTCAAAGGAATCAAATCTTCTTGATATGGACATTGCTATATGTACCTCATTTTTATCTTTTCAGAATGGAGAACTACCGAGTCATCTGATGACGAGTTGCTGCAGAATGCAACAACCCACGAGCAGGAAGAAGCTTCGAAATTGGTTCGTGGAAAAGTGCTAGGTGAGTTGACTTTTGTATTATTTCTTAATCATAATCATAATCATACAAAGAAAGACTTTTGCTCACAGGAATATTTTTATTATCATCTTTGATGTAATCGTATTCAACTTTCGATGTGGATTTAGTTATTATATTGAAGTTGTATAAACTATAGATTTTATCGATGGAATCATATCCGATTCTGAACTTCAATCAGCCACGGACGAACTGGATCGACGTTGGGCGCTACGAACGGATGATGAATTCTCTCGACAACAACAAGTTTCTATGAATCTAGGTACGAAAGGTCCTCTTTCATGAACAATAAATGTAGTTTCCTACCAAATTTATAATATCAATTTTAAATTATTTTAACTTTTCAAATATAATAACATTTATTTTTACGTTTTGCTATTCATTTTGTGTGTTTATTTTATAAACCTTTCACATTATCTTTTCCAGAATGTACTGATGTAACGATTGCGAAGGAAACGGAAGACAGAGAGGCTAGGAGGCAGGAACGCGGAAAAGCACCAGCTCCCAAAAGACGTGTGGAAGAAGAAGATGATGATGATGAGCCCTCAACATCAAGTGGGAAAAAGCATAGTAAGTAGAAATTCGTTTGCGATGTATATTTCTGATCAACATTTAGATTTGTTTTTATATAGAAAATGAAAACATTGGCTATAATTTGTAATTTTATAAAATTATGATAGAAAATTTATTTTGTTTGGATTTTGCTTTTGTATCTTTTAAGAAACGGATACGTACTGTCGTTACTGCTCAGCATATAAGAAAACGAAGTTGGATAGTAACGGATTGTGCCAAGTATGTGCGAATCGTAGAGTTTGCTCCACATGCAAATTACGAAGACAGGCTCAATTCTTCCAACCTGATTCTACACAGTGCATCACATGTTCGAAACCTTCCGTCAACCGCATTCGATCCTCGGTCCGAAACGTGTTCGAACAGCATCTATTGACATCTGATCCAAACGCTCGCGACGTCAGAACTATCATGAATGACTTGAAGGGTGACATCAATTCAACTTTGGAACAGCAACTATCAAGAACAGGGTATGTATTTGCAATTTTTACTTTCTTACAATTTATTTTTACTTTAAAAAATATATATATATATATTTTATTGAATTTTCAAATTTGTTCTTTATTGACTAGAAATGTTGTTCATTGTAACAATCTTGATTTAATACCAGGTTGTACATATCATGATTGATATTTTGTTCTAGTCCGATCAAATGGTACATATCATCGGATTTCACGTTTGAACGGGAAAATCCGGACGGAAGCATAAGGACAACAACAACTTACTTCAAATCAGAATGTGCAACTCTACTGAATCCATCGAGCATATCCGATCAACTGGAAACCGCAGTCAACAGAATTGACGCGCTTACAGATAGCTTCACCAGTGAAGGATCGGGCTGGACGATTGACAGCGTAAACAACATAACCATCCACATGGCTGAATACGATCCGATCGGTGGATCGTCCTACATCGACACTCCAAAATGGTTAGCAGATAAAAAAGCTACACTGAACATTAGGAATACTGATGATAAATGCTTTCTGTACTGCGCTGTTGCTTCTGCACACCATCAATCAATTAATCCGGATCGTGCTACCAAATATGTCCATTATATTAATGATTTAAACACAGAAGGACTAGCATTCCCCGTCGAGATTGAACAAATTCCAATTTTTGAAGCGCGTAATCCGGATTTTGCCGTCAATGTCATATGTATCAATTCCGACCAAGATCGTACTTTCGTCCCTTTGTATGCATCCCATCATCGCGACCGCAAACATACGGTCAATCTGTTATTGTTGAGCGAAGGTGAGAGGCGACACTACATACTTATCCGAAATCTGACACGGCTTTTACATGGACGAAATTCACATGCTGGACAGACATTTCCTTGTCCTTTCTGTCTCCACTGCTTTTCCACCAAGATTGGCCTGCAAAACCACATTCCAGAATGCAGCACTCATGGTGTGCAACATGTGCGTTACCCTACTCCTGGCAAAAACACATGCACTTTTACCAACATCCAAAATCAAATGCCAATCGGCTTCGCGATCTATTCGGACTTCGAGGCCTTCTTGCCCAAGACCAACATTCCAGCCGGCAACTCCACAACTTTCTGCGATACCCACACTCCCAGCGGATTCTGCTGTTTGACCGTCTCCACCTTCGATCGCTTCAATCACGAAAGACCGTATGTTTACAGCGGTGACAATGTTGCGGATGCATTCTTCACGCATCTTAAAGCCGAACAGGTTAGAATAAACAAAATTCTGAGCCGGAACAGACCAATGGCTCCAATGAACAATTCGCAAAAGGAAACGTATGAAAATTCCACAAATTGTCCTTCTTGCGCCCTCAAATTCACTCGCGAAAACAAAGTAAGACACCATTGCCATGTGACCGGTCAATTCATTTGCGCCCTGTGCAACAATTGTAATTTGCAATATAAATTCAAGAAATCGAGATCTGGAAAGAACGACTGGAATTACATAATCCCTGTCATCTTCCACAATTTGAAGGGTTATGATTCCCACATAATATTCAAACACCTCTCAAGATTCTTCGCTCCCAAGGATGTCTTTGTTATCGCCACAAACATGGAGAAATATTTGGCCTTTGAAATTGACGGGTTACGTTTCGTGGATTCTCTCCAGTTTATGAACTGCAGTTTGGACACCTTGGTAAAAAATTTGGCAAAAGACGGAAATTCCAAATTTCATCATATGCGTAGGCTCCGTCCGAACGACGAGCAATTCAATCTTCTGCTGCGGAAAGGAGTCTACCCATATGAATATATGGATAGTGCAGAGAGAATGTCAGATACTGCTCTGCCCCCACAGGATCTGTTCTTCAGTCGACTCACCGATGAACACATCAGTGATGCAGACTATTCACATGCAAAAGACATCTGGTCAAAATTTGGCATGCAATCTATGCGTGAATACCACGATCTGTACTTGGAAACTGATGTGGTGCTTCTAGCCGATGTGTTCGAGGAATTTCGAAAGATGACCTTGAACTACTATGGGCTGGATGCACTCCATTATTTTTCAAGTCCAGGTCTCAGCTTCGATGCATGTCTGAAGATGACCGGTGTCACATTGGAATTGATGACAGATCCTGAGCAATATCTTTTCATCGAGAAAGGTATGCGGGGTGGAGTTAGTATGATCAGCAACCGATACGCAAAGGCAAACAATCCATATCTCGCCCAAGGATATGATGCCATGGTAGAGAATAGTTACATCATGTATCTAGATTGCAACAATCTCTACGGTTACGCCATGTGTGAACCGCTACCGACTGGCAAGTTTCGGTTTCTGACCCCTGACGAACTGATGGATTTCGATGTAAGGACGAAATCCGATGATGATTCGAAAGGCTACATTCTCGAGGTGGATATGGACTATCCATCTCACCTGCATGATTCTCATAATGACTACCCGCTCGCTCCTGAAAAGATGGCGGTAACAAAAGACATGCTTTCCCCATATGCAAATGAATTGGCCAACAAATTGGGGATCAAATTTAACAACAATAAAACTCAGAAATTAATTTAAAATTTAAAATCCAAGAACAATTACGTTTTGCATTATCGCAATTTAAAATTCTACTTGGCAATGGGTCTGAAAATAACCAAAATTCACAAAGTCTTGGAATTTGAACAATCTCGATGGTTAAAACCATACATCGATTTCAACACCGCTAAGCGGCAGATGGCCACAAACTCGTTCGACAAGGATTTCTTCAAACTACAAAATAATTCTACGTATGGAAAATGCTTACAGAATAATCGTAAGCATTTGAACGTTAGAATTGCTACGAATGAGAGGCAGGCGAAGCGATATATCGCTCGGCCAACATTTCAATCGTTCAACATCATAAATGATGACGTGACAGTTATCAAAATGTTAAAGTCTGATGTGTTGTTGGACAAGCCGATATATGTTGGCATGAGCATATTGGATATCTCTAAACTGCACATGTATCGATTTCACTACGATCATGTGCAGAAGTTGTACGGAGAAAGAGCCAAATTACTTTTCACCGACACGGACAGTTTGTGCTATCACATCCGCACGGACGATGTGTATTTGGACATGCAGCAGAATATGTCCGAATACGACACATCCGACTACCACGCCAATCACTTTCTGCATAGCAAAGCTAATGCGAAAGTGATTGGTAAGTTCAAAGACGAGTCGAATGGGGAAGCACCTTTGGAATTTGTGGGTTTGAGGTCCAAAATGTATAGTCTACTACTTCCTGGGGATTACGAGAAGAAAACGGCCAAAGGTGTCAAAAAGTCGTGCGTGGCCAAATACATTCGTCATGCTGATTATGCAAACTGTCTGTTCGGTGAATCGATGACGACTGCAAAATTCTTCACTATTCGTAGTGTAAATCATCAGCTTCATACCGCCGAAATTTCGAAATCTGCTCTTTCACCGTACGACGATAAGAGATATCTGATAGATAATATCGATTCGCTTTCCTACGGCCATGTGTCGCTTGAATGCTAGTCCTCACATCCAATAGTGTAAATAATTCTAGTATATAATTCTTGTAAATAAATATTGTATGGAAATTAATGCCAATACTTCTAGCAATTTCTGCAGAACATAACTTGAATTGCCAAAACATCATATGAAAAGATTGTGTAAATATTTGTGGAAAACCAAATTGGATTGGCAAGAATCGATGCTTGACGTGGTCACTGTGTGTGTGTGTATTTGTTGACTACTTTTATGTATAATAATTGTTTATAATTCTTTTATATTTCATGTATATAAATATTGTATAGAAATCAAATCGATTTGCTTTTTGCGCATTGTGAAAACATCATATGGAAATATTGTGTATATAATTTCAGAAGATTAAGTTGGCTTGGAAAGAACAGTTGAAATTTATACTCGTTGTGTGTATATTTGGTGAAAACTTTTCGAATTGTAAAGATATTTGTGGAAACATGTGTTTGCTTGGAAAGGACTGATACAAGATGTTGTATACATGTATATTTGATGAACACTTTTTCATTTTCCAAGACAATTCGAAGATTTAAGATATGGAACTTTGTACATAATTGTTGGACATTTTTAGATTTGGAAAAAGTTTAGTTAAAAGACATATAACTTTCCAATGCATTATTCACCGATTGTGTTGGGGAAAAAAAAAATCTCAAACGACTTTGTGTTTCTTCCAATATAGAATATGCTTGTGATTCTATAAAAACTAACAAATGCTGATATCTTGAACGTCCAATAAAGTAAAGAATTGAGGTTACAAATGAATGTCTTCTCTACTTACGATAAATTTCAGAAGTTGTCTTTCTGGGCGGTCCCGTGATAAATTATAGACTTTGAATGGTTGTATATGCACAATATACATTTGAGAAGTGTCCATTCATACAGGTCTGAAATATTATGAAAATTGTGGGAGGCCTGGGCTGGGTCCAACGAAAATACGTCAAGTGAAGCTGAGTTCATCTAAGGTTACGTGCACCTCTTACTCACATACTTCAACATCGATTAAGCTAAGACTGAAAGGAAGTACGAGAAATGATTCATTGATATTTAATCTGATAGCCGAGAATGAGTTCAATCGAGTTATATAATACACAAAGAAGTCTCTTCGTTGAAAATGTTTAAGCTTTGGTTTGAAACGGATTACACAAGTTACACGCAACCCAATCCATCTGGTTTAAATGGTCTAATGCACAAGACGAGGCGTTTTTCAGTTCCGGCAAACGCTCGTGCAGTAATGGAATCTTCTTCAGCAGAAGATCCCACTCTTCCAAACGCAGAGCAATGCCGCTCCGAGTGGGACGCTCTCTCGTGGAGTTTGGAGGAAGGAAATAACGACGGATATTCACGCACTTGAATTCCTTGTTGATTGAAACATAGTACCGTCCTCCAACGTGTTGGTAATAGTCGACGGCCTGCCCCGATTTGAGCAGATCGACATTTCTCTCCATTTCGTCGAAATGGCTAAGGAATCTCACCCATGCCGTCTTGTTGAACGAGGCTCCCTTCTTGGTTGGGAAAGACTTTCCATTTTCCTCATCGTATTCGCGTATGTGTACCATTATTTCGTCCTTGTACACGCTGGATGTTAGATAACGTCTGTTACCGATGGATTCCTTAAAGAGATGATTGCCAGTCTACAAGAAATGAGTGACATAAGAATTTAAAGACTTAATCAAAAATAAAAATAAAGCTCACCCACACACACACACATACACACACACAAACAAAAATCGCAATTTCATAATCATATGCAAAGGTAATATAATGAAAACTTAATTATTTTCTTAAGATACTAGAAGTTTTAAAATACTCACTGTGGATGGAAACATAGTTCGCCTTGTGGAATTCATCGTCAAAGGTGTATCCATTAAGATATGAACGTGATTCACTAGTCTCTAAGTTTCGGAATTAGAAGATTACAATTGTTGAATATGTCACCAATGCCAAGAAGAATGAAAATTTACATATGAGTTCAATTTTTATATTGGATGGAGTACATTAATATGATATGTGCTGGCTTGCCATTGGTTGTTGACAATTAATATGAGCAGTCGCCGCATTGATAACACTATGCGTGGAAGCGTGTGATTGGACGGATTTCTGTCACCTTTTCAGGTATGTGTATTTGATGGCCCAACCCCTATTTTCACAACTATTCATACACACAGCTGGCGGTCTTCCAATGCGGGTGCATTCGTTTACGGTGCGCAACAGGAGGTCGTCCCTCGATCGCTAATTAGATTAGCGTCGGGGAGTGCCAGCGGTTGGACGGCCGGGCAGCACCATGCCTGTCGTCCTTAATTAACAACATTCAGACATACGCACACATACACAGACACAGACACATAGAGAGAGAGAGACACATACGAGCAGACGGACAAAAATTTGGCTTGCCATTGGCCAGTACGCGCTATGAATATTAATTAGGTCATATGACGTCATGAGGTAAAAAGCTGTCACCGGTAGTTATTTATAGCGGGTGATATAGTATCACCAGTCTGTTTTGGGGGAAATGATATAGGGTAACCACTCCTTCAACTACTTATCATTGTCTTTCCAGGTGTCACAAAATAGAGTGTCCCCGTGTTAATCGTACCCCCCCCCCCCAGATGCAGAGAAGTTGAAAAAGCCACTTTCGCGTGTAGCCTACTCATGGGCGGAGTTTATCATGGGCTAGGGGGAGGGTTAAGCCCCCAAGAACGCCCAGATTTCGCTCTTTTACCATGAAAATTGTATATTTTTCCAGGCTTAACCCCCCAAGAAGGCACTAGCCCCCAACCCCAAGAACGGAAACCAAACTTCGCCCATGAGCCTACTTATTTTTGCAAATTAACTTCCATTTGCTTTGTTTTGAACAATGTCACTAACAGGTAAGCTTATTTCTACTAGATAAATTTGTTTGCTTTGGTTTTAGAACACTTCAAACATTAAGAACACTTAAGAAGACATAGAGTCACTAAATAAATTCGAGTTGCCATGCACGGAACATTGCAGCTTAGGACACTTAAAACGATTAGAGTCACTATAACAACATAAATTTTTATTTATAGGCATATTTCAATGATTGGGATAGAATGGTCTATCCCCCCGGGTAGTCTATATTCCATCTAGGGGTATCATAGGCGTACGGGAGATTTCAGCAGTGGGGGGGGGCAAAGATTGAACTTCTGCCCCAAAAATATATCCGGCAAAAAGTTGACGACCTTTTTCTAGTCGTTCGGGGCTGTGTTTGTCCGAAAACCAGACTTGCTCGAAAGTTGGGGGAGGGGGGCTTTTTCCCTCTGGAACACCGCCTCGTACGCCTATGGGGGGGGATAGATCAATTAATCCCCGGATAGTTTTAAGGGATGGTAGAATATCCTGTGACACCGGCAACATCAGTTACAGCACGTGGTGTTAATGGAAATGGTCTAGAAACGGACGGCTACAGTTCCACCGAATTGCCGGAAAAATTAGAATACGTCTACGACGCAAATAACAAAGCAGGTAGTCGCTCGTTTGTAGGGATGGGGTGAGTAATTCCTTTGTTGCGACCGATTCACCGTCTGTCTTCCTCCGCTGGAGACGGACTACTTAAGAGGGACAGATCAGGAGCACACGCTGAAGAAGACATCTAACCGAATTGACGGAGAATTCACGCAATAAAACGATCGCTTTTCGCCTCCTCCATGCATGCAGTCGGTGATGGCGAAGTCTAATTGATGGACCCCGACTGCCTCAGATGCTGCTGCTGCTGCGGTTGCTGATGCTGGTTCTACCATCATCTGGGTTGCATGGTGTTGAAGCAGGAGGAGGAGGAGGAGGAGGATGGGGATGGAGAAGAGGATGGTGTGGAGGGACCGGTGGAATGTGTCGCTGGATTGTAATACGTCGTCGGAGAACGGTATGTGCCCGCCGACACCGACACCGACACCGACGCCGACAACGACGCCGACTTTGCAAGTGGACACTCGCACAGACCCCATACATCATCCAAGTCGACTCCCTCTCTATCTCTGTCTGTCTGTCTCTGTGTCTCTGTGTCTCTGTGTCTCTGTGTCTCTGTGTCTCTGTGTCTGTGTCTGTGTCTCTGTCTCTGTTTCTGTCTCTCTCTGTCTCTGTTTTGTGTCTCTGTCTCTCTCTGTCTCTGTTTGTCTGTCTGTCTCTATCTTTCTCTGGTCTCTGCTGCATATGCAGGTACTCTACTGCTGCTGCTGCTGCTGGTGGTGGTGGTGGCGGTGGTGGTGGTAGTGGTGGTAGTGGTGCTGGTGTTGGACCTTTTGTGCGTATGATCGTAACTCTTTCGCGCTCGACCTTGATCTCTTAATTTCATGGCACGATGAAGATTCCAGCTTATATAAGCTTATATTTACATTGTATGTACGATTCAAGATACAATAATGTTCAGCAGGCACAGCCAGTTGGCGTTGCACAGTTTGTAACGGAAATAAGTGATGGTTATGATAATAATAATAATAATAATAATAATAATAATAATAATAATAATAATAATAATAATAATAATAATAATAATAATAACGCTTCAACCTGGTCGCTTTCAATCAAAGGTATTTTTGCCTCACACCCTGAAGACGAGGCCTGACCCACCAGACGATCGTTCTTCAATTAATAATAGTCCATAAGTCCCTGGGGGAATGAAGTACCTCAGGACAAAAAATAATAATAATAACAATAATAATAATTTATATACAACATCATTTACGTATAACTAATGCATTAACCTGTAAATAAGTCTTATAATATTTTTAGAAGACATTCATAAACACTTAAGGTAGGTCTACATGTATATTAGAAATAATATGCAAGATATTGTATATCAAATACATATCCATAAACCTGTGTAATATGTGTTGTATTTTCATATTCATGCGTGTATGTGTGTTGATATACGTTTTGGTGCTGATAATTATTGATATGCACGTGCATAGTGCATACATCAAAAGATAATACTTACATGTATGCAGGTGTTTATAGCATATTTACATATATGTGTGTGAATATAATATTATATGTTCTTGTTTGTGCGATTTACATGTCTACAGGTATGTCATCGGAAGCATGCACGTGTGCTAATGCGTACGTGCGTCTGTGTGTCTTTGTGTGTCCGTGTGTCTGTCTGCGTGCGTGTGTCTGTTTGTGTGTGTGTGTGTCTATAGATTTGCGATGACGTATATATGAATGCGTTTCGTCTGCATGATTAATGTCCACAGAGAACAGCAGCGTGTAACATAAGAATGCCTGTTTGTCGGGTTGCTGCTGATGCTGCTGATGCTGATGCTGCTGCGGCTGCTGCTGACCGCACGAGCTCCATCATGAAGACGGTGGCGACGACAGCAATGCTCGCATCAGCTCCTGCTGCTGCTGCTGCTGCTGCTATTGAGGCGTCAGTTGGTGCTTTATAACTCGCGCTCCACGACGACGATGAAGAGGATGAGGAGGATGAGGAGGATGAGGAGGCTGCTGCATTTGCTGCTGCAGCTGATTCAGTTGTAGTTGATGCTTCGTCTTGTATACACAGTTGTCGCCGGTGCGTGATTCGACTCCGAGGAAAGTTGGAGCGCCATCGGGCGATGGATGGATGGCTGCTGATGCTGGTCGACCGTCTCGCTGTCTGCTGCAGAAGTCGACTCACCAGCAGCAGAGCGCAGGACTCACTTCAAGAGGACTATATATATGGCCAGCAAGAACACACGTGGAGAGGAAATAAGAAGGACTGTGTGATCATCACAGAGGACGAAAGAGGACTAATATAAGGAACGCACGCAGAGGACTAATTCCACCAGAGGACCAATTCCACCAGAGGACCAATTCCACTAGAGGACCAATTAATTCTACCAGAGGACCAATTCCACCAGAGGACCAATTCCACTAAAGGACCAATTCCACTAGAGGACCAATTCCACTAGAGGACCAATTCTACCAGAGGACCAATTCCATACACGTGTAACGGACCAACGTTTACATCCCGGAAAAGAGGACCAAACGCAAAACTGTTGTATAGACCGTGCATGGCTACCAGTGCACGATGGTCTCAGTAATTCCATTCGGCTACTGCTGCTGCTGTTGTAGGGTGGTTTTTAACGAAGGACCCATGACAACCTTTTAGTGAAGATACATGGCCAGCAGCAGCCACGACGTAGCATGACCGTGCACCACCACTACCGCCGCCTGCCGACCGCCGGCCATGATTCAACGCTCATAGGTGTCACCTTGACATTGCCGCCGATCTATCAGAGTCTCTTCTTCCTCAGACGAAACCCAAACGGTTATCATCGTCGTCGTTGTAGCATCGCGGATAGACATCAAAGCGGCGCTACATAAATATCCCTCTGCCAGACTTCAAGAGGGAATTAAATCCCGCGCATGGACACAATGGATGTGCGGCGCCCATCAAAGGTCTCCTCCGTTGCCATGGCAACCGTTGTCATCTTCTTGTCCGTCGTCGTTGCACATGGTTGCAATCCACTTGGACAACGCCGAGACAACATCTGTCTGCGCATGCGCAAGGAATGATCTAATCCGTTCTTAAGTACACGATAATTATTGTGACCAGGGACACAGGTTAGTTGAACCTTTTGAATATATTTATGTTCACATGTCTTTGATAAGTTTCTTTTAGAGGCACGCATAAAATTAATGGGGCGAAGTGTAGGATCGAAAAGATACTGGGGAGCAAGACCGAATTGAAATTTGAGAACTAAAATAAGAACTTTGAATTGTATGCGAGCTGAGAGTGGAAGCCAGTGAAGTTGTTCAGCTATGAATGTAGAAATATTAGAGAATCGAGGAAGACGGGCAATGACTCTTTAATTATTATAGCGGCATCTTTGAGTACAGACTGCAGAAGAGATAGCCGAACGGTAAGGAAGCAAACGGACAAAATTGCCGTAGTCTTTTGTTTGTATGTAAGTGCACTTATTATAGCGCCCTTTGAAGCTCTCTACTCAGAGGCGCTCCCGAATGCAGAGCGGACACTGCATCGGAGTTTCACGCCGAAGCGCTGAGCAATTGTGAGTGAAGAACTTGCCCAAGGTCCTTACGCGGCGAGGTGGATTCGAACCTCGAACCTTCCGGCTTCAAGGCAACGACGCCACCACTACACCACCGTGCCCCACGTGAGCGATAGAGGTAAAGGTCGAAGATGAAACAGATTTGCGAATAGCCATGAGACGCCGTATACAGCTGGAAGTGCGTGTCTATAGGAAGAGCGAGTAAGCCAGGCCTGGCAATGTGTTCGGTAAAGGTTATGGTGACACCTACAATCCTACATCTAGGTCTCGAACACTGTAGACGATGCCTATAGTGCACATCGGCTTTTAACACGACCAGACATTCAAAAAAATATATCTATTTTTATGAATTCGTTTGATCAGGTCTTTTATACAGTCAGTCGCTTCTTATATGGCAGCCATTTCATCACAACATAATAATTCTATTATATGGGTCTCTTCTTGAATATATACGAACCATGGCCATGACTTGAATTACAAATAAATGCTGAAATATTATTGTCACAATGTCTATTCCGCGAATCAACTTCTTTTTGAATGACACGACGCTTTTGTCGAACTAGATAACTTAAATCCACACACACACACACACACACACACACACACACGCACACACGCACACACACACGCACACACACACACACACACACACACACACACACACACACACATACATACATACACACACACACACACACACACATGATTATATTGATGCTCATAATGATATATCTGGGTACGCATATATGAGTAATGTGTGTACAGGGTGGCGCAGAAAAAGCCGGACTATTAGTTTTTGCAATTGCAACGCTTGAATAATGACAGTAATTATCGCCTTAAAACTATCATTAGACAAAAATGACACAGAAAAATGGCATTTGTTGGCATTTCACATAACATTTAATGAACTGTAAAATTTCAGAATTTTCTGATTGCGTAAGAAATTTCAGTCAAAGTGATGCCCAATATGTCCTCCGTTTGCTGCGATAACCAATGATAATCGCTGTCCAATAGCCCGGTTGATAGTGTCCTCGCTGATTTCGTCCCAGCATGCGGTCGGAACTTCTTTCAAATGTTCAATATCTCGAATTCTCTGCCTGTAGACAAGCTGCTGAAGAATTCCCCAGATCGAATAGTCTACGGGATTCAAGTCCGGACTGTTCGGTGGCCAATTTTCTGGTTCAATAAAGTCTGGAACGTGAGCAGTGAGAAAAGCAACTGTTTTTCGTGAACGATGAGCAGGTGCTCCATCCTGCTGGAAAGTGAAATTGTCACCAGAGTGAGCTATAATGTCTGGCAGTAATCCTTGATGTAGGACGACGTCACAGTAATATAATTACTTTGATTATTCAAGCGATGCAATTGCAAAAACTAATAGTCCGGTTTTTTCTGCGCCACCCTGTATATCGTTTTATCATTATCATCATGCACCGTGAGCCGTGTGCTCGTACATATAGGTGTCTAGTGTCAGCTTCGTCTTCTCTTTCTATCCGTACTTGCTCTGCGCCAGATGGAACAGTGCATGCATGTAAGCATGTTCGTCCATTCTCTGTGAGGTCTGCCTTTTTTGCTAGTTCCATCAAAATTTCCAAAGTCCAGAGTTTTAGCTTCCTGTCGATTCCGAGAATAATGTCTGCCGATTGTGCATATCAATACGTGTGCTTGTGCCATTATGCATACGTATATTTAAGCAGGCTATTTAGAGACAGTATACAACTATACATACATGTACAATGTACATAGGCCTACTTGCATAAAGTCATAAACACATACTCGCATACATAGGTATAAATGCTTACATATCGTTATCATCATCAGTTCCAACCATTTGGCGGCGATGGGTACGACTAAATGATCTCCATTGAATATGTACATGTGCACTTGTGAAGTCCATTGCTCTTCTTACTGTTAGTTGCCTATAGCACATATATAATATGCAATATGATTATACATGTGTACATATATTATGTGTATATATCTTATTATTAATGTATATATATATATATATACGTAGACAGCGTGATTCACACTCATTAAAATATATAAATAAGTATGTATGTATTGCATATTTATACTGCGCCATTACCATTGACAGAAACATACTCAAGTAGCATAAATTTATGCGAAAAGGAAAGTGACGGATAGTTATGCACGCTGAAAAAAACATAAGCAAAGCGACAGACAAACATGACATTGTAGGTACACACACACATGTGGACACACTTCGGACATAAAATGCCGTCATTCTGAGCATTTATTTATGGCCTGTCTAAGACAGCGAGGAAAACCTTGCAAATGTACTATTATTATGGTTTTTGGACCTGCTTTGCGTATACCCCTTGGCAACAAGCGACGGACCCCAAGGGTCCGCGGACCACAGTTTGAAAACCCCTGCTCTGACGTATACACAAGGGAAGGATACAAAATAAAACCTGAAAAAAAGAAGGTTACAGTCTAAAAGACTTTATTTTACTACTACTAATACTACTAATACCACCACCACCACCACCACCACCACCACCACCACCACCACCACCACCACCACCACCACCACCACCACCACCACCACAACCACTACCACCACCACCACCACCACTACCACTACCACTACCACTACCACTACTACCACTACTACTACTACTACTACTACTACTACTACTACTACTACTACTACTACTACTACTACTACTACTACTACTGTTATTATTATTGCTATTATTATTATTATTATTATTACTATTATCATCATCATTATTTTCTTTGGTTTCAGTCCGGAGTATAAATCATCAAAGAGACGTGAAACCTTGAATTAAGTGAAAAGATGACGTCACTGGCAATGTTGATCATCACGGATATCAGTTCCTCGTTCTTTCTTCTCCTATTCAACGCCATCTTCAATTCAAAATCAGGTCAGCCAATAGTATTACTCGCTTAAATGGTGGGTCTCCACAATGCCACGACCACACAGGATTGCATGTTTACGCATGACCTATGACTACTTTCCGACTACTCTTTTCAACAACCCATCGTCCTTCCTACCTTCCTTCATAACCTCTTTCCCACCTTCCTTTTTTCCGTCCTTCAATCCTTTCTTCCTTCGTGTCGTTCTTTCTTCCATTCTTCCTTCTTTCCCTCCTTTTTTCATCCATTCATTCATTGAATTTCATTCATTTTAAGTTTTCTAACGTGACACGGAGAGACGTCCATACGACATAGCCACTGAGGACTTTACCTGCTATTGCTATAGCGCCCGTATTTTAAGCTCGTTCATTCAACTCCATGCATTGTCCATCCTGAAGTGACTTTTCCGGCAACGAGAAAGTTCGCTATGCATAGAATTCGTTCCGTTGCTTTCCGTTATGTCTCTTTCCGATACATCAAAGTGTTTTGAATGTAAAAATGTATGTTAATGTAACCTATATGAGTTTTTCAATACAGATCGTTTGAATTCGACTCTCATTCATTCATTCTTCATTTTCAATCAATTCATACGGTTAGAACCTTCAGTACCGCAAACCATTTGAAAGAGTGTCACGCTATTTCATGTGTCCTCGTGCATGTACAGGCTATGGACCGTGCTATAGGTAGTGTATCCTCGTCTTTCTCTCGTCTAAAAACTTGCCTTTTTTCTCGGGGTTGAACGCACTGGGAGCGCTTCTGAAAGGCTCTTGCTACGAGAAGCGCTTTATAAATGGTCAGATAAGATATAGGTGGAGATGGAAATATTCGTTCATTCATTGAAGAATTTCTATAGCGCCTCTTCAGAGTAAACTAGCCTATACTCGAAAGCGCTTACGACACTATAGCATCGCAAAAAAGCACAGTTTTGAGTTGATTAAAAAAATACTTAAGGAAAAGCCCAGGTGTAAACGTTGCTCCTGTGGGAAACCATTCCAGACCACCACGGAAATGACTCTGCAGTCTGCATATAGTTGCAGTTCTGTCGTTCGACCATTTTTAGTCTTGTCCTAATTGTCCTCATTGTCCTCATTGTCCTCATTGTCCTCATTGTCCTCATTGTCCTCATTGTCCTCATTGTCCTCATTGTCCTCATTGTCCTAATTGTCCTCATTGTCCTCATTGTCCTCATTGTCCTCATTGTCCTCATTGTCCTCATTGTCCTCATTGTCCTCATTGTCCTCATTGTCTTCATTGTCCTCATTGTCCTCATTGTCCTCATTGTCCTCATTGTCCTCATTGTCCTCATTGTCCTCATTGTCCTCATTGTCCTCATTGTCCTCATTGTCCTCATTGTCTTCATTGTCCTCATTGTCCTCATTGTCCTCATTGTCCTCATTGTCCTGTGCGTTGTTGTATGTGACGATGATAAAAGCAGTGTCCTGAACAGGCTGCCAGAATTTTTACTTGGATAATAACGATCACTTGGATAGTAATAATAATAATAATAATAATAATAATAATAATAATAATAATAATAATAATAATAAAATACACACACGTGAAAATTCTTATTTTTTCTTTTCTCTCTGCAGTCGATCAGAAGCAGCTTTTTTTCTTCAGTTTACTTGATTTACTATCGATTTCTTACAAGCAATTACAACATAGACTTAGTTGTTGCATTTCTCACTGCTATTGACCGTGATCTTACCTATATTATGTAGGGCAGACCCTACAGGCCTAGACCTAACCTGGTCGTTGCATTCCTCTCTGCTATCCGACGTGATCTGACCTATAGATATGGTCGTGGCCTTCCTCCCAATTAAGAGTAAGCCTATTAAGTGCTGTAATATGCCAAGAAAATTTTCCCAGGGTAACGGCCTCTGTTGTCATAGACCAGTGGTTCTTAACCTTTTCAAGGGAGCCAAACCCCAAAAGAAATCCATGACCACTCACCGAACCCCTCAAGTTTGAATAATAATTTTTTAATTAATGGGAACAAAAGAAACAAAATTGTACCAAAATGTGATACAATATAATTACCTTCAATACATGAACCACTAACAGTTAACTAACCGTACCAACACTACCAATAACATTTTAATGTTTCCTTTGTTGTTACCGTTTGGAAACAATGAAAACACTCACACTCACTGATCCTGAATATGTATATTGGCTATTTCAGAGGACCTCTGCCGAACCCCTGGCACTGGCTCATCGAACTCCAGGGGTTCGGTCGAACACTGGTTAAGAAACACTGTCATAGACCCTCGTCAAATCGGATCCATCCATCATCCAATTAAGAGTATAAGCTTAGGCCTAGATTCAGTAGTTCGACCTGCCATCTTGCTGCCGTCTGCAAAATTAGTGCAAATCAAAATCAGGTCTTGGGGGATCAAAATATGGGGATAGTTACGCAAAAGTGGGTCAACGTCTGTGTATATGACCTTTGAACCCGTCGTGGCTTTCATCTGCGCATGCGTCGACCGTTTCCTGGTCGTTGAAATTTGATACGAATTCATGACACAACAGACGAGACATTAATAATGGACGACGACGATGACTGTCACTACAGAAGATGTCTGATAGCCATGCACACTCTTCCTTGTCAGATTCACACACACTTAATTACAGGCATACACTGCCATACAGCCATCAGACGTAATGTAACATGTGCTGCAGTGTAGTGTAGGGAGCTCCGACCTATTAAACACGAGCGCTGTATAATTATAAGAAATCCTGCTTCTCCCTTTCTTTGTCTGTCTGTCTGTCTGTGCATATGTCTGTTTGTCTGTCTGTCTGTCTGTATGCCTGTCTCTAGGTCAGTCGATATGTCTGCCTCTCCATATGCCTGTCGGTAGGTCTATCCGCCTTTGATGTTCATCAGTCCGACTGAGTGTCTGTCTGTCTGTTTATCTGCACGTGTCCTTCTGCCTATCTGCCTGTGTGTCCGTCTGCCTGTCTGTCTATCTGTCTATCTATCTGTTCGCCTGTATGTCAGTCTGTGTGCCTGTCTGAATGCCTGTCTATTTGCTTGTCTATCTGCCTGTGTCCGTCTGCCTCTGTGTCCGTTTGCCTCTGTGTCCGTTTGCCTCTGTGTCCGTCTGCCTCTGTGTCCGTCTGCCTCTGTGTCCGTCTGCCTGCCTGTATCGATGTGTTCATGCTTCTTTGGAATGAACGTTAATGCTCTGTTAGGTTAGAGCGAATTCCCGCAGAGTCCAGGAATTTATATAGCGCCCGAGTGGAGCGCCATGCAGCCAGATGCTTTTGATGCCGAAGGGAATGCCGCCATAAGAACGCATTAGGACCGGATGATTTTCTATGGCTGAATAGCGCAGACAGAGCAACCAGCAAATTGAAGCAGAGTAGCAGAGTAAGAAGAGTTAGACATGATACACAGGCAACGAGACGGACAAAAAGACGGACAGACAAAAAGCCAGGCAAACATACAAACATACATACATACATGCATACATACATGCATACATGCATACATGCATACATACATACATGTATACTTACATAACACATTACATACATAGTATTACATACAATGTCATGCATACATACATACAATGTCATGCATACAAACATACATACATACATACATACAT
This sequence comes from Lumbricus rubellus, assembly GCA_945859605.1. NCBI lineage: Eukaryota > Metazoa > Annelida > Clitellata > Crassiclitellata > Lumbricidae > Lumbricus > Lumbricus rubellus. The sequence goes on along the minus strand of OX243819.1, from coordinate 28,205,916 downwards.
AAATACATACATACATACATACATACATACATACATACATACATACATACATACATACATACATACATACATACATACATACATACATACATACATACATACATACATACATACATACATACATACATACATACATACATACATACATACATACATACATACATACATACATACATACATACATACATACATACATACATACATACATACATACATACATACATACATACATAATCATACATACATGCATCTATAAGCATGCGGATAGACAGGCTACCTGTCAAAAAGACAGACAGACAAACAGACAGACAGACAAACAGATAGACAGACAGACAGACAGTTGAACAGACAGGCATGCATAAAATAGAGAAAGACTATCTGTCTGACTTACTGGATGTCTGACTGCAGAGCTTTTTTATTAGCGTGCAGTGCTAAACATAAAATGCGGTTCTAAATGAATTTGCGCAGCTATAAACGCATTTTTGTGCAGTTTGAAATAGATAAAAATGTTTATCGTCATCGGATTGGGAATAATTTACCAACTGAGAATGGGATTGAAGAGAAAGAAGTAGGCCTACTGTTGCACAGTCTGAAAAAATTCTTAAAAGAGACTCTAGCTATATACATGTATCTAGCTGATTGACTAACTCACTTGTCATACATCTACTTAGTTACTGATCAGTTAATACTGATCGATTGTACAAACTGGTCGATTGATTAACTACATGGTTGGCTGAGTAAATGATTGAATGAGTAAATGAATGAATGATTAATCGAATGAGTAAATGAATGGATGAATGAGTAAATGAATGAATGATTAATTGAATGCGTAAATGAATGCATGAATGAATGAATGAGTAAATGACTAATTGAATGCGTAAATCAATGGATGAATGAATTAATTAAGGAGTGAATAATTGAATGCGTAAATGAATAGATGAATTTATGAATGAATGAACGAATGAATTTAAATAAGTAACATGAAATAAATGAATAAGATAAGTTAAATGATTTAAATGAAGTAACTACATGTATTGAAGTAGTTGATTGATTGATTGACTGACTGATCGATTGATTGCTTAATTAATTAATTGATTGATCGATCGCTTGATTGATTGACTGATTAATTAATTGATTGAATGACTGATTGATTGATTGTGTGATCGATTGATTGATCGATCGTTTGATTGATTGATTGATTGATTGAAGTCCTGTCCGACGAGGTTCATCTCCTGTCTCACGATGAGGTGAAGACGTTGAACCCTGGTGACCGTGTCTCTCTCGAATGCGACTTCTACAAAGATTCGTTCAACCTCTTCGACAATCCAATCCTCTGGCGGAAGACCCAGCTGGATGAAGACACTCAGATGAACATGATGGGCAACCTCCTCGAACCATTTGCATCGACGAAACGATTCAAGGTCGCCTTCAACCAGAGACCACCTCGCTACAGACTCGGGCTCAACATCACAGGTAAGCAGTGCTGGTCTTAACACAAATGGCGCCCCAGGCAGAGAGAGCATGCATTTTGCGCCCCAGACAAAGTATTATAGATTTGGCGACCTCAGATTTTCACTATATCTGATTGTGGTTCATTGTTGTAAAGTTTTGTTAATTTGTCCGGCTTATGTTAGGAGGTAATTATATAATTTTGGGAGTGTTTCTGCATATTTAACGTTTTTGTGCAAAAGGTTTTCTCTCGTCGTTCATCCCACGCCGGAATCTAAAGATGAATAATCAGCCAGAACCTTGTTTAAGCCTACACTTAACTGAGCAATTTATTATAAAAAAATATTAGTATAATGACAGCTGGACAATAAATAAATGGTTATGGTTAGGCCTATAAATGAAAAAACTATCCAAATATGCTTTTGTGGAAATGGTGCCCCTCCTTTTGTGGAAATGGCGCCCCAAAGAATTTGGCGCCCCAGGCAACTGCCTGCTTTACCTATGCCTAGGGCCAGTGCTGCAGGTAAACAATCCCGTCATGCAGGGACAGGTGACTCTCTCAGGTAGTAGTAGCAATCATTATTTCATGCGGTGAATCGTCGTTGTAGCCGTATATACATCGTTGTTGTGAGAATCGTTTGGTGACAATGTTTTACTCGTTAACAAATCACCTGAATGCCATCAGTGGCAGATTGATTTTCACCTGTACACGCTGTCTCCTAATTGCACCGTCGATGTCGTCGCTAGTGTCAAACACAATAGAAGTCGGTTCGTTCCTCGATATTATGACAATTAAACACTGAACGCCATGGCATCACGTTTTTACTCGGCAAAAAAGTCATAATACACTGACCTCATTCGTGTGTCTGCGTAATTAATTTTTTCTCTCTTCTTCGTGATAATTGTTATAGCCGTTAATCCCGATTCCTTCAAACATTTTTCCCTCAAGCCATTTGACCCATAAATATTTAAGACAGAAATCAGAAGCTTACTGCTTTGCTACAGAAGTCTAATATTTCATTTGATGCACAATACAATGCAAGGTGAGGTACGTTTTGACAGTCAAACTATAGGCCTACATGTCGTATTCGATATTTTCCTCGTGACAAAGAACCTCGGATATTGCTACAAGCTATGATTATGTTGAATATTTTTTAGCCCTTAATCCTTATAATATATATCGCTTATTCCCAAGGTGACCTTTGCATTGAGTGAAAGGCGATGGGTGTCTTTCAGATGTAAGACTGGAGGATGCTGGTAACTACACTTGCGAGATCAACGGTCCACAGAACACTCTGCTCGGTGTCGTTGTCCATGTCCTGTTCGTCAGAGGTGAGTCACGCAATAAAAATAATTTATATATATATAAATATATATAAGCTTATGTATTAATATATATATATATGTATATATGTATATGTATATATATGTATTTATATATATTTTTTTATTTCTTTCTCTTGTTTACTTCATTTTAGTCGTTTAAAAAATTTCAGGCATGCAATATCATTGTTTTTAAGTTTCTGGCATCATGTGGCGCCAGTGTTTCTGTACTCGAGTTTTGTAGCACATTGTACAAATCTGGTGAAAATGGAACGTGCACACAACATGCTAAATATAATTTTAAAAAGTTTTAAACGAAATTTCTTCGTTTCTTCGTTTTTATTCATTCGTTTGAATACCTTCTTTTCTCTTTCATGCCTTCCATTTTGTTTCTTTCTCCATTCATTCAATCTTCTCTATCCATCCGTCCGTCCGTCCATCCAACCAAACCACCCACCAATCCATCCACCCATCCATCTATCCACCTTCTCAACCCACCCACCCATTAAGTCATCCATCCATCCATCCATCCACCCATCCATCTATCCACCTTCTCCATCCATCCATCCATCCACCCACTCACCCACCCATCTATCCATCTATACATCCATCCACCCACTCATACATCCACTCTTACTCTCCATTTTGTCTTTCCTTCCTTCCATTCTCGTTTCTACACTTTTTACTTCCGATCCGTATTCCCTTCCATCCATATAGACTCCTTCCGCCATCGTTCGTTCGTCCATTTTATCTCTGCCTTTTACCCCCTACAGCTGCAGCAAGAGGATGAGGAGGAGGAGGAGCAGGAGAACGAAGAGGAGCAGGAGGAGGAGGCAGCGTTTCCTCTCGTTCCTTTTGCTTTTCATCACCCTCTTTCTTTCCATTCATTCACCGCTGCTTCTTTCCTGCTTCGCATTCTCAATTTTCCCCTTTCTTCTTATGCTCCGGCCATTCTCGGTCGCACGTATCGCGGCCTCACCGCCCGGCAACTCCCGATACGCCGTCGACGCCACCGTCGCTCTTTTGTGCTGGATCATCCATGATCCGCAATATATACGTATATGCATCCTCCTCATCCAGGTCCCATTTCGATCCAGCAGCTGCCAGGATGAAACTATATATACGGTGTAGGCCTATACATCCACACGCTCAGTGATGTGAACTCTGCGTGAAGAATCTTATAGAAGCAAGGTGCAGGCAAAGACAGAAACACATAGACAGATACAGACTGAGGGAAGCAGGCAGACAGCCAGAGTTATAGAGACAGATTGGAGTTAGGCAGACGGTAAAGCAGGCGAATGCAGGCGAATGCAGGTGTACGGACGGATGAGCAGAAAAGAATGAGCACTAATTTAATATGCAGGGTTTAGCACAGGCCAAGAAGGTCGGAGACAAGGCCTGGAGTCCTACTGCAGGGTCAACAGAATGGTACAACAGAGGGAAGGGAAAAGAGGAGAGTGGACAGAGAGAGAGACAGACAAACAGGCAGAAAGACAGAGAAAGAGAGAGAAGGGGAGAGAGAAGGGGAGAGAGAGAGACATACAGAAACAGAGACAGGGAGACACAGACAGAGACAGACAGAGACAGACATAAACAGATAAAGAGAGAAAGAGAGAGAGATGGAAGAAATGAGACAGACAGACAGAAACATAGAGAGAGACAAAGAGGGACAGACAGAGTCAGAGAGAGAGACAGATAGAAATAAAGACAGACAGAGACAGGCAGAGACAGAGAGACAGAGAGAGGCAGAGGGGAGGGGAGAGACAGAGACAGAGACAGAGACAGAGAGACAGAGAGGTGGACAGACAGAGAAGTACACAGAAAGATTGAAGCAGACAAATTTCAAATGCAGATATCGTAACAGATCACTAAGGCAGAAGCCTAATATATGCTTGTACACTGCATGTGTTCACGATAAAGTAGAACACAAAAAATTGTCGTAACTCGGTCAATACTTTTAGGATTTCGTCGTCTGAGAATTATCTTAGCGAAGCCTATACGTCCACTTTTGTAAATTCCGAGAAAAACGAGGTAGAAGTTTCGTAGCTTTGGACGAGAAAAAAGATATTCAGTGCAATAAAACTTCAAGCAAAGACGTCATATTAAAGCATCGACATTAATTATTAAAGGATGTTGCAAAAAATTAAACTGAAACTTAGAATGGTTTTGTGAAATTTTGGAAAATGTTGTATAAAATGGATTTAAATCAATTGCAAGTAATCCTGACGAGAAAATAATATGAAATAATAAAAGAAAGCAATACACAATCATTTGCGACTTTGTTCGTTTCAATTTTCGCAAGTTTAATACCTTTTTTAATAAAAGAACGTTTTTATTCCCTGGACACACGACACCATGATACAATGAAGTGGGCATTTTATAATTGATGTCGTATCTCCTTATCGTCCAATCAACGACGAGCTTTCTCTGGACATACGACAATACACTTTTAACCGTGAATGCGGTACTAAAGATACTACAAAAATAAATAGGAGATACGACAAAATCATTCTGAAAATGGACATACGACAAGTAGTTTTCGTTGAATATCTTTAAAACGACTCGCCGTATCTCCTAACGGTTAACAGTGAAGAAATATAAACAATTTTTTATTTTGAAGAGACCCTTGCCACAGTCATGTAGTTGTCCAATGCGCATTGCATCGTCATTTTCTATAGTCCCCGATCCTGTACAGACATACTTATTATACTTAAACTGTATATAGGTCTCGATTGCACCAGTCCTTGATGTCATATCCATCCACTCTCTGTTTGGTCTTCCTCTTCTTCCATTGATATCCATAACACCCAGCATCGCACTTTTTTTTCTGTCGTCGCCCATTCTTCCCAATACAATCATGTATGTCCGAATAGGCTTAGACTGAATTTTCTCATCATAACTCTCTGCATTAAGTCTTCCTTTATTTATATTTATTGCCTTCTACGGACCTGGGTAGGCCTATATATACACTTGCCATACAAGTTCTCGTCATACATACATACATACAATTATACATATATATATAGATATTTATATATTTATGTAAGAAATATATGCATATGTATGTGTACGTGTATTTGTCTTTATCGTCGCGGCCCACAGGGTCTCATATAGACGCGTTCTGCTTATTCCATATAGGATTTTCTGCATAAAGACTCGCCATCCGCCAAATATTTTCTTATAAATGGTCGGCTGAGTGGGCTTCATTAGTTTTCCAATTATCGGTCTGGCGCAAAGCCTGTCCCCTGGCGTCCGAGAACAAAACGACTCACCGTCGGCTGTAGCACACAGGTATAGACCATACACGTCGTATACTATGCTACGGCTGTGTGGAGACTTTGCAATGCACTTGCTTTTATGTGGACTGCAGGGCGCTGAATCGAGTCGCCATGGTCTTTCGCGGACCGAGCGACGCAGCCACAATGCCCTGCTGCTGCTGCTGCTGCTGCTGCTGCTGGTGCTGCTGCTGCTGCTGGTGCTGCTGCTGCTGCTGCTGCTGCTGCTGCTGCTGCTGCGCTCTCCTGAACATGTCGTCTGTAGCGCTAAAGAGCGTCGCCGTTGGTTGTGTATGAGATCCCTTTGGGGCTTCACTGCCACCAGCAGCTGCTGACGATGCCGTCGGTTTCAATGCACCGCTTCGGCGAATCGAAATGTATATGTGTATATATTTCTATATAGGATCCTTTTAAGAAACTATATATATATAATATATATATACTTATATAGCCGTTTTAGTGGCTGTTTTTCTTATTCGTTGGGTTTATTTCCATTGGAGGAATTGAAGTTCTGAAAGAACTATTTTATGCGGCGCTATTTTGACATACCGGTATGATGATGATGATGATGATGAAGATGACGATGATGATGATTGTGATGGTGATGATGATGATGATGATGATGATGATGATGATGATGATGATGACGATGATGATGATGATGACGATGACGATGACGATGACGATGACGATGACAATGACGATGACGATGACGATGACGATGATGATGATGATGATGATGTATACATACAGAACCCTTACAATATAATATAATCTTTGGCCAAAGGCGTTTGACCATTGTCGCTGTTTCGTAAATGCACGAGAAGGCCTTGCTGTCAATCCTTTTCATGCATATCCACCGAGGCGCTTTGCGTTGTATATATATACTACATTACTACTGTATACTACATGTATATGAAATGCCTCGACGACGCTTTGAGGTATATAATAGTCAGCCATTGAACCTTATAAGAAGATGACGACGTTCTTAAGTATGAGCGCCCACAGATATGTTTTTGCAGCAGGGGTGGGGGAAGCACAATGGCCACGGTTACATTTTTAGCAAGAGAATGAAAAATGCAATGCAGAAAATTAAGAACATTTTGTATTTTTCATGCAGATTTCTAAATGTAAAATTATCAGTTTCACTCGGCGTGTTTGATATCATGAGCACCTTAGTGAAATGAAATGAGATAAAAGTCAAAAAGTGCACCTTAGCGAAAAGAAATGTGATAAAAGTCAAAAAGTGGTATAGTAAAAAAAACTGGGTGTAAATTTCCAGAACAAGTAGCCTACCTCTATAATTGCCTTATAAATGCATGTACAGGCGACATCAGTGGACCCAGGTATAGCCTACATGACGACTTTTTGAAGTATTGCAATTGCCGATTAATTAGCGGGCTTTCGGAATACATTTTTATACCTGCTAGCATCCGAGTAATACACATCCACGGGCAAACTTGAGGCCATGTGTGTGTGTGTGTGTGTGTGTGTGTGTGTGTGTGCGTGCGTGCGTGCGTGCGTGTGTGTGTGTGTGTGTGTGTGTGTGTGTGTTAGAACACTACTCGTTATAATATTTGAATTATTCTTTTTATCGCCTATTCCCTTTGTATACATGTATATGGCCTACAGCGAATATTACACCGATTGACATTTTGCAATGGGCGAGTAGGGACTGTGTCTGGGGGGAGGGGAGGATTCTGGCCTTGTATAAAATACAAAGTATCATTGCACCGAATGATCATCGTGTGTAGTATGGTCCTTAGCTACAGAAGAAGAGACCCTTGCCACATGTAGACGCGATTGCCACATGTAGACTCGATTGCCACATGCATGCACACGATTGCCTTGCTCTGCCGTCATCGTCATCGTCGTCGTCGTCGTCCACTCATGATGTGTGTGCGTGCGTGATGTGATGCCGTCATATCATGATGCTGCTGCTGTGTAATCGACGCTAATCAGAAGGACTGGATCAGTTCAGTCTATAGAAGTCTGTATATATATATATATATATATATCATACATATGCAAATATACATATATACATAGTTACATACATATATTATATACATATATTTTTATATTAATATATATTATACATATATGGCTGTATAATTGTCTGATGTGTCAATTATATATATGAATATATGTATGTATATATATATGTATATATATAGAGACACATCAGACAAACTACAGCCACGCGTAAAAAAGCATTGCGTATATATCAGTGCTAAGGTTATTAATTCTGTATATATATCTAGATCTATATATATAGAATTGTATGTATATATATATACATACATATATATATATATATTATTTATACAAGCGCCGTTATCTAATAGCAGCGCTGCATCGAAAGATGGCGCTAAGTAAACTGTGCATGAAGAACTTACACGACGACGTCAAGGTCCTTAACGGACACTATAGCAGTCTCAGAGGGGAGTGGGGGTGGAGGGGGTGAGGGTGGTGGTGAGGCGACAGTCTGCACATCAGTAAGGACTGCAGCACTCAAACGATCCACCCATATGTCGTGATTATGACTGTATATTAGTGTATAATATTATGGATACTACATGCATGTACATGTAGACTATATGATTGATCATATAGTGCACACACATACACACACCGACACACACATACACACACCGACACATACAAACTCACACATTCACACACACGCACACGTACACACACACGCACGCTCACTCACACATACACACACGCACACACACATACTCACACTCACACATACGCACACTCACACACACACACACGCACGCTCTCACACACACTCTCACACACACACACACTCACACACACACACACACACAGACACACATTCACACACGCACGCTCACTCACACACACGCACACGCACATATACACACACATATGCATATATATATATATATTTGTATATATATATATACTGCGATCGCGAGTTCTTTTCTATATACGCGGCAAAAATAAAGCCGCAAAAATCGTGCTATATACATGTATGTGCAGCACTCAAGGTCATAATATACGGAATGAAGGAGACTACTTCATGTCGTGTTCGAAGTGTTCTCGAGAGGAATCCACCTAACTAGTCGTCCAGCGGCGCTGCAGTCGTTTTCGCAAGTTACGATTCCCCAGATGGCGCTACGGTGTCCCTGGGAACCAAGTCGGTCGGTCGGAAGGTCGGAGGGTCGGAGGGTCGGGGTTTGGTCGCCCCTCGTCTCAGGGAATGGATCTCTCTCGGATATGATCGGAGTTTACTACGCATGTTTGACCTGAAAAAAGAACACACCGTTCGTCACTGTATAGCCGTGTTACTGTCGCCAAATGTGTATATATAATTAACTATATAATATTATATATATACACATATATACATAATATATATACATATATATATATATGCAGCGGCCTGGATGGAAACTGTATACATTGTGATGTATACAAGACAAGTTTCAAGCATGCGGCTATATTACTCAAATGTATTCTCTCTATGCAACATAAAATTAAAGAATACAATTAATCTAACAAACCATTTGCCAACAACAGTTACATTGTACTTTCATCTGCGCACGTGGAGTTGATTTTCATCAAGGAGATGCGAACTCTTTACTTCGCTTGTAAATAATCCGCTTAATAATATATATAATATATATATATATGATGATATATGATGATATATATTATATATATTATAGTATATATAATTATATAGATCATAATGTAACGCTCGTAGGCCCACCTTTCTCCCGATCGGGGCGCTACTCCCGATCGTTGCCGTGGAGAGGTGGCCATACTTTCTAATAGGTGCGTTGGACCTGGGGCAAATGAACCGGTCAGACCAAATTCCTTTGGTCTCGCTCCCGTGTTCGGGTTTATTTCTCTTCGGAGGGGAAAAGTGCCAAAGTTGATCGAGGTGTTCGAGGGCCTAGGCACGGTCACTGGTCGGTAGACAACCTCCGGACCAGAGTCCGAAGTATCTGGGTTCGTTGGGGCACCTATTGTGAGCGTCCTAATATTTGTTTCCTCCCATCTTTCTACCCTTTCTTCCAATTTCCTTCTTTCCTCCTGCTCCTCGTCTCGTCTACCAGTCACCTCAGTCAGGGTCTGTCTCAACTCCAAAACCTCAGTCCGTAACTCTTTTCTGTCCTTCCTGGTCTCGGTCATGTCTTCCAACATCTCCTCCAGTTGGGCCTTTATTTCCACGGAATCCTGCTTCATCCCTTTTAGGGCGTCACTCATCTTATCCAGATGAGCCACTAATTGGGAGTAAATGGGGTCGAGGACCACTTCAGGGGAAATATTCCCTCCTTCTTCCTCTTCTTCCGAGTTCGAATTCCCCTCATTAATCATTAAGGTTAGAGAAGAAGAAGCCATTGCGTTATGATAATGTAATCAAAGGAACAGACGTGGTAATGCAATGGCTACGCCTAATTAGCACAGAAGAGCAATATAACGCGAACCACTAAACTAAATAGAAGAAACTACCTACTCTAGATTAATATATCAAAGTCATAACTATCCAAGGAAGTGTTCGTGAAGTCACAACAGTTGTTACGAATAGTCCACTTAAGGTGCTAGACGGTTCTCTACCCGTTCGCCTAATATTCACGAGACTAATATTACATAGTACAAGTAACCATAACTCTCAAATATCATTCATTCATTCAGCCTATAGTAGCAGAGCGAATATACAATAGTTCAAGTACATGTGATTACACTTGCAAATATCCTTCATTCATTCAGCCTACAATAGCGAAGCGAATATTATATAGTTCAAGTACACGTGACTACACTCTCAAATATCACTCATTCAACATAAAGTAGTGAAGTGATATTAAATGCACAAAAGCCATAGCTTCTGCACGGAAACACCCTAGAACCCAGGCAATATTTTAGTCCTTAATTAAGCAGAGGCCTACAATTAAATATCTCTTTTCTCACAAATGAATAAAGTTCTAATTACTACCCGTTCGAAAAGGGGCGTTTCCCGTCACTCCTCCAGACACCTGACGAACGAAACTCGACCAAAGGAATTCTACTGCCACCGCTGTTTCTTCCGTTGCAAGAACCGTCTTTCGTGGTTTCTTCTTCCACCGTGGTTTCGACCATAAAGCTAGGCCTATTACTCAGCGTAAATTATCGAAGCCTAACTTCGCAGTTGCACAAGACTTTCTTCCCGGTTCCACAGTCACGTGACGACCTTCTCGTTCCGTTTCAACGACAACTCTGCCCTCGCCGTCCAGATTCAAGTCTCTTCTTCCCCCCGTTCCAAGCGGAGCTCAATCTTTTATACTGCATACGCCCTCTAGCGATTAAACTATCAGCCTGCCTTAAACGCCAGCTGCCCTAATCCACTACAGAGCAAAAACCCATCCCCCGTAACGAGGTTAGAGTTCGTTACAATAATACATATTATAATATATATTATGATATATATTATAATATAATATTATAATATACACAGGCCTATATTATAGTATATATAGTCTATTATATAATATATTATTATTATATAAATAATATATATTCTGTATAATATATATATATATAGTCCATCCGCTTCCTATGCATTATTTCAGTAAGCATAAGCGACATAACGATAACCGGAAGCAACGTCACAGACACCGGAAGTCCAAGCAGTCGCCTCGTTTTCACGGAAAATCATCCAGGTGTGGTACGTTGCCAAGCAACCGGCTACTATCCTCCGATGATGATTTCTGTGATCATCGGTTTTCGCAACGTCACGGCCGAACTATTCCTCAGCCAGACAGTGCGCATGACCGGAAGTCGGGGCATGCGCATCGTCGAGTACACCGCCACCAGATGGAGCAACAGCTTCTACGCCGAACCGGAAGACGACGGTCACGTGCTCCACTGTCACGTGACGAATTCTGACTCGCTGCGAAACTCAAGCCGGAAAGAGGTTTCGGTCAACTGTGAGTTGCTAGATGCCTTACTCACTTACTCATTTACAATGCTTACCTTTTTATTTACTTTTTGTATGTTTGTATGTGCACTTGTTATAGCGCCCCTTCAAGTTCTCTCTACTCAGAGGCGCTCCGAATGCAGAGCGGACACTGCATCGGAGTTTCACGCCGAAGCGCTGAGCAACTGTGAGTGAAGGACTTGCCCAAGGTCCTTACGCGGCGTGGTGGATTCGCACCTCGAACCTTCCGGCTCCAAGGCAACGGCGCCACCACTACACCACCGCGTCCCACATTTATCTTACTTATTAGGAATTTTTACTCGCATACTTAAGTATGTTTGGTTCTGACCTTGCCTTTTAATCTGTTGAATTATAATTACAGATATGCAATTATGCATACATAGCTAAAGTCTCGAATGCACTATTACATGTATAGCCTATACCTGCATTATTTATTTGTTATAGTCTTAATAAATTTATTATTTAGCCTTAATTGCAAGTGTGCATAAATACTTACTTACTCTTAACACATATGAAGCGATTCTTCTTGAAAATTGCAATAGACATACATGTGTGAAGTTACACTAATTCATTTATTTACTTACTTACTTGCGTGTCTATTCACTTGCCTAATTGCTTAGGCCACACTATTTACGACCTTGCTATTAGTCAGAAAATTTGGGAGTGCTCGCTTTAATTAAAATTTTCTTTTACGTCACATCTGATTTACTTGTGTTTCGTTGTACAATCACGTGCTGCTATATATACTGGTTGCGACACTAGCGACACTAGCTGACACTGAGTGGTCACGTGACAGAAACTGTTGAATCATTTCCTCGGCTACCCGCCGATTGGTGTGACCTCGACTTGTGAACAATTATTTATCGCAATACATTTGCAAGACCGCCATTTTTCGGTGTAAATGAATGTGACCATGCGAAGTTGATGGTGTAAACATGCATGAACGATCGTGTAAAACTGTAAATGGACGAGTGTAATGGAAAGCGTAGCTCAAAGTGAACTTGTAAATATAAAATCCAGATCGATGTATCCGATAAGGTAAAGGTAAGGAAGACTATGATTGCCAACTAATGTCTAGGTGTCTGCACTGATGTCTGATACTTGCAGACACTCCGATCATCCGGTGTTGTCCTTGTTCGGCTAAGCGTGGCGAGCGGAATGCCTTTGTGCGCTGCACGGTGAAGGCCAACCCAGAACTGATTGGTCTCTACTGGGTACTAGACATCAACGGAACCATAGTGACCCACGGACAGGTCAACGGACAGTACTGGACCGTCGTCACGGTCAGTGGACACTTCGAATCATCGTAGCCATGATGCTATTTCATGTTGCATACCTATGCTCTCCTGCCAAGGTCAATCTGTTATAGCATTTGTCACTCTACTGCATTCTCTCAGGCATTTTATTTTAGAGGCGCTATACAAATTTTTTGCAATTATGATTATCAAACAATTGTGATTTATATAGCTCCATATAGGATTATGGTTGTATGTTCCAACTAATCGGAGTTTTATGACCGGGTTTCCAATAAGCATCGGCGCGTCAGCTTCGAGTAAGTAGACCTATCATGCGTTATTGCAGTTGCATTAAAGACATTTTATCATTAGATGAAATTCGACTATTTTCTGACCATCAGAGACATCAAATGTGGCAAGGCTGCAGTAAGAGAGCCCTGCATGGTGATTGTGTGGGGTCGATCAATCCATCTGCTAAGCAAAAATTAGAACCTCTGAGGCAGGCAGAGAGAGAGAGAAACAGACAT